>SKCR01042825.1:0-642623 GCA_019454045.1 Zanthoxylum bungeanum
TCCATCAATCAATTCACTCTCTTTCCTACAATTACCAATGAAATGATCTGGGCCGTCAATTAAGCCACATAAAGAGAGCCGTTGGATACACTTTCTTTCCTCCAACACAATTCTCCTTTATTATATAGATATATATATATATATACATAAAAACACTCACAACACTGTTTGAATTGAACCGAATCGAACCAAATTTTTTTTTTCAAAATTTCAAACTAAAAAATTCCGAAACTTAACCAACTCGAAACGCCTTCCCGTGGTAATTTGGGTTAGGATTCGTTTATTTGTTCAATTCAATTCGCTTTAAAGCGAATACGTGTTTGAAAAAATAAATTCATTAAATAAATGAGTCAATTCGATTCGATTCGTTTATTAAACGAATCAAATATGAATTTAAACTTATTGATTCGTTTATGATTCATTTGACTAGTAATTGTTATTTTTCAATTAAGATTTGTGAAATTATGACTAATTATTATGGAAAAAAATAATATTGTCGATATTTGATGAGATATTTTTAGTAAATATATAAATACATATTTCATAGGTATATATTTATGAAGAATTAATGTAAATAAATTATATTATTGAATAATATCATAATTAAACGAATATTCGTATTCAATTCGTTTATTAAACGAATCGAATACGAATCCATCATATTTTGATTTGATTCATTTAGGATTCAATACAAATTCGATTAGTTAATTCGTTTGGCCCCATTCTCTCAATAAATATTAATATTTTTATACGGGCTGGGCCCGAATTGAAAGCTGGTTCTCTCAAATCATAAACTTTGAACCATTACCGGACCGGAATGGGCCGAAGTGGAAAATCCGGCTCAAGAATTTCGTTAAAACTGTTTAGTTGGGTTTCTAAATTGTCTTCTCATCGACACAGAGCATAAAAGCAGAAGAATTTAGGAATTGAGAGCGGCAATGGCGGATCGGGAGAGAAGAATGGTTAAAGAACAAGTCACTACTTACGGTTACATTCTCCTTTACATCGCTCTCTCTAGTGGTCAGATCTTCTTCAACAAGGTCATTTCAATTCTTCATTTCACTAATTAATCAATTATTTTTTCATCAATAATTTGATTTGTTTGTTTATTATTGTATTTATTTATGTATAAATTTTAGATTTTAGAGAAATTGAAAACTGATGTGCGTGTGTGTGTTACTGTCTCTTTTAGTTGAGTGATCATATTTTAGAATGGGGGCAAATCGGTGAAATTTATTTGGCTAGCTTGTCGGTGATGTAGCTTAAAAGCTTCTGTTGGTTAAAAAATTGATAGTGTTAGTGATAATTTTGACAAAAAAAATAAGGATCTTTGTTAAAAAAAAAAAACACAGGGATAAGGCTTCGCACATCAAGACTTTCCGTAGACTCTACTTATAGCAGGAACCTTGTGTACTGGATACGACCTTTAATAAGGATTGTTTATGTAATTTTGATTATTCAAAAATTGGTAACTGATGCGTGCACTACTGTCGTTGACTCGTTTCTAGTTGAGCACGCATAATTTAGAATCTGCAAGCAACTGGAATTATTTGGCCTTAACGTTCCATTTGGATTTGCTGTGAATGGAAGCTCTAGTAGTGAAATGAAAGTAGATAATGTTTGGTAAATAAGATTTTTGATAAAATAGTAAGAATTATATAGGTTTTTCATCAAACAAATTTTGAGGTAGGTAAAATCATTGGCTTCCAAACTATAGTTGCAAATACTTCCCAAATACTTACAATTGTGACTTAAAAGCTATAGCTTCTAGGCAACAATACCTAACGCCAAACAGAGCCTCGGTGTACAATATTTTGTGTATTGTGCTTGATTACTGAGGATTATCTGTACATAAATTATCAATTGTTTCTTGATAGTTTGCTACTGGTTCTAATATGCATATAATGGGAACTCACTTAGTTAGAATTAATGGGGCGCAAGGCTTAAAATATGGGCTGCAAGGTCTATCTTGTTCCCTTTTTGAAACCCTGATGCCTCATTTAACATATTTTGCCTCCAGAAATAAGTAAGACCGTTTTGTCCAATTTTGGGACAATATCCATCTTGTTAGAGTTAGCTTTGAATGTTTTGTTTCCGGCATATTAATCGATTTATAGGTGTATGTATATCTTGACTGCATTGCTTTCACCCTTTTTCAAAATGCAGTGGGTATTATCATCGAAGGAAATAAACTTTCCTTATCCTCTTGGGTTGACTCTGCTTCACATGGTGTTTTCTTCTGTATTATGTTTTTTGCTCACCAAAGTTTTCAAGGTATCTAGCTTTCCATATACTGTGGTATTTTGAGTTTTAGCAATCAACCCCTTTTTTGCAACTCTCGACCGTTTGTTATTTGTTTCTCCATTAGGTCCTGAAGGTTGAGGATGGAATGACTACAGAAATGTAAGCATGAGTTGAATTTGCAAATCTGTTGCTGTTGATGGCTGATTTATTAGTCTATTTTATGGTAACTGCTGGAAGTTTTTTGATTGAAAGATGGAAGATAAGATCATAATGTTCCTTTCTGGAAACAAACTTAGATAGCATTCCCCAAGAGTGTCCACTCATTCTGACGCTTTGTTACTTCCGTAAAACAGAATTAAATATAATAGTAAATTTGGGTGCATATGAATGCCAATTTACCCACCTGATGTTAGTTTCATTTCACATCAAATCAATCAAGAAGAAGCAGCTGCCCTAACTTTAAATAAATTTATCTATTCAGATACACAACATCAGTTATTCCTATTGGTGCAATGTTTGCAATGACTCTATGGCTCGGAAACACTGCCTACCTGTATATTTCAGTTGCATTTGCACAAATGTTGAAGGCAATCAGTGAGTAGTTACGATTCCTGTTTTCTTGTTCCTCTCTTTTGTGCATGTCCTTGGCCTCTTCTTTTTTCCCCTTCTCTTATGGATAATTGTTCTCGATGATCATAGATCTGTTATGAAGTTCTAGGTATGTGTATTAATTTCCTGCATTCTAATGAGAGATTTGTTGTCACCCAATTTCTTGGATGAGATTTGCAGTGCCAGTAGCTGTATTCATTCTTGGAGTAGCTGCTGGACTTGAGGTAATGAGCTGCAGAATGCTATTGATAATGTCAGTGATAAGTTTCGGTGTTCTAGTAGCTTCTTATGGGGAGCTAAATATTAACTGGATTGGAGTTGTTTACCAAATGGGTGGCGTCGTTGGAGAAGCTTTAAGACTTATATTCATGGAGATTCTGGTTAAGAGGAAGGGTCTCAAATTAAATCCTGTATCTGTCATGTATTACGTTAGTCCTTGCAGGCATGTTTAAATTACATTTCTTTAGCTTCTAAGCCATCGTTCAGTTGAATATTTGTTCTCCTTCTGTGTACAAGAAATTTATGGATGTGGCAACCAAATATTGATATGTTTTGCAGTGCTGTTTGCCTCTTTATACCCTGGATCTTCCTGGAGAAACCAAAGATGGATGCACAGGAAACATGGAACTTTCCACCGCTTGTGCTCACACTCAACTCTCTCTGCACATTTGCTCTCAACTTATCGGTTTTCCTTGTGATCTCACATACAAGTGCTCTGACTATTCGTGTTGCTGGAGTAGTTAAGGATTGGGTCGTTGTCTTACTTTCTGCCCTTCTTTTTGCGGATACAAAGCTGACGATTATTAATCTTTTTGGCTATGGTATTGGTAAGTACATAGTGTATTTTTGAGAGCTCATACAAGTTTTCATCTCATTATATCTTTATTAAAATTTTGAAAATGACAGTCGAAATCTACTTTCAATTTGTTAAGATGGTTTTGTAGTGGATTTGTATGTGATCTGGGAGGGGACAATTCTCTATTTTAATAATAGACCTTGAACATAGATAATAAATGACATGTTGAACTGTTTGGGAGTGTACTTGCCCTGATAGTTATATTTGTAGCTTCTGCCATGGTACCACTGCCTGAATCAGCAGTGTCTTGGTCAGCCTCTTTGCAAAAAATGCAAGGGAATGGTTGGGTACATATTGAATCCTCCCTAGAGCTCACAGTGTGGGAAACCTCGTGTGCTGGGCCAGTTGAGACTCTTTAATCTGTAAACTAATTTTTGAGTTTCTGTGTGCTATCTTGTTTGCGCATAAACCTTGCCTGTGATTCCATTGTTTAGTTTTGAAATTTTCATCCTTGTACTATGGTAAATTCAGAGTTGATCTCGGTAGAATACCACTCCTTATAACTTTACAAGTACATCAGTTTAGTTGTCATCAGGATAGCAGTCTTTTGGATAGAGGTCATAATATATATTTTTTTTGTTTAAGGCGTCTGGTATACAATGACATGAAGTAAAAGCTAGCAATTTATTAGTATTGGCTCCAATGAAGTGCCGTGTTGGACCTAGGGGAGGGGTGTTGGGGGTTTCATGGTGTGGGGTTTATGCTAGTGAGTGGCAATCTCATGGTTTTGATAGTCCAACTCAGACTTGTGTCAATCGTGCCTGAATGTTTTGAATGAAATGTAAAGGATTTTTTTTTTAGAAAGTGTGGCGCTGCTTTCCGGAAAAGCAATGCTAAAGTATTGATAAATCTTTCTGCATTTGTCTATTTCATCTTATTTCTTGTTTGTTCCATATGCAGCCATTGCTGGTGTAGCCGCCTATAATAATCACAAGCTAAAAAAGGAAGCTTCTCGAGCTAGCTCTGATGATTCACAACAGACTCAATTGACGACAGCAGCTACATCTTCAACTTCGGAAAGATAGTTTTCTGTTCAAGGTGCATTCATTTTTAAGATCTTGTATTTCTATTGATGGTTGCGGCTGCTCCTACATTTGTGGTGTTTTTTTGTATGCCGGTATGGAGCTGAATCAACTTCTACAGAGGTGAGAGTGATGTGTTAAAGATGTTAAAACTCAACAACTGTATCATGACAAAAAGAAAACTCTCAGAAACACATGTTGAAGGCTAATTTTCTGCAAAGAACTGATAGGTATTTCATACTCAGTAATTTTTCCACATTTTCAATTTTCTTGAAAATGATCAGTACCAAGTTTTGTAGTTTGAATTCCCCATAAGCTTCCGGGAAACCTGCAGTTTACAAACTCTGTTGAAGCTCAGTTCTAAAATTTAACTAGCTCAGCCTGATTTCCAATTCTCAAGGTCATTTGAAATCAGGGACGGTCCTAGACGCGTTTCTAAAGCATATGACCTCTATAGATAAAAGAAATATTTTTTTTGGCTTATTTGTTGTAATGGGTATTAACTAATTTTAATCCAAAATTTGGGGTCTTTAACTGGCCGCATGTGGGTATGTACCTAGGGCTACTCCTATTTGAAATTGAGGTGGTGTGGTTCCACAGTGGAACCACATGACCCATCGGAGTGGTTGGGTCTCGGTTTGTCAAAATATTTTGGGTTAATCAGACTCGACCTTAAATATATGTCTTAATAGAGAATTAAAGATTAAAATACCCACAAACCAATTTGATCCGAATTTTTTAGTTATTTAAATAAAAAAATATATTTTAATTTTGAATTTTGACGGGATCGACTTGATCTGATTCATGATCCAATCCAATCCGATTGGCACGTTCGAATTCAAATGGCATTATCCGTTTAGGTCAGGAGAATTGACCTGATTCGATCTGCAATTTGTTGACCCCTTACTCGTAAACATAAAATTAGGATTGGGATCCAAATGTTGGATGAGTTGAACTGTGATATTTCTGTATTGTAGACATAATTGTGTATTTTCTACTAATAATTTTTACAAATCTTGTCTCCAAATGGACGTAGTTTGATAGTGTAGGATTTAGGATTTCACCTTGAGATTTTCTTGTAAGAGATTGAAATAGCCGAAAATTTTTTCTATTCCATTTAAGTCCGGAATGGGCGGGATTTCCAACAATTCAAAAAAAAAAAAAAAATTTCCTTCTACGAATCTTTCATGATTTCGCCTATTGCCCGAGATACCTTGTTAAAAAGTTTTACAAGTTTATAACAAAACGGGTGGTATAAAAAAAAAAACACAGTTGACTCGGTTATGTATAATTTTTGGTAGATAAGTTGAATATTATCCTAGTTAAATAGTAATCCAACCAATCAAAACATATATTTTATTATGAGTAGAACCAACCTGAAAATATTGATTTTTGATTAATAAATCAAAAACCAAATCGAAAATAAATATATCGAAATTGAACCGATTATTTCGGTTTGTCCACCGATTCTCTCCATTGCATACACCAAAATTCAAAACATTTAATAAATATTTGAAATAAATATGAAAATTGAATAAAAAGTAAAAATATCAAAAAAAAAAAAAAAATTGTAAATATTTCCATATTAAATATAATTTTTTTAAGACAGTAAAATGATAATTGTCTTCTCTCATACATAATTTGTATCATATTATAAATAATATAATATAATTTTTAAACAAAAAAAATAAAAAAATAACTGTCAAATAGACGAAAGAAAGAAGAAACAGTAAAGGGGCCTTCTCAAATCCACAAAAGAGAAGGGAATTGGGGGTTTTGCTTATGCTTCCTCAATCTCATCCTCCTCCTCCACTCTCCTAATTAATTAATTAATTAATTCATTTCCTCTTTTTTTTTTTTGGAAAAATAATAATAAAAATAATAATGAATTAAATTTATGATTAAATTAATCTGGGAGTTAGTTAGAATTGTCGAGAGAGAAGAGCGATGCGATCTTCACAATCTTATCACCGATGAATTTGAAACGGCAACGGCAGCAGCAGCAGCAGCAGCAGCAGGCGTCCGTTGATGGGACTAACTCACGAGTTGCAAATGAGTTGGGAGCCGAGTCTACTCAGTGATAAACTCAAACGCGGCTGCCCTCCTTTAGGCTTACGTAATCTCGGCAACTCTTGTTATCTCAACAGCGTCCTTCAGTGCCTCACCTTCACTCCTCCTCTCGCCCATTTCTGCCTCCAGCTTCAACACTCCTCCCTCTGTATGTAACACTTCTCATTATTTTATTTTATTTGTGTATTTAATTTTTCCTAATTTTGTGTTTTTTTGACCTAATTTTTATTTTTTTTAAAGGTGATTCGGCTCTGGACGCAGAGAGAAAGCGTGACTGTCCGTTTTGTATACTGGAGAAGAGAATTGTGCGGTCGCTTAGCTTGGACTTGACACTTGATGCGCCTGCGAAGATCCAGAGCTGTTTGAGGATCTTCGCGGAGCATTTTAAGTGTGGACGTCAGGAGGACGCGCACGAGTTCTTGCGGTATGTGATTGATGCTTGTCACAACACGTGTTTGCGGCTCAAGAAGCTTAGGAGGAAAGCTGGAGGAGAGACTGTCAATGGTAATTCCGTAGTTAAGGACATCTTTGGAGGCGCGTTGCAGAGTCAGGTTAAGTGTTTGGCTTGTGGTGCTGAGTCGAATAAGGTCGATGACATAATGGATATTAGTCTTGATATTTTGAATTGTTGTTCCCTTAAAGATGCTATGCACAAGTTTTTTCAGCCTGAGGTTTTGGATGGGAATAATAAGTACAAATGTGAGAAGTAAGTTTGTTAATTATATTGTGAGTTTATTTTGTTTTAGTGTGGTTTGAATTATGAAATACTAATGCTTGTTTAGTTGTAAGAAATTGGTGGCAGCTAGGAAGCAAATGTCGATACTGCAGTCGCCTAATATACTTGTAATCCAGCTCAAGGTATGTGATATTTTAGTCGTGGAGTAGTTTTTAATGATTTAGTCGGTCAGTTATATTGGTGTTTTTGCATTTTGATTGATGGGTTAGTTGTTGGCAGAGATTTGAGGGGATATTTGGTGTGAAGATTGATAAGGCTATTGCTTTTGAAGAAGTTTTGGTTCTTTCAAGCTTTATGTGCAAAGCAAGCCAGGTGAGTTGAGTTTGTTGATACCGTGAAGATAGTCGTACTGCAGTCATGAAGGTTTTGATTAAATAAGCGTTCACAAAATTGAATCTAGTGTTAGTAACTCAGTTTAGTAATATGTGTACGCAGATATGTATAGCTTTGGATTAAGATGTTACTGCTTTGATTAGGAGGTTCAAGCCTCTTAGGGTTAGGATAAATCTCCCCGCAAGTATGTTTTTCCTTTTATTGTCCTAGTTGTGATTGTGAAGTTAGTAAAGAAAAGAAAGGTATTATGTATACAATTTAAATTTGTATTGGAAGTTAAGATAGAGATGCACAATGGATTTTGGAGTGTTTGATTAGGCATAAAGAAAAGGAAGGACGTGTTCATGTGAGAGTATTGGCAGCCATCAAAAGTCAGATAGACAGTTGGCTGGTAATCTGCTCTTTTAAGATTATTTCTGGTTTCTGTATAAACATCTGTAGTGTATGTGCTTTCTCATTCTCTCTCATTCTTTTCAAATCAAGTTTCTAGGTATTCATCTTTAATGTGATGCTATCTCTCTCCCTTATGGAAATTCTGTTGCTTGATTTCTCATCTGTATTACACCCTTTGAAAGTGCTCGTTGTTCTATTTGAACCATATATTGTATAAGTTGTTTTGATTTAGTTATCTTTTTGAAATGCAGGATCCTCAACCAGAGTACAGACTTTTTGGTACCATTGTGCATTCGGGCTTTTCTCCAGATTCTGGGCATTATTATGCTTACATCAAGGTCAAATTTCTTGTCTTGCTCTTTCTATATATTAGCGAGTTTCAGGAATGCAACCATCTGATCATTTTGTTGATATTGGTTCTTTGTTTGTGTACAGGATGCAATGGGCCGGTGGTATTGCTGTAATGATTCATATGTATCTGTTTCAACTCTGCAGGAGGTACTGTCAGAGAAGGTATATATTCTCTTCTTCATTCGTGCTAACCCAAGACCAGTATCATCCAATGGCACTTTTACCTCCAATGGTGTCAAATCTCACAAAAATGGAAAGGAGGTTTATAAAGGCATGAAGGCTACTGTTCCATTAAAAGCAGTGGCTACAAAGCCCAGTGCTGAACAATCATCTCGGAAGGCTGTCTCTACCATCTCTAAGGTTGAGAAAGTGCCTTCTAGCCCACGACTGAAATTCAGCATTTCTGGAAACTCTGGTTGCAAGGGCATTCCTCCAACTAATAATGGAAAGCTCAATATTCACAAGAATCAGAACATGGAAACGAATGGGGTTGTGAAAGAGTCAGTTCCTAAGGAGAAGAGTGAAAAAGATCCATTCATAAACAGTAATGGTTCTTACAAAAGTAAAAGAGTTGATGCTGTTGATAAAGAGAATTGCCTTACAACATTGTCAACTAGTGAAAATGATGATGCACAAAGTGTTGGCTTGAATTCAGTAAAACCGGGTCCCCACGAAGTTAATGGTACAAGGAGCATGACAACAGCAGGAAGAGGGTCTGATCCTGCCCAACCACTTAGTGGTAGTATTAACTTCGACACTGATATCTCTGGATCCAAGAGGAAATCACAGGAGGAGTCTTGCATTTTGTTGGCGCAGGATTCTCAATCTCTTTCAAAAGTTCAAGAACTGAAAGAAGTGTATGTGCTGTCACTTTAATTATTTTACAATATCTTAGTTAATATAAATTTATGCTGGTTACATTTCTGGCAATTTTCCCTGATTTCTGCATTTTATTTTCTCTTGTTTGATTTCTGTTTAAGAAATTCTGTGGTTCTGATTTTCCCAGTCACATGCATTCCACTATTACTCATGGTTAAGTTAGTCATTTGGTTCTCTTTCCCTGATTTCTGCATTTTATTTTCTTTTGTTTGATTTCTGTAATTCTGTTCAAGAAATTCTGTGGTTCTGATTTTCCCAGTCACATGCATTCCACTATTACTCATGGTTAAGTTAGTCATTTGGTTCTCTTTCCAGCTTTAACACTTCTATTTGTTTGTTCTTTCCGGTGTCTCAGTCTGGCAAAAGAGGCTTCTTCAATCTTGCGATCATGCGGTTGGTATGAAAAGGTTCACAGTTTTATGAGTTCAAGAAAGAGACTATGCGCACGTGAGACAGGACAAGCTCCTAGGGATATTGATTTAAAGTAAGTCGTCTTCTTCTTCTTCTTGTGCATAACTTTGTAGTTCAGGCATATTTTTATAGTCCAAGGTTCAAATGGATAATTTCCCACAGAAGGCTTCTGCTTTTATATGTTGCCAATCTTGTTTTATGGCATTGAACTTCAATGCATATTTTAAGGAATGGATGCATTTTTTGATTTTAGAATGCTCCCCGAGTTTTTTGGCTGTTCTAAAAATATAAACATATATTTTTCTTGCAAGAGAATGGTATTCTTTTAAGATTTGTGGACATGGTCCTGAGTTTTTAGTGGTGAGATAGACGATAGGTGTTAGCAATTTCAAAAATCAAGGCACTGAAATGGCCCAATCTAGTACTGTATTTACAAATTAATTTCATATTTTCATGTTTATAAAAAAGTTAAAAAATGATCACCAGTGTCAGTATTGAAGTTTTCAACATTTTCCATGTTATTTGAAGTTCTAAATTTCATTTCTTTAAATTTAGTGCATGATTAGATTCCTTGACACTAATCATAGGGGAGAAAAGCAGTATTTGAAAGTAAAGGATAGTCTAATGGGGTTATCGTGACAATATGATAAAACAGAAGTGGGATTTTGTGACGGTGCTATTAATTAAAAGCTGAGATATTAATCTCTGTTGGAGGGATCACACAGTTAGAGCTCTGGGCATAGTTTCCAAAGGCGCCTCAGGCTCGGGCTCAAACCATTTCGCCTCATGAAAGTTCAGGTGAGGTGACCTTCTTTAAGGCACGAGCCTCTGAGATGCGACTCACAAAAATAAGTGAGAAAAACCCTACCCGAATTGACTGACCCAACCCGAAATTAAGTTGTATATCATTCTTTAATAAATTAAGATAGGTTTTGGGATGAGTTTTAAATTTCGATAAACACATTAATTTGTATTATTATAATTGTTTTTTTATATATTTTCAATGATTTCTTTTTGTTTTAGTTGACTTAATACTTTTTTTTTTTTCCAATTTGCGCCTCACCTTCATTACTCATTAGGCGTACACCTAACCCTAGGTCCCTTTGTATACTTTAGTGTGCCTTGCACCTTTAACATCACTGGGCTTTGGGAATCTGGGCAGCCTTTGTTGCTTCAACTGCAGCAAAGGAGTATCTGTTGTTCGTATTCTTCTTTTTTCTGTTAACACCAATTTGTGATTCTTCTTCATTCTGTAAAACTGGGTTATTTTCGTTCTGTTCATTCGAGTTGGGCGCATGGGTAAAGCATACGTTTCACATCCTGCTTTGGCACATATCATTTATGTGTCATTGTGCCATCGTGGGCATGGTAATTTTGTATGGGAATGCTATTTCACCAATGATATTAATTCTCTTTCAAGCTAATCTACTGAGCTTTCTTTATATGATAATGATGCAGATTATGAACCAAAATTTTGACTCTTAAACTGTCTAAATTTTGATTCATAACAAAATTGATTAACTTATTGAGCTTATTAATTGATTAATCTGTGTAGATTTAAAATGCCATTATAAATAGTAACTGAGTAGTCTGGATATTATAGTAACTGACATTTAGGCTGTAATTTGGTTTATAGATGCGACTGATGGTTTTACCTAATTTGGTTTACGCTAATCTGAAATGCTTTCACTCAAGTGATGAAGCTAGCTTTGCTAGTCTTGGGTACATTCTTGTCGGACTACTGAAGAATGTTTAAAATCTGATGACTTGTTGTTGTTGTTGTTGTTCCATTGTATCTTCTTCTTTATCAATTAGAAACTCTGTTGATCACTTTCTTCATTTGCAGGAGATTGTTGGTCACATATGCAAAGTCAACGTTTATTTCACAAATACCCGAGACATTGAAAGAGGACCTTGTCAAACATCTTATGTCATTTAGCGAAGAAAAACGAGAATTCCCCAGTCCGTGATTAACTTCTGTGGTAAACCTTGTACTACTATGTGATTTTTCAATGGCATAATCTGTGATCTGGTTGCATTGCCTTTATTCTTCTGTTCTGTTATCGATGACTTTTGCAGCTTCAGGAACGGCAGAGCTTAGGGAAAAACAAATTGTAGTTACTGAGATATATGTATTCTTCAGACCATAGTTGTGGGGTATGTGAGCAAGTGGTGGCAGATACAGGTGACTGTTATACCGTTATGAGCGATGAGTTTAAAAAGTATTGTCGAAAATCTTCTTCTTCTTCATTGAGGCTGTGAAGTTGGTTTTGCCGGGGAATCTTTTTTTCATTTTTTGTATGATAATTTTAGTAATCCTCATGCCTACAAAAATTTTCCATCAAAATCAGGCCGGACGGATATCAGTGAGATTTCTGATCTAAGTATGACAAGGTAAATTCGTAACCCTCTTTTGTTTAATGACATAAACGTCTTTTCTTTTCCTTTTTTCTTTCTCAGTCGAATCTACCATATTACAAGTTTCTTTTGGCTTATTTTTTTTTACTCATTTCTGCATGTTGATTTTGAGCTTTTGTTTCCAAATCGTTTTAATTTTTATATTTTCGGTTTGTGCTGGCTTTCATTTTCATTTTTTTCCACTTTTGCATCCGGTGATTGTTGTTATCAAATATGCCTTAGTTGGAACCCTACATAGGTCAGATTTTTTTTTTTGAACTCGATCGTATGATGTCAAGGCAAAAATTAAATTCAAAATTTAAAGAGGATGTCACGACTAGGTTGGTGAAGGAGCCGGATTTTAAAAAGCTTGATTATATTTTAAGTATTTGTTTTTAAGTTTGGGTCAATTTTTCTAATATTTTGAAAATATTAACTATAACATTTTTATTTAAGAATACGTTTTTCAAAATCCGGTCTATTTGTCAACCGACTCGGGTCTGTAGATCAGGTCTCCATGAATTTTTCTTTCTTTCTTTTTCTCGATTTTCTCAGTAGTAAAAAAAAATTCTATAGTTAATACATTGATATAAACTCTCAATAGAAACACAAAATTCGTGGGTATTTACACTCTTACCAATTTCTTTGGACACTATTATTCGCGCATGCACATATGGTGTATTTTAAGTCTTTTAGTTTGGACCGTTTGGTATTCGTTTTTATTAAATTCAGAGATATTTTATTACTACTACTACTATTATTATTATAATACGTAAATTTTCTAATTAAATTTAGACATAAATCTTAATCATTGATTGTATGCAATCCAATTGCGGATTAATTTACATTGTTAAATGTTATTTTGACTATGAATATTTAATATTAAATTAACTTGAATAAATAACGAGATCTTGATATATAAATTAAATTCAAAAATTTAAGTTGAAATAGAAAGGATTCATGCTAAACGGAAAACAAAATCTGCTTTTATAGTCCTATATTATTACAAAAAGAAGTCGTTTTATTGAGCCAAAAAACGATGCTGTTTTTTTTTTTTTGGAGTTAAATTTCCAATTCTAGGACCGATTCCATAACCAATTTATGTACAGGTTCTACGATTCGGTTCTATTTTCGGTTTTAAGGCCCAATTTCTTAACCGATTTTATATATGGGTTATGTGGTCCGGTTTCATAAAGTGAAGAACTGAAATCATAATAAATAATGATCGGTTCTTAATTTTAAGATCGGAACCTACTCTGATGATACCGGTTCCGTCTAGATTTCAATTTTTTTTTTTTTTGGAAACGATGGAAACCCCGCCACCAAATCACCCATTTTGGGCCGCGGCGCAGGTAAAACCACCGGCTATTTCAGGCTCTTACAAGAAGTGCACCCCCTGAATTCGAACCCAGAACCTCAAGATGAGATCCTAAACCCTACACCATCAAGCCACACCCCTTAGGGACGTCTAGATTTCATTTACTCACCGAAAAATGGGAATTACTTGAACCTCCCCAAACCCCCCTCTCTCTCTCTCTTTTTTTATTATTTTTTTTAAACCCTAGTCTTTTGTGGATATTGTATGACGTGGCGATAAGTAAATTAATTGACCAAGATATATTTCTTTTTTTTTCAAAGTCAATTAATTAAACAAGGTCAATATGTTGATATAAGAAACTTCAAATAGAAAATGATCAATGAGTCGCTGGTCAATAAGTTGATATAAGAAACTTCTAATAGAAAAATGGTCAATGAGTCGCCATATATAGGAAGTAGTGGATGATGCTTCACCTACAATCAAATACCAAATTCGTTTGCTCTAATTGAAAATTAAGTTAGAAAAGTCATGATGCCTTTTGTTGAAAATATATAAACTATGACAAATTTTATTTTCTAAAGTAAAATTGTTTTATTCCACCATAGAATATTAATCATAATTTAAATTCACAATTTATTCAATATACACGCTCGAAAAAAAAAACTACAAACAACTCAATAATATCTTACAATACATGTTAAAGGATTACAAAATTATCAAATAAATAGTAATTATATTTATATAATGGAAAAATTTTCAGCGTGTCAAGTGCGTGCATATATATATATATATATATATAGTATTTTTGTATTCCTTCTGCATCTCATTTTCTTTCATCTTTGTATTTGTGTAGATCTAAAATGTTCTAATTGATCCTAAACGAATCTTGAATCTAGAAATCTCACATATAGACGGACCTTATTTTTAATTCTTCAAGGTTACATGAGGCAGAAAAATCAATTAAAATAGAGCTTGTATTTTGCCAAAAAATTTCTTGAAACATCCCCATATAGAGATCATTCCATAATTTTTTGTGAGAACCTAATTCGAAAAATTGAGACAGCTGAATCTCACTTGTTATAATAGATAATTTGTCATTATTACCCAATTAATTTATTTCAGGAATTAATTATGTCAAAACATATAAAACCAGTCATACGGTGATAACTTTTGTATATAATAAGTCCAGTTAGGTACTCAATTATGCTAAATAAATAAAACCAGCCATATAGACAGTAACAAAATTTGTCAATTATTAATCCAAAATTAAATTAAATATTAATCATTAGATTATAATTTATATATTATTATATAAGTGAGATTAATCTAAATTTTCATATTGAAAGCTTCACCCTTTACCCCAGCAAAAAGAAATTACATACTCATAATTTGAATAAAAACATATATAATTTTATTACTAAAAAAAAAGAAATTACAAGAAAGCTTAAAAAAATTAAAACACACAAGAGCAGGATCCCTTCACACAATTTCAGAGAAAAAACGTGAAAGATTGCTGCCCAACGAAGTGCTGAGCACCTCAATTTATAGAGATGCTCAACACCCAATTTCCTCACTTTTGCATACAACTTTACAAAAGTTGCTTGCAAAAATCTTGCAAAGAGACAATTGCCCATGTGATAATCATAAAGTTGAAAATAGTGGAGCCACTTCCATAATCTACTTCCATGATCAATGGCCATGCATCATGCCTATTTTGTTTCTACATGCATGGATTGATGGCTCTCTTTGACTTGATAATTTGCTGTCGTGTGATGGATTGTGTTTAACATCCAAAGTAGTATTTTACCTATAAAAGAAAAAAATCATAAAAAAATATATAAAACATAAATTTAATTATTATTTTATAAATGTATTAAATTAAGGGAATTAATGAAACTACAAGTATAAAATGATTAATTTTTCTTTTAATAACTGTGCACTTTTTAGTGTTCATCAAATATTGTAATGATAAATATATTATTTCCTTAACACATACTACTATGGTATTATAAATATCTTATACCTACCATATCTAAAGAATTAGTCACCAATAAAAAAATATGAATCTAGAAAGATTATTTTGGGGGCAACTGATGCTTGTGATGCAAGAAATGACATGGCAAGTCAAACATGAACTTCAATTTGGGTATAAATAAAACTCTGAAACCCAATATTTTTGAACATAAACAACCTTAAGGCTTAAGCTAGGAAACACCATAATGGGTAGTGGAGAAGAAGTAGTTGTAATAGATTGGTGGCCAAGTCCCTTTGCAATGAGGGTCAAAATAGCCTTGACAGAGAAGGAAGTTGAGTTTGAATCAAGAGAAGAGGATTTGTTGAACAGCAAAAGCAATCTGCTTTTGAAGATGAATCATGTGAATAAGAAAATCCCAGTTTTGATTCATAAGGGCAAACCAATATGTGAATCTCTCAACATAGTTCAGTACATTGATGATGTTTGGAATCATAAATCTCCATTGTTGCCTTCTGATGATCCTTACCAGCGAGCTCATGCTAGGTTTTGGGGTGACTACATTGACAAGAAGGTAACTTACAATTCTTATTATCAAGAATCTCCATTTTATTAGTTATAATTTGTTATTAATAAATTTATTTATGATAGAAATTATATATGATGGTAACTCTTTAAAGAATGACACTTCAAACCCACATTTCATGTTATTAGACACAAGTGATAGCTTCTTTAGAAATTAGCGCTCATTTTATTTCATGAACAGATGAATGTTTTTATGTATTAGTTTATATGGATTTGTTGTGAACGATTTATTTGGATGTTTTTAATTTTTTTTGTGTTCGAAATGAGGCTATCACCCTAACCCCCTCGAGGCTGTCCGCTTTGCCTCACTTACGCAGGAGAGCGCCAGCCTCTCATCGTATACCGAGTTTTCGAATCTTGGATTTTACAAGTTTTGATTTTACATTTTCTTAAATTATGCAAAGCAGATTTACCCAATTGGAGGGAAGTTGTGGCTAACTAAAGAAGCTGAAGTGAAGGAAACTGCAAAGAAGGAACTCATGGAATGCTTGAAAGTGTTAGAAGGAGAGCTTGGAGACAAGCCTTATTATGCAGGAGGGTATTTTGGGTATGTAGATGTGGCACTAATTCCCTTTTACTGCCTTTTCTATACATTTGAGAAATTGGGTGGCTTTAGCATTGAAGCAGAATGCCCAAAGCTAGTTGCATGGACTAAGAGATGCATGCAAAAGAAGAGTGTTTCTCAAATCCTGTGTGATCCGCATTCACCGGGCTTTGTTATCATAACCTTTAGACATGATTCTATCAGCATTCGAATCTTGTTCTCACAAACTTAGAACCTAATCAATAGTGATCCACCAAACGAAAACTAATTCTCTATCAATGCAATAGGAACGTTCATAGAAAACAGCAAAGGAATTGGAAGTAGTCTAATAATTCTAAATGTCAACAATTGATATGAAAGTTGAAGGATGCTTGACTAAGTTGAAATTAGGGGTGGCAAAACGAATGAACGAATCGAATTTTTCTTAAATCCTAAACGAATCGAATATAAATATTCGTTTAGTCATGCTATTATTCAATAACATAATTTACCATAATTTATTTACATTAATTCTTCATAAATATATACATATGAAATATGTAATTAATATATTTACTAAAAATACCTCACCAAATATCGACAATATTATTTTTCAATGGTAATTAGCCATAATTTCTTAAATCTTAATTGAGAAATAATAATAACTAAATAAAAATGAAGATCCTGCTGCATGCTGAAACTTTTTTCTCATTGTAATATAAGTGAGTAAAGAACTCATATCGGACATTGTTCTATTAACCTATAGGCCTTATTTCTCATTGTTATCGGACTTTGTTATCACAACCTTCGGACATGATTTTATTAGCATTCGAAGAAAAACTAAGTCTCTATCAATACAATAGGGGCGTTCATATTATCTTCTTATTTCTAATAGAATATATGAATTTCCAAAAAGAAAACAGCAAAGGAATTGGAATTAGTCTAATAATTCTAAAAATGTCGACAATTGATATGGAAGTTGAACAAAGTTAGAAATTTCAAAATTTTCATGAGAATGGATGTTGTACTATTGTGAAAAGATGGGGATTTTTTATTTTTTTATTTTTTTATTTTAATGAATTTCACTCACACTCCAAATGTCATCAACTCTTATTCTCTATTTATTTCTCCACAATAAAATACGAGTCACAACTAATCTATTTTTAGAATTAGAGGAAGATATATATTAATTTTGTTCTTTTTTAATATTTTGGTGATGAGTCAAACTAAAAATTTTAATTCTTGCAAAACTTCATTTTGAAGATAAATTATGATTAATAATTGTAATTTTTATCATTAGTCAAATACTAAAAAATTATATTTTAACTAAAACACATTTTGTTATCTCACCATAAATCAAACTATAATACTAAATTAGGCATATACCTTGATTTTGACATTCCAATTTAAATTAATAATAAGTGTGATTTATGAATTTTCATTATATTTAAATCTGAATCAGCCGGTTGAACCGAAAACCGGCTATAAGTTCGATCTAAGAATAAGTGTGGTTGAACCCTAAAAATCGTTGTGTAAAAAAATGATCAAAGTCGGTGAACCGGCCCGGCCTGACCAATTCTTATCCAAAAAAATTAACCTTGAAATAAAAATAAATATTTTTTTATAATTTTTAAATATTTTTAATTATATATGATGTCAGTCAGTTCTGTTGGTTCAACCAGAATGGTTCAACCTGTCAAACTAGTGATTGTACGAGCCAAATTTGGGCCAATGGCATTTTTAACTTTTCGCTTCGGGCCTGTAGGAGCGAAGCGGGGTTTACCGCTATGCCTATGATGCTCGGCGACCACGATACTGTTGGGCTCGTAGCACGTAGAGAGTACGAAGTAGCCCACGGGGGACTAAACCGGAGAATAAAGGAGTTGCCACACATTGTGAACTGGGATATGTTTAAGGCCGCACTCACCCCTTGCAAGGGAAGACCTCAAACCGTTTGGGTTCGAAATGATCCATTACTTATGCCAGTATAATGGACGGGTTCACACAATGGTATAATCAAAACTTATGCAGCACATGCAAGCTACTTTAAATAAACACACAAATTTGCACACCCATAAACGTAAATATAAATAAAAGCAAATACATAGTTCTAAAAGCATATTAAATAAAGAAGTACGATAATGTAAATTATAAGAACAGTAAAAAACGTTAATAATAAATGTAAATAATTAAGCGCATAATGCAAAATAAATAACTGAAAAATGCACAAAATATAAATAAAGAGGTTGTCTAGTGTGTGTGCGTTCGTTTAGCGTTCGTAATTTGAATGAAATGTTACAGAGAGTTCACGTTCGTGTAGCGTTCGAAAACACGTTCGAACGGAGTGAGGCAGAATGCTTGCGTTCGAGTTACGTTCGAAAACACGTTCAAACGTTCTTACAAAAATAGCATCAATAATGACATAAACACGCATATATGAATATTTCCCGAGCGGTACGTGGAGTTGTATCCCGAGTACAGACCGCACTACCGTCCATTCAGATTCGGTTACGGAATTTATATCTGGGTTTGCATCCGATATACCGTAAAGGATAACACACATAATCATTAACATAATGTAAATGGACATGAAAGTAAATGAAAAATAATATAGCAAAACAGAAACAATAGTAAAACCGAAACGATAAAATAAAGATAAATAGACAGAAAGGTAAATAATGAAACTAAATACGGAATGATAAATAAAGATAAACAATAAAATAAATGCAGAATAATAAATAACAGTAAATGGACAATAAATATAAATAACAAAAATAAAAGAAGGAAAATGTGACCAAAAAATTGGCCGTCTTAAATGTAGGACCTCGTATGCCCGGCTGGACGTATTTCATGTCCAACCAAGCATGTCGCGTCCAGAACATCAAAATAAATATAGTAAAGGGTGCCCTCAGGTCTTACTTTTTAAGTTACTTTTTAGAAGTGCGTTAGGCCATCGCCGGAAGGATTAAAACTTGCTGTTTTTCTGGTTTGCTGGTTCGCTGATTCTGCTCACTGTTTCGCCACTTTGCTCGCTATTTTTCTATTTTTGGGCTGCTATTTTTGCTGTTTAGGGCTGCTGTTTGGCAGTTATTTTTTGGGACAGTTTTAGGCGTTTTAGGGGGCTGTTTTTGGGGATGATTCGGCACTGTTTTAAGGGACTGTTTGGCGGTTTAGAGGGCTATTTTTGGGGGTTGTTTGTGCATTTGTTGGCTGCTGGTTGAAGGGTTATGGGTTGTTTTCTTCACGGTTATGGGCTGGCTGGGTCGGTTGGCTTATGTGGATTTATTTTTGCTTTGGTTTGTGTTGTGCCGTGAGTGTCTTTGTATTTGTTGTTCACGCCACTGGTTGTGGTGGGCTGAAGGCTTAGGTCTTTTTTTGTTTTGTTTTTTTTTTTGTTGTGTCTGTCACGGTAAAGAGGTCAAGGGTTTGCTTTTGAATTGCCGTGTGTGTGTAGGTTGGTGAATTGCCGTGTGTGTGTTGGTTTGGTGAATTACCGTGTGTGTGTGAGGGTTTGGTGAATTGCCGTGAAAAGAGAGTGTCAAAAAAGTGTCCCCTAGGGTTTTGGCTAAGCCTCCAATTTATAGTGACAAGGGATCTCATAAGTAAGGAAACAAATCATGCAAATATGAGAGATATTTTCTTAATTTATTTAGGGAAAGAATTTTTGTAAATTTGGTGAGGATGGGATTCACAATCTCTTTAAATTGGAAGGTGATTTGACGGATTTTTGACATGTGTTTTGCATGATATTTTTTTTTTATTTGGGAAGGCTTGGGCGTGTGGGCTTTGTGGATGGGTTGTATGGGCCTTGTGTGGTATGTGCGTGTATGGCATGTATTGCAGGGGTTTTGGGCTGAGGATAAGGTTTAAAACAGCAACTGAACGAATCCGCGGCGGGTTAGTGAGTCCGAATCCAGTGAGGTGCTAATTTTGGAGTTTTTCCTTCCAGCATTCGTTTCCCGCAACTTCCGTAACTTTTCAGGTAGTGCCTCCATACGAGGCTCATCATTGAGCTTCATGAAAAAATACAGTGTCTACAGTCACCCCCACTTTGATGGGGCTTGTGCAGTGTGTGACAGTGACAACCCTATCAAAGTCATGCATGTATTTTTGGCTTACCTGGTTCGTCGGCCATTGCCGGACTTACATGTTGTTTCGCTGCAGGTGTGAGATGGTTCATTCCCAAACCGTTCCTGGTGTGAGATGGTTCATTCCCGAACCGTTCCTGGTGTGAGATGGTTCATTCCCGAACCGTTCCTGGTTGGGTTGATGGTGAGGTGCTTTGACCCCTGGGTTTTGTTGCCGAACCACCGAGTGGATTTTATTCACGAATTGAGTTGAGTTGATGGTGAGGCGCATCGCTATGACCCATGGGTTTTGTTCCGGAACCACCTATTGGGTTTTGTTCTCGAATTGAGTTGAGTTGATGGCGAGGCGCTTTGACCTTTGGGTTTTGTTCCCGAACCACCGGTGGGTTTTGTTCCCGAATTGAGTTGAGTTGATGGCGAGGTGCTTTGACCCCTGGGTTTTGTTCCCGAACCACTGAGTGAGTTTTGTTCCCGAATTAAGTTGAGTTGATGGCGAGGCGCTTTGACCCTTGGGTTTCGTTCCCGAACCACTGAGTGGATTTTATTCCCGAATTGAGTTGAGTTGATGGCGAGGCGCTTTGACCCCTGGTTTTTATTCCTGAACCACCGAGTGGGTTTTGTTCCCGAATTGAATTAAGTTGATTGTGTGTTGGTCCTCTTGGCTCTTCGATCCACTGGGGAGTTTTTTCTATGATGATGAGATGCTTCGACTTTCGGGATTTCTTCCCAAACTATTGATAATGTAGGCCTCGCCCCCGAGGATTCATTCCTGAACTGTACTGAGTTGATAATGGTGGTGAGGCACTTCGCCCCTTGCTCGTCCTCATTCTCGAGGAGTTGCTCGTCCTTGCCGCTTTTCTTTTTCTTCAAAGCCTGTGAACATAAAACAAAAATTGTGTGTATGCGACATGTATGCATGGATGCATTCTCTATTCGATGGGTTTTATTTGTCATCTTCGGTTAGGCATTCCTTGTGTTAGAAGGTTTTCTTCGCCCCTTTAGGAATCCTTTTTCGACAAAAAGCTTTGGTCGCCCATTGGGACTGCTTACAGTTTCTTTCTGCCAATTCTACTCTAGTGATTGCTCAGTTTTCTTTGGTCTCAGGGCTCAAGGTCCCGTTGTGTCCCTTATTCGCGAGGTGGTAGACTGGTCGCCCCCAGACCTGGCTCAGCTTTATGTTCTTCACTACCTGCACTGGGTCAAGGTCGATTACACATTTGTGAAAGCGGACTTATCCTTTTGGGATACTGAAAATCATGTCTTATGATTCCCAAATTTTGAAATATGCCCTCTCTCTGAGGAGTTTGCTACCATTCTCGCTTGTATTTTTTCTTAAATTGGACTTCATTGCTCGTCACAATGTGATGTGGCATTCCATATCGACATATCATATTACGGGCTACGAAATAGTCCCAATAGTTACACATTTTATTGTCCTCAAGGAATGCCCAGTAATAAAACCAGAGAACCTTCAAAACACTCAATGAAACTCAAATCCAAGTCTTTGAATAAATCATCTAAGCCAGACTCACAGTGTGTGTGCGCAAAGGTTCATTTACAACTTGATTCCTATATAAGCCAACTCAATGATTTCGTTTCAAAAATTGGGATCGATGGGTCTAACCAATCTAGATATCTCAATTATGCTATGTAATTCTTTTTTTGTGTGCTTAGTATGGTATGATTTTCTTTTTTCTTTTCTCTTGTCTCTCTTCTATTTTTTTTTCAACACACCTACCCTTTAAGGTATCATTTATCCTCATGGTGGTCCTAATACTCGCCCATGGTTAGCTTCACGCTTATCGGTTATAGGTGGTTTAATTTTTTTTTCTTTAGAGACTTTTCTTTGATTTTCAACCATACCACACATCATAACACAAGTAAATCATGATAGACATCTAAGCAAACGGTCATTCATCGACCTGTAATTTCTTCAACTAGTCACCTTGCCAACTACTTAGGTTTTAACTGCTAAAAACCTATAATTAAGTGCTTATGAGTCTAACATAGATCAACTACTCAAAGTATCAGATAAAAGTACATAAAGAACTTATCGTTTCTAAGATTTCACCCGAAAGCAAACAATTTCATCATTGGACTTATGCTTAATTATTAAAGACTAACAGGAAAAAAATCGAACAAGTAAGAAAATCAATGTCTTTACGATTAATAAATGCAAGATTACAATCAAATAAATCAGGAAAATAAACATCTTTCTAATTTTTAGTCTTGTCTTCTTCCGTCAGATTCTCCAACTGCAGTAGTTTTTCTTCCGATTTATTTTCCTCTTTTGCAGCCTCCTCTTTATCACTGCTCGAGAAGTTTTCCCAGAAATCTTTCCCCTGCTTTGTTTCATTTTCACTATTGTGGTCCCATGTCCCCATGCATGAAGCTTGGTGGTTGAGAGTTTGGAGGACAAAGCTTTCGGGCAAGCCACAGTTGATCATGTAGGTGGGTGGTGGAACGAAGTGGTAGTTGGGTAGAGGGTTTCTGTGTGTGTTGGGTTATTCGTTTTCTGGGTCGGGTATCTTATGGGCGTCAATGAGGTTTTGGATCTCATGCCTGAGGCGGGTGCGATTGTCAGTTTTGTGGCCTTTCTGCTGATGGAAGTGACAATATTGGTTTAGATCGAAGTAGTGTGGCACAAGGTTTGGAATTGGTCTAGGTTCTAAAGGTTTTATGAGTCATTGCCCATTCAAATTTTCAAACACCTTTCACAAAGATCTATAAAGATTGGAGAATTGCCTGTTTCTGATGGCAGCGACCTCAACAGTAGCGGACTTGGTTTCTGAAGGCCCCTCAATGGTCATTTTATTCTGGCCATAAAAATTTATGTTCTCGGCTTCTTTTTCCCCGAGATCCATGATAGTTTCTCTTAATTATCAAAAGTCACTAATCATGGAGGTCATTCTCCTCAGCTTGTTATAATTGGAGGGCTTGGTGCCCTTAATGATCATCTTAATCTGGTCCTTCTCTGAGGGCCGTGTCTGTATTTTCAAGAACTGGCTTCTCCAGCGATCCACATAATCTTTGAAGGTCTCTTTTGGCTTCTGTTTGGTGTTTTCTAGGTCACGGAATGATAAGTCGATTTCCAAATCCGTGACATATTGGTTCAGAAAGGCCTCCGCTAATGCCCTCCAGTCATCCTTGACTTTTATCTCCAGGCCGTGGTACCATACTACGGGCACCCCTTCCAGGGACATCCCGAACATCTTCTGCACCTGACGCTTCGACAGACCCACTGAACTCATCACTGAAACATACTGTCGAAGATGGACCCTCGGATCTCTGTTTCCGTTGAACTTGGCCATGTCAGACATCTTGAACTGTGGAGGCAGCTGTTCTTCAAAAGTCATTGCATCATAGTCTAACAGATCTTCGTGTTTTCCCTTTATTTTGCAGGCAACTGACTCTACTTGTTCTCTGAGTTTCTGTAACTCTGCCTGATACCCGGCAATCCTTCCCGCGGCATACTCAGCCATGTCATCATAAAAAACATGGATTTCTTTGCTCGCCCTATTCAGGGGCTCCTCGCCTTCCATTCGCATTGTTTTCTGTTCCCAATGTGCGAGGTACTGTCAGATTGGCCATAGCGTTGGTCAAAGCTTGTAGTTGCTCGGTAATTTTGGTGATGTTGGTCTCCAATTGATCCACGCGGGAACTTTCACTGCCTGATGCATCCATGGTTGTTAATCTTTTCTTGACAAGTCTTCCTTATTCTCTAACCCAACTGATATCTATGATGGCTGTTGAAATAAAGAGTTAGCATGATTCATGTATGCATGCGATGCATGTGGTTATCAAAACACCATATATCATTCCGACCTTATTCCTCCCACACTCGTGGTAAGTCCATTTCTATCCTAGGTATGGCTTATTTTATGCACCAACGTGGGGTACACAAAATCGTTCTCTCCTGTGCTACAAGGGTGAACCTTGGCTACCACAGTCCATTTTCATCAGTAACAGACAAAGACCGCCCATTTATAAAATTTGACTAAGCCTATTATGGGGATCGTTCAATTGTCTAGAAACGACGAATTGGGCCCTCAGTAATCATAGTTGTGGGGATGGACTTAAAGATATCCAAAAGTATACAAATATACTGTAACAAGGCGTATCCTTCATGGATGAAAGCCAACGAGGATATCGGACTCATGCGTCTGGCATATTCGGATCATGTTTGGACCTTCTAAGCCCATCATGGTTTTCATATAAGTTGGCCCATTATCATTTTAAAGAATTTAATCAGATTATCGCGAGGTGCAAACTTGTCGCAGTTGAAAAGGCCCAATAGGTTTACACGTTTGCGATAAGGTGGCTAAATAACCTCAAATGATATGGGGCCCAAACACAAGGTACCTTCTTCATTTTGAAAACTTTTGGCCCAATTATCATAAGATACAAACTTGTCCCAGTTTAAATGGCCCAACAAGTTCGTATCATATGACGAGAAGTCCAAATGGATCCAAATGAAAACGGTCCCAAAAAAAGCATATGGGTAGCTTCTATAGGACATATAACTATGGTTCATATGTGTACTTACAAGGGTATGGATAAAGGCTCCCGCCGACGAAGGGTTGCTCACAACCAGGTCTCCCCACTCAAAGGTTCGAGTGACCAAGTGAGCGCATATTTTTTATACCCTAAGGTACGTGCCAATGAGTGATGACGCCACATAACGATCCGCTGCCTTGAGTGAAAGTGATTTCACGATACATGACGCCCTCAGGGTAAGAAGGGTATGAAAAATATATGAGACTTGGGTAACCAAAGAAAAATCCACGGACACTACAAGTCATTGTTTCGAGGCCGATTCTCTATCCCCAGTGGAGTCGCCATCTGTAGGAGTGAAGCGGGGTTTGCCACTATTACTATGATGCTCGGCGACCACGACACTGTTGGGCTCGTAGCTCTTAGAGAGTACGGAGTAGCCCACGGGGGACTAAACCGGAGAATAAATGAGTCGCCACCCAGTGTGAACTGGGAAATGATTTAAGGTCGCACTCACCCATCGCAAGGGAAGACCTCAAACTGTTGGGTTTGGAATGGTCCCTTACTTATGCCAGTATAATGGACGAGTTCACATAATGGTATAACAAAATCTTATGCAGTACATGCAAGATATTTTAAATAAACACACAAATTTTCACACCCATAAACAGGAATATAAATAAAAGCAAATACATAGTTCTAAAAGCATATTAAATAAAGAAGTACGATAATGTAAATTATAAGAACAGTAAAAAACGTTAATAATAAATGAAAATAATTAAGCGCATAATGAAAAATAAATAACTAAAAAATATATAAAATATAAATAAAGAGGTTGTCCAGTGTGTGTGCGTTCGTGTAGCGTTCATAAACGCGTTCGAACGAAGTGTTCCAGAGAGTTCACGTTCGTGTAGCGTTCGAAAACGCGTTCGAACGGAGTGAGGGAGAATGCTTGCGTTCGAGTTACGTTCGAAAACGCATTCGAACGTTCTTACAAAAATAGCATCAATAATGACATAAACACGCATATATGAATATTTCCCGAGCGGTACGTGGAGTTGTATCCCAAGTACAGACAACACTATCGTCCATTCGGATTCGGCTACATAATTTATGTCTGGGTTTCCATCCGATATACCGCAAGGGATAACACACACAATCATTAACATAATGTAAACGGACATGAAAGCAAATGTGAAATAATATAGCAAAACATAAACAATAGTAAAAGCGAAATGATAAAATAAAGATAAATAGAGAAAAGGTAAATAACGAAACTAAATACAGAATGATAAAAATGAAGATGAACAATAAAATAAATACGGAATAATAAATAACAGTAAATAGACAAGAAAGATAAATAACAAAAATAAAAGAAGGAAAATGTGACTAAAAAATTGGCCGTCTTTAATGTAGGACCTCGCATGCCCGGCTGGACGTATTTCACATCCAACCAAGCATGTCGCATCCAGAATAGCAAAATAAATATAGTAAAGTGTGCCCTCAGGTCTTACTATTTAAGTTGCTTTTTAGAAGTGCGTTAAGCCGTCGCCGGAAGGATTAAAGCTTGTTGTTTTTTTTTTGGTTTGCTGGTTCACTGTTTCTGCTCACTGTTTCGTCGCTTAGCTCGCTGTTTTGTTGTTTTTGGGCTGATATTTTTTTATTTAGCGGTTATTTTTGGGACAGTTTTAGTCGTTTTAGAGGGATGTTTTTGAGGGTGATTAGGGGACTATTTTTCGATTTAGGGGGTTGTTTGTGCGTTTGTTGGCTGCTGGTTGATGGATTATGGGTTGTTTTCTTCACGGTTATGGGCTGGCTGGGTCGGTTGGCTTATGTTGATTTGTTTTTGCTTTGGTTTGTGTTGTTCCGTGAGTGTCTTTGTGTTTGTTGTTCACGCCACTGGTTGTAGTGGGATGAAGGCTTAGGTTTTTTTTTTTGTTTTGTTTTTTTGTTGTGTCTCTCACGGTAAAGAGGTCAGGGGTTTTGCTTTTGAAGTGCCATGTGTGTGTAGGTTGGTGAATTGCCATGTGTGTTGGATTGGTGAATTGCCGTGTGTGTGTGAGGGTTTGGTGAATTTCCGTGAAAAGAGAGTGTCAAAAAAGTGTCCCCTAGGGTTTTGGCTAAGCCTCCAATTTATAGTGACAAGGGATCTCATAAGCAAGGAAATAAATCATGTAAATATGAGAGATATTTTCTTAATATATTTAGGGAAAGAATTTTTGTAAATTTGGTGAGGATGGGATTCACAATCTCTTTAAATTGGAAGGTGATTTGAGGAATTTTTGACATGTGTTTTGCATGAGATTTTTTTTTTTTTTTAATTTGGGAAGGCTTGGGCGTGTGGGCTTTGTGGATGGGTTGTATGGGCCTTGTGTGGTGTGGGCGTGTATGGCATAGATTGCAGGGGTTTTGGGCCGAGGCTAAGGTTTAAAACAACGACTGAGCGAATCCACGGTGGGTTAGTGAGCCCGAATCCAATGAGGTGCTAATTTTGGAGTTTTTCCTTCCGGTATTCGTTTCCCGTGACTTCCGAAACTTTTCAGGTAGTGCCTCCATACGAGGCTCATCATTGAGCTTCATGCAAAAATGCAGTGTCTATAGGGCCCAATACTAAATACACCCCAAATTCCCTTAAGAGTACCCAAGATAAGACTTAGGCCCTAATTGCCATCACAAGCCCACACATAAAGGGAAGGCCCAATATCCTTCAAATCTAAAGGACCCAAAACTCTCAAAGGAAGCCCAATTTTATAAGTCTATATTGGCCCAAAGTTCTTTCACAAGCCCATACCCAATAAAATATCATACCTGAACCGTGTCCTAGACTCATTATATTCCAGCCCACGAAACGTCCAGACTCATAAATACCCCTAATGAATCAGCCGTTTCCAGCCTTCAAACGAATGAGCAATTAAAAGTAATAAGTGCACACGTTTCTCGAGTGTGTATATATAATAGAAGAAATCTACAAGGGAAAATGAGGACAACAAAAAAGCACTACGACTCACAGCTTAGTAATATTCTTTCTAGAGCTATCAGAATCCCCTACCTTCGGCCCTCACGGCAACTCACGGGGATCAAGGTAACCTCTGACCTTACTCCTCATTCTACGACATTTATAGCTCATCTCCACTACTGACTTGGGCATCGGAGTGCCTACGGCATTCACCACACCGGTGGGTAGATTCTCCACGCTCACTCTACCTCTTGTTTTGCAGGATCTCTTGTGCCCCCAATCAACAAATTCTTGATTGTGGACCTCGGGCGGAAACCATCGTCTACAATTTGGTGCCCACCCTGGGGCCTTAGCAATTCATAGCAAGCAAAAGGTCTCTCAGTCTACAATTCCTGAACCTCAAACCGAACTATGGCTTCAAGCAGCGAGCATACATGTCACTTAGCTAGCCAGCTAGCTATCATCCAGGAACGACTGAAGGTTTTGGAAGAAGAGAATTTGACCATAAAGAGTTTTGATCGCGACCTCCAAAGGCAATTGAAACATATCTCATCCACCTCCAGACAGAGAGGATTCATGGACACGCCCAATCATCCAGATCGCCAGTCCAACCTAAGGGAAACGCTCGGCGACGAATCGGACGATAATCCCCCACCCGAAGATCACCCAACAAATCAAGACATGGGACAACACAATCTGCTAGTCGATCAGACGCGGCTTACCGCTTCATCCATGCATAAGGAGATTCAAGAATTCAAAGAAGTAATTCTATCCAGCCTGTCAGAAGTCAGGCTACCTTTGAAGAGAAGCAGAGCAGATGCAATTTCTGATACTCCTTTTGTGGAAGCAATCAACTTAGTCGAACTTCCGTGAAAATTCAGTCGACCCGAGATGAAGTTGTATGATGGATCAACCGACCTAGACGACCATATAATCCACTACAAGTATAAGATGATGTCCACAAGCCTTTCTTCGCATAAGAGGGAGGCATGTATATGTAGAGGGTTCGGTGAGACTTTGGCTGGCCCAACCTTCACATGGTTTATCAATCTACCATACCAGTCAATTGGGTCCTACAAAGAATTGGCGGAAAAGTTCGTGGAATATTTTTCTAGTACTTGCAAATTCGAGAAGACCACATATGACCTCAGCTCCATACAACAGCGAAAGGGAGAATCTCTGCGAAGCTACGTGGCACGCTTCAACAAAGAAAGAATCGCTATCTCAGATCTCCACCAGCCGACAGCAGTGGAAGCTTTCAGGAATGGGTTGATGGCTGACAACGGGCTCTACAGAAAGCTAACCAAGAGCCGATGCTATACAATGGACCAGGCAATGGCCAGAGCCCGAACAGAAATTAGATGGGAAGAAGATAAAAGGAATAAAAAGAGGGATATATCATCCAATCTACAAGAGAATATGATATATCCATCCAGACAACCAAGAGAATTGGGCAGCAGAGGCCATCAATCAATCAACCGAAGAGCTTATCGTGGTGGGGATATTCATCCTCTCGACATGGGTCCCAATCACAGATCATCCTCATTCGACAATAGAGAGAAAACTACTTATGGCGCCCCCAGACTCCTAGACTATAACTTCACCATATCACCAGGTGAACTTGTTTCAGTCCTCAGGAAAATGAGAAGTGAAGTAAGTGGCCTCCACGCTCCAAGGAAGGCTCCATGAGGAAAAACACTAGTAAGTGGCGCGAATTCCACCGAGACTATGGCCACACGACAATCGATTGTATAACACTGAGATTGGAAGTTCTGGAGCTACTAAACAAGGGGCACCTGAAAGACCTGCTCATGGAGAAAGGGAAAACGATGATTGCAAGGAGAGACGACATAGAGGAGAGCAAAAAGATCGCCATTATCACTCCCACCGATAAGTAACACTGTTAATTTCATCTCGGGGGGATCATAAGATAGTGTGATCTCCTATTCCACGGTGAAATGACATACCAGGATGGTAACAACTGTCACCTCGCATCCCTCGGTTATGGTGGCAGGAGACTACACCGATTTGGCAATTGATGGACGACAGAGTATCCAGTCATAAGAATCCCCACCATGACGGACTGGTGATATCCCTGCAAGTGGCCAACTTCATGATCAAGAGAGTGCTAGTCGACACGGGGTCATTAGCCAACATTATCTTCCTAACCGCCCTTACTGACAAGGGAGGTGGGTTGGAGAAAGTAAATCTTCGTTCGACGGCTTTGATAGGCTTCAGCGGGGAATAAAAATTCACTATTGGGGAAATCTCTCTTCCAGTATACGCAGGCGGGGTCAACAAAATAACCACATTTCTGGTCCTGGATTGCCATTCAGCCTACAACCTGATAATGGGTCGACTGTGGATTCATGATATGAGGGCTGTCTCGTCTACTTATCACCAGGTGCTGAAGTTTCCTACCAAATGGGGTGTCCAAGAAATCAAAGGGGACTAACTTGCTTCCAGGAGTTGCTACCAAACGACCCTGAAAGCAAAATCCCAATCAGCATAATAATTACGAGAGGGATCTTGTCGAGTCTACACTGACTCTCCCAAAGTGGAGGAACTCGATGAGGTCCAAATTCATCCACTCTACCCAGACCATAAAACCCAAGTAGGAGCTAACCTCGATCCCGCGCTTTGCGCTGAATTTGTTGATTTCCTCAAAGAGCGACACGACTGTTTCGCTTGGTTACATGAAGATATGACGGGAATAGACCCAGAGATGATGACCCACGAACTACATATAGATCTCGACTACCCACCTGTCAAGCATTAGAGGAGGAAGTTCACCCTAGAGAGGAACCGAGTCACCGATGAAGAAGTCCAAAAATTGTTGGAAAATAGGGCCATTAGAGAGGTCCAATACCCGAAATGGCTCGCTAACGTCGTGGTAGTACGGAAGAAGAATAGGAAATGGCGAGTCTGCATCGATTTCATGGACTTGAACAAAGCATGTCCGAAGGATTCTTTCCCACTCCCCATATCGACTCAATGGTCGATGCTACAACTGGGCACGAACTGTTGAGTTTCATGGACGCATATTCAAGCTACAACCAAATCCTCATACATCATGACAACCAGGAAAAAACAACCTTCGTCACAAATAGGGGAATCTATTGTTATAAAGTGATGCCATTCGGACTTAAGAATGCTGGGGCTACCTACCAATGCCTCGTTAATAATATATTTTCCCATCAAATTGGGAAAACCATGGAAGTCTACATTGATGGCATGTTGGTGAAATCACTGCAAGCTAAGCAACACTTGGCCCATCTGGAGGAAGCGTTCGATGTGACGAGAAAGTACGGGATGAAGTTGAACCCCACCAAGTGTGCCTTCGGGGTAGCCTCAGGGAAATTTCTTGGGTACCTAGTCATTCAACGCGGTATAGAAGCCAACCCATAGCAGATAAAATCCATCCTCGACATTCCATCTCCAACAAACCCCAAAGAAGTCATGCGACTTGCGGGGAGGATCGCCGCTCTTAACAGGTTTATCTCCAAATCTACCGACAAGAGTTTCTTATTTTTCTCCACCCTCGGGAAGGTAAAGAAATTTGAATGGATCCCAGCATGCGAAGAGGCCTTAAAAAGACTTAAAGAACTCTTGACCACACCACCACTCCTGTCTAAGCCAGTCGACGATGAAAGGTTATTCCTCTACCTTGGAGTTTCGGCGCAAGCGATCAGCGCCGTTCTAATTAGGGAAGAAGGATGGCAACAACTCACAGTCTACTACGTAAGCAAAGTTCTATTAGATCCGGAGACTCGGTACACTCAAATGGTGAAAACTAGTTCTTACCCTAGTAACGGTGGCATGGAAGTCGCGACCCTACTTTCAGGGTCATCCAGTCACTGTTTACACCACATACCCATTGATGAGCATTCTTCACAAACCTAAACCCTCCGACAGACTGACCAAATGGGCTGTTGAACTTGGAGAGTATGGCATCATATATCAGCTGCGATCCACCATCAAGTCTCAAGCTCTCGTGGATTTCGTGGTGGACTTCAGCCCCGGTCTACTGTTAGACAATTATGACCCATAACGTCACTATTTGTAAAAGACATTGTGGTTTTTGTACAAATTAACTATGTAGCAATGGAATTGTATTTTATCATTTTGTAATTTGATTACTTAAATATATAAATGATAAAATTCCTTATGATTAGTTCCGGATTATAAGATATGAGACAGTATCAATCCATAACGGTTTAATCATTAAATATCTCTAGTCGTAGTATTATCGAGATTAGACATCGATAATGCATAATAGACTAGTATTGTACTTGTGCGTGTTATGGAAGCGTAACAACATAGTTCTCATATATTTAAGTATTGGATACTTATGCAAGTGTGATAGGAGGTTGTGTTTACCGATGGTACGGAAACAGCTTTGCTCTGGATAGACCCCACATAATCCCATTGGTAGTATGATTATGTGTCTATGGGAATCCGCATCAGGGTAGGTGTATTGGTCTTAACCTGAGACTTACATCGCTAGTACTTGCGACAATCAATACACTTTGGTTTTGGTCGTCCAGGACTTTAACAGGTTCTGTGTACGTATCTTCTGGGTTTATTGAGATCATAGTGTATTGGGTGTGATGTCAAGATGGAAATATCACTTCAGTCATATGGAGATGATGATCACGCAGGGACACAGAACTGATACTCTAATTGGTTGCAACCATCGGGATAATATGACATGGTCATGATTATCCGATTAAAGAGACTAGTTGCTTGTAATCCGATATATGCTTCGTACGGGGCATACACTATTCTAGCCCCAGACATTGCATGTGACATCCGATACTAGATCGTAATACACAATACTACATCTAATACGCCTGACGTAGATTATATATTCTATTAAGAATATTTCTGGAGAATTGGGTAGGCACGGTGTTTTGCTAGAAGCCAACCATGTCTTGTAAATCGGTAAAAACGTAGCACGAGGTACGTACGTGTTCGGATAGTCCGACGACCGGATTTACTGCCAACTTATCCAAGGATCTCTTGGGTCGCTTCCTGAAGATTCACTGATGACGTATGATTCGAGCATAATTAATCTGGGATTAATTACGGAGAGATTTTATCTAGGATAAAATACTATTTGAAGAGTGAGAACGATTAATTTGGAATTAATCGATAAAATAATATATTCGGTATATTAAACGAAATTAGATTTCGACGTGGAATTAAAATTGGATTTTAATTCGGGCAAACGAATTAATTTAGAATTAATTCGCGAGCGATGTGAATAGTAATTTTGCTAGGCATAATTATTTAATTAAATTTGATTTAATTACGTCGCAACAGAAAATTCATTAATTCGAAATTAGCGAACCCGAGCCCGGGATGTGTTGCGGGCCAACTCTGATTTTGAATCAAGTGGGGCCCACATGTCATATCACTTGTCACTTTAATTACTTTTTGGTGATGGGTTTTGTTGAAGGCATGATGATGACTTGTAAAACACATTTCTGTGTAATGATTGAAAGACTTTTACCAAATGTTTGGTATATCTTTCATTTTGATTTTTGAAATCAATTAACAGAATTCATCAACTCATTCACTCTATCTCTTTCATGGTTTTCACCAAGAAAACACTCCCACTCTCATTTTCTCTCAATTGCCGAGAGTTGCAAGGAGAAGATAGAAAATTTGTTGCAAATTTTCTAAGTGCTAACACACCAAAGGAATCATCCAAGGTGATAGGGAAACCATCCCAAAAGCTTGGAATCAACTCAAAAGCCTGGAGCTTGGATCTCATCCCCAAAAGTGGAGCTTGACCGAAAACTTGGAGGGACAATTTTTGTATTTGACGCATCCTAAATCCGCTTTTTGTAAGTATGATTCCGCCATACTTTACTTTTGTATTCACATTATTTCATTGCTTATATTGATCTTGGAATGTCTTAGAGACCAACAATGGTATCAGAGCCTTGAATAAGCATGAAATTGAACTTGAGCTTTATATATTAAAATTTGGGTAAATTTGATTTGAGCATGATTTGACCAAATTGTTTGTTTAAGTATGCTTGTATGTTGATAACTTGGAGTTATGCATGATCAATTTGACGAAAATTGAATTGGATTAATTTTCCCCAATTATTTTGGCTTGGCCGAATAGATGATAGCCCTAAAAGTCATGATATTTTTTATTCTTTTGATCATTGGATGAGTTTAAAGACTTGAGATAAATTGATTAATGATTTAATTGGATTGAAATCGAAATCGGTTTAAAAAAATCCCTAAATGTCGTGACCTAGTAAGCATGGAAATGAGATGATTTTTTATTTCAATAATGTTGGACATGTGTTGAACAAATTAAAGCATGATTAATTAATTAAATTGATTTTTGGAAATATTAATTTAGATAATTAATTAATGCAATACACTTTAATTAATTAAATTATGAAATTTGGAATTTTATTAGTTGAGCTTATAATGTTGTATTTGGGCATAATGGGCTTGGTTGGGCCAAGTTGGTTTAGGTCAATTGGATTGGATCCAAATTGGGCCTAAATCATTCCATTAAGTCCAAATATGACAAATGGGCCTTTTATGTTTAATTGAGCCTAATCGGCCTAAATTGGTTTCTTGGCAAATATGGTGATTCCTTGATTGGGCTTTGGTATTTGGGTTTGACCCATATTGACCAAAGTCCATGCCTTAAGAAATTAATTGAAAGCCCATTGAACTTTAATTAAATGACATTGGATGTTAATTGGGCTTTGAGACCCATTTAGATTAGATTTGGAATCTAAGTCTTAAAGACGCATTTAAAAGTGTAGTTATTTAATTTAGAATTAAATATAGAATTAGTATTGAATACAAATTAAATTAGATTTAAATTGTAGTTCGATATAATTCAAGAATTCATACTTTGAGTACTTATTCTTAAACGAGTTGGACTCGCGCAAAATCAAATCGTTGTTTTAACATTGGATGATCTTTTTATTCATGATTAATTAATTGGATTAGATTGATTGAATAACATGCTTTGTGTGAATACATGGATGTGTTGGATGAATAATGTTAATGAGGTTTCTTTCATTGTATTATGTAATTGGGTAGAAGTAATAATAGTGCTAGCCGGGAGAGGAAAAAGAGTGATTTGTTCTAGGAACAATCTGTGAGATATCCATCGTCATATCATTATTAATTTATTTTCGCGCCTTATTATGCTTTTAGAATGCATGCTTAAGGGTGTATGATGAGACCTAACAAAGATAATAAATTGGTTGCCAATTTACGCGAAAAACCCTCAACAAATCAAAAAGGCCTGAGCCAATATTACAAAAAAAAATCAAAAAGACGAAGCTACATCAGTCTTCTTGCCTTTCGACAGGCTCGACCGAATCGACCGGCTGAGAGAGAGGGTCGGTCTCCATAGGTTGCTCGGGTCCAGATTCGTCCATGGCTACCTCGTCAACTTTCTCTATTAGATCATCTGCCGTCAGGGCCTTCTCAATCGTCTCGAAAATAGCTCATTCGTTGCCTTCGGCAGCGACTTCTTTGGAACTAACCTCTTACCCTCATTCGACCCCGGTGTCCTCAATTGACAGAGAAAGCCCAACCTCCAGCCTTTTGCCTAGTGTTATCCATTTCTTAGAATTCCAGGAGATGTGCTCTCCAGACAAGTATTCCTTCATGAGGAGGCTCTTATCCTTTTATGATAGCTTCCATGGCCACTCCTTCCAGCCTATCCAGTAGCTCGGTCTTCTGCCCTTCCAAAGTTTTAACGCTTTCTTTATAGTCTTCCAGCTCAGTCGACGTTATTTCTAGCGCGGATTTCACGGCCTTGGCTTCACCTTCAGCATCCCTCTCATTCTTCTTCGAATCATCCAGAGCAGCTTTAGCCTCGACCAATTCCTTTCACATTGCTGCATTCGATTTCTCCATGTCTCTCGACTTCTTCAAGCTAGCCTCCACATATTTCTGTTGGAAGATGGCGTACTCCAAAGTCTGTAACAGGAAAGGTAAAATGTAAATGACTTAACCAAATAGACTTTTAAATTCAAGAATTATTACCTCGTAGTTTCGAGCAAAAGCTCTTTTTGCAGCCTCCAGTGGCCCCAATATCAGGATTGGACATTCATCCTCTTCTAACAACAATCCCTCATCGAACCCAGACAAACTCGATGGGTCCAACATAACAGTCGTGCTTCTTGGGATCTTGATCACGACATTCTCTGGATCTTCTTCAAGGTCCACCAACTGCTTCATTTTCCTTGAAGAATGCCCTGACCCAGTCGATGTTTTATGGGCAGCTTCCACTGGGAGAATGGGTGGGGCATCATTCTTTTGCGGCTGGCGTTCAGGGACTACTTCAATTTCCTTCCCATTGGTCTTTTTCTTCTTCCCCTATTCGAGCATTTCTTCGACTGAAAGGAGTCGGAACTGACTCATCCTCTCCACTGCTCCAAAATTTTCCTCGGGGGTTAGAGTCCGCAAAAAGAAAGTTCCCCCGCTTAGGAGCCGACAAGACTAGGTAATGAGAAGGACTGCCAATATATGTTTGGTCAGAGGCAAAAGGGTACATTCCAGGTAGAAAAATTCCTTCCACAATGGAGTCAACCTTAATATTTTCTCCTCCAAAACCACCCTCCAATTCCCAATTCCTCTTAGGCACATGAATGCTCAATAGATAATTTATATTTGCTACGACCCCAGGCGTCACGTCGAAGTTACGATTCCAATTCGAACCTACAAAAGGGATAATAGAAGAATGTTAAAGGTACTGCGAGTCTACAAACAAGAAAAAGAATAAGAATAACATTCACTCGTTATTTCCCAACACTTAGGTATTCGACCAGGCCCGGTCGATCCAAATACACCCTCTCATCTCACAAAAAATAGGCCTTTTGCCATCCCACTCCATCGTTTGTGGTCAATCCTGAAATCAAACCTAAATCCGTCTGCAAAGTTACGTTCGTAACACCCAATCCACCCAGGGATCCTATAGTCGATTCGTTCTCTCGATGAAGCTAATCTCACTTGAACCGACTCAGGAAACCGATACTTTATTTTCATCTCCCTCATGGCTCTTTCGGTTATTTTATTAGGAGGATTTTTGGTTAATAAGTTGGTCGGCTCACTGATGCTGGGTTCACCCGACTCGGTCGGGATTATACGGAGATGAGGCACGTCCTTAGGGACATCGAGCGAAGCCTCCGTCGACACGACAGTCAGCACATCTTCATCATCACCACTTAATGTGTCCCTACCATGCATCCTAAAAGGAGAAACAATCCGCAAAGGCCAGTCTACATACATCTCCATCAATGTATCACTTGAGCTCGAGCAACACTCATACGACATATCAATTCACTCTACAAACAACGAATCAACCTAAAGCCAATATGACAGAAGATCAAACCCAAGTTTCACGCAAACACAATCCTAAAAACCCTAAACCATTTCAAGATTAAAACTCATATTCTAGCTAAGAACAAGTTGAATCTACCATATGAACAACTTGAAGAGTTGAAGAACACAAAGTGGGATATGAAGAATACCTTGAAACTTGAAGAGAGAGCTCCAACCTTACGACTTGAGAGAAAAATTTTGCAAATGAAGCGAATGAACCCCCTCAATACTCTGTATAATCTACCATGTTTTGGCGCCTCATTTTCCCGCAAAAAAGAGGCCTCGATATGAACACCATATTTATTGTGGTTTGGGAAATCGAGAAACACAATGTTCGTTCAAAACCCAATAAGAATTCTGTCAACTGAGTACCTCCTTAATGCTGTCACAAGGGATACCTTATCTAAATGATATATAAGGAAAAGTAGAGTAGATGATGAACTCATAGTCTTCATCAGGTCCAGTCGACGGGAGCACTCCCCAATTGGCTCATGATTGAGTCAATTTCAGTAAATGGACATTCTTCTGGTCCAGATGACATGTAGACTCGATTAGGTCCCTGTAGGCACTGCATTTTTACACATAAGTCCCTATGATGAGTCTCATTTTGGAGACACTACCTTTTAAGTCACGGAGGTCACGGAAAACGGACATCGGAAGGGGAATTCAGAATAAACAAGGTTCACTGTCTTCGTTGGTGCTACGTTCGTGTATACGTTCGAACGTCAAACAGATTGCGGACGTTCGTGCTGCGTTCGATGATGCGTTCGAACGGTGTCGGTAATTCTGGTTTTGCTGCTAGCCTCACATTAAGCCCAATTCGCCCAAACCTTGGCCCACACGCCCAAGCCCACTTAAAACACATATTTAACACATGGTGAAATCAAAACAAATCTAAAAATCACATACCAAATTAAATAAAATACTTACACAATTAAAGAAATTGCATGCCTAATTAAAATCAATCAACAAACTAAATGCCTAATCTAAATCAATCAAATATAATCATACCAAGTTAAAATCAATCAACCAATATATTATTCCCAAACATAAAATATTGTATGCATAATCAACATAAACTAAATATTCAACCTCCCTAATCCAAGCCAATCAAATCCCTTGCTTTCCTTGTCCAACACCAAATCATATCCCTTTTTAAATACACAAATCCCTTTCTTTGTCAAGCCTAACCCCTTTGCCTATAAAAAGAACCATTCACCAACCTTCTCAACCCTAGTCCCTAGCTCATACAAAAATAGCACACACAACAACCATTCCCTCACCAAATTAACGAGAACAACACACAGCAGCCCCTAACCCTTGAAATCAGTCCCTAACAGCACCGAAACTACCCCTGGAAACACATCCCAAACAGCCCTAAAACACGCACACAGCAGCCCTAAACACACACATAAAACAACCCCCGAACCACACCGTAACACCACCGAAAATCACGCCCAAAACAGTAGCCAAAACCTCCCAAAAACAGCAACTAAAATAGCAGTAAAACAGAGGAAACGGCAACGAAACCACAAGGAAACAGTAGCAAAAGACGGAGAACGACGACTCAAAATAGTGAGACAACGAACGAGAACAGTGAACCAGTGAACCGGGAGAGTTGCGGAGCATCCACCCTTCCGACGATCGTGTACCGTACATCCGAGAGGTGATTTAAAAGGTTAGACCTGAGGGCCCTTTTTCATTAGTTTATATTCATTTATTATTATCGAATTCTATTCGCATGAGAGTCGTTTATGGATGCATGTTGTGGCTTGGATGAATGAAAGAGTGTCGCCTCTTGTGGTATATAGGATGGAAACCCAGACGTAAATTCCGTAGCCGAATCCGAATGGACGGTAGTGCGGTCTGTACTTGGGATACAACTCCACGTACCACTTGAGTAAACGGCACATTCTCTTGTTTTGTGTTGCTTTGGTTTATTTGTTTCTCGTCATTTAAATTATGTATGTTACTTATTCCTGTATGATATGATCGAGTGCATGGGCTCAGTAAGTGCGATGGAAGGTTCCCTAATTGGAAGGGTAAAAATCCTTCACCACGATGCTTTGCCGCACCGATTGATGTGTGTTCGGTTGAATGCGAGATACGTTCAATCGGGCATACTAAGTTTGATATGATTAACTTTATTTTCGTATGCATGATTCAATCGAGCGCATGGGCTTAGTAAGTGTGATGTGAGATCCCCTATGGGGAGGGGCTAAAGCCCTTTACCACGATGCTTTGCCGCGCCGGTTGATGTGTGTCCGTTTGAATGCAAGATACGCTCAATCGGGCATATTTAGTTGAATATGATTGTCTTTATGTTTGTATGCATGATGTGATGCGACTCGTATGGGCTTAGTATGTTGGTCTAAAGGTCCTCTCTTTGAGAGATCAAGAGCCCCCAAAAGGCCACCTTTACGGCAGTACTTCGCCGCGCCCCTTTATTTTGTTGTTCATGTATTGCTTCCCATTTCATGCATCAGGTCTGTTCCCGTTCGAACGCGTTTACGAACGTAACTCGAACGCGCATGCATTTTTGCCTTATCATGCATCAGGTCTCATTTACGTTCGAACGCGTTCACGAACGCCATACGAACGCGAGCATTCTGTTTCATTTCTGTTCGAACGCGTTATCAAACGCCATACGAACGCGAGCATTCTGTTTCATTTCAGTTCGAACGCGTTATCAAACGCCACACGAACGCGAACCTTCTGTTTACCGTTCGAACGCGTTTACGAACGCTACACGAACGCGCGCACACTGAACTGAGTCTGTCTTATCATATTCATGCATAATTGTCTCTTGGTTGATCTTTCTTGTGTTATATAGCCAACCATATCATTCGTATCCCTGCATTTATCCATTCTATGTGTTCTTGGGATTGTATTCAAGCATGATTAGGCTGTTAGCATATTATTTGGTTAATAGGTTCATGAGATAGTACTCAAGCATGATTAGGTCGCTCTTAGTTTTCCATACCATAGGGTTGAAATATGTTCATGAAATTACCACGTGATGTAGCATGTTGAACTTGTTGATGTATGCATATGAATTTAGAAGCATGATACCCTTGGAAATAAGTGTTACTTAAGCTTAATTAAATTATTATATAAATCCTTTCATTACAAGTGACATGAGTAAGGGACCATTCCGAACCCAACGGTTTGAGGTCTTCCCTTGCGAGGGGTGAGTGCGGCCTTAAATCTTTGTCCCGGTTCACACCGGGTGGCGACTCCATATTATTTAGTATTTCCCAACTAGTGCCGCGAGCCTAGGAACGGCGTCGCCCAGGTCCTGTTGTCCACAGTCCCTATTCGGTTCCAAACGAGTGAATGAATTCCTGGCCTTTATCAGGTCCAATCGATGTGAACACTCCCCAACTAGCTCATGATTGAGTCAAGTTCAGTAAATGGACCTTCTTCTGGTCCAGACGACATGTAGACTCTATTTGGTCCCTATTCGGTTCCAAACGAGTGAATGACTTCCTGGCCTTTATCAAGTCCAATCGATGTGAACACTCCCCAACTAGCTCATGATTGAGTCAAGTTCAGTAAATGGATCTTCTTCTGGTCTAGACGACATGTAGACTCAATTTGGTCCATATTCGGTTCCAAACAAGTGAATGATTTCCTGGCCTTCATCAGGTCCAGTCGACAGGGAACACTCCCCAATTGAATCGTGGTCGAGTCAAGTTCCGTAAATGGACCTTCTTATGGTCCAGACGACATGTAGACTCGATTTGGTCCCTATTCGATATGAGTGTTCATAGGGTCGGGTCAACCCGTGACCTGACCCGACCCGACGTGACCTGACCAGACCTGACCCGTGCGGGTTTATAAAAAATTTACAAAATTTTGACCATACTCGACTAGACCCGAAATTTTCGGGTTGGGCAACGGGTTTGATCCCTTGACCCGGCCCGACGCGACCCGACCCTATACAAATTTATTATTTTTCTAAAATTTTTATTAATTTTCTAAAATATTTATTATTCAACCCGATCCATTATCAAAGCTAAGTTTGATCAAGCAGTACTGTATTCAAATCTTGTTATTGGAAATTAATTAAATTATAATAGTTGTCTTTTATGTATGTTGTTGAAAGAATCCAAGTTCCTTAAACATGGCGACAAGTTGACATTTTTGTTTAACTGGTAGCTTAATAGTTAAGAAGAAGAACACCCAAAGTCCAAAGTCTAAATCCTAATTAAATTGGCCTGGTGTTATAAAAGATCCCCACGGCTTTAATAATACCCACTGATACCCCTAGGCATTACTGAAATTTGTTTATTATTTTTTTTGTATTAAAACTTTATATATATGATAATTTTTGGGACATAAAATAACTAATATTTATATTTCAAAATAATTAATTCATTTAAAAAAAATATTTTTTTAAATGACCCGACGATCCGACCCGACCCGAACCCGAACCCGATCGGGTTCCACTTCCCCGTGACCCGACTTTTCCTTGACCCGACCCGATCGGGTCTAACAAAATTTCAAAAAACCCGACCTGTGAACACCCCTACTATTCGGTTCCAAATGAGTGAATGATTTTCTGGCCTTATCAGGTCCAGTCGACATGGAACATTCCCCAATTGGCTCGTGGTCGAGTCGAGTTCAGTAAATTGACATTTTTCTGGTCCAGACGACATGTAGACTCGATTTGGTCCCTATTCAGTTCCAAACGAGTGAACGATTTCCTAGCCTTCATAAGGTCCAACAGACAGGGAACACTCCCCAATTGGCTCGTGGTCGAGTCAAGTTCAGTAAATGGACCTTCTTCATGTCCAGACGACATGAAGACTCGATTCGGTCCCTATTCAATGTCAAACGAGTGAGTCGACAAGATCATTCCTTAACAGGTTCATTAATTGAGTCAAGTACCAATCCAGACCTTCATCTAGTACCAGACGACAAGCAACTTGACTAGGTTCCTATTCCGCACCAGTCGATAGAATGGTATCCCGCCATCATCAGGCGAGTTGAAGACCTGAACCAAACTCGATCCAGGTGACCTGAAGGCTCCATTGGTCCTCTGCATAATCGAATGGAGTTATTCAAAGAACACTACTCGGTCATGTCGACTGGGCCATGACTAGGCAAGTAGAAGACTTGGGCTACATTCAGTCCAGACATGAAGACTCCATCGGTCCTCAGCCCAGTGGTATGGAGTATGATCGAGAACAACGTCCAATTCGATCGACTGGGGATATCCCCCTAACTCCTGTCGAGTCAGATTCAATACTTTAGCCACACTGTCCAGGCGACATTGAAGACGCTCAATCGCGTCCTAGTCCAGACAACAAAGAATTTCCCGATTTGGTTTAGATTACACGACCAACGACTACTCTCCAAGCCAATGACTCATTGACTTAGAGAGTAGGGGACAAACTGTACGGGTCAAATTTAGGCCAAGGGAATTTTTGACTTTTCCCTTCGGGCCCAATACTAAATACATCTCAAATTCCCCTAACAGTACCCAAGATAAGACTCAGACCCTAATTGCCATCACAAGTCCACACACAAAGGGAAGGCCCAGTATCCTTCAAATCTAAAGGACCCAAGACTCTCAAATGAAGCCCAATTTTATAAGTTTATATTGGCCCAAAGTTCTTTCACAAGCCCATACCCAATAAAATATCATACCCGAACCGTGTCCTAGACTCATCATATTCCAACCCACGAAACACCCAGACTCATAAATACCCCTCATCAATCAGCCGTTTCTAGCCTTCAAACGGACGAGCAATTAAAAGCAATAAGTGCACACGTTTCTCGAGTGTGTATATATAAGAGAAGAAATCTACAAGGGAAAATGAGGACAACAAAAAAGCACTACGACTCACAGCTTAGTAATATTCTCTCCAGAGCTCCAAGAATCCCCTACCTTCCGCCCTCACGGCAGCTCACGGGGATCAAGGTAACCTCTGACCTTGCTCTTCCTTCTACGATATTTATAGCTCATCTCCACTACTGACTTGGGCGTCGGAGTGCCTACGGCATCCATCACACTGGTGGGTAGATTCTCCACGCTCACTTTACCTCTTGTTTTGCAGGATCGCTAGTGCCCCCAATCAACAAATTCTCGATTGTGGACCTCGAGCGGAAACCAACGTCTACAATGATCCATTGAACCGTTTATATCACCGGTTCAATCACCGATCTGATTTTTAAAACATTGATTAATATGCCTAAGCAATTGATATAAACAAAAAAAAAAAAAAGCCACACATTTTGAGTTCAAATATTAGGTTGTGCTTGGTTGGCAATTTTCACTGAGAAATAATGGAGAAAAAAAATAAGTGTATAATCATTCTTCTAGCTTGGTTATTATTTTATATGGATATGATTATTCTCCCTTCATTCACCCCTTGTTCTTCAAAATTCATTCTTTTTTAAAATAAAACAATCTCATAGGTAAGGAACCATGTCCATCTATATAAACTATGATTTGCCCTTTATGAAAATTAAAGGTAATAATAAGATTAAATGAATATGAATTTTTGGATTAACCATAAAATTACTTCTTGGCTTTTCATTTTCTTCACTTCGTGATTATTAAAAATTCACAGATTCTTCACATCTATTTTATTGTTATATTGTCATGTTCTAAATCTTTTATTTAAGTTGTTTGTACATATAAATTGTTGCACTTTTCATATAATTTTTTAATATATTTTAATAAAGGTGATTGTTGGATTTTTTTTTGAAATCGTTGGAAATCCCGCCGTCGAATCACCTATTCCGAACTTAAACAGAGCAGGTAAAACTCGCGGCTGTTCCAGACTCTTACAAGAAACGCATTTCCTGGATTCGAACCCATGACTTTAAGGTCAGATCTTGAACCCTACATCACAAAAGCACGGCAATTGACTTATGGTCCCACCTTAATTTTTAAGTCTACAAATTGACATTATAAAAAAAATTCAAATTTGTTTTTATGTCTTTGTTAAAGGTTTAATTTAAGCTCTGCAATATTGTTTTATTTTTCTATTGGTCTCTCTGCACTACTTTTTCTTCTTCATTTGTTTATGTCATCTAGGTTTCACGATTGCATACTAGAAATTGGATGAGAGAGAAAAGAAATTTAGTTGTATATATTAAAAATGGAGGATATTTCAATTTAAAATTTTTATTTAAATTAAAATATCAATATCTAATTATCGATTTAATTCAATTAAGGAAAATAATGAGGAGATTAAAATCGGATTATACGGGGACAAAATTGATATTAAAACGATATCATTTTGACATTAAATAAAAAATAAAATTTAAAAAAAATACTAAAGTGATGTCTTTTTTATAGTGATTTTGTCCTCATTTAGTCATATTTTAGTCTCTACATAATTATTTGGCTGATAATAATGGATTGATTTACATGATTAAATGACGAGTAGTGATATTTATATACATGAGAGATAAAAATATGATAAAATTTAATCACAAAGTACTCGTTAAAAAGCAATTTTAATTTCGAATGCCAATATTTTGTGATTAAATTTGTCATTTTTTTAATTTCTCTTTTATACAAATATCATTTTTTTTTACATGGCATCTAAGTTTCACGAATAATTTAGTTGTATAATAATAGCAAGCGAGAAAGAATATCATAGAGAAAAAGGTATCCAATAATTAAGAAAGGACATACCATCTTACAAGAATTTTAATATTAAGAAATATGTATCATAAACATTGATTAAATTCAATGTATTATAAATATTAATTAAAGTGTGGACTTAATATAAATATTAATTAAAATGAAGATTTAAATATAATTTTGTTAACTAATTTCTCTGATGCCACGTGACAGCACCCGAAGAATTAAGAGATGAAAATATATGTAAGTATAATATGATAACGACCCACTGCATGTAAATTTAAGGATGGAAATATGAGTATGATTCGTTTATTTATTTTATTCGATTTACATTAAATAGGATATGAATTTGAAAATATTGATTCGCCATTGAATGCGCCCAATCTTTATACCTGTACAAATAGAATAGCCTATTTGTACATAATGGTAAATAGGCCTCCCTATGATCACTCTAGAGTGTATTTGAGGAAAAATCGAAATCATTCTATTACTTATAAGAATAGAATACAAGAAGTGTTTAAACTTACAAAAGTAAAAAACCTCACTTTACTCAATCTACACACACTTTGGGATGCCACTAAACTCACTAGAAAGCCTTGTATTTATAATACAAGTTTTGGCTCAAAACTTCCACCAATCACTCCCTGATTTTCTGCCACATTTTGTTCCTAATTTTGTGGCCACCAAAACCACCAAAAGTTGGTTGTTTTCTTCCTCCAATTTTCAACTCCACCAAAATTTGGCTTGGAGGTTTCTCATGACAGTTTCTGGTTGATGATGCTTGCTGGATTACAACTTGCTGAGTGAAGCTTCCATGCATATTGGTCTTCACAAAGTATGCATGCTGGTTCTCACAATTCTCCCCCTCCAGCTGCATCTGAAATAATCATCATCTGACAGCTATCCCGGCTATGTCTCTGCACAACTCTAGCTTGTCTCGAGTAACCACTTTCGTTAACATGTCAGCTGGATTCTCATCTATATGGATCTTCACTAGTCTCAGCAGTTGTTGATCCATCACCTCACGTATCCAATGATATCGAATATCAATGTGCTTCATCCTGGAATGATACATTGAGTTTTTGCTCAAGTCCAGAGCACTCTGACTGTCACAATGTATCTTGTATTTTGTCTGCTTGATCCTTAACTCTTGGAGAAAACGCTTTAACCACAATATTTCCTTTCCTGCCTCAGCTATATCAATGTACTCAGCTTCTGTTGTGGATAATGTAATACACCTTTACAATCTTGACTGCCATGATACAGTGCCCCCTCTAAAAGTGTAGATGAAACCTGATGTAGATTTCCTCCCATCAAGATCTCCTGCCATATCTGAATCTGTATAGCCTTCCAAGATTGGATCAACTCCCCCGTAGCACAGATGAAACTTCGATGTACCATTGAGGTACCTGAGAATCCATTTGACTGCCTCCAGTGTTGCTTTACAGGGTTAAAGAGAAAATGACTCACTATACCCACTGTGTGTGCAATATCCGGCCTGGTACATACCATTGCATACATAAGGCTTCCAACTGCTGAAGAATATGGTATTGATGACATCTCTTCTATCTCTTTCTTGGATAAGGGGCACAAACTCTTGCTCAGTTTGAAATGGTGCGCTAGGAGAACGCTGACCAGTTTGGCTTTATGTATATCAAACCTCATGCTTATCCGTTCAATATAACTCTCATGTGAAAGCCACAACTTATTGTTCTGTCTGTAACAAACAATCTTCATTCTCAAAATCTGTCGAGCTGGTCCTAAGTCTTTCATGTCAAAAGACTTGGAGAGTTCATTCTTTAGCTGGCCGATCTTCGCTGCTTCTTGTCCAATAATCAACATGTTGTCCACATATAGTAGAAGAGCAACTAAATTTCCATCTGGAAACCTCTGGATGTATATACACTGATCTGTTGCAGTTCTTTTGTAGCCTTGACCCACCATGAATGAGTCAAACTTCTTGTACCACCGCCTCTGTGCTTGCTTGAGCCCGTACAAGCTCTCTTTTCAGCTTGCAAACAAAGTTTTCTTTTCCTGAAACCTTGAATCCTTCTGGCTGCTCTATGTAGATTTCTTCATTCAGATCACCATGCAGAAATGTTGTTTTGACATCCATCTGTTCAAGCTCCAAGTTCAAACTAACTACCAATCATAGGATAACTCGGATTGAAGTCATTTTTACTAATGGTGAAAAGATCTCATCAAAGTCAATTCCCTTTTTCTGTAGGAATCATTTGACTACTAGCCGAGCTTTGTGTTTCACCACATTTCCGCTGTCATCTTTCTTGAGCTTAAACACCCATTTGTTCTTCAGTGCCTTCATTCCATGTGGGAGCTTGACTATCTCATAAGTATTATTTTTTCGTAGAGACTCCATTTCATCATGCATTGTGTGCATCCATTTGTCTTTGTCTTTATGAGATATAGCTTCGTTGAAGGTTTCTGGCTCCCCCTCGTCAGTAAGCAGAATTTATTCTGATCCTGACTATCTGGATGATGGAATCCGGCCTCGCTCAGATCTTCGTACTGGAGGTTCACTAGTTTTTGACTATCTGTTGTCAACCAGATCTGAGGACGACCTTGTAGCCTCTGATGGAGCAGGTTGCAGCTCCCCCTACTCAACACCATTTTCCTCCTCCAGTTATGCTTCTGGTATGACTTACACCCCATCATCATTTTTGGCCACTCGTGTTGGTGCTGGGGTTGTGTCTGGATTTGCATCAGCTTTGTCGGCACTGGAATTAGAAGATATTTTGGACTTTTCAATGTCTTCTATTATTTGGTCTTCAAGAAAAACTACATCCATGCTTCTGATGACTTTCATTTATTTCGGGTCCCATAGCCTGTATCCAAATTCCTCGTCTCCATAGTCTATGAAGATGCATGAAGTAGTCCTTGCATCGAGCTTCTTTCTAAGCTCATTGGATATATGTGAAAATGCTAAACAACCGAATGTTCTGAGGTGAGAATAAAATGGATTCTTACTAGACCACATTTTCTCCAGAATCTCTAAGTTCAACGGTACTGATGGTGATCTGTTGATCAGATAGCAGGCGGCACGGAAAGCTTCCCCCAGAATGGCTTTGGTAGCTTAGCCATGCTGATCATGCTTCTGACTTTCTCCATAATGGTGCAGTTCATCCTTTCAGCGACACTATTGTGTTGTGGGGTGCATGGAACAATCATTTCGTGTCAAATACCGTGACTTCCGCAGTAGGTATTGAACTCCCTAGAAGTATATTTGCCTCCATTGTCTGTGCGAAGACACTTTAGTTTCTTCACTGTTTCACACTCGACCAAGGCATGGAACAGTTTGAAATAGTCCAGGACATGATCCTTTGATTTCAGAAAATACACCCATACCTTCCGAGAAGCATCGTCAATAAAAGTCAGAAAGTATTTATTACTGCCTAGTGAATTCACCTCCAATGGACCACAAACATCAGAGTACACGAGACTGAGTAACTCTGATCTCCTTGTAGAAGAGAAATTCAAAGAGACTCTATGTTGCTTACCGAAAAGAAAATGATTGCAAGGATCCAGGGCAACATTTTTTGGAGACAGTGATTATATCTTTTTTTGTCAAGGTAGACAACTCCCTTTCACTTATATGACCGAGTATCTGATGCCACAGATTCTGAGAAGCCTCCGGTTCAGCTACATTGAGGCTTTCTGCATAAATCTTCACATGAGTCTTGTATAGAGTTCCACAAATATGTCCTCGGGCGATAACCATGACACCTTTTATCATTCTCCAAGTGCCATTGCTAAAGTGGCTAGCATAACCCTGTTTGTCAAGGGCTACCCCCGAGAGCAAGTTTAGCCGAAGTTCTGAAATATGTCTCACCTCTTTCAGGATTATTGTATACCTTGTATTTTTCTTCAACTGTATTTCACCAATTCCCACTATCTGAGAAGAACTGGCATTCTCCATCTTCACTGCTCTAAAGTCTCCTGCTTTGTATGTTGTGAATAAATCCCTGTGAGGAGTGACGTGGTAGGATGCTGCAGTATCTACCACACATTCGACATCCTGATTTGCGGTGTGAAGGCATGCTTCTTCCTGGCCGGAGCATATAACTATATCTCATGTGGTAACTACTAGTGTCTCTGTATCATTCTTCTTCGGCTGGTTATTGCCTTGTCCCTGCTCTAGTTGCAGTTTCCAGCAATTCTTCATTAGGTGGCCTTCTATGCCACAATGGAAGCACTTGTATGTAGTCTTCCTTGATGCTTCGCTTTGATCGACGAAAATAATATTCGACACTAAATTATTTTACTATTCCAATAATTTTTGGCGCTAAATGTTATACTTTTAGCGTCAAAACTACTCGTCGACGCCAAAAACAAGACATTTAGCGTTGAATATGTGGCGTCGCTAAAGGTTTATGAAGATTCCACCGACAATCCTTTAATCTTTAGCGTCTAAATTTATGTCGACGCTAAAAATCGGACATTTAGCGTCGAATAAACTATTTCGACGCTAAAAATTACAACAATTAGCGTCGAAATAATAAATTCGACGCTAAATATAGATTAAAATACAGAATTCCACCAACCCTTCTCCCCCTCTGTTTTTTCTCCCATTCTCTTCATTTTCATCCTCTGAAATCTCAGAATCTTTCCTCTGCAACCTCACAACTCTCCTACAAATTTCAATAAAATTGTAATCAATTTTCCATAAGGTAAGTCTTCTTTTATATTTCTTTATTATTTTCAATTTTTATGATTATGTTTATTATATACTTTTTTTAGTGGTTTATGTTCATATATGTAGATTAAGTTAATTAATTAACTAAATAGAATTTTTCTGTAAACTATTTACTTTATCAACTAAATATATATGTATATGCTTAAATAAATAATTAATGAATTAGTAATGTTGATGAGTGTAATATGATATTTAATAATTATATTATTATATTTAGGTATTTCACTTAAATGGATAGAAATTGGATGAGCTCGCTGGATAGATTGAGTGTTGAATATCGTAATGGAGTGTATGAGTTTATGGAAGTCGCAAAGCAACACATTGATGCAGAAGGTCGTGTTCGGTGTCCATGTGCAAATTGTTTGAATAGGAAAAGGAAATGGTTAGATGAAGTTCATAATCATTTATACATGCCAGGAATATCACCAACTTACCGTAAGTGGATTTATCACGATGAGCAGTATCATTCTCAGTCACGATTTATTGATTCCGGTGAAGGGAGTAGTAGTTACAATCAACATGTAAATGATGAGATAACCGATACTTTGCATGACTTACAAGGTCCACAACTTGGTCATAGTGTCAGTGGTGACATGCCAGTGTTAAGTGGAAATGATCAAAATTTATTTAGTGAACTACTTGATGAGGCAAAAAAAATTCCATTTGAAGGTGCTGAAATGTCGATCTTGAATTTCGTTGTGAAATTATTACACATTAAAGTGATCAACAGAATGACCAACAAAAGTATTGATATGATGCTAGAGTTACTAGGCCAAATGTTACCGGTTGGAAGCGAATTGCCTAAGTCGTACTACGAGGCAAAGAAAATATTGCGTGATCTGGGAATGGGGCATGAATCCATTCATGCTTGTAAGTATGATTGTGTATTATTTCGTGCCGAGTACGAATCACTTGAATTTTGTCCGATATGTGGTGAAAGTCGGTACAAAGTCCGTGGTACGGGGAATAAAGTGCCTCAAAAGATATTGCGATATTTCCCTTTAACGCCCAGGCTGCAGAGATTGTTCATGTCATGACACACAGTGACTGACATGATGTGGCATCATGAAAATAGGATCGGTGCAGAGGGCATACTTAGACATCCTGCGGATGGAACCGAGTGGAAGGTATTTGATGACATGTACCCCCGTTTCGCTGAGGACCCCCGTAATGTCAAGTTAGGTCTTGCCTCTGATGGTTTTAACCCATTTGGGAATATGTACAACTCTTATAGCATGTGGCCCGTTATTGTTTTTCCATATAACTTACCTCCATGGAAATGTATGAAGGATCTGTTCATGTTTATGTCAATGCTTATCCCTGGTCCACGTTCCCCTGGTAAAGATATGAATATTACTTGAGACCATTGATCGAGGAGTTACAAACATTATGGAATGTGGGTGTGTAAACCTATGATGCAGCTTCCGAGTAGTATTTTCAGATGCATGCCGCATTATTATGGACCATTAATGATATTCCAGCTTATGGTTCATTATCTGGATGGAGCACTAAGGGATACATGTCATGTTCGGTTTGTACGGGTCAAACACCTTCGCAATGATTACGGAATAAAATAGGATACACATGGCACAGATTTCTTGAGTTGAGTCATCATTGGCGGATGAGTAAATTATTTAACGGTCAACATGAATCTTAGAGTATGCCCAGTCCATTGTCTGGATTCGACATACTTTGCCAACATCAACATCTCAGAGACAGCACACCAGGTAAACATCCTAATAATAGAGATAAAAATCGAAAACGCTTACCTGAAGAGTTGAATTGGACAGGAAAGAGTATTTTCTTTGAGTTAGAATATTGGGGGACTCTGAGTTTGCGACATAATTTGGATGTAATGCATATAGAAAAAAACATTTGTGAGAGTTTAGTGGGCACACTATTCAATATTCCGGGTAAGACAAAAGACACTGTAAATGCTAGATTGGACCTACAAGATCTTAGAATTCGTAGTGAATTGCATTTACAAGTCACTTCTCGAGGTCTTATTAAGCCACCTGCTAGTTATGTGCTCACTCAATCAGAGAGAAAATCATTTTGTGATTGGCTGAAAATGGTTAAATTCTCTGATGATTATACATCAAATATTGGGCGTTGGGTCAGAGATGATACAATAACGGGATTAAAGAGTCACGATTGTCATGTGCTTCTCGAGATTCTCCTTCCTGTTGGCATTCGACCTTATCTCCCCCCGAATGTATGCGACGTCGCACTTGATCTATGTGGCTTCTTTAAACAATTATGTCAGAGGACATTAACCACAATTGTTATTGACGAACTTGAGCGAGGAATCGTGATAATCCTATGCAAGCTGGAGCGAATTTTGCCACCCGTTTTTTTGATGTGATGGTACATCTGGCCGTGCATTTACCGGTTGAAGTTAGAAATGGAGGTCATGTCCATTACAGATGGATGTATCCCATTGAGAGGTACTATATATATACAGTTTTAAATATTACATTCTTAAAGTTTTACTGTGCATTGAATTTAGTTTTAATGCAAACTTGTTGTCATATCCGCAGGGCTTTGGGAGATTACAAACAATATGTGAAAAACAAGGTGTGCCCTGAAGGGTCAATAGCTGAAGCTGTTGTAATAAGTGAAGCAATAACATTTTGTTCGATGTACATGAAGAATATTGAAACTCATTTTAATCGTCGGCCACGAAACTATGATGGAGATGCAAGTAATTCGCAAGATATCACAGTGGTTCCGTCAAAATTGCAGACCATTTGGAGCAGTATGTGTCAAATTACTAACCCTTCAGGAAGTTCAACGTGCACATTGGTTTATATTGAGTAATTGTGATGAAGTGCAACCGTATTTAACGTAAGTTTTTCTGGTGCATAAACAAATGTATTTTGCCATACATTAACCTGACTCATTTTTTGTAGGCAACATCTAACAATGCTACAATGTGGTGGTGACCATAACGTTGATGAAACAGACAAAAAAGAATTTCCTAAATGGTTTGAGACAACTGTAAGGCCTAACATTTTATATTTATTTTCATCCTAACATTAAATATTTCAGTTTGTTATATTAACACATCTATTTCTCTCATTGTTAGATTAAGAACCAAGTGCAAAATGGTCAATTGGACTCGTCATCCTCGTTGGTTTCTTTGGCTTATGGGCCTCAAAAGCAGGCTTATGAATACAATGGATGCATTGTCAACGAAGTTAGATTTCATACCGAACAGCGAGATGTTACTCATGTGACTCAGAATTATTGAATTGTAGTCCAAGGAGAACACGGCTCAGATCTTATTGACTTCTACGGAGTGTTGCAATCGGTCATTGAGTTGATATACCGACCCAGACGATATATTGTGCTATTCGACTATAAGTGGTTTGACACAAATGCCAGAAAGAAGAGAATTCAAGTTACTAATCATCTAACGTCAATTAATGTTCAACGTTTTTGGTACAAGAATGATCCATACATTTTTTGTACCCAAGCACGTTCAGTGATATATATATCTGATCCAAAGTTAGGAACTGGATGGATGATGGTAGAAAAGTTACAACATAGGGGCATTTGGGACACGCAGGAGAAAGATAGAGTTGACATATCAGATGAAACACAAGAAGTCTCTGGCAACTTCGAAGTTCCTGAACATATATTTTATGGACCAACTGTCACTGTTCCTGAAAATATCACATTAACACGAGATAGTACAGACGTTGAGATAATTCATCATTCTGAAGTCAGCGTGAAGTAGCAAGTGAAGAAGAATTTGACACTGAAGATGACTTTGATTCCAGTCACGAATCCTCAAATACCGAAGATAATAGTGATTAATGAAGTTAGTGTATTTTGTGATTGATGAATAATTTTCTGGATTATAATGTATGGTTGTTGTTTTTAATTATTATTTAAATATGGTTGAAAATTGTCGTAATTATTAATAGTATAATTATCATATAATTGTTATTATTATTTAATGGTAGACATTTAGCGTCGAAATATAATCATCGACGCTAAATGTTATACATTTAGCGTCGACAAGTGTCATCGACACTAAATGTTATACATTTAGTTTCGATTTGTTTAATTTCGACGCTAAATAAAAAATTAAATTTCCCGGAAAAATAACCCTAATTTTTTAATATGCCGCCAACTTTTTAGCGTCGAAATTATTTACTTTTTGCGTCGAATCATTTCGACGCTAAATGTCCATTAAATCCCTAAAACCAGTGTCTTCTTCTTTCTCGGCTCAGACGTCCAAAACCGATATCTCTCTCCTTCTCTTCTTCTTCTTCTCGGCTCCAACCACTCTTCTCAGAAAATTCATACACTTTACAGGTAAGTCTTAAATTCTTCTTCTTTCTCGGTTTTTTGGATTAATTTTGGTTGGTATGCTGATTTATTAATTTTGATGTTTAGGTTGTTTGTTTTATGGTGAATGATAGAGTAAGTGATGGTTTTAAGTTTAAGTTTAGGGATGATGATGATCAGTAGTAATGACAGTGGATGGATGGATGATGATGATGATGATCAGTGTGTGCGTGTGTTTACGTGTGTTGTGATGACAATGGATGACTGTTGATTTGAGGCTATTGGTGTGAAGTTAGTGGCTGGATTGGGGGGTTCTTGCGTTAGATTCAGGGATATGATGATGATAATGATGGGGTGTGACCAGAACAGCAGCAATTTGCTGCTGTTCTGGGCAAATTGATGCGGTTGGTTGTTTGTTGAGTGAAAGATAGCCAAATGAAAACGAAAGGTGAGAGTGTGAGAGGAGAGAGCAGTCTTAGGGTTTGTGTTTTTGTGTCTCGAATGAGAGGGGAGGCTGCCGAGTCTTGTGATACAATAACGAGTTTATTTGTTTGTTGTCGAATGATTGTAATCAAAAGGAGATAGCGTGTGAGTGCCGTGAGGGACTAGAAGAGCTTAAGGGTTTGGAATTGCATGACTTGTGGTGAATTTGGCGTTGTTTGCTTGTGGCTATGTGAGTGAGAGCTTTGTATATTTTTGCTTGTGATTCTTGTATGTGAGTGAGATTTAGGTGAGCGAGAGAGGGAAGGCCAAGACTGAGAAAATTCTGATTAACATTAAATTTTGGAATGTGTTTGGTTTGGTTAAGTTTAGTTTGGTTTGGTTTTGTAATATAATGTTCATACATACTATAAAATGCATGTGTTTGGTTTGGTTTATATTACATTCAAAATACATGAAACTTTTTATGTTTTTGCAGATATGGCACCGGGCAATCGCAGACGGGCTAATGCGACTCCATCTACATCAGCAAGGACAACTGGCCCTGATGGAGTCTCTGCTAGCACAGTGGAGTCCAGTACAGCGAAGGGTCGAGGACGCACCTGTGGCCTGGGGTTGTCTAAGTACGTTAAGACTCACGGCCGTATCCGGATTGAGATATCAGATGATGGACACAGTCAAGTCGGACAACATAATTCAGCGTTTAATACAGCCATAGGAGCTGTAGCTCGATATGAAGCTCCCCAAAACTACGTTTCGTTTCTTGGAGAAAGATACCGTGAGAGACGAAAATCAACCAACTATTCTCTTCGCTACTTGTAAGTTTTCGATATTTTTTGTTAGTTAACATTTTTATTTTTACTTATTTTTACTCGTTTTTATTCATGTAGGAGTGGTTCGACTTCGATCTGACCAAAGTGAATGTCCAACAATATATTGACTACCATATGGGAAAAAGTTATAAAGATTATAGGACAAAAGTCCTGAAAACCAATATTCGACGAACATGGACCTTCAGATGCTTCACAACACAAGCCTGATTTTATAGAAGAGCAAGACTAGACATTCTTATGTGAGCTTTGGTCTACCAAAAAACACGAGGTAAATTTTGAAATAAACGGAAATTTATAATTGTCTTTGTTTTCGGTACTTACATTGTTGGTAAATGCAGGATAAATGTCACGCAAATACGGAAAATCAAAGTCACTTGCGTTTTAACCACCGTGGAGGTTCGAAGCCATTTATCCAACATCGTGCCGAACATTCTGAGGTAAATATATCTTAACGTAAAATTTAACAGTTCATTGGTTTTACTAATGTGGAATAATATTGACTTTATTTCTGTTTATAACAGAGTAACACGGTGAGGTTCGAAGCCATTTATCCAACATCGTGCGAACATTCTGAGGTAAATATCTTACGTAAAATTTAACAGTTCATTGGTTTTACTAATGTGGAATAATATTGAATTTTTTTCTGTTTATAATAGAGTAACACAGATGAGGTGCAATCATTTCCAGATTTTTTCCGTGTGACGCATTACAATGAGAGAAACAAATGGATAAATGAAGAAGTCGAACACTGCTATGTAAGTTTCAGTTTTTAAAATAAAATAATTAATATATTATATATATTAATTTTTTTCTCAAATTCTAATATTAACTTATTTTTGAAACAGAACGAAATGATGGAACTCCAACATCAAACTCAGGAGACAGGGTCCGACCCGATACCAGATGAGCAGTTGTCGCAATTGGTTTTCAAGAATCAGATAGCTTACAACGTTGGCCTTGGCACTCATAAGAAGCCAACGTCATCTACACGCAGTACTGTTAATTTGGAAAATGCTTCTCTTCGAGACGAGTTAGTCACCACCCGAGACGAGCTGAAGCAGACTAAGGACGAGCTACAACAGGTCAAGGTGGACCACGAGAAGAAGATGTAGGATCTCCAACAGCAAATGATGGTTTTCCGTTAGATGTTGGAGGCCTCAATCAGTTAGGGGCATCGGGCTCGAGCGTCCCCCCATCACAGCAGCAATAGATTTTATATTTGGTTTTGTATAAACATTTTGAACAAATAGTGTTAATATAATATGTTTTTTTTTTCTTAAAAAAAATTGAATATAATAATTATTATTATATTTCGTAAATCTGTTATTAATCAGAAATTTTTTTCAATTAAATTAAATATTAAATCAAATATTTTAGACTAAAAAAAAGTAAATTAATAAATTTTTTAAAAAAACAAATTTTTTTAACTATTAGCGTCGAAACAGTCGACACCAAATTATTCTTTTGGCGTCGAACATTTCGACGCTAATAGTCACAAGAAAATCGCCGTAGTAAGTATACATATATTACTTTTTTAATAAACTCTAGCGTCGAAAAGTTTCGACGCTAAACGTTAACTTTTAGCGTCGACTTATTTCGTCGCCAAATATAACCTATAGCGTCAAAAAATTTAATTTAGCGTTGAAAAAAATTGGACGCCAAATACAGTCTTTAGCGTCGCAATTATTTAATTCGACGCTAAAAGTTATTCTCGTCGACATTTCAGCGTCTACTTTTTGCGTCTGATTATTTTGACGCTAATAATATTTTGCGTCGAAAATTTGGTTTTTGGCGTCGATTTATTTCGACGCTAAAGGGTATAATTTTTGTAGTGAACACATGAAAAGAAAGATATTTTCGCAGTATAAATAATTAATTAAAAACATGTATTTTAACTCCTAAATGCTATATTCTTTCGCCTCCAACAATTATTTTTCTTTATAGCTCTAACAAATCCCTGAAAAAAAACGAAGTATTAAATTTAGAGAAAATATTGAAAGCTTTTTGTGATAAAGAACTTAAAAATAAAATAGAGATAATCTCTTGACAAATTGGTAAAAAGTTCAATTTGTTTATTATTATTATAATAATTTCCAACAAACACTGTTCATTCGATTCTTTTTTACATAAAATTTCGTTGAATTTAACCAGCTAAAGTCTACTACAACATCAAGATTGAATTCTTAAGTATCAAAGTTTGTATGATATGTGCAGAACTTTAATCAATTTGTAAGTCTAAATGTACGAAATTAGATACTCACCATTGAAATAGTTGACTTTTTAGTTGGAATTAACATTGTTTGACGTCTCTAAGGAGTGTGGCTTGGTGACGTAGGGTTCAGGATATTACATTCAGATATTAAGTTCGAATCTAGAGAGTACGTTTCTTATAAGAGCCTGGGACAGCCGGGGTTTTTGCCTGTTCCGTTCAAGGCCGAAATGTGGATTTCCAACGATTTAAAAAAAAAAAAAAAAAAAAAAACATCGTCTGACAAATACGGATCGTGATTCCTTGTATTACCACCAACCCTTATAATTTTTAAGAACTTAAATGTCAGTTGGCAAAATTTACTAGTCCATAGAATTATCATGATATGCTATTGGCCTAATACAAATTATATACTTTTTCATTTCTAGATTTAGTTTGTAGATCCAAAGGCTAAAACAAATAGGAAATATATCCATTCAATCTTGAACAGAAAAACATTCGAGTAAATTATCTTAGATTTGCAATTCAGCATAGACAGAGGCAATACTTTAAGTGATTTGTTTCTTGTACTGCTGGCTAGATTCAAAACATAAAAAAATATGTCAGTGAAGTCATCTCAAAAATAAAATTATTGAAATTTTACAGGATATAAAGATTACTTTGCTTGAAATTACGAGGAAATGTCAAGTCTTAGCAGGAGCTTTGTTGAACACCATCTTCCAATCAAGTCAGATTTCCTTCCACACCGTCAGTCCCTGAGAAGAATGTCAAAGGAGGTTGAACTCAAAATAAAGGAAAAAAATTAAAAAGTTATTGAAGACTGGTTTTATCAGGCCAACCAGGTATGCCCAGTGGCTAGCAAATGTAGTTCTTGTAGTAAAAAAGAATTGGAGATTGAGAATATGTATTGATTTTAGAACAATGCCTATGACTGATATTTTAATTGATGTCACTGGAAAACATGCTTTATTATCATTTATGGATGGTTTTTCTAGTTATAATCAAATTTTTATTGCAATGGAAGACATTACCAAAACTGTTTTTAGATGTCCAAGTTCAATTGGTACCTTGGAGTGGATGGTTATGCCTTTTGAGCTTAAAAATGATAGAGCCACCTCCTAAAGGGCAATGAATGCTATTTTCACGACATGGTTGGTTATTTTATGGAGGTAGACGTTGATGATATTGTTGTGAAACTTAAAAGAATATATGATCATGTGGACCATTTGACGAGGATCTTTGAAAGAATGAGGAAACATAGGCTCAAGCTCGATCCTCTCAAATGTGCCTTTGGTGTCAAAATAGGAAATTTCCTAGGATTTTGGTTCACGAGAGAGAATTGAAATTGACAAGAATAAGACAAGAGCAATCATGGAAGCTCACCTCGGAGCAAGAATGAACAATAGAGGTTCTTGGGACAAGTGAATTATGCGAGAAATTTATTGCAAATCTTGCAAGCAAGACTAAGGAATTTTCAAACCTTTTAAAGCTTAAAGGTGAAGAGAAATTCAGGTGGGATGAGAAGCATCATCATGAATTTGAGAGGATAAAAGAGTATTTGACTAAATCTTCTATCCTTGTGCCTCCAAGGGAAGGAATGTAGAGTCCAGCTGTTGCATGGACTGCATGAAGCAACACAGAAGCTTCATTTCCAGCAAGCATCAATGAGTGCAAACAACTTTCGGTGACTTGATTGGCTTGGTTGTCAAAATCAATCAACCATGAGTAATTGGTGCCACCAAATCAGGGAGTGATTGGTGAAAATAGTAACCAACCTTGCCCTATAAATTGAGGCCAATTTCAGTGATAAAATTCACCCCAAAGAGTGTAAATACAGAGAGAGAAAGTGAGGTTTTTGTATAAGTTTCATTTGTGTAACTTTGTAATCTATTCTTGATAGTAATAGATATTGATTCGGTTTTTCCTCAAACACTTTCTAAAGTGATCGTTGAATCACAACAAGGAATTCCTCTCAAATTATACATATCAGCCTCTCATGAGTCAATTATATGTTTCATTGCTCAAAACAATTCATTAGGATTTGAGCACGCTATTTTATTATTTAAGTAGGAGTCTTTACTCAACAGAGGTGAATTACTTATTACTCCCGAGTTGATAAAATGTGTTTGGCTCTTTACTTTGCCTGCATAAAATTATGCCACTATAAGATTTCTTCCCGAATTTATGTGGTGTCGCAAACTAACCTGATCAAGTACATGCTTAACAGATCGTTGATCAATGGAAGGATTGATAAATGATCTTTATCCCTGTCTGAATTTACTTTAATTTATTTTCCTTAAAAATCTGTGAAAGGGCAAAATCTTACAGATTTTCTAGCTGATCATTCTTGGTTAGAAATAAAAAGTGAGCGGGAATTGGAGCTTCAGGTGTAAAGAGTTGAAAAGGCTCCATGGATCCTCCAATTTGATGGTCCAGTACTGAAAATTCTATAAGAGCGGGAATCATCATCACTTATCCTGCAGATCCAAGATATTTTTGTCCTTCAACCTAGAGTTTGAATACACCAACAATCAAGCAGAGTATGAAGCACTCATAATTGGTTTAGATATTCTCAAGGAATTGAGAGCAAGAAACGTGTTGATCAGAGGAGATTCTCAACTCATATTGAAACAAATAGTAGGAGAATATAAATGCAATAGTTTTTCACCGGCTTTATATTTCACACTGCCATACAACTCCATTAATCTTTAGAAGAAATGAAATTCCAACAGAAAATTGGGAAGCAAATCAACTAACACAAATTGCTTCTAAAATAAAAATGTCGGAGGAACTCTCACACAAACTAGTCCTTATTCAGAAACACTTGATGAAGGAATTAATACGGAAGCCTTCTATATTGATATAAAAGTAGCAAAATATTGGAGGGAAGAATTCAAAAAGTACTTGGAGAATCCAAATACAAGAGTTCCTCATAGACTCAAAGTTCAACCACAAAATTTTGTCCTTATAGGAGGAGAATTATACAGGAAATGATTTGATGGGCTCCTCTTAAGGAGCGTAAGCTTTCCTAATGATATGAAAGTGATGAAGCAAGTACTTGAAAGAGTATGTGACGCTCATTAGGCATGAATAAAGATGAAGTGGCTGTTGAGGAGACATGGCTACTATAGGCCAACTATCCTCAAAGATTGCATCAGTTATTCAAAAGGATACCAACAATGTCAGAAATATTGAACCAACCAACGAGTTCCTTCAAGTGACATTTACTTAATAGTAAAGCCATGCCTTTCCAAGGATGAGTCGTGAACTTGATTGGAAAAGTATATCATACGTCTTCGAAAGACCGCTATTTAATCATTGTGGCTACAGACTACTTCACAAAATGGGTGAAAGCTTTACCATTAAAGAAGGTAGAGCAAAATGATATGATCCAGTTTATCAAGGAATATCTCATTCATAGATTTGGAATTCCTCAATATATAACAACTAATCAAGACATCATTCTTACTAGAGAGGAGATGAAAGATTTTACAGAAGATTACAGGGTCAAGTTAATTAATTTTACTCCTCACTACCCACAGGCCAATAGGCAAGAAGAAGTTGTTAGAAATTTATTTTGCAACAGGACCTTAACACAAGAGCTTAGAGTACAATTAAATGAATTTACACTACAAGAAAAAAGGCTTTTACTGATACTAAATTAGTGTCAGTAAAGGGTTTTACTGACACTATATAAATGTGTCAGTGTTGCCGCAGCCAGAAATCACTGACACTAGTTTCTAGTGTCAGTGATTCTTAGTGTCAGTAAACGTTAATACTGTAGTATCAGAAAATTATTGACACTATGGTATCAGTAATCTCTCACACTATTTTAGTGTCAGTAATTATTGACACTATATCATCAGTATTTAGTGATACTATAGTGTCAGTAAATTTTGTTACTGCAGTATCAGTATATCGCATATATTTGATTTTTAGTGTCAGTAATTATTGTTACTATAGTATCAATATCCGTCAATATCTTTTAAAATTTAAAAATCGTATTATTTCACAATTATATTTATTATTTTTTGTAATTAAATTAATCATAATATATATATATATATATATATATATAATATATATACCAACTCAATGAAATAAAAAACTAAAAAATTACATTTATATAAAATTCGCAATAAATAGATTAATCGTATTAATCAATTCAACAGTATCACATGATGAATACAAAAACTCCATAGACAATCTTTAAATTAACATATATATATTTCAAAAACTACTCTTAAAGTCCCATCAAAATGTCATGCCCCCACCAAAATTCATGATACTTGTTGAGAAGCCTGCAACAATCCCCCAACAATATGATATCTGGCACAAAATCTGAAATTATAAACCAAATGTTAAGAATTAGATGGACTTCAAAAAAAAATCGATATCTTCATAAATAAAAACATTAAATACATCCAAATAAAAATACAAAATATAACCCTAATCTAATTTTTGTCACATAAAGCACTTATTGACATAACCATACCAACCAACCTAAGAGCATGCATATAAAAAACCAAATGGCATCCATAATAACAAGTTGTATCTTTCATACCGCTACATAATCACCAAAACAAACAAATCAACACACACACACACACACACACACACACACACACACACACACACACACACACACACACACACACACACACCACCACACACACACACACACACACCACACACACACACACACAACACACACACCACACACACACACACACACACACACACAACATATATATATATATATATATATATATATACGGACATAAAAACTGAAATAAAAGGATCTCATGAACCAGATGAAGTTTATCAGATGACATGATCTAATACTGTTTCCAAATGCAGGAAGCAAATCAAGATGACAATATAGTTGTTCATTATGGAATTCCTGGAAACTAAAAGTTCAAAGCTCAAAATGTACTAGAATGTAACATTCCAGGTAATTGCCATAAAAATAGATGAGATAAACATGTTAGATCTCAATATATCAAATACTGCTTCCATAGCATTCATGCTGCACCTCAAAGCACATCAGATGACATGTGCCATATCCCCCAAAGGTTTCAACAAGTATCAATCAGAACATGGCAAAACTTCATCAGGTAAAAAACTATCTCCAAGTTCATGTCTGACATAGAGAACATCGAGACACTGTTAATAGAATATTTTACATCATGATTGTTTTAACTTTCAAGTCTCAAAGCAATCTTACCCACTAGCAAAACTCACAAATAAAACAAATTAACCCACCAAATTAAACCCATCAGGGCATAAAACTGAAATAAAAGATATGATTCATATTGCTTTCACTGAAGTAAAAAATCTGGGGAAAAAATTCTAAGCTAAAAGTAGAAACAAGAATGTATTAATTTACAGAAAAGAGAAATACCATACTACTTCATTAACTCAACGAACAATAGCTATGTTGTCCTTGTCATTTGTATTCTGCAAGAATAGAAGATTTCCCAATATGTCATGAATTAAAGTGAAAAAATAGGAAGTAATAATCACCTCTGTAAAACATGTCCTTGTAATTACCTCTTCATTATACTGTGTGATTATATGTGCAACATATATTGCCCAATCATCACGGAGTTGCGTTATATCTTCCAGAGTGTACTCATTAATACCCTTGAACTTTAAAATATTTATAAGTTAGAATTTTAAACAGTAAGATATCTTAATTGACTAGTGATAAAACTTAACTATTGTTAACTTACATTGTCTTTTAGAATGTTCACATTTGTTACAATTTGCTGCATGTATTTCATCACATAATAACCGCATTCAAAACTTCCAGGCTGCATTGGACACTATAAAAAAGAATTATCATATCAATATTAGTTCATTTCACTACAAGAAAAAAGGCCTTTACTGACACTAAGGTTAGTGACACTAGGCTAAAAGTGTCAGAAACGACGTGTAAATGGGCTATTTCCGTGTTTTTCACTTAAATATCAATAATTACTGACACTATGGTATCAGCGATTTTAGTGTCAGTAATTACTATTACAATAGTATCAGTAAGAAATAAAAAAAAAAAAAAAAAACGCGTAGTCGTCTGGAGTCGAACCAACACCTCGCGGAAGTGACGTTTTTCGCATATATTACTGACACTAGAGTATCAGTAAATTTAGTGTCAGTAATTAATGATACCTTAGTATCAGTAAAAAATTAAAAAAAAAATTATTTCCTTAAGTCTGCTGGGACTCGAAATTGTAACCATTGATATAATTTTTTTTTTTATTGTAAGGCTTTACCACTGAGCCAAATCGTGACTTTTGTTCCTTAAACCGCGGTTTATAAAAATATATATGTATTTATCGGGTCAAAACCTGAACCGTGGTTACCAAATCAATCTTAGTAATTTAGGGTTCCTCTCATTCCCACCTTTATTTCCCCCTACTTTACTCTCAAATATGAATCTCTCACCACGAGAACAAAGAGAAGCGATCAACGTCACCGACGCCAAAAGCATCAGACGCGTTGCCGCTGCCGTTATACCTAACTAACGCCGTCTTCTTCACGCTGTTCTTTTCCGTTGCGTATTATCTGCTTCACCGTTGGCGTGACAAGATCCGTAACTCAACTCCCCTCCACGTGGTCACTCTTTCCGAAATCGCCGCCATTGTCTCGCTCATCGCTTCCTTCATCTACCTCCTTGGCTTCTTCGGCATTGATTTCGTCCAGTCGTTCATATCACGCGCCTCTCCTGACGCGTGGGATCTCGAAGACGATAACGAACAAATCAACGAAATCATCTCCCGTCCTCCCGCTCCGATTTCCAAATCAGTCCTTCCCGAGCCCATAATTACAACTCTGTCCTCTGTCGAAGACGAGGAAATGGTTAAATCTGTTATCGACGGTGCGATCCCGTCTTACTCGCTCGAATCCAAGCTCGGTGATTGCAAACGAGCGGCTGCGATTCGACGCGAGGCCTTGCAGAAAATGACTGGGAGGTCGTTGCAGGGATTGCCGTTGGATGGATTTGATTACGAGTCGATTTTAGGCCAGTGCTGTGAAATGCCGGTGGGATACGTACAGATACCGGTGGGAATTGCCGGGCCGTTGTTGCTTGATGGGTTTGAATACTCAGTTCCGATGGCGACCACTGAAGGGTGTTTGGTTGCGAGTACTAATAGAGGGTGTAAAGCAATCTATGATTCCGGTGGGGCCGCTAGTATGTTGTTGAGAGATGGGATGACGAGGGCGCCTGTTGTTAGATTTGCCACTGCTAAGAGAGCTTCTGAATTGAAGTTCTTTTTGGAGGATCCGAACAATTTCGATACTTTGGCCGTCGTTTTTAACAGGTCATTGATTTGTTTCTCTTTATGTTGTGTTTGAGCTTGTTTTTTTTGTTTTTTGAACCTAAGCTTGTTTAAGTTTGAGATATTATGTTATAGTTGTTTTAGTTAGGTGGTGAGTGTTTTTCATTGGATTTCTAAATTTGTAGCTTTGTAACTTTTTTAACTTCAGATTATGAAAATGAAAAGAAAACTAATAATGGGAAATTAAAATTTCAAGATATTGATACAGATGATGAGTTCATAAAAAGCTATAAGATAGGGAATTTTTTTTGTCTCTATTTAGTTTGTTACCGGTTTTTGGGTGATTGTTTCCCTTTTGTTTCTATCTAGTACGTTACTGGGATTGTGCATGGCCACATGGCATTCAAACTTATAAACTGAAAAAAAAAACCAACAACTTATGAATCTAAGCACTAAAGATATAATAAACTGTTTGCTCATTGTTTTAACCTAATGTATTCAAGCCAATGTTCTTATGGATGGTCTCCTCTTCTCCCTCAAGTCATTGACAGCCAAAATGGACCCCACTAAGTATTTTGTTTTCTTTCTCAGATTTATCAGTTTCATAGTGAAGTTTCTCTTGCTAAAGTGTACTATTGCTTTAGATTAGGCTTAGGTTTCTAGGAATTTGATATGGAATTGGAATAGGATGTGTATTTGGAGACGGTAAAATTAGATATTTATAGTCTTAGTCCCGCTGAATTTTGATTTTCGGAATTCTACCGTATGAAGAATTATTTTGTTAGAATAATAGAGCTGTGATTGCTGAAAATTGGTTATAATGTGGTGAAGGGATGTGGTTCAGATGAAATGAACAACATCTTGAATTTGTTTTCTAGTCCACATTATGCAATGCATGAAATTTTCACGACAGTGAGTTTAGATGTTCTTTTGTTTATCAATTCACGATCTTTCAGTTCTAAAATTAATTTCACTTTTAGTTCAATGAAATAGTATTTTATTGAGTTTTTTATATGATTGCCTTGTTTGTTGTATCTCATGGAGGTTTTCATTGCTTTCTTCTGGAGTGAATTATGATTAAATATTTGTTAACAATTGACTTGGTTGGTAGGTTCTCTTACTCTTATAGGTGTACAACAGGACTTGGAATTTGAAAGGGGTGGGAGGAAGCCTGAAGTTTAACTATATAAGAAAAGAATTATGATTGAGTCTTGGATATCAAAATTTTTGTAATGTTTATACGGTTTCATAGTGGTAATTACTTGATATTTTATTTGTGCAGTGCAGAGAAAGGAAACTTGGGGGTGCCCCAATTACCAGGCCAAGGTTGTTCATTTCACAGTTTTCGCACTAATACATACAAGCTTAGTTTCATGGAGAGTCCATCTGGAATAAAGGTTAGTCAATATGTATAGAGTATTTATCATTGTACCATAGAGATGTGCTTGATTGCTGATTGAGGAAATATCCATTGATATCATGTCGATGCCTCAATTGAAAGATCTCACTTTAGGAATTCACCAATGCATTAAATATTATATCTCATTTGAGGCTTGAAATTGGGCTTGAGGTTGATGTCTCAAATGATTATTATTTTTTTTCTTTTTCAGTTGGACTTAAAATTGATAAAGGGTGGATCAGTGTTTTAGGAAGTATTCCCTAGACCACTGGTTTGGTTTTAGCAACCTGCTAGGTTTCATGGACAGGAGATGATGGTTATTTGACATTAGATCCCTTTTAACGGGTTATGCATATATCAAACATAGTTATACATTCCATAATCTTCTCTGTCAAACAAGTGATACTTTTCTTTGAGTCGAGATCAAATACCGCCAAGGTATCAAATAGCATAGGGGCCAGGATTAAATATGAGGTTTAAAAAAAACTTCTGACAGTCTAGGACCTGAACAGATCAAGTTTTTGGTTGAAATGAGCCAGGCATCCTAGGTGTCGAACTGACTTTTGAATTTTTTCGATTACCAGGCTGCCTTATTGGTTTGGTTGAACTTGAGCATTATCGATGATTCGACTTCTATAAATTCAATGGAGGACCTTGGTAGCATCAAGAATGCCAGTTGACAACTTAATGGTACTAAAGCTAAAGCTTTACTGTCAATAACTTTTGTCACATAATTTTCTTGACTTTGCGCTTAACAATTTAAAGCTTGTGTGCTACATTTTTTGACATCTGCCCTTGAACTTATTCAACAAGAAAAATCTTCTGTTACTGTTTGCTGCAAGTACAATTAGAGATTTATCATTGCTCATGCTTCTGCTGTGCAGATTATCTTGGTCACTCATCCCAGGACTGGTGATCTGCGTGAATCCCTGAAGTACATATACAACTTATATGTTGAATATGTTGTCAAGAATCCACTCTATTCACCAGGAACTCCAATCAGGTAACTAGTCCCTATATATTGATAAATTCTGCATTTATTAAATATTATTATGTTGAGCTTTTTAAGTAGGTATTCTTTACCTTCAACCGAGTAGTAAAAAGAAGATAGGAAAAACTAACCGAACAAATGCATGCCTATATGCACAAACCCGCACACCCCCAAGCCCACACACTTGAACACTACATAGAATGTGATGCAGTAGGACAGGACTACAGAGTGTTTATAAGAAATTAAGAACTCGGGCATTCATGTGTTGGTATGAGCTAATTTACTCTATATTCACACATGCTTTAAGGACTGGTATGGCTGCTTATTTATTCTTTTAACTTCTGGGCTGTCAGTATAATGACTGATACACTTATAATTGCTGTGTAGGAGTGAGCTATTTAATACGACACTTGATCAATATGTAAGAACTATTGCATAGTTTAAAGATATAATAAACTGTTTGCTCATTGTTTTGGTGATTATGTAGCGGTATGAAAGATACAACTTGTTATTATGGATGCCATTTGGTTTTTTATATGCATGCTCTTAGGTTGTTGGTATGGTTATTGTCAATAAGTGCTTTATGTGACAAAAATTAGATTAGGGTTATATTTTGTATTTTTATTTGGATGTATTTATGTTTTTATTTATGAAGATATCGATTTTTTTTGGAAGTCCATCTAATTCTTAACATTTGGTTTATAATTTCAGATTTTGTGCCAGATATCATATTGTTGGGGGATTGTTGCAGGCTTCTCAACAAGTATCATGAATTTTGGTGGGGGCATGACATTTTGATGGGACTTTAAGAGTAGTTTTTGAAATATATATATGTTAATTTAAAGATTGTCTATGGAGTTTTTGTATTCATCATGTGATACTGTTGAATTGATTAATACGATTAATCTATTATATTGCGAATTTTATATAAATGTAATTTTTTAGTTTTTTATTTCATTGAGTTGGTATATAATATATATTATATATATATATATATATATATATATATATATATATATTTTATGATTAATTTAATTACAAAAAATAAGAAATATAATTGTGAAATAATACGATTTTTAAATTTTAAAAGATATTGACGGATATTGATACTATAGTAACAATAATTACTGACACTAAAAATCAAATATATGCGATATACTGATACTGCAGTAACAAAATTTACTGACACTATAGTATCACTAAATACTGATGATATAGTGTCAATAATTACTGACACTAAAATAGTGTGAGAGATTACTGATACCATAGTGTCAATAATTTTCTGATACTACAGTATTAACGTTTACTGACACTAAGAATCACTGACACTAGAAACTAGTGTCAGTGATTTCTGGCTGCGGCAACACTGACACATTTATATAGTGTCAGTAAAACCCTTTACTGACACTAATTTAGTATCAGTAAAAGCCTTTTTTCTTGTAGTGTTTAGACATATTCTAATATTCTCATTGTGCATATCACAAAAATATTTATATATATATATATATATTATATATATATATATATATATATATATATATATATATATATATATATATATATCATAACTTTGTACCTTCACAGATACCCAAGTCACACTACCGCCCTCTTATTATTAGAATGTAAAGATTGATACACTCTAATTCCCCTACAAAAAATTATAATTGGATATCATATAAATAATGCAACAATAAACCCAATGTTAAAATAAAGAGAAAACAACTATAACTTAACTGATTAACAATTTGCATCAACTCATCAGTAGGATTATTCCCCTTAGGATCCAGATAATATATCGTGCGTCGTACTATGTCAATTGCAAGAAGCAAACCAGTGAAAGCTAAATAAGAAAGAAAGGGTAATAAAAATCTGGATTACATAACTTGAAATTGAATACTAAAAAAATTAAAAAATTATTACCTTGGGTTGTATGGGATCAATATGATTTGCCCCAACTCTATCATACCTAACAGTTTTGAAATGTATTGAGGTCCTTCTTTCAAAGCAACCTTTGATGGACGTATCATCTCAAAATTTCCAAACTGAACTGGTTTGGCAGTTTCAGTTTTATCCATCTCATCGTATAAGTGCCTAAGACAAGATAAACATAAAAACAAAGTAAATATTTATAAAACATTTAGAACAAATGAAGAAAGAGGTAAAAGAAAACATACTTGATCCATATGTTAATAGCACAGTTTGAGACCTCCTTAAAATCCATGATTTCTTCGCAAATTGCTTTGTCTAAGTATGACTTCCAAGTAATACCAAAAATTGGTATGTCATAATCAATCTTTATCAAATTCGGAAAACAGCTCTTAACAAGCATAAAAAACATTTGCATGTATGGACTCTTATCTTGTTTTCTTGTTTGTGCAGCTGCCCTCGTGTTCTTTTTAAGAACCAGCTTTCTTGCAATTTGTTTTTTCACAACTGCTTCATTTTTTGGTTCCTTTACTGCAGGAGTTAACCTCGGAGATCTTCTTGGAGTCAATTTAGGTTTCGTTGGAGTTATATTCTTGAAGTTGCTTCAATGTTTTGTTCTTTTTGATCATCATTTGGCACACCAACTTTAATAGGATCCTCCAATATTTTGCTCTTCACAGACTTTGGTGAAGTTTTACCCACAACTAACTGAACCTGTAGGATTAATTCATTATTAGTATTTAATAATACATATATATGAAGATATTAAAAAAGACGCCAAATGTATTAACCTTTCTTTTTCCAAGTATGCTCGGGGAACGTTCAAGCTCTAAGCAAGCGCCACTTGAAGATTTTGCCTTGGGAAAGTTAGAACTACCTACTTCAGTGTTGCTGTAGGCGTTCAGCCTTGCATTCATATACTCAAGTTGCGCTGTCATAAATTGAAAGCTCTCCTGATACTTCTTCCTTTCCATTGCAAACTCTGAAGATTCAGGAATTTGAAAGTACATGGATGGAGTGATAAATTGACCTATTCCTTGCACTCTAGATCCATTAGGTTGCTTCTGAATAGCCTCAGTCAAAATATCTTTCGGGCCTTGAGAATGAAAAGAACCTTCTTCAACTTGGCTCTTAAGATCACTCTAAAAAAACAGAAAAATACAAGTAAGAAATTAAACATGCTTCTATATCAGCTATTAAGAGTTATGGTTCATTTACTATTTTTCATCTCTATCGCAGCCACTGCAGGTTGTAGATTGCCATCCTTATCTTTTCTTGCCATTATCCAAGCATCACTCCGATCAATTTCATTTTCGGATGTTCTAGTTTTCAATTTCTGTGCCATGTTGTAAATCAGTTATGATTCCAGAAAATAATAAATAATAATGTAAAAATAAAAATACATACATGTCTATATAACATGCCACTGTATCCTGTGCTTCCCAAGTGATGATTGTAGGTATTTTTCGCCCTCTTCTCTTTGGCTTGTTGACTTTTTACCTACACAAAGATAAAATTTTAATAAATACTTAATCATATACACACAATCAACTTTAAACGCACCTGAAATTCTGCTGACAAAACTTTATTTACAAACAACTTCCAATCGCCATCTTTTATGCTTGGATACTCAATTGGAGGTGACCTAAGTGATTTCATGTCATTCTTGTTAGGTATGATAAATTCATTTGCCAACTCACTCATGAAGTTTCTTAAAGAAACTCCCATCAACTTTAGCACTTGTCCTTTCATCTTTAAACTCAAAGCAAATTTTTTCTATACACAAATAAGAAAATATTAGCACTATAAATATTTAACAATATAGTTGTCATTGTAAGAAAATATCAACCTGAAAATGTTGCCATAGGAACTCCTTCACCTCTAAGGGCACACGCCTCCAATCATCATATGTAATCGAAATTGTTTCCCGAACGATAACTCCTATGTAATTTCTCAGCTCATTTCTTCCTTGTCCAATAGGAACTCCGTATATATTGTACTCAACCACTATTTTATCCCCATCCTTTTGCAAATCTTTCTTCTTGGTTTGTTTTCTTCTTGAAGGCCTACCTTCAAGATCTGGAAGATTCATCTCTTCATGTTCAGCCATAACTTTATAATCCCTACAATACTGAAAACAACAAATAAGTACATCATTTAAATAACATTTAATAACAAACTGCTTTCTCTGATCCATTTTATAAAGTACATATATAAATCACTTACATAATTAGAGACACAAAATAATGGTTTAAGGTAAAGATAAATAAAAGAGATAGACGAATCTAATAAAAAAGTGTCATTTAATATAAGAAACAAACCACTTACATAATTCAAAAACTGTCATATTCATAGCCTAATGAAATTATAAAATTACAAATCTTTATCTACTGGAATTCTCCCACATCATCATCATCATTCAAATTACAAAGTGGAAGTTTGTTGGATAATGGTGCATATACATCAATGTCATCACAACCATCTCCACTGGAATAATAGCTAACTTTTTCTTTCACTGAACAGACAATTGATTTTCTATTATCAATCTGGTCTTTAACATAAAATACTTGCTTTGCATGACCAGCAAGAATAAAGCAATCAGATTTATAGCCTATCTGATTCAAGTCAACTACAGTAAACCCTAAATCATCAATATTAACCCCTCTATCGTCCACCCATGAACACTTGAAAACTGTTTTCTTAAACATCAAATAATCAAGTTGCCAAATTTCATCAATGACCCCATAAAATTTCATGTTCCCAGAATGAGGATGTTTATCTTTTGAGCTTGAAATTTGCAAAGTATTAGCAACAACCATAACACCACTATTTTGTGTTTCACGGTTGTTGTCCCGATCCTTCGTCGTAAAACTTGAACCATTAATCTGGTAGCTGGGATATGTTACCACACTTGGTCGCAGTTTACTTGTCAACGACCATATTGTATCATCAATTGGCACATTATTTGCCTTATCTTCTCCTACCTATTGTTTGAAATCACAAAAGAACAATAATTACTTTAATACGAACAATTTATGAGTAAAATTATATAAACATGTGTTTACCACTACAAACCTTATTTTCAACCCAATCACAAAATGTGCGAGTATGTTCAGCTTGCAACCACAAAGGTTTCTTTGACTGACGGGGGTATTTTAATTGCAAATATCGAATATCTGATGATCCAGGGGTCGTACCTGATTTAGAATCCATATCTGCAGCGAAAATTTTGTAGATCTGTTGAAAAGTTGCACTGACGAGATCACCCTCTGCTCCCCACTTCTTGATGGTGAGAAACTTACTCGCCCTGATTAAGCTTCCTTATGCCTTATGCTTTATTCAAGCCAAAAGTCTCTCTCTCCCACCTCTTTATTTATTTTCTTTATGATTTCTCACGACAATCTCACACACACAGAGTAATAGCCAAATATATGCATGATATATTTGTAAAAGGTGATGAGATGTGAAGCTTATCAAATAAGTTTCACATCACATCTAATAATGCATTTACATAATAGGGAGAAATGAGATTAATCAATTAAGGCAGCTTATTGAGTAAGCTATGTAGGGGAGTGAGAGTGAGAACTTAGCTCACTAATTTATGGAGTGTAATAGGCTCACCCATCAAAAGCTCATAACAAATCCAGAGCCCGCTCTAATATCCACACATCAAATAATATAGAGTTGCAGCCCACTTTATTAGATCAAACTATTGGGCTTCACAGTTTCTATACAAAATCAATTATCTTAGCGCTTTATATTAAAACCTGTATCACAATTAATATAAGCCCATAATTAGAATAAAATATTCTAATATTTTCCCACTTGGGCGATATCAATTGTAGATGTTTTAATGCTAAGAAAACTTTATGGATCCAAAATTGGTTCAGAAACAACTCTAGTAAACCATTCCGTCCAATAAGATCGTAGATATAGAATCATGGTGGTACTTACATTATAATGCAACATAGTCCCTTCCATGGTCACGTATATCAAACAACCATATCGACATGAACAAGATGTGATAGAGCAGTAAGATACAATAGCACTCACTTTATGATCTAAAATACATGTGCTATTTTCTCTTATCGGTCACCAATTTCTCTACCTTATGCAGCCCAGGCCACATGAGAAATCAAGGCATAAATATAAGCGTGTATGTCTTCTATTATCCCAAGATAAAATTTATGTTTTATTATCCCAAGATAAAATTTATGTGTCACAAGACATACCAACAAGGCTTTATAACTTTATGCCCCAAACTAATGCTTATGATTGACACTCATCATAAGACTTCACACAATGATATATCAAACAATAAACATTAATATCTTCCAATAAAGATACACTTTATAGATAATCATTGTAAAATACAAAATACATGTACGAATGTACAAACAAAATAACATAGAGCAATGATGCCTCCCACTAATCTAGGGTATCAAAAGACTTTACCAAACCCATACAAGCAACATGCTTTACAAAAACAATGGGTCGAAGACCTTTGGTCAAAGGATCAACAATCATATCATCTGTACCGATATGCTCTACAATAATGTCATATTTCTTAACTAGTTCCTTAATTGTCAAGTATTTGACCTCCATATGTTTTGACACAGTGATATTCTTATTATTTTCGCAAATAATACATCTGAAAGATTATCACAATATAACCTTATAGGTCTAAAAATGGAGTCAACAACTGACAATTCTTTAATGAGATTTCGTAGCCAAACAGCCTGTGACGCTGTACCAAAACATGCTACAAACTCGGCCTGCATTGTGGAAGAAGTTACAAGTGTCTGCTTGACACTTTTCCAAGATATAGTTCCACGTGCTAGCATAAACACATATCATGAGGTAGATTTCCTTTCATCTGAATAACCAGCAAAGTCAGAGTCCGTATACCCTACTAGTTCAAGATTCTCAACATTTCTGTATGTTAACATGTAATCTTTAGTCCCCTTAAGATACCGAAAAACTCTCTTGGTAGCAGTCCAATGTTCCTTTCCAGGGTTAGATAAAAATCTTCCCAGTACACCAACTGCAAATGCAATGTTAGGTCTAGTACATACATGTGCATACATCATGCTTCCTACTGCACTAGCATATAGCACTGCTGTTATGGACTCTCTCTCAGCCTCATTCTCAGGTGACTGTGTCAGGCTCAATTTATCACCTTTAACAATTGGCACATCCCAAGATTTACAATCATGTATACTGAATCTCTTCAGTATCCGCTCAATGTATGCTTTCTGAGAGAGACCTAATACCTTTCGAGTTCTATCTCTGTGGATTTTAATACCCAGAACGAAAGATGCTTCTCCAAGATCTTTCATATCAAAATATCTAGACAATGACTGCTTTACCTCATGCAGCATTCCACTGATCTTTCATATCAAAATATCTAGATCGTTACATGTAAGCAAAATATCATATATATAGAGAATGAGAAAGATATATTAGGGGTGAGCAAAACCAGTTTCGGTTCCATTCCGCATAGAACCGGAACCTACCCGGAAAAATTCGGTTCCGCACTAAGTGGAACCAGAACCTACCCAATTAAACATGGTACCCTATTATTCGGTTCCAATCCGATTCCGGTCCGGTTCCGAATTACCCTATTTTAAAATAAAATTTATTTTAGCATGCTAGTCGTTGTTAATATCAAAACCAAGATCATTGTTTTGAAGGTTTCTGCATGAAGATGCATATTGCCATCTGATCTACGAGTACATTGAAATTGACTCTCTCCATCTATGAGCTACATGAAAACAAGATTAAGGATTTCCATTGATGTAACAAGTGGCCTGCAATACATAAATGAGCACGTACACTAGGCCAAGAATTGAACACGATGACATAAAAAGCATCAAAATTCTATTAGACTCAGACTTGAGAGCCAAAATTGCCAACTTCGGATTAGCAAAATCTGGCTGCAATTCCATAACAATGCACGTTGTTATATACATGTCATGTCTCTGAGAAAATAGAATCAACAAAGGCTCCCAAGGTCGCATGTCAGAATCTTATTGGGCTTTTGGGTATCTTGAATAAGAACCGGTTGAATTCATGAGCCCATCACGTTCTTAAACCCAAAAAGATTGTTCAAAATGGAAGATTCTCAGAACAAATAATCAAATCCATATGGATGTGGCTTTATTTATGTAACATCAATTTGAGAACACTTTATAAACTTTTGTACACTGCATTAATAGCTCTCATTCATTTTCAACTATGTGTAGACAGACAATGTCTGTTTTGGGATTTGTGTGGTCCTATATGTATTTTATAACGCACGCATATTTTCCGGTCCGGTTCCGGTTCCGATCATTTTGGAACCGGAACCTACCCGAATAAAATTAGTTTCTTCATATTTAGAACTGGAACCTACCCGATTACAACTGGTTCCGGTTCCAAACCTGGAAAATCGATCCGGTTCCAACCGGTTCCAGGTAGAATCGGAACCGATGCTCATCCCTAAGATATAGTTGCTCCCACTGATCTTGATATATATGCATCTATCAACTTTACTTTCCATAAAGCCTAAAGAGGAGATTACATTATCAAACTTTAGGTACCACTGTCGTGAGGCCTCTTTCAAACCATAAATAGACTTTTTAAGTCTACAAACAAGATGATCTTCACCATCTTTCTGAAATCCTTCAGGTTGTTCCATATAGACCTCTTCGGTTAATTCTCTATTTAGGAATGAAGTTTTAACATCCATCTGATGTAGCTCTAAATCATAATGAGCTACTAGTGCCATGATTACTCTAAATGTATCTTTAGAAGATACATGAGAAAAAGTTTCAGTATAATCAATTCCTCATCTCTGAGTAAATCCTTTGGCAACTAATCTGGCCTTAAACATCTCAATATTGCCTTTGGAGTCTTTCTTGGTTTTATAGACCCATTTACAGCCAATAGGTCTATAACTTTCAGGTAATTCAACAAGCTCCCACACACCATTATATCCCATAGATTGCATTTCATCTCTCATTGCATTCCACCATAGATCGGATTGAGAACTAGAAACAGCTTCTTTAAAAGTTGTTGGATCAGTGCAATGGCTTATGTCATAATAAATCTCATTTAAATAAACTTCATAATCAGAGGGAACAACAGACCGCCTTACCCTGGTTGACCTTCTTAATGGAACCTCTGCAGCTATATCCTGTAATGGCGGAACCTCGTTTACCTGTATGGGTTCCTCCTCCATAACTGAATTAGTCGCAGGTGTAGGTTCCAAGGTCTCAGACTATATGTGTATATGTATATGAACAATTCTGGTCTGTTGTCCTTGATTTGATATTTCTGTACGATTATCATTATCAACCACATCAAATTCCAAGAACTTAGCTGTTTGTGATTCTACAATCCTATAACCCCATTCTCTACAGTAGAATCTGTAGCCTTTAGAATGATTAGGGTATCCTATAAAATAAAAACGAGTAGATCTGGATTGCAACTTACCTTCAGTGGGATTATAAAGGCGTACTTCTGAAGGACAACCCCAAACACGGAGGTGACTCATGCTAGGTTTCCTACTAGTCCATATTTCGAAAGGAGTTCTAGAAACAGACTTACTTGGAACTCTATTGAGGATATATAAGGCCGTTTTAATTGCCTCACCCCAAAGGAAGTCTGAGAGATTAGTTCTAGACATCATACTCCTTAACATCTCTTGAAGGGTGCGATTTCGCCTTTCGGCCACACCATTCTGTTCAGGACTACCTGGCATAGTAAATTGACTTACTATTCCACAATCCTCTAAGTATCTGGCAAACGGTCCCTTTATTTGTCCACTGACCCCATGTTTACCATAATACTCACCATCCCGATCAGACCTAACAATCTTGATAATTTTTCCCAGCTGTTTCTCAACTTTAGTCTAGAAGATCTTGAATTTATCAAGGGCTTCAGACTTTTCCTTAATCAAGTACATATATCCATATCGGGAAAAATCATCAATGAATGTTATATAATACTTATTATTGCAAATTGTGGGTAAATAAGGTCCACTTATGTATGTATGAATAACTTGTAAAAGATCGGAGCTACGAGTTGATTCCTTTTTCTTTATTTTGGTTAATTTACCCTTACAACAATCAACACATGTTTCTAGGTCACTGAAGTCAAGAGTAGGGAGGATATCATACCTTATTAACCTTTCTACTCTTTCCCCAGAAATGTGGCCAAGTCTTTTATGCCACAACATGGATGACTTTTCCTTTATTAAGGGTCTTTTGGAAATTTGTTCAACATTATATGAATTGGAATAGAACTCACTTGATGCTAAACAGAGACTGTACAAACCGTATGACAAAACACAATGGCCAACTTTATTTGAGTTGAAATATACAGATACAGAACCTGTATTAAACTCAAAACCATAACCTTGTTTGTCGAGTACAGATACTGATATCAAGTTTCGTCTAAAAGATGGTACATACAAAACACTTGTCAAAATAAGTTCATAATTGGAGTCTAGTTTTAAGCAAACATCTTCAACATAAGTACTTCCACCAATTCATTATTGCCAACTACGAGCTTGAACTCATCCTTATTTGGTTTCCTCTTGTTTATGAATCCCTGCAATATGAAAGCAATGTGATTAGTTGCTCCACTGTCAAGCCACCAAGAACTGGATGTGGCATTAACATAATTGGATTCACATACAACAAAAACCAAGGAGTTACCTGTATGCTCATGTTTCTCTAACCAAACTTTATACTTGGAACACTCTAACTTCTTATGCCTTTTCTTTTTACAAAAGAAACATTTAAGTTCTTTCTTGAAGACACCTTTAGTATCACCCACATCACTTGTCTGACCAGTTTTATTGTAATTCTGAACATTACCAGAAGCTGAAAAATTAGATTTCTTACATTTCTTGCGAGGCTTAGAAACAATTAGAGTTGTATCCGTATGCTCTGCCTTAAGTTTCTCCTCCTCAGCAACACAAATGGCAATGAAATCATTAACATTCCACGGTTCTTCCCTCGAATTGTAAGTAGTTACAATTGTACCAAACTCTGTAGGAAGAGTATTCAATGCTTGATGGATAATGCAAGCATCTGGAAGAACAATGTTAAGATTTTTAGCTGAATATGGACCATCATCAAAATGTATTTTCTAACACCTCCATTACCATTATACTTCATTGAGTATAATTGCTTCGGAAGGGTACCAATTTCTGCATTGATTGAGACTTTATATCTTTAAGATACAGCTGTCAGGAAATCTTTTGCTATAGAGGTTTCTTGAAGACCACTTAGCAAATGCTCAGGAATAGATCTCTTTATAGTCAAATAGCACATGCGATTTGACTTATGCCATACTGTATGCAGCTGCTTATCCGTATCAGTACTGAAACTATTAATATCAGCTGGCTTAGGAGTATTCATAGCAAGATCAATATCTGCTAATTCCATAGCCAACAACACATCTCTCTTCCACACTTTAAAATTGGAGCCAATCAACATCTATATAGTCACAGTGTTGTTGTTAACTGAAAATGTGACTGAAAAACAAATAACAATGCAATTCTTTAGTTTAAGCACAACACAAGATAATAAATACTCCAAGTCATAAAAGAGTATTATACCAAGAATTTTAGCACATCACTGTATAAACACCTTTGGGCAGAATTTACAATATGTAATTAAAAATTCTTCATATAAGACGATTCAGAAATTTATCCAATCCTCGTAAGTTTACCACCTTTGGGTGAATAAACCACTCAGAGTAGTTCATTCCCAATCATATCTATCATATGTAACATTTCTAAAATTTAACATACAATTCACATCTTTGGACAGAAGACTGCACATCAAAAAATAGAAACATCTCTAAAACATGCAAGACCGTCATCACTTAAAAGATTCAGTGAAAAAGGTCACTTTGGTGGCTGCAGTTCCACTAAACTCATAAGTAATTCTCACATCGGGATACTTTTTTTTTTTTTTTTTGAAATCGTTGGAAACCCCACCACCAAACCACCCATTCTGGGCCGCGACGCAGGTAAAACCCCCGGCTGCCCCAGGCTCTTACAAGAAGTTGCACCCCCTGGATTCGAACCCAGAACCTCAAGGTGAGATTCTGGACCCTTCACCACCAAGCCACACCCCTTGGGGGCTGAATTTATATTGTAAAATAACCTTTATAATGTAATTTTATACTTTATAGACAAGGGGCTGAATTGTCCATAAAATTACATTCCTGAATATTGTGACAAAATTTATGAGATAAATTAATTCTTTATATTTATCTTCATGTCACAAATAAATTAATTGCATTGAAATTTTTACTTTATAAGAGACAATTAATTCTCTCTAACCAAGTGACAATTTTTATATCCATGTATAAATAAAACTTTATGAGACAACAATTTATCTCTTAAATTGTCACACACAATTAATTATGTCTTTATTTATAAATTTTGGGATAAAACTGAAATTAAAATGAAGTATAAAATATAATACCTGAAAACTTGTATGCTATTATAAAGGGACAAACTGAAATTAATCAAAATGGGCCATTCGCCAGACAACTTCTTTAAGAAGCTGTCGGCAGCCCCTCAAATCATGATCAATTATCATTACTTTAAAACGTTAAAGCAAAAATAATTTTGCTGCCAAATCAAAAGCAATCAGCTTTTATAATATTTTGACTATCAACGAAGACAGCCAACAACAACAACAAATTCAGCTCCCAATTTCAGATCTAGACTTCCTTTAAATTTCATCCCAAAATTCATGTATCTCATATAATAATTAATCCAATAAATTTTATGTGCTTAAAAATTGGATTAATAATAATCATCAACAGATCAAAATAATATGGATCTAATAAAAAATCCATCCGAAAAATTCAACAGATTTTTCTTCAACTTTATGAAAAATCCAAAGATTCTAAGATTGTGTTCCTGAAGCTCTGATACCACATGTTAGAAATTTATTTTGCAACAGGACCTTAACACAAGAGCTTAGAGTACAATTAAATGAATTTATCGGATGATCCATGGATCGTAACTGATTTAGAATCCATATCTGCAGCGGAAATTTCTGTAGATCTGTTGAAAAGTTACACTGAGGAGATCAGCATTTGCTCCCCACTTCTTGATGGTGAGAAACTTACTCGCCCTGATTAAGCTTCCTTATGCCTTATGCTTTATTCAAGCCAAAAGTCTCTCTCTCACCTCTTTATTTATTTTTCTTTATGATTGCTCACGACAATCTCTCACACACACATCAATAGCCAAATATATGCATTATATATTTGTAAAAGGTGAAATAAGCTTCACATCCCATCTAATAATGCATTAATAATGCATTTACATAATAGAGAGAGAGAAGATTAATCAATTAAGGCAGCTTATTGAGTAAGCTATGTAGGGGAGTGAGAGTGAGATCTTAGCTCACTAATTTATGGAGTGTAATGGGCTCACCCATCAAAAGCCCATAACAAATCTAGAGCCCACTCTAATATCCACACATAAAATAATATAGAGTTGCAGCCCACTTTATTAGATCAAAATATTGGGCTTCACAGTTTCTATTACAAAATCAATTATCTTAGCGCTTTATATTAAAACATGTATCACAATTAATATAAGCCCATAATTAGAATAAAATATTCTAACAGAAGTTTCATAAAGTGCTCATTGGTATCCTGCAGAAAATGATCGAGGAAAATACAAGACATTGGCACAAGAAACACAATGGGCATAAGTCTATTCTCCCCTACGTTCGGCCATAATGTTGTCTTATCAATGAAAGTTGTAGTTCATTCTTTGAGAGTAGCCAGACAAAACGAATTGACTCTTGAGGAATATAATCAAGTCATGATAATAGAGTTAGAAGGGCTGGATGAGCAAAGGATACGGGCTTTCAATAGTTTGGTGGCATAAAAGAAGAAAGTTTCCAGGACCTATAACAACAAAAGGATAAAGAAGAAAACATTCTCAGATGGGAATCTGGTGTGGAAAATGATACTTCCAATTGGGCACAATGATAGAGAATTTGACAAATGCTCACCCAATTAAGAAAGGCATTTCAAAATTCTCAAAGTTTTAAGAGGAAATTCTCAAGAGCCTGAAAGGAAAACCCCACAAAAGGTACATCAATGGGCAGTTCCTTAAAAGATATTTTCCCACATATGGAAAGACCTGTGTAAAGGCCAAATAATGGACTCAATGAAAATTTCTTCCATTTTCATCTATGTCTACTTTTATTTTGTCATTTTCTTTCCAACAAGCCACAAATATGGCTTAAATTATTCTAAAAGGAACATGCTGTAAAAGTTGGCCAATAGGCCACTTATATTATGAATAAATTGAGTAAGCCAACTCATGGTTTAAAAAGAAGATATGAATCCTGAAATACCATATATACATCCAAGACAACAAAGTAAAATTCATGCAAATGGCCAATGATATGGCTAAATTCTACAAAATGAGGCCTACGACCATCCCATAATTCAGTATTATTTAATTCAGATTTTTTTACTTATATTTTCCTCTATATTAAAAATATCTCGATATGTTTCCAAAACATAATAACCGTTAGATAAATAACATTCAAATATCAAATATGTTTCTTTATCATATAAACATAAAGCATCATCTTTAATGTTTATTTTATATCTTTCTTTATTCAATATCGGTAATGATATTATCTGTTTGGTAAAAGAGGGTTTATAATAATAGTCATGTAAAAGTAATTTACATCCATTAGGGAGATCTAGAAAAACCGTTCCTATGGCCTTGACATCTAATGTCTCGTCATTCCCAACTCCAAGCTGGATCTCCCATTTGTTCAGTCTTTTTTTAACTCTCATGACTTGTATGGAGTTTCAAATATGAGTAGAACTATCGGGGTCTAATACCCAGCCACTATTTGAATCTAAGGCTAATGAGATGTTAATAATAAGAAAAATACAAAACGTACCTGAGGTTCATGCTTTTCCTTTCAGCTCTGGAAAATCATGTTCATAGTGTCCAAACCTCTACCAATGTAGACATATATCACAAGCTACACGCGGTCTTGCAGTTTTTTCTTGAAGTCTTTCTTCTTATTTCTCATTTTAATATTCTTAGACTTCCTAGAAGTCTTTGAAGAGCTTGCTCCACCATGGAGGTACAAAGTGAGATTTCATTTCTTCAAATCATGTTCCGCCGAGCGTAACATGTTATAAATCTCTTCATATATGTCTTGCACTGAATGCATCACAAAGTTAGCATATATACTAGGTAAAGAAGACATAATCGGATTTCGGCCTAGCCGTTCATCGATCATAATGCCATGTCTTTCCAAATATCGAATCTGGTCAATCATATACAAAACATGAATATTAACCGCTCCTTCATCCTTGAGCGTAGCATGGAATAATTTTTTAGACCTCCGATATATCTCAATTTCTTGATTTACTTCGAACAACTCATTGAGTGTTCTCATAGTGCTCTAAGCATTAGGTACATCTATGTATTGTCTAATCAAATCAGGAACGATTTTGACAGAATTTGGATTGAGCTTCACATAGCTCAATCATTCTGACTCCAAGATAAGACGATTGTTCATCTTCTAATCTAAGTAGTTCGAGGCCTCTTTCAATTTATTGGAATCCAAAACTCGTGTTAATAGATTTGTGACAACCTTCTACAAGATAACAATTAAAACTAGTAGAATATTTTCATTTCAATATAAAAACACTAATACGATTATGGATTTTAAATATATCAGTGTCATCCCACTACTTTACGTAATTCTGTAATCTCTCTTAACGGAAAAATAGAAATTTTGTAATTAAATTTCATAGCGAGAAATAGATCACATGATATTTATTTCAACCTCACAATAATGATGGTCTTGGCCTTCATAAACTCATTAGGTAGACCTCAAAGGTCAATCACATCTATGTGACTCCTAATTTTGTTCCTGAACGATTTCTTATCCCCACAATAATGACGTTATTGGATTAAGACGTGTTCCAGGTATATACTTGTCAATGTGTACTAATGAGCTTCATAAGTACACCCTCACAAAAATGACAGTATTGGACATAAGTAATAAGAACTCATTCATATCTGTATTGACAAGACATACCATCCAATAATGCTCCAACAATATTAGTACTATCACTTAAAATAAAGTAATAACTAATCACGAGAGATTTATGACTATCAAGTCATTAACATACTTTAGTCAAAATAAAAATTTTAATTTAAAACATTCAATGCATATATAATATGACTTATGCATAATTAAATTAAAATTACAGAGGCATAGATTCAAATACATGTCAAACATGCAACATGTGTTGTGTGGTTAAGACCCGCCCTGATACCGTTCAGTTGAGACGGTTGTGGGACCCATAGGGTCGGATCTGTACCTCCCGCTGTGCAAAATGGGTCTAACCCGCGGCAATTGAGCATGAGTGTATTTTTAAATATTTTAATGGAATATTATATTCTATTACGAGTGTATAAAAAAATTGGGGATGAATCGAAGTCCGGAAAAAATAAAACGGGAGTGCGTATGAGTTGCAGCGCAACATGCTGGTAGCACCCACTGTGTAAATTGTGTCCAAATTTTTTTTTTAAAAAAAAAATCCTTATACACTTTAAAAACTCTTTCAATCACCCAAAAAAATTTAATTTCAAAACCAACTTCAACACATGTTTTACAACAATATATATATATATATATGTATTTCTTTGAATCAAAACATGAACCAAAATATAATCTCACAATGAAATGACTCATGAACAGTTCTAGGTCACTCAAAGGTGGTCAAGTAATTCTAGAATGGTAGCTATAGATCCAAGCTATTATCTAGAGTTTCAAACTCTAATTTTATGTTTATGTCCAACATACATATTTTAACCCAATTATAAGCATATTGTGTTTATGCTTCCAAAGCATCCATTCACAATTCATTAGTCTAATTTCAAAATCAAGTTATGTTATTATGTATCCAATACATAATATATCACCATATGCTTCATTAATGAAAATAACTCACCAATGAAAACAAAACTTTAGAGAAGATCAAACTTACCTAACAAGCCTGATTCCAAGATCCAATCTTCTTCTCCTTGTTGAAATATTGTAGAGAACTTTCAAAGCTAGCAAGCTTGATTCCAAGATCCAATATTGAGTTCAAAGCTAGTAGGCTTAATTCCAAGATCCAATCTTCTCATTATTGAATTATTGTAAAGAACTTCCAAAGCTTCTCTAAACGCTTCTTTTACTTAGGCTAATATCATTAATTCTTGCTTGTTTTGACTTTCATAAGCTTAATTAAAAACTCGTTCAAGCTTGCCTTTTATAGTGAAGCTTATGTAATTTTTAATCAATAAAAGTTATAATCAACTTTTAAATGGGCTTAATTCAATTGGTCTAAATATGGATAATTAGGTGTGACTAATTACCTTTATCTACCACTTTGATTTAATCCAATTAAATCAAGACAAACACATCTATTATTATATATTTTATAATTACCAAAATATTCTCCAATGATAGATATATATATATAATTAAAACAAAGTCATTGTGTGATTTTAGATTAATCCAATTAATCCAATTTGGTCAAAATAAATAATTAATATTATACAATAGCACTTAATTATTTTAATTGATAATAATAATATTAAATATTATTTATTATCAATATTATCGGCTATCCAAGTTCAAAGCTAGCAAGCTTAATTCCAAGATCCAATCTTCTCATTATTGAATTATTGTAAAGAACTTCCAAAGCTTCTCTAAACGCTTCTTTTACTTAGGCTAATATCATTAATTCTTGCTTGTTTTTACTTTCAAAAGCTTAATTAAAAACTCGCTCAAGCTTGCCTTTTATAGTGAAGCTTATGTAATTTTTAATCAATAAAAGTTATAATCAACTTTTAGATGGGTGTAGGACACAGAAACTGGGTGACGCCGTTCCTAGGCTCGCGGCCTAGTTTGGGAAGGATTACATAACATGGAGTCGCCACCCGGTGTGAACCGGGACAAAGATTTAAGGCCGCACTCACCCCTCGCAAGGGAAGACCTCAAACCGTTGGGTTCGGAATGGTCCCTTACTTATGTCACTTGTAATGAAAGGATTCATGTAATAATTTAACTAAGCTTAAGTAACACTTATTTCCAAGAGTATCATGCTTCTAAATTCTCATATGCAAAATAAAACTTATGTGTACATTTTTACATATATCTCATATTTAAAATTGCATGCTTAACATATATCAAGATAGCAACGAACATACAAATTTACATATCACATTCAGGAAAACACAAGCACACATATTGACCCTACGAGCACACATATGGGCACTTTTCCAAGCGGTACGTGGAATTGTAGCCCAAGTACAGACCGCACTACCGTCCATTCGGAATCGGCTACGGAATTTACGTCTGGGTTTCCATCCGATATACCGCAAGAAATAATATTCAAATGTTATCATGACATAAGCATACGAATTGTGACACATTTGCATAAGAAAGATCAACCAATAGGCAATTATGCATGAATATAATAAGACAGACTCAGTTCAGTGTGCGCACGTTCGTGTAGCGTTCGTAAATGCGTTCGAACGGAAATGAAACAGAATGCCCACGTTCGAGTAGCGTTCGTAACGCGTTCGAACGGAAATGAAACAGAATGCTCACGTTCGAGTAGCGTTCGTAAACGCGTTCGAACGGAAATGAGACAGAATGCTCACGTTCGAGTAGCGTTCGTAAACTCGTTCGAACGGAGATGAGACAGAAAGCTCACGTTCGTATGGCGTTTGTTAACGCGTTCGAACGGATACGAGACCTGACACATAATAAGGCAAAAACACATGCGCGTTCGAGTTGTGTTCGTGAACGCGTTCGAACGGACACGGACCTGATGCATGAAATAGGATGCAATATATAAACAGAAAATAAAAGGGCGCGGCGAAGCACTGCCGTAAAGGTGACCTTTTGGGGCTCTTGATCTCTCAAAGAGAGGACCTTTAGACCATCATACTAAGCCCATGCGCGTCACATCACACATACAAGAATAGAACCAATCATATCAACCAAGTATGCCCGATTGACACATCTTACATCCAATCTGAACACACATCAACCGGCGCGGCAAAGCATCATGGTAAGGGCTTTTAGCCCCTCCCCATAGAGGATCTCACAACACACTTACTAAGCCCATGCGCTCGATTGACTTATACATACGAAAATAAATATAACAATATCAAACTAAGTATGCCCGATTGAACGTATCTCGCGTCCAACCGAACATACATCAACCGGTGCGGCGAAGTAGTGTCACGAAGGTGGCCTTTTCGGCTCTTTGTCTCCTAAATGGAGGACCTTTGGACTAACTCACTAAGCCCATGCGCTTGGTTGAATCATGCATAACTAACGACATATTGAATTCAAGTAAGCAAACTAAATAAGCAAGAGCAACACAACAAAAGAAAGATGGTGCCGTTTACCCAAGCGGTACGTGGAGTTGTGGCCCGAGTACAGATCATATTACCGTCCATTCGGAATCGGCTATGAAATTTATGTCCGGGTTTCCATCCGATATACCGCGAGAGTTGACACATCTCTCATTCATCCAATACCCACAACGTACATCATACACACAACAGATACCACAATACAGAAAATATAATCAAAATAAATGACCAGAAAGTAAAATGAGAATAAGTGTGAAAGATACCCTCAGGTCTAACCTTTTAAGCCGTCTCTCGGACTCACGTTCCACGAAGATCAAAAGGGGGGGTAAAGCTCCACAACTTTTTCTGGTCCGCTGGTTCAACGTCCTAGCTCACTGTTTCGCTGCTTTGCTTACGATTCGAACTCCGTTCTGCTCCTATTCGGCTCCTGTTTTGCTGCTCACTGCACGGGCTACCTGTTTCAGCGTTTTCAAAGAACTATTCCAAGTTGTGTGGGTTCTTAGTGCAATTAAATGTGATTATTTTTAAGATTATCTATGTAGTTTTCCAAGTTACTGTTTTTTTAGGATTTGGGCTACTGTTTTAAGGTAATCTAGGAGGTTGTTTAGGCGTGTTTTAGGATGTGGTTTTGGGGATTTTCGGTGGTGGAGGGCTGCTGTATAGGGGCTGTTTCGGCTATGGAGGGTGGTGGCTTGCGGTGGTTTCTTTGTTTTCTTTTTGTGTGTGTGTGAAGTGTTTTAATTTCTCTTTTTTTTTTGTTTAGTCTTGGGTGTGTAGAGAGAGTCTAGAGAGATTTCGAGAGAGCTTGGGTGTGAATTGTGTTGTGTGAAGGAGACAAAGGCTTTGGTTAGGGGTTGTTTATATAGAGAATGGCTAGGGTTGACAAGGGAATGGATCTTGTTTCCAAATTAGGAGAGATGAGAAAGGCATACACAAGATTGAGGGGGGACAAGATATTTTAAATTAAGAAGTTGTAATATTTAATTTGTGTTGGTTTAGGAATACAAATATTTTATATTGGTAAATATCTTATTAGATTAGGAAGTCAAATATTGATTGGCTTTAATTGGTTAGGATTGATTTTAATTTGGTATGATTATATTTTGATTTAGTATGTGATTTGTTTATTTAGGCATGATTTTAGTTTAAGTTGGTAATTGTTTATTTTAATTGGTAAATGGTTTAAATGTTTTATTTTAATGTTTAATATTTAATTTAATATTTATTTATTTAATTTGGGATGTGTTTTATGGGCTTTGGGGAGCTAAATGGGCTGGGCGTGAGGCTAGCAGCAAAACCAGAATTACCGACACCGTTCGAACGCTCCCTCGAACGCTGCACGAACGCCCGCAATCTGTTTTCCGTTCGAACGAAGTAACGAACGCAGCACCAACGAAGACAGTGAGCTTGTTTATTCTGAATTCCCCCTTCCGATATCCGTTTCCCGCGGCTTTCATGACTCAAAAGGTAGTGCCTCCAAATGAGACTCATCATCGGGTTTCACATGCGAAAATGCAATGCCTACAATGGGCTTAATCAATTTGTCTAAATATGGATAATTAGGTGTGACTAATCACATTTGTCTACCACTTTGATTTAATCCAATTAAATCAAGACAAACACATCTATTATTATATATTTTATAATTACTAAAATATTCTCCAATGATAGATATATATATAAAATTAAAACAACGTCATTGTGTGATTTTAGATTAATCCAATTTGGTCGAAATAAATAATTAATATTATCCAATAGCACTTAATTATTTTAATTGATAATAATAATATTAAATATTATTTATTATCAATATTATCGGCTATCCAAGTGCTCAACGAGTACACCGTCAAGTTTCCGAGGCACACATCTCAAATTATCGACATGTCCATGATTATTTACAACTAACCAGAATACCATTTCTAATATATGCGATCAACCTTAGGTGATCGGCTTCGGCCAAAGTCTTAAGAATCATGACTTACTCACATGGATACTTAACGAGTGCTTCGGTCCACACCCAATGAACATCTAGCAGTCAGACCATGAAAGGTCTCCGACATATATGGCATCAAAGTGTGGAGGATCATACACAAAATCAATGCTGTCATATAGTCAAAGGATCCCATATGCTACTTGACTCGATGAGATTCATATTGATGGTGGTGTGTACTTCCAACTATTAGGAATCACCTGTGAGTCATTCAGTATTCCCTCCAACGAATACCCGCATATCTATGGTACATCGGGTTAAACCATTGGAACTCCAATTCCAATATACGACATGTGCTAGTCTTCTAGGTTATAGGAATTTGACTGTATTCCTAAACCAATGACTATGAATATTTACTTTAAGAATAGTTTATAATAGTAATACTATCCCAATGTCGAACCACCCAGTGTCCAGTATTACTACATGACTATTCTAAGGTCGATGTCATTCTCAGCATATTTATATATCAAACTAATATGCATAATGACATTAACATTAACAAGGTTGAAATGAAAATGTAGTTATTTTATAAATAAATAATAAAATATAATGTACAATATATTATTCGGATTGGCGCTCTAAGCGCCAACTCCAACAGGAATGTATGCTCAAACCTTTCAGAGCATAATGATGGGTTCTGATTTATGTAAGGACAACCACCCTAATGATCATTGCACATTCAACTCCAATCCAGGGTGGCAAAACTATCCGAATTTTACATGGCACAACAATGAAGGTCCCTCATATCCCACTCAACTATTAGATCATTTTTATCCATCGCAAGCTCAAGAATTTCCTCAAGAACAAAAACCATTCGTGGAGGACTTTCTTATGCAGATGGCCAATCAGAACAAGCTTATTACATAGCAGAACAAGGGAAACGCGAAGAATATTGCTAGATTGGAAATATTGATACAAAGTCAGACGACATACTTGAAAACACCGGAAGCCCCAATACGACAGCTAGCCAATATCTAGAAATATAGACCTCAAGGGAATGTGCCATGTGATACTGAAGAAGACCCATAGAATCAAGAGATTTACAAAGACACCATAATGGGGAGAGAGGCAGGGCCGTATATAGAGACTGAAGTGTTGTGTCAAGAACCTGAGCAAGCATAGTCTAGAATTGATTTAGAGACCCTATCCGTTCATTGAGCCCATTTATAAGGAAGCGGTGTAACAAAGAGTTAGACAAGAGCGTATGTGTGATGACACGGTCAAAAAATGGTTATTTACTCCCAAGTATAAGAATGTCGAAGTAATAAAATAATCTGGTAAGTCCGGGATCGATCCACATGGAACATATTTAGTAATATAAAATAATAATTTGAGTAAAACTAAAAAGTCTTGATTTGTTTAAAGTGATTGGAAAATTTTAAATTGGATTGCAATAATAAAATAAAATACTGGGATTAGAGAATCCACTTTTAATATTTCAAATTTAAAAATCTCACTTTTTGTAATATATAAATTGTCATTATTACCCAATTAATTTATTTTAGGAATTAATTATGCCAAAACATATAAAACCAGCCATAAAGGTGGTGATAACTTTTATCTATAACAAGTCCAGTTAGGTACTCAATTATGCCAAATAAATAAAACCAACCATATAGGCGGTAACAAAATTTGTCAACAATTAATCAAGATTTAAATTAAGTATTAATCATTAAATTATAATTTATATATTATAATATAAATAAGATTAATCTAAACTATCATATTAAAAATTTCACCCATTACCCCACCAGGGCGAAATTAACTACTCATAATTTTATTACTATAAGAAAAAAAAATTACAAGAAAACTTTAGAAAAATAAAACACACAAGAGCTGTGAATTCATAAATTTTCAGAGAAAACTATGGAATCCCCTACTGCCTCAACTGAGGTGCAGAGCACCTCTTTTTATAAAAGTGCTCGACAACTCTTGCAAATTCCAACTGCCAACAGCTTGTAAATTGCAAGCGGTTAGCAATTGCAATTGATTTTGCTTTTTTTTTTTATTTTAATAATTATATATAATACACTTTGGATTTTTATCAATTTCGGCCTTGAAAACTTCAGAACTAGAAAATCTTACCAATAACAAAGTTGTAGATCTTTGAGTCATCTTTCATCTGAAACTGGAATCACTTCAATCCAATCATGGAGTAAAACGTTATGGCTAAAATATGAAAATTGCACATGGTTGGAATTTTTGAATTTGTACACTATTAGAATGCCATTTCAAGTTTTTGGCCTCCAAAATCCAAATGTCATGTCCATTTTTCTAGTTATGCATCAAAAGTATTATTTCACCTACATAAGAAATAAAAATCACAATAAAAATATAAAATATAAACTTAATTATTATTTTATAAATATGCTAAATTAAATGGATTAATGAAACTGTAAGTGTAAAATAATTAATTTTTCTTTTAATAAATGTGCACTTTTTAATGTTAATCATGTGAGCCTATTGAAAATCTTAGGATACAAGGGAACACATCACGATATGGGGAAGATAACATCATTTACACTACCTATAAGCTTGACAGAATGACATTGCCATTCCAAGTCAAGCATCCTACAAGACATCATGACAATTTATCTTTCCATTCAAGACCCCCTATAGATAAAAATTTGAAAAATATGGCAGGAGCACAAAGTGGGGAAGAGTTTTATTTGCCAACTCATTTGTGGAATAGGAGCTTGAATAGTAATGTTCATGGCATTGTCCTATCCAGGATATTTAAAGTCACAGTTAAGCCTCCTTGAAGGAAGATCTTCAAATAAAGTCTAGCTAAGGACTATAAACGTAGTGTTAGCGGGGAGGCAACCCACATGTTTAATGTTATTTTTAGTTTTTTTAATTTTGTTTTTTTGTTATTTTAAGTTTTGTTTATTGCATTTCCAAGTGCATGTTTACAAGTTTGCATGTTTATTTATACAGGTACTGACACAACCCGCACAGCCTGCACAACTAAGTTCTGACCATAAGCTGAATCAGGTGTGCGTCGAGCCGTGGACCATGGGTGTCGCGACACGATGCAGTGCAAACACGAGGAAGAACGTTGGCCATATTTTACATCGCGACGCACATCACTACACGTTGCGACACACGACCTAAATACATAGGAAAACGAGAGCCTTATCCACGCTAGTGTTGTTCCATCTTCTTCTAGTTTAGCTTATTTCATTACATTAAAGACAATACAACTTTTAAGTTTGGGGGTGTGTGCTAGTTCTTGCTATTTATCTTTCTCTCATTTGAAAAAAAGAGAAAATTTAGAAGTCCTAGGTAGAGAAGCATAAGTCATAATGATGAGGTTGTTTGCTTCAATGTGAAATCGTAGAAAATGATAAGTGTCCAATTTACTCTTATCTGATGCCTTGAGTATGTGATATAAGTTAGACTTGTAAGCACTTATAATTAAGTTTCTAGCAGTAAAAGCCTAGGTAATTAACAATGTGACTAGTTAAAAAAGTTGTTAAACGATGAATGATTGTTTGCTTAGATGTCTATCTCGGTCTGCTAGTGTTACGATGTATGGTATGACTATAAAAAGAAGAAAAAAAGAAAAACAATAGAAAAAATGAATGAATTTTTTTTTTTTGAAAAATGTTGAAAAATAAGGAAAAAAGATTGAAAAAAGAGAAAAAAGATAAACCACCTATAATTGATAAGTATGAAGCTATCAATGGGTGAGTGTTAAGACCACCATGAGGAGAAATACTACCCTAAAAGGTAAGTAAGTCAAAAGAAAAGAAAAAAAGAGAAATGACATACCATATTGAGCGCATATAGGCGGACACATTACACTTTTGAGATATTTAGGTTGGCTTGACCCATCAGATCCCAAATTTTGATACGACATCATCTAGTTGACTCACTTAGAGATCTAGTTGTGACCGGACCTTTACACATACACACTGTGAGTCCAACTTAGATGATTTATTCAAGAACTTGGATTTCAATTGCGTTGAGTACTTTGAAGGTACTTTGGTTTCGTTATTGGCCATTATATGAGGGTAATATTATGCATAACTCCCAGGATTATTTTAGTTATTTTTAATTTTATATTTCTGTGTGATTGCATATGTGTATTGAAAGACGTTTGTGGGTGTCATCTATATAAGTCCACTAGGGTCGCCTAAGGGTTTAAAGACTTGTTTCATACGCTAAATTCAATCGTGATCCATATGAAAGTGGCTTAGGATAGGTTAATTTTTATTTTATTTCGTTTTATTTTGCTTGAGGACAAGAAAAATATTAAGTTTGAGGGTGTGATGAGGGTTCGATATATCATATTTACCGTCACTAAATCTCATATTTTATGAGTAAATTCAAGCCTCTTTGTTCTATTTGTGTTTTTATAGGATATGGTACGTGTGGAAAGCCGCAAACTTGAAACGTCAACAAATCTTGGTGTTTTGCATACAATGTCCAAATGAGGTGATGCATGTTACCTTGTAAATATAACTCAATTATCTACAACTTTGTAGTTTACGCTGAAGACTGAATCAGACCTTATTATGTTCAAAAACGAGCCTAAACACATGAGATATAGTTTGTCTCATTTTGACGCGCCAATGGGACCTGGATTATGGAATTTTCTCACTGCCATATATAGGTAGGGGTGGGCAAATAAACCGACCGAACCGAACCAAACCGCAAACCGAACCAAACCAGACCGAATTTACGGTTTTTTTCCTAACGGTTCGGTTTGCGGTTCGGATTGGCCCACCCCAAAGGGTTTACGGTTCGGTTCGGGAGCTAATCCGAACCGCACCTGTTAAACCGAACCGAACCGTTATAATTAAAAAAAATATATTTTTATAAAAAAATTATATTTTTCTTTTAATTTTATTCTATGTTTTCTTTTTATTAATATGTTAATACTTTTATTCTTAAATTTTTTGTTAATATATTTATTTGTTAATAATTTTATTCTTCAATTTATTTGTTAATATTTTTATTCTTCAATTTATTTGTTTTATGATAGCATCATTATTCTTGAAAGTAAGATATTGGATTTGTCTCTTAATTAGAATGATAGTAGCATCATTATTCGAAGTAATTTTTTAAAAATACAAGAATTAATTGTGCCTCATTTTTCAATCATTTATGGAGTGCAAATGTTCCATGGAGTCACAGCTTACACCCTAGCACTTCATACCATTTGTTGGATAAACTAGTTTTTTTTTTCTTCATTTAAGTGGATGAAAATTTGTTTTAAATATAATAATCCGTAAACCGAACCAAACCAATCCGTAAACCGCTGGTTTAAAAAATTTTCAATCCGAACCAAACCGTTGTTTAATGGTTTGGTTTGAGAGGTAAAAAATCTGAACCGTAAAATATGGTTTGGTTCGGTTTTTGGCAAAAATCGAACCAAACCGAACCGCGCCCACCCCTATATATAGGCACGCCAATGGCAACATATTGGTGCACCAATATGCCCAAAATTCATATTTTAATGAATTTCTTAAAAATGAAAGCTCCCAACAAATCCTATATAAGCACAAGTCTGTCCTAAATCCTAAAGATAAGACATATAACATACTTTTGGAGACTTGAGATCATAGAAGAGCAAGACAAGAACGATTTCCTCAACCGGTACTGGAGATTGAAGCCGAAGACCGCAACGAGAGTTTTTTCTTCCATTTATTCTCTAGTTTTATGTTTATGAGTTATTGGCTTGTATTAATAATTAGCTTGTGTTTATTGAACATCATGAGTAGCCAAATCATTAATTTAGAGTTCTAAGGGATTTTGAGCACAATGTTTAATTAATTTATATGTTTTTATTCTATTGGGTTTATTATTTGGTTATTTATTATTCTATGTATTTGAATGTGTTCTATTGCTTGATCACCAATAGGATAATTGTGATAAATCCTTAGGAACTTGATGAATGTAATTTGTGTTAAGCCTTAAGAATAATAGTGCATGATCTAATTCGATTGAATAGATTTTCGTGCATGATAGATATATACCTGCAGGGCATGCGTAGCCAATATTAGAACTTGATTTTAATGAATTTAGTTTAAGTTAGTTAACATAAACATATAATTAATTGACTTATTCAGAATATTTCTACCTGACCATCGAAAGAGACTTGTAGATAATTTAGCATTTTAGGTTAATAATTCATAACAATAACCATTTGAATGAAAAATGCAATAATCATTTATTTGCGTGCTTAGGTGAAGTTACGACCATATATTCTTCTCTACTTATATCTACAAAAGTTATTTGTTTGCTCGTTATTCAGTTATTTAGTTTAATCAAATCTCTCTCCATCAATTGTTTAGTTTTAGTTAAGTAAATCAAATTTTAGTATTAATAGGAGAAATAATAAGTTTTTGTAATTACAATATTCGACAATTAATTATTATATTATTTGACCGATACGTGCGGTAGTAAAATCGCAATCAATACACAAAAGACATGATAGTCTTTATTATAAACATTGACAAAATTAATTGTCCTTTGTCATACAAAGTAATTTACTTAGAAATAGCAAACCCAATCCAAAACGACACCATACAACTATTATATGCCAAACAACATCAACCATATATAGAAATAGCAGAGCAGCTTGAATGTGCTGCTCATCTTTCCTATTATTCGAGCACCATGCCATTTTCTTTTACTCCAACCCAAACCTTTTCCTCAACTCTATAACAAATCCAATCACTTTCTTCCCATCAGGAAGAACCTTGGAAACGGTCTCTCTCTGCACGCATCGCTTCGCCCAAGCAATGAACTTGGGGCACTCGGACTCGATGCTGAAGTTTCCGAATGTCTCAAACGCGTGAAACCAACTATAGTATGGGATCAAACACAAATCCACGTACCCAAAGTTGTCTCCGGAGAAATAAGGATTGTCTCCAAGCTGCCCTTCCAAGGTCTTGAGAACTCCTATGAATTCCTTCTTTGCTGCCTCCTGCTCTTCTCCCTTTGTAGCCCATATCTTCCTCCCAGGCTCGTATATCTGCAATTTACTTCCATTGTATCAGAAAGTTTATTCGAAACAGAACAAAAATTTTACACATTTAGCATCTATTTCAAGACAACAAAAAACCAGTTATAGGAAGCTTGCTCCAACTGTCGACATTTTTCCTTCATTTGGATGCAAACACAGTTTTAAAAAGAAACATAGGAGTCATATTCATAATCCAACTTATAATGATTTGATATGAGAATTATGAACCAGACACGGGAAAATTTATAAACGATCTAAGAAACAAAATACTTCAATATAAACGATCTTTTTAAAGTTACAGGATTATAATTACAAATACGCAGGCTGAAAATTTTAAATCATAGTTAGATCTTTTTGACTTTTTTTTTTTTAAAAAAAAAAAAAAAAACAAAAACAAAAAAAGTTATCAAATTTTTTTTAAAAAAATTAAGCTTTTTTAACTACCATGAGTATTCGATGTAATGCCCGGATTGACAAAGGCGACTGACTAGGCCAAAATTTAGCCTGAAATTTGATGTATGATATGATTTTTTTAAATCATTGTTTAATTATCAAATTTTGAAAATAACTCACCCCGACCTTCAAAATTTAGAACAACACACAGACGCTTCAATTATTTTAATCATGAAATTTCAATTTGTATATATGAGAATTAATGTTGCTAGTTCTGAGATTAATTGTTGAAATTCACGGGTCTAACTCAACTCAAAAATTAATTTGAGAGTTAAGAATTGTCCGATATTTATATAGTTTAATTTTTATCTCATTGGATGTAGGATATTTTGAGATGAATGAACAACAAACTCAAAATTTAAACAAATTTTTGGGTAGACTTAAACTCATGAATTTTAAGATGATATTAGAACCACACTCATGTATAGGTGTATCCACACTACCTACTCACATGACACAGATCAAGTAAAAAACTAGCTTAAACGTGAGGGATCGTTGAATAAAATATCTCATATCGATAAATAATTAAACTCGAAATATAAATATTGCATAACCCTCAATTCTCAAACTAGCTTTGGTTGAGTTAGACCTTAGTTGCAATTTTCAAAAAAATAAATCAAAATTATCATATACAGTTTCCCCAAAACAATAAAAAATCATTAAAACCTCACTCATAATTCAGAATTTTATAACACCTGCTATAAATTAATTATTTTATTCATGGAAATAAATTTAAAAAAGAAAAAAAAACTGACCTTCTTGTCAATAAAATCAACCCAGAACCTAGCTTGAGCTCTCTCGTAAGGATCAGAGGGAAGAAGCAATGGAGCTTTGTCCTTCCAGATTTCATCAATATACTGAACAATGATGGAAGACTCACAGATCGGTTTCCCATTGTGGATGAGAACCGGGATCTTCTTGTGAACCGGGTTCATCTGCAGAAGAAAAGGGCTCTTGTTCCTCAAGTCCTCTTCTTTGTACTCATAGTTGATGCCTTTCTCAGCCAAAGCAATCCTCACCCTCATCCCAAACATGCTTGGCCAGGAATCCAACAGAACCACTTCCTCCGCCATTGCCGCCCTGAGTTTCAAAATATTGAAGAAATGAAACGATCAAGATGAGGCAAACGAAAGGACAACGAGTTTGTATTTATAGCCCAATTTCGGAAGTCGGTTTTTATTTATTTATTTATTTTTATTTTTAAAGGAACTTCAGGAAAGTTTGATATATGCTACTAATTGGTTTGGTTCCCATGAGAAATCGCCCATTTGCCATGAAAATGATAAAATATTAGATTTGGATTAGATGGTGTGTTGAATTTTGTGCCGATTTTTGTATAAAATATAATTTGGATTAAGATTCATTTATTTTTCATTCAATTTATTTTAAAAATAAATATGAATTTTCAAGAAATCTATTAATTTCATATTTCATATGTATATATTTATGAAGAATTAATTTAAATAAATTACGATAATTTATGTTATTGAATAATTCATGATTAAACGAATATTCATATACGATTTGAATTGGATGTTGAGTTTATATAAATTATAATTGATAGGTGTTGGATATGAATATATATTTCCACTACTATATATATCTGTGTGGTTGAAAAATATTTTAAAAAAAAAAATCAACATAAATTAATTTTATATTCGATCCAAATTATAAAATATTACAAAACATCTAACAAATTATAAAATATTTTAGGTTCTTCTATATACGTAATTGCTTATGTCACAGTTAGATTGTCACTTTCCCTCACTGTTTTCAGTATTGGTCACTTATAGTCTTATACTATATTGTTTCTGTGATATTTCATTGCCTCCTTACCTAACAAAAGTAAGAACCTTTTTTTTTTTTTTCAAAATCATACTCTTGAATGTTAATATATTCAAATGATAATTGATATATTATTATATCAATATAATAGTATTTATTATCAATAGACTGGCATAATTATAATATAAGAACAAATAATAAATTGCCATAGTTCTTTTACTTCTTTTATTTTTATGAATATACAAAAAATTATCAATAAAAATTGAAAAATATATTTAAGGGTATTTTTTAATATATATTAATTTTTAGGTCAATATGATAATGGGGTATTATAGAAGGGTAAGTGATATTCAAATGATAATATAATTGACTTAACTCTTACCGTGGAAATAAGAGGTTGATCGTGATTTTGCTTGACTTTTTCCAAGTAGGTTCTCATCACTATCTTTTAAGGAGTACGAGAAAACTCATAGGTGAACTGCTTCTTCCGCCCCTATGTTAAAGTTGAAGGTGCTCCAAACTTCCAGAAAGTTGCGTATGTGGGCATTGAGATCATCATTCAGGCTACCCCTAAAATACACCGATTGTTGTATCGTCTTGTTACAGGTCTTGATATCACAAGTGTTGGCTTGAAGAGATGGTAGGACGTACAAGATATAAGTCTAATCTATTATTGGTAACATCGTCCTATCCCGAATTGGAATTAGCGGTGCTATGCTCAGTGGTTCGGGTTGTTGATCGTCAATGATGCAATGTGGTTGCCCTTCCAACTACTTGAAATAAAGGAAAGACAAGAACATCAGATAAACATAAAAAAAAATGGTGTTTAGCTAAACAAGTAAAGTATTTTTACTAATATTAATAAAAAAATAAAATAAGTCTCAGACAATTGTTGGACAATTATGACCCATAGCATCACTATTGTACAGAACATAGTGTTGTTGTACAAATTAACTATGTGACAAAGGAAATTGCTCTTTTATCATTTGTAATTGGATTACCAAGATACATAAATGATAAAAGTTCATATGATTAGTTCCGGATTAATAAGATATGAGACAGTATTAATCCACTAAGGTTTAATCATTAAATATCCCTAGTCGTAGTATTATCGAGATTGGACATCGATAATGCGGAATAAACTAGTATTGCACTTGTGCGTGTTATGGAAACATAACGGCATAGTTCTCATATATTTGGGTATTGGATACTCATGCAAGTGTAATAGGAGGTTGTGTTTATCGATGGTACGGAAACAGCTTCGCTCTGGATAGACCCCTCAGAATTCCATTGGTAGTATGACTATGTGTCTATGGAAGTCCGAATCAGGGTAGGTGTATTTGGTCTTAACCTGAGACTTGCATCACTAATACTTGCGACAATCAATATACTTTGGTTTTGGTCGTCCAGGGCTTTAACAGGTTCTGTGTACGCCTCTTCTAGGTATATTGAGAATCATAGTGTATTGGGTGTGATGTCAAGATGGAAGTATCACTTCAGTCATATGGAGATGATGGTCACGTAGGATACGGAACTGGTACTCTTATTGCTGCAGCTATCGGGATAATATGACTAGGTCATGTTTATCCGATTATAGAGACTAGTTACCAGAGATCCGATATATACTTCGTACGGGGCAGACACAATTCCAGCCCCAGGCCTAACACGTGACATCTGATACTGGATCGCAATACTACGTATACTACGCCTGATATAGATTATATATTAATTTAAGAATATTTCTGGAGAATTGGGTAGGCACGGTGCTTTGCTAGAAGCCAACCATGTCTTGTAAATCGGTAAAAATGTAGTACTAGGTACGTACGTGTTCGGATAGTCTGACGACCGGATTTACTGCCAACATATCCAGGGATCTCATGGGGTCTTCCCGAAGATTCACCGATGACATATGACTCAAACATAATTAATCTGGGATTAATTATAAGAGAGAGAAAATTAATCTGGGATTAATTACGAAGATATTTTATCTGGGATAAAATATTATTTAAAAAAAGAGAGTGATTAATTTGGAATTAATCGATAAATTAATATATTCGATATATTAAGCGAAATTAGATTTCGACGCAGAATTAAAATTAGATTTTAATTCGGGCTAACGATTGATTTAGAATTAATTCGCGAGCGACGTGAATAGTAATTTTGCTAGACATAATTATTTAATTAAATTTGATTTAAATACGTCGCAACGGAAAATTCGTTAATTCGGAATTAACGAACCCGAGCCCGGGAGTGTTTGCGGGCCCACTGACATTTTGAATCAAGTGGGCCCACAAGTCACATCACGCGTCACATCATTAGTCATTCTTGTGATGGAAGTCACATCAACTTTGAGTGATGTGATGCTTGTCACTTTTGTGATTGATGGGAGTTGTTGGTAGACTTTAAAGCCTTGTACCACTTTTTGGAAAATGTAAGAAGTATTTGATTTTTGAAATAGAAACCACACAACACATCTTCTCTCCTCTCCCCTCCTCACGGCAACAAGCCATTTTTCTCTCATTCTCAATTTCTCTCATGGCCGAGAGTTACACAAGGGGGAAATAGAAATTGTTGTAATTTTTCAATGATGCTAGCACACAAAGGAGTCTCACAAAGGTGATAGGGAAACCCATTCATGAGCATGGAATCATCATCTCAAAGCTTGGAGCTTGAAGAACAACACAAGGAGGACTACCATGGAGGCTTGGCCGAAACTCATGAAGAATTTTTGTGTCTTCGCATCGCAAAAGCCGATCAAAGTGAGTATTTCCGCTACTTTACTTTGATGTATTCACACGTTTATATGCTTAATTGATCTTGGTTTGACCTAGAAAACCCAATAATGATATCAGAGCCATTATTAAGCATGAAATTGATTTAGGGTAAAATTTGGGTAAAATTGATTTGAGCATGATTTGATAAAATTGATTATTTGAGTATGATTGAATGATGATAACTTAGAGTTATGCATGATTAATTTGATGAAAATTGAATTGGATTAATTTTTCCCCAAAAATTTGGCTTGGCCGAATGTGTGAGATGCCCTAAAGTCATGGTGATTTTTGTTCTTTTGATCATTGGATGAGTTGAAAGACATGAGATAAATTGAATTAGGATTTAATTGGATTAAAATCAAAATCGGATTTATAAAACCCTAAATTATCGTGACATGTATAGCATGTAATGATATGATTTTTTGATTCAATTATGTTGGACATGAATTGATAATAAGAAAGCATGATAATTTTGTAAATTGGTATTTTGGAAATGTTAATTTGAATAATTAATTATGGCTATACACTTTATTAATTTATTGTGATAGTTGGAATATTGTGATTAAATTAATGGGCTTAATTTGGAATTGGGCTATAATGTTGTATTTGGGCTTAATGGGCTTGGTTGGGCCAAGTTTGGTTTAGGTTAATTGGTTGGATCCAATTGGGCCTAAACGCATTTCCATAAAGTCCAAATATGATTAAATGGGCCTTTAAAATTTTAATTGGGCCTAATGGGCCTAAATTGATTTTTGGCAAAGGGTGATTCCTTATTGGGCTTTGGTTGCCATAGTTCATGCCTTATAAATTAATTGAAAGCCCATTGGACTTTAATTAAATTGCATTGGATGTTAATTGGGCTTTGAGACCCGTAATGATTAGATTTAGAATCTAAGTCGCAAAGACTCATTAATAAAGTGTAATTATTTAATTTGGAATTAAATAAAGAATCAGTATTGAATGCAAATTAAATTGGATTTAATATTGTTGTTTGATATAATTCAAGAATTCGTACTTTGAGTACTTATTCTTAAACGAGTCGGACTCGCGCAAATCAAATCGTTGTTTGAACATTGGATAGTCATTAATTTTAGATTAATTAATTGGATTAGATTGATTGATAACATGCTTTGTGTGAATACATGAATGTGATGTATGAATAATGTATATCAGATGGATATTAGATGGGTGAGGGCAATTTTGGAAATTGTTGTAATAAATTTAGAATTTTTTAAATTGGACCTGCGTGTCCAGCCTATTACCTCTTCATTATTTGTATTTCTCTATCACCTATTCCCTCAATGTAAATGAGGTTTCTTTAGAAGTGTTATGTAATGGGTAGAAGTAAGATTTGTGCTAGCGGAGAGAGGAAATGGAGAGATTTGTTCTAGGAACAAATTGTTTTAAATATCCAACCGCATATCATTATTAATTTATTTATCGCGCCTTATTATGCTTTTAGAATGCATGTTTAAGGGGTATTGGATGAGAGACCTAATTAAAGATAATTAATTGGTTGCCAATTACGCGAAAAACCCTCAACAAAAATTAAGCGTTTTTCCCTTCAGTGATTATGATTCATTCTCAAGATCCAAGATTGGCACTGGTTTGTTGGCCAAAGTCAAGACCTTTGTCCATCGCGGATGTGTTTGAATCATGAAGTCTTTGTTCATATCGCATGTCTTCCAAGTTGTGATGTAATTCATATCGATTTTTCTTCAAGATCACATCATCGACACCCTCGATCATCGATTACGAATTGTTTCCAAGGTCAATGGATCCCGCTTAACTGGAATCATTAAGTTTGTTGTGCAAACACAAAGCCAAAGCTTAATTGATTCAGAGGAAAAAGGTTAGGCAATATATCGGATATATTGGCATATATAGATATATGTTTCGGATTTGGATGTCCACCTACTGGATCTAGGAATTGGATGAAATCCAATTGATCTTAGAGATCTACCGAGTTAAATATCATACAGCTTGTTGGCCAAAGTCAAGGTTGTGTGTTATTTAACGAGATCCTAGCCCACTAGGAAACAAGGTTTCCCGAGTACTCAACAGAGAGTTAAAGGCTCGCCGAAAAATAGTGGGAGGCAAGTATTAAATTTACAATTTCGTTTAGATACTTGCCAATACGCGCTCATTTCATTTTTCGTCATTAATTTAAATATATATTAGTTGGACTAATATTTAATCGTTGTTTTAAATTAAACAGTTGGACTGTATTTAAACTACTTCAAATTATAGTTGATTATATAATTGGATTATAGTAATCAATATATTTGAATTTAACCAATTAAATTATAGTTGATTATATAGTTAGACTATAGTAATCATTATATTCAATAATACCTGAAATTGTTGATTGGATAGTTGTACTATAGCAATCAAGATAACTGAAAGATTAGCGTTTAAAACATAATCCTAGGAGAAAATGTATTTAAGCGGCTTTAATTTTCAAATTGGGAATAGAACCTCAGGATAGTCCTGGGAACTAAGAAGTTACTCTATTTGATAGAGAAACCTCTTGGGCCTAAGCCTGGAGTTGAGCAAATAGTAGAACATGATATTTGGAATATTCATGTGATGATAACTTTAATGCTCAATCCTTGATGCTTACCGCAATTACTCTTTAATTCTGTCGTCAAGATTAAGGATTAGATCTTTGTACCATGATGATGAAATTAAAGATCTTCATAGATTTATTATTAAATCTTAGAAGTACAAATTGCATAAGAAGCTCTTTAGCTCGTGTATGTCAGAGGGTACATCTATCGAGCACTAGGTGTCGCAGATGATTACTGACATCGATCAGCTAGGTTAGCTGGGCATTACCTACGTGGCTGAGACTGCCAAAGATTTGATCTTATAGTCTCTACCTGAAAGCTGGGGCAGGTTCATTATGAACCAAGAGTAAACTCTTGGAGAGTTGAAGGCTATGCTCAAGGAGGCAGAGCCAGGGCTTCTAAAAAGGGCAAAGGCAAAATCATCACAGTCTTCTAGGAAGACAAATGACATATCCCAAGATGTCTGCCTAAACTGTGGAAAATGAGGTCACTGGATGCGTGACTGCCGTATGGACAAGGCAGACATGAAGGAAGTGAAGATGGGCAAGGCTCCGGCTTCAAGTATGTTTGACATAAACATGTTCGCTATTAGTTTCAAAATTGGATTTTGATACTAGATGTGGTACATAAATATGTACTGATGTGCAGAATCTGCTGATTAGCAGGAAACTGATTTCAGTTGAGATTGATCTATGAATCAGAAACGGGACGAGAATCGTTGTTTAACCGTAGAAACCTAAGTTTAGGAACTACCCTTCAGGTGTGTACTTAAATTAGGAAACTGTTATAATGTAACTAGTTTGACTAGAAACATTATCTCTATATCTAAGTTTAACCCGTTGCGGGTATACTTTATATTCTAGAACACTAAAATGTTTTATTTTATAAAGATGATATTGAGATAAACACATTAGATGTGAATAAAACATGTTATATTTTGAATATAAATGAATCTCAAACGTATAACATGACAAACAAATAGCTCAAACTGAATTAATCTGTTGAGACTTATTTGTGGCATTGTTGTCTGGGACACATAAACAAGACTCGTATATCCACACTTTCAAAGAGTGGGTACTAGGATAGATTTGACTCTATTCGAATAATTTCTACGAATCTAGTTTATTAGGCAAAGTGCCTAAAACACCTTTCACTTGGTAAAAGTGCAAGTGCCATCGTTCTGTTAGCCCTCGTTCATAGTGACATAAGTGGGCCCATATCTAGCTAGGCTAGAGGTGGATATGAACACTTCGTAACCTTTACGGATGTGGCATCGCGTTATGGTTATCTGTTTCTTTTAAAACACGAATCGGAAACTTTTGATAAATTCAAAGAGTTTCGACACGAAGCAGACAGACAGATCGGCTAAAGTATTAAACCGTCACGGTTAGACCATGATGGAAAATACTTAAGCAATAAGTTTCTCAATTACTTGAAAGAGTATAGTATTATTTCAATGTGGACTCTTCACGGAACACCTCAATTTGACGGTGTGTCCGAAATGAGAAACTGAACCTTGTTGGACATAGTGAGGTTAATTATGAGTCACTCTGAGCTGCTATTTTCCTTCTCGGGATACGCATTAAAACAGTGCAAAACTTATTTTGAATAAGGTTCCATGAAAATTTGTTTGACAGACTTCATATTAGATATGAACAGGAAAGAAACATGGTTTTCTCATTCCTGAAGATTTGGGTATGCTAGGCATATGTTTGGATGATTCCAAACTAGAACCCAAATCGGATAAGTGCCTAATTTGTAGGTTATCCTAGGGAAACCAAAGTATAGTACTTATACAACTCACAAGAGAACAATGTAATTGTTGCTCGTCATGCGGTTTTCCTAAGAGGAATACCTATACACAGTGGTAAGTGGGAGGAAAGTAAAACTCGATGAAAATCGGAGTAATACTGTTCCAGGCACCGAACCTTAATGGAACACAAACAGTTCATCAAGGATGAAACTGTACCAATAATCTTCGAATACACAAGAACCACGTATGTCAGAGAGAGTCATAAAACAACCTGGGAGGTATGGGTTTCTGATCTCACCTCATGAAGATGTCAATCTCATTGAGGAAGACAAACCGACTACGTATGAGGAAGTGATACAAGGTATCGACTCCCTATTATGGCAAAGTGCCATGATGTCCGAAATGGATTCCATGTATACCAACCAAGTTTAGACAATGGTTGATGTACCGGAAGGCATTGTGCCTATTGGTACTATTTGAGTCTTCAAGGAAGACATATATGGATGGCAACAGACAAACGTACAAAGCTAGGCTTGTAGTGAAAATGTATCGTTATCAACATTATGTCGATTACGACGAAATCTTTTACTCGTTACCATGGTTAAATCCATTTGGATAATGCTTGCTAATGCTGCATGTTTCATTTATGAAATATGCTAGCTGAACGTCAAAATCGCTTTCCTTGAACGGAAACCTTTTGGAGGATGTTTACAACATCCTGACGGTTTTATCGTACCAAAACAAGCAAACAAGGTTTGCAAGTTAAATCGATCCATTTATGGATTGAAGCAAGCATTGCGTTCTTGGAACTATCGTTTTGATGTAATATAATGGTATATGATTTAATTCAAAACGAAAATGATTCTTGTGTATATAAGGAGGTTAGTGGGAGCGCACTGACAATGAATGTCCTAAATAATGATGATATGTCATTTCTTGGAAATGACATTCCATAAAACAATCGGTGAAAGCTTGGCTTTCATGAAAATTCTCCATAGGCTACTTGGGGAGACAACTTTTATTATAGGAATGATGATCTACTGGGATAGATCTAAAAGTTATTGACACTCTCCGAGAACTCGTACATTGAAAGAAATGTACACAACCTGGTGTCTCATATGCTTTGAGCATATGGAGTCACAATCAGGCCAATCCAAGTGATAGTCACTTGATTGATGTTAAGAAGATCCTTATGTATCTTAGATGAACTAAGGATGTTTTCTTAAGCTGTGGAGAATGAGAACTTGAAGTGACTAGGTTCACTGCTGCAAGTTTCCTAACCGACAAAAACGACTATAAGTCGTAATAAAGGTACTATATAGTTTGAATAACGGAACAGTGAGCTGGAAATCTTCCAAGCAAGATACTGTTGCCGAATAAACAACAAAAGCAGAATATTGCTGCAGCTGAGGCACCAATAGAAACACTTTGGATCTATATATCCTAATTGGATTAGGAGTAGTTCTGTTAGCAGCTGAGCTAGGCTACAGCACATGCTAAAGAATTAATGGTCTCATCAACGATCCAAATATATACTTCAACTATTCAACTGATTCGTTCGGATCATACATCGTGGCGATGTGATGATCGAATAAGTCGCATCAGATGATAACTTTGCAAATCCGCTGACGAAAGCAGTTTCTCAGTAAGAGTTTGAGCGAACCGTACATAGTTCAGGGTATGGACACTTGAGTGATTGGATATAGGCAAAGTGGGAGATTGTTGGACAATTATGACCCATAGCATCACTTTGTACAGAACATGGTGTTGTTGTACAAATTAACTATGTGACAAAGGAAATTGCTCTTTTATCATTTGTAATTGGATTACCAAGATACATAAATGATAAAAGTCCATATGATTAGTTCCGGATTAATAAGATATGAGACATATTAATCCACTAAGGCTTAATCATTAAATATCCCTAGTCGTAGTATTATCGAGACTGGAAATCGATAATGCGGAATAGACTAGTATTGCACTTGTGCGTGTTTTGGGATCATAACGGCATAGTTCTCATATATTTGGCATTGGATACTCATGCAAGTGTAATAGGAGGTTGTGTTTACCGATGGTACGGAAACAGCTTCGCTCTGGATAGACCCCTCGGAATTCCATTGGTAGTAAGACTATGTGTATATGGAAGTCCGAATCAGGGTAGGTGTATTTGGTCTTAACCTGAGACTTGCATCACTAATACTTGCGACAATCAATATACTTTGGTTTTGGTCGTCCAGGGCTTTAACAGGTTCTGTGTACGCCTCTTCTGGGTATATTGAGAATCATAGTGTATTGGGTGTGATGTTAAGATGGAAGTATCACTTCAGTCATATGGAGATGATGGTCACGTAGGATACGAAACTGATACTTTTATATGCTGCAGCTATCGGGATAATATGACTAGGTCATGTTTATCCGATTATAGAGACTAGTTACCAGAGATCTGATATGTGCTTCGTACGGAGCAGACACAATTCTAGCCCCAGGCCTAGCACGTGACATCTGATACTGGATCGCAATACTACGTATACTACGCCTGATATAGATGATATATTCCTTTAAGAATATTTCTGGAGAATTGGGTAGGCACGGTGCTTTGCTAGAAGCCAACCATGTCTTGTAAATCGGTAAAAACATAGTACTAGATACGTACGTGTTCGGATAATCCGACGACCGGATTTACTGCCAACATATCCAGGGATCTCATGGGTCACTTCCCGAAGATTCACCGATGACATATGACTCAGACATAATTAATCTGGGATTAATTATAAGAGAGAGAAAATTAATCTAGGATTAATTACGGAGATATTTATGTGGGATAAAATATTATTTAAAGAGAGAGAGCGATTAATTTGGAATTAATCGATAAATTAATATATTCGATATATTAAGCGAAATTAGATTTCGACGCAGAATTAAAATTAGATTTTAATTCGGGCTAACGAATTGATTTAGAATTAATTCGCGAGCGACGTGAATAGTAATTTTGCTAGGCATAATTATTTAATTAAATTTGATTTAATACGTCGCAACGGAAAATTTGTTAATTCGGAATTAACGAACCCGAGCCCGGGAGTGTTTGCGGGCCCACTGGCATTTTGAATCAAGTGGGACCCATAAGTCACATCACGCGTCACATCATTAGTCATTCTTGTGATGGAAGTCACATCAACTTTTAGTGATGTGATGCTTGTCACTTTTGTGATTGATGGGAGTTGTTGGTAGACTTTAAAGCCTTGTATCACTTTTTGGAAAAGTGTAAGAAGTATTTGATTTTTGAAATCAAAAAACCACACAACACATCTTCTCTCCCTCTCCCCTTCTCACGGCAACAAGCCATTTTTCTCTCCTTCTCCATTTTCTCTCATGGCCGAGAGTTACACAAGGGGAAATAGAAAAATTGTTGCAATTTTTCAATGATGCTAGCACATACAAGGAGTCTCAAAAAGGTGATAGGGAAATCCATTCATGAGCATGGAATCATCATTCTCAAAGCTTGGAGCTTGAAGAACAACACAAGGAGGACTACCATGGAGGGTTGGCCGAAACTCATGAAGAATTTTTTGTTGTCTTCGCATCGCAAAAGCTGATCAAAGTGAGTATTTCCGCTACTTTACTTTGATGTATTCACACGTTTATATGCTTAATTGATCTTGGTTTGACCTAGAAAACCCAACAATGGTATCAGAGCCATTATTAAACATGAAATTGATTTAGGGTAAAATTTGGGTAAAATTGATTTGAGCATGATTTGATAAAATTGATTGTTTGAGTATGCTTGAATGATGATAACTTAGAGTTATGCATGATCAATTTGATGAAAATTGAATTGGATTAATTTTTCCCCAAAAATTTGGCTTGGCCGAATGTGTGAGATGCCCTAAAGTCATGGTGATTTTTGTTCTTTTGATCATTGGATGAGTTGAAAGACATGAGATAAATTGAATTAGGATTTAATTAGATTAAAATCAAAATCGGATTTATAAAACCCTAAATTGCTGTGACATGTATAGCATGTAATGATATGATTTTTTGATTCAATTATGTTGGACATGAATTGATAATAAGAAAGCATGATTAATTATGTAAATTGGTATTTTGGAAATGTTAATTTGAATAATTAATTATGGCTAATACACTTTAATTAATTTAATTATGATAGTTGGAATATTGTGATTAAATTAATTGGGCTTAATTTGGAATTGGGCTATAAATGTTGTATTTGGGCTTAATGGGCTTGGTTGGGCCAAGTTTGGTTTGGTTAATTGGTTGGATCCAATTGGGCCTAAAACCATTTCCATAAAGTCCAATATGATTAAATGGGCCTTTAAAATTTTAATTGGGCCTAATGGGCCTAAATTGATTTTTGGCAAATGGTGATTCCTTATTGGGCTTTGGTTACCAAAGTCCATGCCTTATAAATTAATTGAAAGCCCATTGGACTTTAATTAAATTGACATTGGTTGTTAATTGAGCTTTGATACCCGTAATGATTAGATTTAGAATCTAAGTCACAAAGGCTCATTAATAAAGTGTAATTATTTAATTGGAATTAAATAAAGAATTAGTATTGAATGCAAATTAAATTGGATTTAATATTGTAGTTTGATATAATTCAAGAAATCGTACTTTGAGTACTTATTCTTAAACGAGTCGGACTCGCGCAACAACGACGCCAGAAACTTGATCATGATTTTACTACTGCACGTATCGCTCAAGTAATATAGTGACAAAAGTTGGATACCGAAACCACAAAGACTTATTATTTCTCCTATTAATACTAAAACTAAACATACTTAACTAAAACTAAACAAATGATTAGAGTGATTACACTAATTAACTAAAAATATAAATAAACAGCAAATAACAATTTTGGAGAAAACCTTATATGAGAAGAACTTATGGTTTTAACTTCACATAAGCATGCAAACAATGGATTCAAGCACTCCTCATTCAATTGGTTATTATTATGGATTATTAACCTAAAATGTTAAATTATCTACAAGCTTCTTTCGATGTTTGGGTAGAAATATTCTGAATAAACCAATTAACTATATGTCTATATTAACTAACTTAAACCAAATTGATCAAGTTCTAATACTGGCCACGCATGGTCTTCAAGTATATTTTTTGTTGGACAGTTATGACCCACAACATCACTATTTGTAAAGAACATTGTGTTTTTGTACAAATTATCTATGTGATAAAAGGAAATTGCTATTTTATCATTATTGTAATTAGATTACTTGGATATATATTAATGATATTAGTCCATATGGTTAAATCAGATTAATAAGATATGAAGTGGTATTAATCCATGAACGATTTAATCATTAAATATTCATAGTCGAAGTATTATCGAGACTGGACATTAATAATGCGGAATAGACTAGTATTACACTTGTGCGCGTTATGAAAGCTTAACGACATAGTTCTCATATATTTACGTATTGGATATTTATGCAAGTGTAATAAGAGGTTCTGAAAGCCGTTGGACCGGGAACAGTTCGCTCTGGATAGACCCACTCGGAATCTTATTGGTAGTATGACTATGTGTCTATAGGAATCCGAATCAGGGTAGGTGTATGTGATCTTTAACATGAGACTTACATCGCTATTACTTGCGACAATCAGTTTACTTTATTATTGTTCGTCTGAAGCTTTAACAGATTATGTGTACATCTGTATTGGGTTTACTGAGAATCGTAGTGTATTGGATGTGATGTCAAGATGAGAGTATCACTTCAGTCATATGGAGATGATGGTCACACAGGATACAGAACTAGTACTCTTAAAGCTACAGCTATCAGGTGTTAGTGTCTCTAAGACATGCTCAAGATATCTAAACATGATTAAAATGTGAATAAACCAAGTGAAGTTGCGAAAATACTTACATTGGTTTTGGGAGATTTCGAAATTTTTCCTTGTAATGGATAAAGCTCCAAGCTTTTTCTTTATTGTAAAACCCTTGGGGTGAGTTTCCCTATCACCTTGTTCAACTCTCAAAGTGATAGCTTAGGTGGAAAAATTGAAACAAAATTTTCCCTTACCAAGTAGAGAGAATTTGGCAATGGCAAAGAGAGAGAGATAGTGAATAGTGAAGTGAAGACTTGGTTGGTGTGTGTTGTAAATACCACATTTATTAAGCCCAACCACTTCCATCAAATATCTAAAGTTGATGTAAGTCAAGTGGGTCCCACCACTTTTAAATTCCAAATTTAAGTTGGCTTACTCAACACACAACTAGACTTGGGCCCAGGTTCGTTTAATTCCGAATTAAACGAATTTATCGTCACGACATCATTAAATTCAATTTAATTAAATAATAATGCCTCGCAAAATTATTACGATAGTCGCTTATGAATTAATTCCAAATTAATTCGTTCGCTTGAATTAAAATCTAATTTTAGTTTCGTATTAAAATCCAATTTCAATTAATATATCCGATATATTATTTTAGCCCCAAATAAATAAATTAAATAGAAAAATCCAATTTAACTATTAAATTTATTTTATCGATTAATTCTAAATTAATCGCGTTCTTTCTTCTGTACGAATTTAATCTCAGATTAATTCTTGCCGTAATTAATCCCAGATTAATTTTCTCTCTCATAATTAATCCAGATTAATTCTACTCGAGTCAAATGTCATTGGTGAATCTTTGGGAAGCGACCCAAGAGATTCCCGGATATGTTGGCAGTAAATCCGGTTGTCGGACTTTCCGACACGTGCGTACCCCGTACCACGTTCTCATCGATTTACAAGACATGGTTGGCTTCTAACAAAGCACCGTGCCTACCCAATTCTCCATAAATATCCGTCGAGGAATATTATATGTATCAGGCGTAGTAATACTATATAATGCGTAATATGATCCAGTATCGGATGTCACATGTTAGGCCTAAGGTTGGCTTTGTGTCTGCTTCATACGAATCATATATCGGATCCCGTGTATCTAGTCTCTGTAGTCGAAAAGTCATGACCTAGTCATACTTTCCCGATAGCTGCAGCTTTTAAGAGTACTAGTACCGTATCCTATGTAACCATCATCTCCATATGACTGAAGTGATACTCCCATCTTGACATCACATCCAATACACTATGATTCTCAGTAAACCCAGTACAGGCGTGCACATAACCTGTTAAAGCTCCGGACGACAAATACCAAAGTAAACTGATTTTCGCAAGTAATAGCGACATAAGTCTCAAGTTAATGATCACATACACATACCTGATTCGGATTCCCATAGACACATAGTCATACTACCAATCGGATTCCGAGTGGTTCTTTCCAAAGTGAACTGTTCCCGGTCTAACGGCTAATAGAACCTCTTATTACACTTGCATAAGTATCCAATACTTAAATATATGAGAACTATGCCGTTAAGCTTCCATAACGCGCACAAGTGTAATACTAGTTTATTCCGCATTATTAATGTCCAGTCTTGATAATACTATGACTATGAATATTTAATGATTAAATCGTTCGTGGATTAATACTGTCTCATATCTTATTAATATGATTTAACCATATGGACTTTTATCATTATATATATATATATCCAAGTAATCCAATTATAATAATGATAAAATGACAATTTCCTTTTGTCACATAGTTAATTTGTACAAAAACACAATGTCTTTTACAAATATTGATGTTATGGGTCATAATTGTCCAACAATCTCTCACTTGGCTCATAGCCAATCACTCAAGTATCTAACACATGAACTATGTACATGTCGCTCAAACTTTTGCTGAGATATAGCTTTCGTCAGCGGATCTGCAATGTTATCATCTGATGTGATCTTCTCGATCTTCACATCACCACGATGTATGATCTCACGAATCAGATGAAACCGTTGAAGTACATGCTTGGATCGTTGATGAGACTGTGGTTCCTTAGCCTGTGCTATAGCCTCATTATTGTCACAATACAAAGGTAGGGGCTCAGCTGCTAACAGAACTACTCCTAATCCAATTAGGAATTTACGGATCCGAACTGCTTCTTTTACTGCCTCAACTGTAGCAATATATTTCACTTCTGTTGTTGAATCGGCAACAGTCCATTGCTTGGAAGATTTCAAGCTCACTGCTCCGTTGTTCAAACAAAATATGTACCTGGATTGTGACTTACAATCATCTTTATCGGTTTAGAAACTTACATCGGCAAACCCAATCACCTCAAGTTCTCCTTCCCCATAGACTAAGAAAACATCCTTAGTTCGTCTAAGATACTTAAGGATGTTCTTTACAGTAATCCAATAACCATCACATGGATCGACCTGATATCGACTGCACACGCTCAAAGCATATGAGACATCAGGTTATGTAAATATCATGGCGTACATGATCGATCCGACTGCGGAAGTATACAGGATCCGACTCATTGCATCTCTCTCATTTTTAGTTTTAAGACACATATCCTTAGATAGAGAGATATCATGTGACACCAGAAGCATCCCCTTCTTGGACTGATCCATGTTGAATCTCTTCAATACTTTGTCAATGTACGAGCTCTGGGAGAGTCTCATCAGTTTTCTAGATCTATCCCGATAGATCCTTATTCTCAGAATAAAGGCTACCTCTCCCAGGTCTTTCATGGATAATTTTAATGAAACTCAAGCTTTCACCGATTGTAGCATGGGAATGTCATTGCCTAAAAGCAATACATCATCAACATATAGGACAATGAATGTCAGTGTGCTCCCACTAACCTTCTTATATACACAAGAATCATCTTCATTTTGAATGAAACCATATTCTTTTATGATCTCATCAAAACGTTGGTTCCAAGAACGCGATGCTTGGTTTAATCCATAAATGGATCGGTTTAACTTGCAAACCTTGTTTGCATGTCTTGGTACGACAAAACCATCAGGTTGTTGCATATAAAAATCCTCTGAAAGGTTTATGTTAAGGAAAGCAGTTTTGACATCCATCTGCCATATTTCATAATCGAAATATGCAGCAATAGGAAGCATTATCCGAATGGATTTAATCATAGCAACGGGTGAAAAAGTTTTGTCGTAATCGACACCATGTCGTTGACGATACCCTTTCGCTACAAGCCTAGCTTTGTACGTTTGTACGTTGCCATCCATGTCTGTCTTCTTTTGAAGACCCATTTACAACCAATAGACATAATGTCTTCTGGTGCATCAACCAGTGTCCAAAATTGGTTGGTATATATGGAATCCATTTCGAACTTCATGGCATCTTGCCATAAAGTGGAGTCGATACCTTGTATCGCTTTCTCATATGTAGCCGGATCATCTTCCTCAATAAGATTAATGTCTACATGAGGTGAGATCATAAACTCATACCTCTCAGGTTGTTTTCTGACTCTATCCGACCTACGCGGTTCTTATGTATTAGAAGATTGTGGAACAGTCTTATCCTTGATGAACTGTTCGTGTTCCGTGAGGGGGTCGGTGCCAGGAACAGTATCACTCCGATTTTCATCGAGTTCTACTTTCCTCCCACTTACCACTGCATTCATGAATTCATTTTCTAGGAAAACCTCATGGAGAGCAACAAATATTTTGTTCTCTTGTGGGTTGTAGAAGTAATATCCTTTGGTTTCCCTAGGATAAATTACAAAAAGGCACTTATCCGATTTGGGTTCTAGTTTGGTATTATCCAAACGTTTAACATATGCCCAGCATCCCCAAATCTTCAGGAATGAGAAACCTGATTTCTTTCCTGTCCATATTTCATATGGAGTATGTCCAACAGAATTTGATGGAACCTTATTCAAAATAAGTATTGCATTGTTTAATGCGGATCCCTAGAAGGAAATTGGTAGCTCTGTGTGACTCATCATTGACCCTACTATATCCAAAAAAGTTCAGTTTCTCCGTTCGGACATACCGTTCAATTGAGGTGTTCTGGGAGTAGTCCACTGTGAAAGAATACCATATTCTTTCAAGTAATGTTGAAACTCATTGCTTAAGTATTCTCCATCGCGGTCCGACCGTAATGTTTTAATATTTTTGTCAGTCTGTTTTTCTACTTCGTGTCGAAACTATTTGAAGTTCTAAAAAGTTTCCGACTTGTGTTTCATGAGATACACATAACCATAACGCGATGCATCATCCGTAAAGGTTACGAAGTATTCATATCCACCTATAGCCTGGCTAGACATGGGCCCGCATACGTCACTATGAACGAGGGCTAACAGTTCGGTGGAACGTACACCTTTACCACTAAAAGGTGTTTTAGACATTTTGCCTAATAAATAAGATTCGCAGACATCATATGAATTATGATCAAATCTGTCTAAGTATCCATACTTCGAAAGTGTGGATATACGAGTTTTGTTAATGTGTCCCAGACGATAATGCCACAAATAAGTCTCATATATTTTACTCAATTTGAGCATTTTGTTTGTCATATTATATGTTTGAGATTCGTTTATATTCAAAATATAAAGACCATTATTAACATCTGTTGTACATATCAAAATGCCATCTTTATATACAAAACACCTAGTGTTCCGGAATACAAAAGGTATACCCACATCGGGTTAAACAAGATACATAAATGATATTCCTAGTCAAACTAGGTACAAAATAACAGTCTCCTAATGTAAGTACATGCCCCGAGGGCAGGTTCAAAACATAGGTGTCAACGGCCAAAACGGCGACTCTCGTCTCATTTCTGACTCGGAGGTTGATCTCTCCTGAAGCCAATCTCATTCTAATCTACATATTTTTCACATCAGTACATATGTGAGTACCACATCCAGAATCAAAAATCAAAATTTTAAAACCAGTAGTGGACATGTTTATTTCAATAATAAAAATACCTGAAGTTGGAGCCTTGACCGCCCTCGCTTCCTTCAAGTTTGTCTGGTACTTACGGCAGTCACGCTTCCAGTGACCCAGTTTGCCACAGTGTAGGCAGCCGTCTTGGGATATGTCATTCGTCTTCCTATAAGACTGTGATGATTTACCGTTGCCCTTCTTTTTCTTCTTCTTCTTCACACCCCCAGAAGCTTTCGGCCAAGCCTTGTCCTTCTTGGATGTCGAAGTAAGATGCGCCTCTTGCTTCTTGCCTTTTTGAAGCTCTGGTTCTGCCTCTTTCAGCATTTCCATTAACTCTCCAAGAGTTTTCTCTTGGTTCATCATATTATATTCATGATGATCCCGCCCCAGCAATCGGGCAGAGACTGTAAGATTAAATCTATGGAAGTCTCGACCTCGAAGGTAATGCCCAGCTGACCTAGCTGTTCGATGTCAGCAATCATCTGCGACATGTAGTGTTCGACAGATATACCCTCTGACATACGTGAGCGAAAGAGCTTCTTCTGCAATTCATATTTCTGTGATCTAAAATTATATCTATGAAGATCCTTCAATTTCAACATCATGTTATAAGGATCCAATCCCTTGTTCTGAAGACGAAATTGAGGAGTTATTGCAGCAAGCATGACGGACTGAGTAGTAAAGTTATCATCTCGATGAGTCTTCCAAAGCTCATGATCAACTGCTCGCTCATGTCCGGGCTCAGACCCGAGAAGTCTCTCTATAACATAGAGTAACTTCTCAGCTCCCAAGACTATCCTGAGATTCATCTCTCAATCTGGAAAATTTGCGCTGTTAAAGACATTCTCGCCCATGATTATGTCCTTAACGCTAATATTTCCAGCCATCTTGATTGCTATAGTCCAACTATCCAATCAAGTATTTCGGGTACACTCAAATACAATGGTTATTGTAGTCCAACTATATAACCAACTGCAAATAGAGTAGTGTTTGAGTACAATCTAACTGTTCAAAGAAAATAATAAAATAATATCAGTCCAACTAATATATATAATGACGATAAATAATAAAAGAGCGCGCGTTTTAGCGAGTATTAAACGAAATTGCAAATTTAATACTAGCCTCCCACTAATTTTCGGCGAGTCTCTAACCCTCCATTGAGTATTCGGAAACCTAGTTTCCTAGTGGGCTAGGATCCCATTAAATAATACATAACCTTGACTTTGGCCAACAAGCTGTATAAAATTTAACTAGGCAGATCTCTAAAATCAATTAGATCTCATCGAATTCCTAGATCCGGTAGGTGGACCTCCAAGTCCGAAATATATATCCAATATATTACCTAACATGTTTCCTCTTAATAAACTAAGCCTTGGCTTTGGCTCAACAAACTTAATGATTCCAGTTAAGCGCGACCCATTGACAGTGGGAAAAATTCGTAATCCACGTCGATGAACAGAAGTGACCTTGACTTTGGCCAACAAGTCACAACTGCCCAAAACATGCGATGTTAGCAAAGCTTTCATGGTTCAAACACATCCGCGATTGACAATGATCTTGAATTTGGCCAACAAATTAAAGCCAATCTTGGATCTTGAGAGAGAACCACTCAATGAAAGGAAACGCTTAATATTTGATGTGATGGCATTTTCGTAAATTGACAATCAATTTATTATCTATGATTATGTCTCATCATACACCCTTAAACATGCATTCTAAAAGCATAATAAGGCGCGATAAAATTAATAATGATATGCGGATGGATATTTAATACATTTTGTTCCTAGAACAAATCTCTCTTTCTCTCTCCCGCTAGCACTACACATTCGTCTAAAACCCAATTACATAACACTATAAGAAACCTTATTTACATTGAGGGGAATTTGTGAGAAGAGAAATACAATGAGAATGAGAGGTGATAGGCTGGACACGCAGGTTCAATTTCAAATAAATACCATATTTACAATAATTTCCAAAATTGCCCCCACCCATCTAATATCGATATGATATACATTATTCAACAAATACATCCAAGTATTCACACATAGCGTGTTGTCAATCAATCTAATCCAATTAATTAATCTTCAATTAATGACCATCCAATATTCATACAACGATTTGATTTGCGCGAATCCAACTCGTTTAAGAATAAATACTCAAAGTAAGTATTCTTGAATTATATCGAACTACAATATTAAAATCCAATTTTAATTGTATTCAATACTAATTCATGCTTTAATTCCAAATTAAACAATTACACTTATTATTTTAATGCCTTTATAGACTTGGATTCCAAATCCAATCCAAATGGGTCTCAAATGCCCAATTGGCATCAAATGCCAATTTAATTAGGTCCAATGGGCTTTTAATTAATTCTTTAGGCATGTGCTTTTGGCTATTATGGATCAAACTCATAATGCCTTGGCCCATTTGGGAATCACCCTTATGCCAAAAATTAATTTTGGCCCATTAGGCCCAATTTAAAAAAGGCTCAAAGTCATATTTTGGACTTTTATGGAAATGGTTTAGGCCCAATTGGATCCAACTGTTGGGTTTCTCTAAGGTCCCGAGATCAAATCAAGCAATGAAACATATATGTGAATACTCGTAAAAGCATGGCGGAATCATACTTACAATGATCGGTTATGGCGATGCGAGGAATAACAAAATCTTCAAGCTTTAAGTCCATGAGGTTCTCGGCTTTCTTCAAAAATTTGAGCTCCAAATTCGGCCATGGATGTCCTCCAAGCTCCAAGCTTGTGATGTGTATTCCATGCCCACAGGTGGGTTTCCCTATCACCATAATACGATTCCTAAACCGTGCTAACACCTCAGAAATTTTACCGCAAAATTCCCTAAGCTTCTCTTTCATTCTCGGCAAAACCAGAAAAATAGAAGAAGAAAATGGCCCATTAGGCGTGAGGGAGAGAAGAGAGAAGAGAGAAAAAATGTGTTGTGTATTAGTTAATTGATTTTGGAAATCAATTAAACATATACCATTTTTCATTTTCAAAAAAGTCAAAGGCAAAAAAAAAACAATTAATGTCTTCCAACTACCACCATCAATCAATAGTGACTGTTGTCACATCACTCAAAGTGACTAGACATCACATCAATCGATTGACTAGTGATTTGACGCTTGATGTGACTTGTGGGCCGCACTTGAATTCGAAATACGAGTGCGCCCGCAAACACTCCCGGGCTCGGGTTCGCTAATTCCAATTAACAAATTTCCGTTGCGACGTAATTAAATAATTATGCCTAGAAAAATTACTATTCACGTCGCTAACGACTTAATTCTAAATTAACTCGTTCGCCCGAATTAAAATCTAATTTTAATTCCGCGTCGAAATCCAATTTCGATAATATATCGAATATATTATTTTCGATTAATTCCAAATTAATCGTTCTCTTCTTTAATAATATTTTATCCCAGATAAAATATCTCTTAATTAATCCAGATTAATTTTCTCTCTCATCTAATTAATCCCAGATTAATAAAGTGCGAGTCATACGTCATCGGTGAATCTTCAGGAAGTGACCCATGAGATCTCCGGATATGTTGGCAGTAAATCCGGTCGTCGGACTATCCGAACACGTACGTACCTAGTACTACGTTTTTACCGATTTACAAGACATGGTTGGCTTCTAGCAAAGCACCGTGCCTACCCAATTCTCCAGAAATATCCTTACAGGAATAAATTATCTATATCAGGCGTAGTATACGTAGTATTGCGTATTTCGATCCAGTATCGGATGTCACGTGCTAGGCCTGGGGCTGGAATTGTGTCTGCCTCGTACGAAGCACATATCGGATCTCTGGTAACTAGTCTCTATAATCAGATAAACATGACCTAGTCATAATATCCCGATAGCTGCAGCATATAAGAGCACCAGTTCCGTACCCTACGTGATCATCATCTCCACTGTGATGAAGTGATACTTCCATCTCGACATCACACCCAATACACTACGATTCTCAATATACCCAGAAGAGGCGTACACATAACATGTTAAAGACCTGGACGACCAATACCAAAGTATATTGATTGTCGCAAGTATTAGCGGTGCAAGTCTCAGGTTAAGACCAAATACACCTACCCTGATTCGGACTTCCATAGACACATAGTCATACTACCAATGGAATTCCGAGGGGTCTATCCAGAGCGAAGCTGTTTTCCATAGCATCGGTAAAACACAACCTCCTATTACACTTGCATGAGTATCCTATACCCAAATATATGAGAACTAAGTCGTTATGCTCCCACAACACGCACAAGTGTAATACCAGTCTATTTCGCATTATCGATGTCCAATCTCGATAATACTACGACTAGGGATATTCAATGATTAAACCTTTATGGATTGATATTGTCTCATATCATCTTAATCCGGAACTAATCATATGGACCTTCTATCATTTATACATCTTGGTAATCTAATTACAAATGATAAAAGAGCAATTTCCTTTGTCACATAGTTAATTTGTACAACAACACCATGATATGTACAAATAGTGATGCTATGGGCCATAACTGTCCAACACCAACCCAATTGTCCAAAACCAAACTTGGCCCAACCAAGCCCATTTGTCCAAATATAACATATTAGCCCAAGTAGATTTTAGGGGCTAATTTATATTAACATAATATTCCAAATATCACATTAATTCAATTAAAGTGTAATTAACACAACTAATTAATGAATCTAATATTTCCAAAATATTAATTAATATAATTAATCATGCTTTACATTCCAATTCATGTCCAACACAAATTGAAGCAAAATCAAGTCTTCCAACATGCATACATCTCACGGCAATAGCAAGAAAATAACACCCAATTTGATTTCAATCCAATTAAATCAACATTCAATATTTATTTCATGCCTTTAACACATCCAAGTGTCAAATTTCAAAAAATCACTATGAGTAAATCCTAGGGTAGTTTCGGCCAACATGTGAGATTTGGGGAAATTTGATCTAATCAATTTTTCAACAAATCAACAATGCACAACTCTAAGTTATCATGTTCTAACATCAACCAAACAATCAATTTTGAATTTACATGCTCCAAGCAAAAAGTCCCCAAATTAAAGTTCATAAACCCTAGAATTCAAATCAAGTTTAGCAAGGCTCTGATACTATTGTTAGTGTCTCTAAGACATGCTCAAGATCTCTAAACATGATTAAATTGTGAATAAACCAAGTGAAGTTACGGAAATACTTACATTGGTTTTGGGAGATTTCAAAATTTTTCCTTATAATGGATGAAGCTCCAAGCTTTTTCTGTGTTGTAAAACCCTTGGGTGAGTTTCCCTATCACCTTGTTCAACTCTCAAAGTGCTAGCTTAGGTGGAAAATTTGAAACAAAATTTTCCCTTACCAAGTAGAGAGAATTCGGCAATGGCAAAGAGAGGGAGAGAGTGAATAGTGAAGTGAAGACTTGGTTGGTGTGTGTTGTAAATACCACATTTTTAAAACCCAACCACTTCCATCAAATGTCTAAGTAAGTCAAGTGGGTCCCACCACTTTTAAATTCCAAATTTAAGTTGGCTTACTCAACATAAAACTAGACTTGGGCCCGGATTCATTTAATTCCGAATTAAACGAATTTGTTGTCGCGGCATCATTAAATCCAATTTAATTAAATAATCATGTCTCGCAAGATTATTACGATAGTCGCTTACGAATTAATTCCAAATTAATTCGTTTGCTTGAATTAAAATCCAATTTTAATTTCGTACTGAAATCCAATTTCAATTAATATATCCGATATTTTATTTTAGCCCCAAATAAATAAATTAAATAGAAAAATGTAATTTAACTATTAAATTTATTTTATCAATTAATTCTAAATTAATCACGTTCTCTCTTCTGTACGAATTTAATCCCAGATTAATTCTTGCTGTAATTAATCCAAGCTTAATTTTCTCTCTCATAATTAATCCCAGATTAATTCTATTCGAGTCAAATATCATTGGTGAATCTTTGGGAAGCGACCCAATAGATTCTTGGATATGTTGGTAGTAAATCCGGTTGTCGGACTATCCGACACGTGCGGACTGTTGGAATGTATGCCATAGAGCTACATGTGATGTAAACGATTTTATGAGTTTTGAAATAATACGATGCATTATTCATTTATCAAATTGTTTGTTTAATTTTCGCATATTATATATCATCTTAAATACCCTAGATTACTTATGTGCTTTCAGACTTAGTGTATGAGTGTCATACACAAGAGGATTTAAGTCTGAAGTTAGTAATCTTAAATAGTCCATAGAGAGCAAACAAAACGGGTACTTTATTTGTGGTTTATCTATAGTTGCGGTCCATTCTATATTTGTATGACGATCTTGATCCTGATCATCCATGTAGAGACATGAGAATGGAGGCACCTTGTATGATGCGATCATAAAGGACTAGACCCAGATGGAAATGACATTCTTATAATATCTGTTAAACTAAGAAAGTCATTTCGATCTACTAGATGGTCATATATGGATTAATCTTAATCCTGAGTGTACTACGAACTCCTGCATGGGAGGCCATGTCCTTTGATTTACAAAGGTGAGGTTGGTGTAGCAGTCCCAACCAATAGCTACGTATTTTGGGGGCATGGTCTGTTTTGTAGCTGTGAACGTTTTACATAAACATGGAGTTCACTCCTTCTTGCGAGAAGTAGAGGAATATCTTTCTTAAGGGTTGATTCGGTGCTTGAACGATTTGAGCGCTCAAGTCTTTCTATTACGAATAGAAAGATTAAAATTCATAATAGTTATGAATAAATCGTTCATTAGAGAATCAATGGTACTTAAGGTAAAAATAATTAGAGGGGTATAACGGACATTATGACCCGACTCTAATTACGAGATACTCGTGAATGATCAATTCGTATGTAATGACTATATCGATGGACATCGACTTGGTTCGGCTTAATATATCATCTGCGGCAATGAGAGTGCAACTTCGGGTTTTTAGTGGAATAACCCGGAGTTAATAATTCAGAATATTTAATTAAGAGCTTAATTAATATTTCGAGATTATTGGAGCTCGGAACCGTAGGTCCATTTGGTCCCCGTGCTAGCTCAATATACTATAGCATATTTAGTATAATTGGATAGTCCAATTATATACTCACAAAAGAATAAATATTATTAATATGATTAATAATATTAATTATGTCACACTTGGAACTATATATTAAAAGTTAATATATGATTTTAATAATTATATGATAATTATTAAATGAATTAAATAAAATTATATTTGATATAATTAATAAGGCTAAAGTTGTAATTTCCAATTAAAGGGTTTTGGAAACTCTTAATTTAATTTTGGAAGTTACAAATACATTATGGCATTAATCCTTTTAATTTTGTAACACCTTTTGGCTTTATGGAAAGTTATTTTGTTGTTACAAAATTAATTAAGATAAATGAGATTTATTCATATTTCCTTTAGGCTATTGCCGATTATTACACAAAAGAAAATGGGAAGGGATTTGTTTGTTTTGGAAACAAATAATCCTTAATATATTTTGGAAGTTATGACTTTCAAAAGGTTAATTAAATATTTATTTTTGTAACATATATTAGCTTTATGGAAAGTTAATATTGGAAGTTACAAAACTAATTATTTTGGTGCCTTGGCCGAATTTGGGAGAGAGGGAAAGGCTTAGGGTTTGTTTTAATTTTGTAAAATTAAACCTAAGTATAAAAAGAAAAATATGATTTTTCTTTTCCGAAGTCTCTCACTTGCAACCCTAGCCACCTTTCTTCATCTTCCCAATTCTCTCAAAAGTTGAGAAACTAAAAAGAAGAAAAAGAAAAATAAATTGAGTGTGATTTATAATCTCTAAATAGTTTAGGGATTTATCTGGTGAGTGTAGCACACCCTACTATCCGTTGGTAATGAGACATAGCTCGGAATATCAAATGGTAGATCCGATTCAATCACACAAACTCACGGCAACTGAGTGCATGCATCAAAGGAAATCGATCAATGGTCTGTACGTGAATGCTTGATAAACAAGATGCACATGTGTTCAGATTAATTGCATGGACGTGGCTGATTCTGATAATGCGCATGATCAAAAGCAAGATCAAAGGTTGATCTTCGGAGATGAGGTGTGATTGAGGGAAATAAACCAAATCAATGGGCTGCATGGTGTGTTTAATTGGAGAAGCCGAATGGTCACTGTAATTTTACAAGCAATTTGGTTGCTCACTGCGTGAATGATCCAAAATTCATGGATCATGTGTTTGATAATGTTGTGGCTGTTTTATGTTGCAAAATAAACCAAAATAATATAAACAGTTTCGGTAGTAATAATAATAAAATTATGGGGCTGTTCGAATATGAGTTTTTGGCAGAAAAATTCTGGATCTATATGAGGAGGGCAGAAAAATTTTCAAGGTCGATCCCAGGTGCCTAAGCCGCTTCCGCTGCGTGAGGAAAGCGTTTCCTACAACCCCGTACCACATTCTCACTGATTTACAAGACATGGTTGGCTTCTAGCAAAACACCGTGCCTACCCAATTCTCCAGAAATATCCACCGATGAATGTTATATGTATCAGGCATAGTAATACTATATAATGCGTAATACGATCCAGTATCGGATGTCACATGTTAGGCCTAGGGCTGGCTCTGTGTCTGCCCCGTACGAAGCATATATCGGATCCCGCGTATCTAGTCTCTCTAATCGGAAAGTCATGACCTAGTCATACTTTCCCGATAACTGCAACTTTTAAGAGTACTAGTACCGTATTTTGTGTGACCATCATCTCCATATGACTGAGGTGATACTTCCATCTTGACATCACATCCAATTTACTACGATTCTTAGTAAACCCAGTACAAGCGTACACAGAACCTGTTAAAGCTTCGAACGACCAATACCAAAGTAAATTGATTGTCGCAAGTAATAGCGACATAAGTCTCAGGTTAAAGATCACATACACCTACCCTGATTCGGATTCTCATAGACACAAAATCATACTACCAATGGGATTCCGAGTGGGTCTATTGATGAGTGGTAAATATATCACTATTTCCCACTCATTTAACCTAATATTTTGTATAGTTTCTTGAGTTTTGTGAATATTTTGATGTGTTTTATGGTATTTTGTAGATAAATAACGTTTCAAGACTCTCTGGAAGTGATTCGGGGCCAAAACAGTGAAAAACGGACAAAAATGATAAAACAGTAATTTGGGCATCGCGACCGCTAACGTGCGTCGGAACCTGCTAAAATGTGCCGGGACTTGTGTCAAAATCTGAGAAGTTTGCTAAAATGCGTCGTTGTTAAAATGCGCCGGATGCTAACGTGCGTCTGCCACGTGTCAACATGACAGGAATCTGCTAACGTGCGTCATGACATATGTCACCATCACATGATGCCGACAATCATCATCGCCACGTTGTGGGACACAGAAACTGGGCGACGCATGCTGTCTCGGGCTCACGGCCCGGTCGGGAGTACGGAGTAGCCACGGGGGACTAAACCGGAGAATAATGGAGTCGCCACCCGGTATGAACCGGGAAAATGAGATTTAAGGCTGCACTCACCCCTCGCAAGGGAAGACCTCAAACCGTTGGGTTCAGAATGGTCTCTTACTTATGCCATTTGTAATGAAAGGATTTGTGTAATAATTTAATCAGGCTTAAGTAGCACTTATTTCCAAGAGTATCATGCTTCTAAATTCACATGTACAAAATAACACTTACACCTAAGTTTACATATATTTCACATCTAAGATTGCATGCTTGAAAGTACATCAAAGGAGCGACAAACATACAACTTCACTGGCATATTATATTCAATAAAAAACAAGCACACATACTAACCACACAAGCACACATGTGAGCACCTTCTCAAGTGGTACGTGGAATTGTATCCCAAGTACATACCGTACTACCGTCCATTCGGAATCGGCTACGGAATTTATGTCCGGGTTTCCATCCGATATACCACAAGAAATAATACTCAAATGTTATCATGACATAGGTATATGAATTGTAATACATTAAACACATTGTATTCATACATGTGGGGATAGCTACTAGGAAAACTATGTATGAAATCCGATGGAAAGGACTCAGTTCAGTGGGTGCGCGTTCGCGTAGCGTTTGAAAACGCGTTCGAACGGTAAACATGAGGTTCGCGTTCGTGTAGCATTCGAGAACACGTTCGAACGGAACCAGACCTGATGCATGATGAGACTAAGGAAGTGCGTGTGCGTTCGCGTAGCGTTTAAAAACGCGTTCGAACGGTAAACAGAAGGTTCGCGTTCGTATAGTGTTCGAGAACGCGTTCGAACAGAACCAGACCTGATGCATGATGAGACTAAGAAAGTGCGTGTGCGTCCGCGTAGCGTTCGAGAACGCGTTCGAACGGTAAACAGAAGGTTCGCGTTCATGTAGCGTTCGAGAACGCGTTCGAACAGAACCAGACCTGATGCATGCAACATAAAGAATAAAGACAACAATGTCAAGCTCAGTATGACCGATCAAACGTATCTTACATTCAACCGAACACACATCAACCGGCGCGGCAAGCATCGTGGTAAAGGGCTTTAACCCATCCCCATAGGGGATCTTACATTGCACTTACTAAGCCCATGCGCTCGATTGAATCATGCAAACAAAGAATTAAAAAACAATAATATCAGACTTAGTATGCCCGATTGAACGTATCTTGCATTCAATCAAACATACATCAACCGGCACGGCAAATCATCGTGGTAAAGGGCTTTAAACCCCTCCCCATAGGGGATCTTTCATTGCACTTACTAAGCCCATGCGCTCGATTGAATCATACATACAAAGAATTAAAAGCAATAATATCACACGTAGTATGCCCGATTGAACGTATTTTGCATTCAACCGAACACACATCAACTGGCGCGGCAAAGCATCGTGGTAAATGGCTTTAACCCCTCCCATAGAGGATCTTTCATTCCACTTACTAAGCTCATGCGCTCGATTGAATCATACATACAAAGAATTAAAAGCAATAATATCACACGTAGTATGCCCGATTGAACGTATTTTGCATTCAACCGAACACACATCAACCGGCGCGGCAAAGCATCGTGGTAAAGGGCTTTAACCCCTCCCCATAGGGGATCTTTCATTCCACTTACTAAGCACATGCGCTCGATTGAATCATACATAAATAAGCAACATGCAGAATTCAAGTGACGAAAAATAAATAAACCAAAGCAACACAAAACAAAAGAGGGTGTCGTTTACTCAAGCGGTACGTGGAGTTGTATCCCGAGTACAGATCATATTACTGTCCATTTGGAATCGGCTATGAAATTTATGTCCGGGTTTCCATCCGATATACCGCGAGAGTTGACACATCTCTCATTTTATTCCACGGCCACAACAACAAAAACATCTCATAATTCATGCATATTTATCTACTCAAGGGCCACAACATGCATTTCAACATGACAATCATGCAAGCAATACTCAATAAATAATACAAATAAAAAAACAAAAAAACGAGTGTGAAAAAAACACCCTCGAGTCTAACCTTTTGCCAACTTTCAGGCTTGCGTTTCACGGACATCGGAAAGGGTACAACTCCTCAACTTCTCCGGTTCACTGGTTTAGCGTCCTAGGTCACTGTTTTGCTGTTTTGCTTGCTGTTCGAACTCCGTTCTGCTACTGTTTGACCTCTGTTTTGCTGCTCACTGTTCAGGTCACCTGTTTTGACGTTTCCACTGACTGTTCCGAGTTTTTTGTGGGTTTTTAGTGTAGTCTTGTGTGATTATTTTATGGATTATGAATGCAGTTTTTTGTTACTGTTTTGAGGATTTTGTGGGTTATTGTTTCGGTGATATAGGAAGGCTTATGGGGCTGTGTTTTTGACGTGCGAAGGGGCTGCTGTATTGGTGTATTTTTCGGTGATGTGAGGGAAGTGGATGAAGAGAAATTTGTTATATTTTTTGTGTGATATGCGTGAATGAAGAGCTTGGAGAGGGGGGTTGGAAATTCTTTGCTTCTTTTTTTCTTGTGATGGGCGTCAATTCGGAAAGGCTTTTTCTTGTATCAATTAGCTAGCGGAGTGCATGTCTTGGTTAGGGGTTGTTTATATAGAGAAATGCTAGGGCTTCAAATTGTCTCACAAGGAAGAGATTTTGGCATTAAAAGGAGGATTTGATTTGGTATTCAACAAGGAAAGGATTAGATTGAGGGGGGACAAATCTTGGCTAGATTAGGAATGCAAAATATTTAATTTGTTATGATTGATTTTAATTAGGCATGACATCTTTTTAATTTAGTATGTGATTTTGTTTGGTTAGGAAGTTAATATATCTGATTTATCTTTATTAGGTATGATTATATTTTATGTTTTATTTAATTAGTAATTGGTTTAATTATTTTATTTAATATTTAATTTAATTTCCCATGTGTTTTAAATGTGTTTTATTAATTGGGATGTGTTTTATGGGCTTTGGGGGGCTAATTGGGCTGGGGTGCGATGCTAGCAGCAAAACCAGAAATACCGACTCCGTTCGAACGCCCATTCAAACGCTACACGAACGTCCGCAATCTGCCTGAAGTTCGAACGAAGTAACGAACACAGCACTAACGAAGACAGTGAACTTGTGAAATGAACTTGATGACGTACTTATTCTGAATTTCCCCTTCCGACCTCCGTTTCCCGCAATATCCTTAGCTAAAAAGGTAGTGCCTCCAAATGAGACTCATCATCGGGTTTCACATGCGAAAATGCAATGCCTACACACGTCAGCACAATTATTAAGTAATATTGCAGCCCTGCCATGTGTCACCATCTCATCCAAAGACGCCCGCCACGTGTCGCCGTCTCTATGTTATGCGCCGCAAATCACAGCGCATCGCGACGTGCGTGATCAAAAAATGTCTATAAAATGAGGCCAAATTTTCAGATTTTAATTCATACATTCTTCTATGTAATTCCTTAAGAATACTAGAGGATTGTATCTTGTTCGTTTATTTATACCTTTCAGTAATTAATTTCCGCTTTTGCACTTTCTTTTCTTTACTTTTCTGTCTTTTCTTTCTGCAATTTACTTTTCAGCACAATACTTTCCTTTCTTTACTTTTCAGCAATTTACTTTTCAGTAATGAGGAGGTAACTCCCCCTGCTGGGGTAAAAGGTAAAGCTTTTATTACTACTATTTAGATTAATCTCCCTTAAATATAATATATAAACTAGTTAAAACATGACTTATTGAGGATACCACCTAACTGGTTGGTTGGTAAATATTGAAATTGGTTTTAACCTGACTGAACTGGATACCGTCTGATTGTTCGGTTGGTAATCAATTATAAATTTGACTTAATCAGGATACCGTCTATATGGCAGGTTGGTAATATCACGCAAAGTTAATATATTATATTAAGAGAGATATCTAAAATAGTAGTGATAAAAGTGGATCCTTTTACTCCATCATTTTCTTTTATTGTACTTTTACATTTTTACTTTTCAACATTTACTTTTTCGCATTTACTTTTCCGCATTTACTTTTCAGTGTCTTTTATTTTATTTAAGCTATTACTAGTCGTAAATATGTGTCGTAGCTAAACCAGTTATCTGGGGTTATAATGAATTCCAATTTCACCGGTTAATAAATGGTTATTTTATGGTTTGGGTAATTTAAAGGTTTATTTATTGAGCCTTAGTCTTAATGCTTCTTGTTAACTGGCCATTAATAAGATTGATTCGGTAAACTTAAAATGAACTTGGAAAAGAGATTTTAGGTTTGAGACCTTAGACTCAATAGCCCACGATCTTCCTTAAGGATAGATAACCCTTAACAGATTTCCATAGAGAATAGGAATATACCTGTCGACGGGTAGCCATAATTGGAACTTAATCTTAATATATTCAGATAACTTGATTGACATAGGAATATGATTAATAGAGTTACAGTGAGTATTTGTATTTGACCATCGGAAGAGGCTTTTACATAATTTAGTGTTCTAGGTTAATAAACCAATATATTACATAAACGTAAAATAACCACTTCAACTTTTAAAAGATATTGGAAAGATTCACAACCCTGGATAGTTTTATAAATTTGAATTTTCTTCAATATATTTTCGAGCAATTTTATTTACTTGTTTTAAGTTTAAAATCACTTTCAAATCAAACAACCAATCCATTAGATACTTTTAAACATTTAATGGATTGTCCATTAAAAAGACATTGTGTTTTTGTACAAATTAACTATACAAAAGGAAATTATCATTTTATCATTATTGTAATTGGATTACTTGGATATATATATATAATGATAAAAGTCCATATGGTTAAATCGGATTAATAAGATATGAGACAATATTAATCCACGAACGATTTAATCATTAAATATCCCTAGTCGTAGTATTATCAAGACTGGATATTGATAATGCGGAATAGACTAGTATTACACTTGTGCGCGTTATGGAAGCTTAACGATATAGTTCTAACATATTAAGGTATTGGATACTTATACAAGTGTAATAAGAGGTTTTGTTAGCCGTTGGACCGGGAACAGTTCGCTCTAGATAGATGACCAGTGCGTAATCACACACGTATATATATAACGATAAAAGTCAAGTTTTTGGTGCTGTTGCCGGGGACTTATTTATCTTTCACTATTAATTTTGAGGTTAGATACCTTTACTTGTATCTAATTTCTTTTTACTTATTATTTCTGTTTTCTTGTGTTTCAGGTTCTCAGACACTACATGAGACGAACCAGAAGCTTTGAAATCCGACTGCTTGACCCAGAGATTGAAAGGCATTATCGGAAACTCTCACCAAGCAAGGCAATATCAGATCCACAAGTTCACCATATGGAGGAGCACCAGAACCAAACCAACATGAAGAAACGGTTAATAATATCAATAATTTCAACAGACATTGGAACAATCCTTATTCCAATACCTATAACTCAGGGTGTAGGAATCACCCCAATTTCACATGGAGTAACAATTCAGGGCAAAGAACTATCATCCACCTGGATTCCAACAATAAAAAGAAAGTCAGGAGCATGAGAAAGAACCAGAAATAGCAGAAGTGCTAGCTCAATTAAAAAAATATGATGATATGTTTCAGAGCCAATCAGCTTCTATTAAAACACTGGAGAATCAAATTGGACAACTGGCCAATGCTCAGAGTTACAGACCACCGAGAAACTTTCCTAGCAACACAGAACCAAATCCAATGAACCGAAGGAATGAGCAATGTCAAGCCATTACCTTTAAAAGTGGTATTGTAATCAACAAAGATGTTGGAATCAAGGCATCCATTGAAGAAGTCCCAAAAGATGCAGTTCCACATATGGAGGAAAAAGAAGCAAAGGAAAAAGATCAAGAAAAATTCATTCTTCCTCCACCTTTTCCACAGTGTCTTCAGAAAAATAAACTGGAAAAGCAGTTTGCTCGATTCCTGAAGGTGTTCAAAAAGCTGTATATCAACATACCATTTGCAGAAGCCTTGGAAGAAATGCCTAACTATGTCAAATTTATGAAAGACATTCTTTCACGAAAATGGAGATTGAGAGATTACAAGACAGTAGTATTGATAGAAGAATGCAGCGCCATCATTCAGAGGAAACTTCCCCCAAAGTTGAAAGATCCTGGTAGTTTCACAGTCTCATTCACCATTGGAGAACATTATATCGGTAAGGCTTTATGTGATTTAGGTGCAAGTGTTAATTTGATGCCTTTTTCGATTTACAAGAAACTGCAAATTGGAGAAGCAATGCCTACTTCAGTCTCTTTGCAACTTGCTGATAGAACGCTCGTATTTTCGAGAGGTGTGGTTGAAGATGTGCTTGTCAAAGTTGACAAACTCATTCTCCCAGCAGATTTCATTATCCTTGACATGGAAGAGGATAAAGATGTACCTATCATTCTTGGGAGACCATTCTTGGCTACAGGTCGAACTGTTATTGATGTACAAAAAGGAGAACTAACCATGAAAGTTCAGGACCAAGAAGTTACTTTCAATGTTTTCAAATCCATGAAATTCCCGAGCGATGAAAATGAGGAGAAATGTTTCAGAATTGATGTTGTTGATAGTATCATCCAGGATACTGACACAATTCCCACGGATAAACTTGAAGCTTGCATCACTAACATGACTGACAGCGAGCTAGATGAAGAAATTCTAGAATGTATCAACTACCTTGACAAGCCATTCCGCGTCAAAACGACACCACATGCGGAAATTCTGGAACTATCGAAGAAAGAGCGAATCAAGCCTTCGATTGAAGAACCACTGCAGCTGGAGCTAAAACTACTTCCGAGCCATCTCAGGTATACATTTTTAGGAAACACTTCCGAATTACCTGTGATTATTTCTTCTTCGTTAACATTCGAGCAGGAAGAAAAGTTTCTGAGAGTGTTACGAGAACACAAGAAGGCCATTTGCTGGACTATAGCAGCTATTCGAGGCATTAGTCCATCATTTTGTATGCATAAGATCCTGATGAACGATGAGTACAAACCCACAGTGGAGCATCAACGGAGACTAAATCCAATCATGAAGGAGGTCGTGAAGAAAGACATTATCAAATGGTAAGGTTTGGGGGTATTAAAGTCCATATGCTTAAATCGGATTAATAAGATATGAGACGGTATTAATCCACGAACGATTTAATCATTAAATATCCCTAGTTATAGTATTATCAAAACTGGACATTGATAATGCGAAATAGACTAGTATTACACTTATGCGCGTTATGGAAACTTAATGACATAGTTCTCATATATTTAGGTATTGGATACTTATGCAAGTGTAATAAGAGGTTCTATTAGCCGATGGATCGAGAACAGTTCGCTCTGGATAGATGACCGGTGCGTAATCACACGCGTATATATATAATGATAAAATTCAAGTTTTTGGAGCTGTTGCCGGGGACTTATTTATCTTTCACTATTAATTTTGAGGTTATATACCTTTACTTGTATCTAATTTCTTTTTACTTATTATTTCTATTTTCTTGTGTTTCAGGTTCTCTGACACTACATGAGACAAACCAGAAGGTTTGAAATCCGACCGCTTGACACAGAGATTGAAAGAACCATCAGACAGTTGAGAAGGGAAATGCAAGAAGACCAAGAAGTACTGATCAACATGGAACCTGAACCTTTATAAGTTACACCACCAATACCCATTTGAGACAGAACCATTCCGATGGTTGACGACTTCATTTCATGTATTGTACTTCCTCCCTTACCAGCAAATACGGGTGATATCAAAACATGCATTCAGATGATTCAGCAGTCAGTTCAGTTTGGGGGAATGCAACTAAAGATCCTAATGCCCATATCAGCAACTTCCTGGAAGTTTGGGCACTTTTAATTACAACCGTGCAGCTGATGAAGTAATGAGAATGCGAGTTTTTCCATATTCCTTGAAAGACAGAGCTAAAGCTTGACTACATTCACTACCAGCAGGTTCCATCACAACTTGGGACACTCTAGCCACCAAATTCCTTGCAAAGTACTTTCCACCAGCCAGAACTGCAAAGTTTAGGAATGACATCACATCATTTGTGCAACATGACTCAGAATCCCTATGCGAAGCTTGGGAAAGGTACGAAGATTTACTTAGAAAGTATCCTCACCATGAGATTGCAAAATGACTACAAGTCCAAACATTCTATAATGGACTTTCTGGAATAATGAGAACCACAATTGATGCTGCTGCTGGAGGAGCTTTAATGGCAAAAGGAGAAGATAAGGCTTGAGAGCTAATTGAAGAAATGGCCAACAACAATTCATTGTGGCCAACAGAAAGGAGCATGATCCAAAGAATTGTTGGAATTTATGAAGTTGGATCTAACACACCAGTGAATGCCAAGCTGGATCAGATATGCAAATTCATGGAAACTCTCACCACGCAAGGCAATATCGGATCCACAAGTTCACCATATGGAGGAGCATTAGAACCAAACCAACATGAAGAAACGGTTAATTATATCAATAATTTCAACAGACAAGTGAACAATCCTTATTCCAACACATACAACCCAATGTGGAGGAATCATCTAAATTTCGCATGGAGTAACAATTCAGGGCAAAAGAATATCCACCATCTGGATTCCAACAACAAAACAAAGGCCAGAAGCATGAGAAATAACCAGGAATAGCAGAAGTGCTAGCTTAGTTAAAAAAATATGATGCTATGTTTCAGAGCCAATCAGCTTCTATTAAAACACTGGAGAATCAAATTGGACAACTGGCCAATACTCAGAGTTACAGACCACCAGGAAACCTTCCTAGCAACACAACCAAATCCAAGGAACCGAGGGAAGGAGCAATGTCAAGCCATTACCTTGAAAAACGGTACTGAAATCAACAAAGATGTTGGAATCAAGGCATACATTGAAGAAGTCCCAAAAGATGAAGTTCCGCAAATAGAGGAAATAGAAGCAAAGGAAAAAGATCAAGAAAAAATCATTCCACCTCCACCTTTTCCACAGTGTCTTCAGAAAAATAAACTGGAAAAGCAGTTTACTCGATTCCTGGAGGTGTTCAAAAAGCTGTATATCAACATCCCATTTGTAGAAGCCTTGGAAGAAATGCCTAACTATGTCAAATTTATGAAAGACATTCTTTCACGAAAATAGAGATTGGGAGATTACAAGATAGTAGCATTGACAGAAGAATGCACCGCCATCATTCAAAGGAAACTTCCCCCAAAGTTGAAAGATCCTGGTAGTTTCACAGTCCCATTCACTATTGGAGAACATTAGATCAGTAAGGCTTTATGTGATTTAGGTTCAAGTGTTAATTTGATGCCTTTTTGATTTATAGGAAACTGCAAATTTGAGAAGCAATGCCTACTTCAGTGTCTTTGCAACTTGCTGATAGAACGCTCGTATTTCCGAGAGGTGTGGTTGAAGATGTGCTTGTCAAAGTTGACAAACTCATTCTCCCAGCAGATTTTATTATCCTTGACATGGAAGAAGATAAAGATGTACCTTATCATTCTTGGGAGACCATTCTTGGCTACAGGTCGAACTGTTATTGATGTACAAAAAGGAGAACTAACCATGAAAGTTCAGGACCAAGAAGTTACTTTCAATGGTTTCAAATCCATGAAATTCCCGAGCGATGAAAATGAGGAGAAATGTTTCAAAATTGATGTTGTTGATACTATCATCCAGGAAACTGACACAATTCCCACGGATAAACTTGAAGCTTGCATCACTAACATGACTGACAGCGAGCTAAATGAAGAAATTCTGGAATGTATCAACTACCTTGACAAGCCATTCCGCGTCAAAACGACACCATAGGTGGAAAGTATGGGACAACTGAAGAAAGAGCGAACCAAGCATTCGATTGAAGAACCACCGCAGCTAGAGCTAAAGCTACTTCTAAGACGTCTTAGGTATGCATTTTTAGGAAACGCTTCTGAATTACCTGTGATTATTTCTTCTTCGTTAACATTCGAGCATGAAGAAAAGTTTCTGAGAGTGTTATGAGAACACAAGAAAGCCATTTGCTGGACTATAGCAGCTATTCGAGGCATTGGTCCATTATTTTGTATGCATAAGATCCTGATGAACGATGAGTACAAACCCACAGTGGAGCATCAACGGAGACTAAATCCAATCATGAAGGAGGTCATGAAGAAAGAAATTATCAAATGGTTCGATGCCGGTATCATTTACCCCATCTCTGACAGTACTTGGGTGAGTCCTATGTAATATGTACCAAAGAAATGAGGAATTACAGTAGTCACAAATGAAAAGAACGAGCTGATTCCAACAAGAACGGTGATTGGATTGAGAGTATGCATGGACTACAGGAAGCTGAACAAAACAACAAGGAAAGATCATTTTCCGTTGCCATTCATTGACCAGATGCTGGACAGACTGGCCGGACATGAATTTTATTATTTTCTGGACGGATACTCGGGGTAAAATCAGATAGCCATCGCCCCAGAATATCAAGAGAAAACCACATTTATATGTCAGTATGGTACTTTTGCTTTCCGCATGATGTCATTTGGATTATGTGATGCTCCTGCTACATTTCAAGGTTGCATGATGGCCATCTTCTGAGACATGCTGGAAAAAAGTATGGAGGTTTTCATGGATGATTTCTCTGTGTTTGGAGACTCTTTCGACCACTGCTTGCAAAATCTGGAATAAATGTTACAAAGATGTGAAGATACCAACCTGTTACTCAATTGGGAGAAATGCCATTTCATGGTGCATGAAGGCATCGTCCTAGGACATCAGATCTCACAAAAGGGAATCGAGGTAGACAAAGTAAAGATTGAGAAAATTGAAAAACTACCTCCACCAATATTTTTTAAATGGATTCGGAGTTTTCTCGGACATGCAGGTTTATACAGGAGATTTATCAAAGACTTCTCAAAGATTGCTAAACCTCTGTGCAATCTTCTGGAGAAAAATGTGTCTTTCAACTTCACCAAAGAATGCCACGAAGCTTTTGAAATCTTGAAACAGAAGCTGGTCTCTGCTCCCATCATAGTCGCACAGGACTGGACCCTTCCATTTGAGGTGATGTGTGATGCTAGTGATTTTTCTATAGGTGTAGTTTTGGGACAACGCAAAGCCAAAATTTTCTATACCATTTACTACTCCAGTAGAACTTTGAATGAAGCTCAACTCAACTACACAACCACTGAAAAGGAGTTGCTTGCAGTTGTGTTCGCTTTTGAAAAATTTTGCTCTTATCCGCTGGGTCCCAATTTGTGGTCTACACAGATCATTCAGCAATCAAATACGTGATCGCGAAGAAAGATGCCAAACCCAGATTGATCCGCTGGATATTTCTACTACAAGAATTTGACGTGGAGATCCGAGACAGGAAAAGAACAGAAAACCAAGTGACATATCACTTATCGAGATTCGAGAATGGAGAAACAGCTGGCAAAGAACTGGAAATCAAAGAAACTTTTCCAGATGAACATTTATTTGCCATGAAACAGCATGATGTCCCTTGGTATGCCGACTATGTCAACTACATAGTATCAGGAAAATGACTGTTGGAATGGACAACTCAGCAACTAAAGAAGTTCTTCAAAGAAGTCAAACATTATATCTTGGATGAACCATACCTGTTAAAATGATGTGCTGATCAATTACTGAGACGGTGTGTCCCACAGGAGGAGGTCAACAGTGTCCTGCAACATTGTCATTCATCACCATACGACGGACACTTCAGCGGGAATAAAACTGCAGCCAAAGTCCTACAATCATGTTTGTTCTGGCCCATTTTTTTTAAAGATGCTTATCTTTTTTCTCTTCAATGTGACATGTGCCAGAGAACGGGAAATATTTCAAGGAGAAATGAACGACCTTTGCAAAACATTCTAGAAGTGGAGATATTTGATGTATGAGGTATTGATTTTATGGGACCTTTTATTCCATCATTCGGAAACATGTACATACTAGTTGTAGTTGACTACGTTTCCAAATGGGTTGAAGCAATTGCACTGCCATCCAATGATTCAAAAGTGGTGATTAAATTCCTTAAAAAGAATATTTTCACTCGCTTCAGAACACCTCGGGCTATTATCAGCGATAGTGGCATATAATTCTGCAACAAATACTTTGATGCACTCATATCCAAATATGGAGTTACTCATAAAGTTGCCACTGCCTACCATCCACAATCAATTGGACAGGTTGAAGTTTCAAAAGTGGTGATTAAATTCCTTAAAAAGAATATTTTCACTCACTTCGGAAAACCTCGGGCTATTATCAGCAATGGTGGCATATATTTATGCAACAAATACTTCGATGCACTCATATCCAAATATGGAGTTACTCATAAAGTTGCCACTGCCTACCATCCACAGTCAAATGGACAGGTTGAAGTTTCAAACAGGGAAATCAAAAGAATTTTGGAAAGAACCATTGGATCAACAAGGAATGACTGGTGTGAAAATTTGGATGATGCATTATGGGCCTACCGGAAAGCTTACAAGACACCCATTGGTATGTCCCAATATCGAATGGTGTTTGGAAAAGCGTTTCATCTGCCAGTGGAGCTTGAACACAAGGCGTACTGGGCATTGAAGAAGTTGAATCTTGATCTACAAGCAGCATGAGAGAAAAGACTCTATCAACTCAACGAATTATAGGAATTTCACCTACAGGAGTATGAGAATGCCAAACCGTACAAAGAAAAGACGAAAAAATGGCATGATAAAAAGATAGTGCGTAGACAAGTGGAGCCAGGGCAACATGTGTTGTTATACGATTCACGGCTGAAACTTTTTCCTGGAAAGCTGAAATGCAAGTGGTCAGGCCCATTTGTGATTACTCAGGTGTTACCATATGGAGTTGTTAAGATATACAATCCCAAGTCAAACAACACATTCAAAGTTAACAGCTAGCGTGTCAAGCACTACTGATGAGAATCAATTGAGCGACAAAAAAAAGTGTCACACTTTCAGATCCAGCCTAACGTTCGGGCAGTCATGTCTAGCTGACGACATTAAACTTAGCGCTAGATAGAAGGCAACCCATGCAATTTGTGTATATATTGTGATTTGGTGAGTTTATTTTTGTGTGTTTAATTTGTGTAGGTAAAGTCACATTTCAGGATGGAAGAAGTTCTCGCAAATCTTCACAAACAATTTCCTTCTCTCCCTCAAAACTCTCTGATGAAGATCTACAAAGCTAGCTTGGAACGGATGAAACTACTAATGATTAAAGGTATTCCTAATGACATTCATTGGATTATTTAAGCACGGGTCCGATTGGCAAGTGAGTCTTCTGACTCTTTTATTTCACACATGTCTGGTTTAGGAAAAAGCACCTATGCTAAAAAGATAAGAGCTAAAAGAATGGGCGTTTGTTATAAATGTGCTCGTATGACATGTAATACTTGTTATCTTTCTTTAGGATGGTGTCTGATAATCGTGAAGATAAAATTAAATTCATTAGGGATGGCTTGAGTAATGAGTTTTTGGATAACATATCTAAGACTCTTGAGACGCATTCCAGTGGATATGTGCATCATGCAATTCACATGTTATATACACAATTCCGAAAAGAAAGACAACAATATAGTCTCAGGAATCTGACTCTAAAAGACCCTGTTTGCCAATTTTTAAGAAAATTGGATGGGAAGCTTGCCTCTGACGCATAGACGTTATTCAAGCCGTTATTTTCTGGTAAATATTATATTTCTTTGTCTTTTCCTAAAAATTATGATTTATTTTGTTGTTTTCTTTTTATTTTCTCCGACACGATCCAGACTTTTTGACCTTTCACGTTTTCTTTTATTGTTTTGCTAATAATCGTCATTTGGAAGATACTAGTGCTATTATTACTAACCCTTTTCAAGTGTTATAAATTCAACTCATCATTGCACTTTTGAAGGCATCCAAATAAAAATGGAAGCCACTTCAAGAATACGAGTTGTAAATATCTGTGTCTTTTGTGGTACTAGTGTTGGTACTAAGCCACAATACGTAGCGGCAACACATGAATTGGGTCGAGTCTTAGCTGAAAGGAATATGCACTTAGTATATGGCGGTGACAATCTTGGACTAATGGGGATCATTTCAAAGGCCGTACAGGATGGAGGGAGTCAAGTCTTGGGAATCATCCCAAAACCTTTAGCAGAGGGGAATCTGATAGGACCATCAAACGGAGAGGAAATAATTGTGCCAGGTACGTATGAACGACTAGTAGAAATGATTAACCGTGCTGATGCTTTTATTGCTTTACCAGGTGGCTTGGTTACAATGGAGGAAATCTTTACAGTACTATCTTTGGGCGAACTTGAACATACACCAGAAACCAATTGGACTGTTCAACGCAGATGGATTTTATGATTTTCTTTGTGTATTTCTTGATGATGCCCGGAGAAATGGGTTCGTGTCAAAACCTTTAAAAGAACTCATTTTCACGGCCAGAACTGCCCCAGATTTAATTGACCAAATCTTAGCCTTTGAAACACAAATTGACTTTATCATTTCCAAGATAAACTGGTCTGATAATGATCGTGGTAAAAAACATCGGATAAATCTGGATATTAACCTTTAATTTTCATTTTAGATGTAAAATTTCAGCTAACCAGATGCTATCTTCTAAACTCATCTTCTACTTTTTAAGACATTGAGGACAATACCTCATTTATGTTTGGGGGTGGGAATAGTTGACTAGTATCTTATTTTTATGTTGTTTTTATTTTTAGTCTAAAATTTTCAAAAAATTCAAAAAAAAGTAAAAAATTTTAAAAATCAAAAAATATTTTGAGTTTTTGTGTTTTTAATTTGATTAATCAGGTGAAATTGGTGTGAGATAGTTGTGTAAGGAATTTTCACTCATGAGACGTATCTCAACCTATTTCAAAACAAGTTAATTTTTGTTTATTTCCTTTTGAATTATTTAATTTGTGAATTCTCCATAATATTGACTAAAAATAATCTTCATATGCTCAGTTGACATGTATTATCAACATACATGGTAACATACGGACATGAGTAGTAATTGACGAGTTTGTAATATTCAGTGTTCTAGTTTAATTGGAGGAAGCATCTAAAAAAACGATGGGATAAAAAAAACGTCTTAGATCCGGGTAATTAAGTCCGAAGAAGTGTTTTTAACACCTAGTGCCCTAAAACCAACTGGTTTGGGATTCACTGATCCAAAGCTCGCTACATGGATCGAATATGTTATAAAATAAAAAGAGATTATGAAATACAAGTTATTAAGTCTGTAGGGGTGTCTTAACACCTAGTGCCCTAAAGCCAACTGGCTTGGGAGTCACTGACACAAAGCTCATTACATGGATTGAAGATGTTGCATTATTTACTTTCCGCATAAAAAAAATCAGAAAAATCAGAAAAATATTCCATTGCTAAAAAATGGTGTGAATTCTGACATAACTTTAGGACAAAAATATTACTTTCTTTTCAACTACACTTGTGAATATTGTGGGCACAATGACTTGATTAATACCTTGTTAGCTGTGTGTATGGAGAATGGTAAAAATAATTGAAGAATTTACTTATTCCGTAATTTAGAAAGAAATAAATAACTCTAAACTTGGATAAGAAGTTTCACCTGATTAGTCACTAACTTGTTTATTCTCTTTTCTCTTTTCTTTTTTCTTTTTTGTGCATTAGTTTTATTATCTTTTTGTTTTTTTAAGACGTTTGTGGGTATCGTTGCTGTAAGCCCTCACGAGAATACAACTCGTCCACTAGGGACACCTAGGGGTATAAAGGCTTGTTGCATACGCTAAATGCAACCGTAATCCCTACGAAAGTGACTTAGCTTAGTTTTATTTTAGAGATGTTTATGTTATTTTATTTTATTGTTTTGCTCGAGGACTAGCAAAATGTTATATTTGAGGGTGTGATGAGTGGTAAATATATCATTATTTCCCACTCATTTAACATAATATTTTGTATAGTTTCTTGAGTTTTGTGAATATTTTGATGTGTTTTGTGGTATTTTGTAGATAAATAAGGTTTCCGGACTCTCTGGAAGTGATTCGGGGCCAAAATAGTGAAAAACAGACAAAAATGGCAAAACTGTAATTTAGGCGTCGTGACACGAACAGCGCGTCGCGACCGCAAAACGTGCGCCGGAACCTGCTAAAATGCACCGTGACACGTGTCAAATTCTGAGAAGTTTTCTAAAATGCACCGTTGCTAAAATACGTCGCTAAAATACGCCGGATGCTAACTTGCGCCTGCCATGGGTCAACATCACGGCAATCTACTAACGTGCGTCGTGCCATGTGTTACTATCACATGCTGCCGACAATCATCATCGCCACGTTAGAATAATTATTGAGTAATAATTCAGCCCCGCCAAGTGTCACCATCTCATCCAAAGACGCCTGCCACGTGTCGCCGTCTCCGCGTTATGCGCCGCAAATCACGGCGCGTCGCGACGCGCAAGGGTGGCATGTCGCGACGCGCGTGATCAAAAATGTCTATAAATTGAGGCCGAATTTTCAGATTTGAATTCATACCTTCTTTTATGTAATTCCTTAATAATACTAGAGGATTGTATCTTGTTTGTTTATTTACAGCTTTTAGTAATTAATTTCCCCTTTTGCACTTTCTTTCAGTCTTTACTTTCTGTAATTTACTTTTCAGTACATTACTTTCATTTCTTTACTTTTCAGCAATTTACTTTTCAGTAATGAGGAGGTAACTCCCCCCCTGCTGGAGTAAAAGGTAAAACTTTTATTACTACTATTTAGATTAATCTCCCTCAAATATAATATATAAACTTATTAAAACCTGACTTATTGAGGATACCGCCTGACTGGTCGGTTGGTAAATATTGAAATTGGTTTTAACCTGACTAAACTGGATACTGCATGATTGGTCGGTTGGTAATTAATTATAAATTTGACTTAATCAGGATACCGCCTATATGGCAGGTTGGTATTATCACGCAAAGTTAATATATTATATTAAGGGAGATATCTAAAATAGTAGTGATAAAAGTGGATCATTTTACTCCAGCATTTTCTTTTATTGTACTTTTATATTTTTACTTTTCAGCATTTACTTTTACGCATTTACTTTTCCTCATTTACTTTTCAGTGTCTTTTATTTTATTTAAGCTATTACTAGTCGTAAATATGTGTTGTAGCTAAACCAGTTATCTGGGGTTGTGATGAATTCCAATTTCACCGGTTAATAAGAGGTTATTTTATGGTTTGGGTAATTTAAAGATTTATTTATTGAGTCTTAGTCTTAATGCTTCTTGTTAACTGGCAATTAATAAGATTGATTCGGTAAACTTAAAATGAACTTGGAAAAGAGATTTTAGGTTCATGACCTTAGACTCAATAGCCCACGATCTTCCTTAAGGATAGATAACCATTTAATAGATTTTCTTACAAGATAGGAATATACCTGTCGGGCGGGGGTAGCCATAATTGGAACTTAATCTTAATAAATTCAGATAACTTGATTGACATAGGAATATGATTAATTGAGTTACACTGGGTATTTGTATTTGACCATCGGAATAGGCTTTTACATAATTTCGTGTTCCAGGTTAATAAACCAATATATTACACAAACGTAAATTAAGCACTTCATCTTTTAAAAGATATTAGAAAGATTCACAACTCTGGATAGTTTTATAAATTTGAATTTTCTTCAATATATTTTCAAGCAATTTTATTTACTTGTTTTAAGTTTAAAATCACTTTCAAATCAAACAATCAATCCATTAGATACTTGTAAACATTTAAATTCACAAATTAATAAAAGGTTTTAAGTCCTCGTGGGATCGATACTTTTTATACCACTTGAACGATACGTGCGTTTGCGTTATACACGTGTGATTACGCACCGGTTATCTATCCAGAGCGAACTGTTCCCGATCCAACGGCTAACAGAACCTCTTATTATACTTACATAAGTATCCAATACCTATATGAGAAATATGTCGTTAAGCTTCCATAACCCGCACAAGTGTAATACTATTCTATTTCGCATTATCAATATCCAGTCTTGATAATACTATTGTAGGGGTTTTTATGGGGTGAATCCGGTAACGCAGCGGAAGCGGTGAAAATCCGATTTTCAGATTTCAAAATTTTTTCTCGGATTTATTAAATAAACATATTTATTTAATATTCCAATAATCAAATTATGAAATAAAATTCAATAAATCATATTTAAGTGAATTTACCAAATTACCCTTACTTTGGTATTTTGTCCATTTTAGTCCGAAATTGATCTAATCAATTTTGAATGATTCTAAATCATTTCTAAGATGAACTTAGCATGTTCAAAACATCAAAATACCAAAACAACCTAAATCCTCATTTTCTTCACCAAAGCCGAGAGCACCATCCAGGGGGGGTTGTGCATTTTGTCATTTAATGCATCAAAACACATAAAGATGCAATCCAATGAATATGAAACTTTATATGCATCATATACACACACAAATATACAACATATATGAAAAGCCCCAAATTTGGAATTGGTCATGAACCCTAATTTTTCAATTTCCACAAATTGGACAAATTAGACCAAATACATTAAATCAATTACTTCAATCATCATTCTTCCATCCAATCCAAGTCTCAACACAATTAAACAAATCAAGATCAAATCTAGGTCATTTAAGAGTGGTTCAATAACTCTAGATTAGCAACATGGTTTCCAAAAACCTTAAAAGAAAGCTTACAACTACAATAGTCACAACCTTCCTTCACAATACATGCTCAACACTTTCAATAAAAAAATTCCATCATCAAAACACAAGAAATAAAGAAAAGAATAACTTAAGAACATCACAAGATGTTGCCTAGATCCTAAGGAACAATTTCCTTTCTAATAGTAAGTTTGAAAAACTTACAAAATCCAATCTTTTCTTTTGGTTTTTCCTTTTCTCATTCACTTGTTTCCTTGGTTTCTTTCAATGGAGTTTTATGAAAAGTGTATTAGGTTAGCAAATGAAGATGAAATGAAAACAATATATACTTGTAATAATTTGCCCTTGGCCGAAAATCACAAGCATTTACCAAATTATTTTCATTTCAATTTCATTTCAAAAACATGTTATCAACTTGCATAAATATCTTAATACAACTTTATTAGATATTTATTTAAGTCAACAAAGGCAACTAACATCATTTACTTAATATATCATAATGTAAGATATTTATATTTTAATTAATTTAATCATTTAACAATTAAATAATTAATTAATTAATCAAATACAAATATATTAAATATATGTATAATATTTACATTAAATATTAAAAACATATATTCATTTAGGATATAAGTCAAATAACTCATTTTGACTATTAATTAATGTGTATTTAAATTAATCAAGTATTAAATGTAAATACACAATAATTAGGCAAATGACTATCTAGTCCTTTTAGCACGTATCTTGCGTTTAACCTTTAAACGACTTTATAAATAATCAATATTATTTATTAATGTTGCTCTAGTGCTCTACGAGTATGTTTCATTATTGAGACTCTCTAGATTCAGGTATATCCGTCACGAAATCAAATTTCGTGTCCATAATCTATCCACCCGTAGATTATGACGATCACGGATAATCTCGCTGAATCATACAGGTCGAGGTCATGACAAATGTATAATTCCTCCGTCACAGGTATCCGGATAAATCCCAGAGATATAGATATAAACGTCAAATCTCTATCGGGATTATCCAGTCGACTATTCTATTAGCAATCTCAAAAGAATGTTTAGAACTAGCTTCTAAACTTTACCACGGGCCCATGGTTTTATCTGATTGCTAATCATATGGACTACCTATGCTCTGATACACAGAACTGACGGATCCTATCTTGATATACATAGGACACCCTGAAGATCTGTCTACACCCAACGAACAAGCGGAGGTCTGATCTAAATAGATCGGTGACGTGACTGCCGTCTAAGTGTAGAAGATGTCTCATGTGCCCACAATGGCATCTCAAGTCTAAGAATCACAAGTGCTACTCAACCCAAGAAGATTCTTATTGACGTTGGTGTACCATCCATTAAGAATCTTCGGTGAGTCGTTCAATGTTTATCCGCTATAAACACCTACACGTCTATACTAGTCTCCAAGACTTATGGTTCATTGAGAAACCATTGGAATCATATATTCCAGTATACGACATGTACCGGTCTCAACGGGTTTACTATACTGACCAAGTAGTGTAAACCTTGACCAGGAACTGTTTGAGAATGACAACATCATGATACTTCTCAATGTCCGTGGCGACGCTTTTGCAACTGTATCATGACTAATCATTCTAGGGTCATTACGTCTTTACCATATAGAAAGATAGATTATATTATAGAAAATGCATATATTATTCATAATAATAATGTTTTACAGAAGTATTCAACAGAAATACAACCGGGAATTGGCACTCTGAGCACCAACCCCAACAACTACGACTAGGGAAATTTAATGATTAAATCGTTTGTGGATTAATATTGTCTCATATCTTATTAATCTGATTTAACCATATGGACTTTTATCATTATATATATATCCAAGTAATCCAATTACAATAATGATAAAATGACAATTTCCTGTTGTCACATAGTTAATTTGTACAAAAATACAATATCTTTTTACAAATAGTGATGCTATAGTTCATAATTTTCCAACATCGGGATAGTATGACTAGGTCATGACTTCCCGATTACAGAGATTAGTTACTCAGGATCCGATATATGCTTCGTATAGGGCAGACACAGAGCCAGCCCTAGGCCTAGCATGTAACATCTGATACTGGATCGTATTACGTATTACATAATATTAGTATTACTACGCCTTATACAGATGATATTCCTCGGTGAATATTTCTGGAGAATTGGGTAGGCACGGTGCTTTGCTAGAAGCCAACCATGTCTTGTAAATCAGTGAGAACATGGTACGGGATATGCACGTGTTCGGATAGTCTGATAACCGTATTTACTGCCAACATATCCAGGAATCTCTTGGGTCGCTTCCCAAAGATTCACCAATGACATTTGACTCAGATAGAATTAATCTGGGATTAATTATGAGAGAGCAAATTAATCTGAGATTAATTGCGGCAAGAATTAATCTGGGATTAACTTCGTATAGAAGAGAGAACGCGATTAATTTAGAATTGATCGATAAAATAAATTTAATAGTTAAATTGGATTTTTCTATTTAATTTATTTATTTGTGTTAATTAAAATCAGATTTCAATACGAAATTAAAATTGGATTTTAATTCGGGCGAACGAATTAATTTAGAATTAATTCGAAAGCGACTATCGTAATAATTTTTCGAGGCATAATTATTTAATTAAATTAGATTTAATTATGGCGCGACGGTAAATTCGTTTAATCGGAATTAAACGAACCCAATAAAATTGTCTGTGACTTTGCATGTGTCTTTTTATGTTTTGGGAACATAAAATATATTTGACTTTGGTGGGCCCAAGTCAAGTTGTGTGTTGAGGAAGCCAACTTAAATTTTGAATTTAAAATATGGTGGGACCACATGACTTACATCAAAGGTCAAATGTTGATGTAAGTAGTTGGCTTAATTAATGCTTTTAACACAACCGAAAAAAGTCTTGAAAAACTCTCTTCTTCCTCTCCACCTTGGCCGATTCTTCTTTCCATATTGTAGTGAAATTTTGCTTCAAAATTTCAACAAAGCTAGCACTTGGAGGAGTCAAATTAGGTGATAGGGAAACTCACCCAAGGAATAAACAACATAACAACAAGCTTGGAGCTTCTTCCAAAGAAGAAAATTTCGAAATTTCTCCAAATAACAATGTAAGTGATTCCACCACTTTTCTTGATATTTCACACATATAATCATAATTAGGATCTTGTGGCATGTCTTAGAGACTAACATTTCTATCATGCATGGAAATCTATTCAATGGAATTAGATCATGCGCTATTATTCCAAAGGCTTAACCCAAACTCTCTTTGTTAAGTTCCTAAGGATTTACCACAATTATCCTATCAGTGATCAAGCAATAGAATACAGTTAAACACATAGAATAATAAATAATCATATACCAAACCCAAAAGAATAAAAAGATACAAATTAATTAATTAAATATGTACTTAAGATCCATTACAACTCTAAATTAATGATTTAACTACTCATAATATTCAAAAAAAAAAAAAAAAAAACTAAAGCTAATCATTAATATAAGCCAATAACGCATAAAGATAAACTTAGAGAAGAAAAGACAGAAAAAACTATCGTTAGAGTCTTCTACTTCAATCTCCAGCACTGGTTGAGAATTTGATTCATGTCTTACTCTAGATGCACTTCTATGCTCTTGAGTCTCCAAAAATATGTTATATGTCTGATATTTCGGTTTAGAACCAGACTTGTCTTTATATAGGAGATCTTGAGAACTTTTAGTTCCGATCAAAATAGGATTCTCGGGCATATTGGCATGCCAATGAAGAGCCATTGGCGCACCAATATGTGGAAGAATGTATGTTGTTGATGCTGATGAAATTGGCGTGACAATGACTCAATATTGTCGCCCCAATATGAGGCGGGAAGCTTCTCCATTTTCATGCTCCTTTTTTACTATGATTTAGTCCGATTTAATCTTCGACGTAAACTACAAAGTTGTAGCTAATTGAATTTTCTTTCCAATACAACTTGACTTACCTCATTTAGACATCGTATGAAAAATTTATGGATAAAATACTGAAAGTTGTGCAAATCAAGAGGTCAGTGGTGCAAAACACCATGATTTGTCGACATTTCAAACTCGTGTCTTTCCATATGTATCATATCCTACAAAATCACCCAAAGCACATCAAAACACTCAAGAGGCTCGAATTAACTCACAAAATGTAAGAATTATGGACGGTAAATATGATATATTGATCGCTCATCAGAAGTCATATATTCAAATCTTATGTGATACATTTAATTTAGGTTTTGATAAACTCAAACTTTCATTACTTTAAAAATTAAAAAAAAAAATAGAAGATCATATGATATTATATTAAAAACAGTTAGAGAAAAGTGACAATCTCTCTCCCATTAACCATTTCAATTTTTTTTTATTCCCTTAATAACACATGTTTAATTTGAAAGAGAAGTTCCACTAAAAGGTGGTGTATTTTTTTTTATTATATCTTGACAAAGCGATAAAATATCGTTTAAATTTAGAGCAAAGTATAATTAGGAGAGGGTAAAGTTTTTGGTCTGACAATTCTCGGATATTCTAACTCGAATTTTTTGAGATACTTTATAATATATATAGACTCACTCATCGATGTAAAAGCCTTAACTTTTTTTATTATATCATATGTTTTCACACTTTGGAAAATTTCAAAAAACTAGCTACCTACAACAAACCCATTTGAATTTCTTCTATGTTGATGGAACCTTGTTCTCATTTGATAATAATTATATGAATTCTGAAATTTTTAAACTTTTTTTTTTATATAGATAGTAGAAGATGCTTTGATATAGTAGTTAAAGTCCAATACGAAAATCTGTTTCATAAAATGAGATAACTACTTTCAAATGTAAAGAAATAATTATTCCCGGAAAATAATTGGGAGAGTTGAACCTATAGGTAATAATTATTTAGTTGATAAAAATAGGGATGATAAGATTACTCATATATATTCCGAATTTATAAAGATTTAGAAGATTTGGATTCATATTTACATTTTAATGATTAGAGAATCCTGAAATAAATTAAAAGATAATTATTATTTTTATATCTGTTAATTGAACGAGATGCATAAAAATATTGATAGTCATATACCACACCTCCTACTTGCACTTATATTATGTTTCCTAGTTTGGAAAGTGGCATACCCTCTCTTGCAAACTTGGAAGTTTTGATTTAACAAGCATCTTTTATAATTTGGAAGTCGAATAACTACCCTTTTAACGAATTTTTTATTTTTTATTTTATTATTTTATTTTAATGGGAAAGATATAAAGCATCTTTTCACAATTTGGAAGTTTATCAACAACTGCCAGTTGACAAACCCATTCATTTTCTTTGTTGATGGAATGTTGTTGTCATTTGATAGAAATATTGTATAAAATATTATGCTACCACGTAAAATCTTTATCTATTCGGGAACGAAATGTGCATGTTGAGAAGAATAACTATTATATAGGGAAAATGAGTATAACTCCTCATCACTTTTAATATTTGACAAAACTAATCGAAACACCGATGTTTAAAGACTAAATAAAACCTCAATGTCTTTCAAAAATACTATATCTCAATAAAGTTATCAGGTAGGGTTGGTAGAAAATCGTGATTCTCGATCAGGATCCTGTCCCATTCAATCTGGGATTCGAGATAATTTTTCATATTGAATAAAAATTTTGATTGGGATTCGGGATGATATGTTGTCCCAAATAAAAAATCAGGCCGATCTTCAAGATTTATATCCTGAATCCCGATCGGGATTCTAGATCCTGCACCATTCGATTTGAGATTCATGATGATTTTTTATCCTCATTCAAAATATCGATCGAGATTCGGGATGATTTTTTTATCCCGAATAATAATCAAGACGGGACGAGATGAGACCCGATAGAGATGTGACGTCTCAGTTGTCATCCCTACTATCATGAGAATTTGTTATAATAGCATGTGGGGTTTTGTTTAGTTTATAAATATTATGAGAGTTTCAATTAGTTTTGTCGAACATCGGGGGTTATGTTAATTTTCTCCTATTATATATCATTTTAGGTATTTTGAAATTTTTGGGAAATATATAAGCATTTATTCACAATTTAGGAAACCAATTTAATTTTTTTTGTCGTGTTTCCTACTTTGTACTCGAATGATTTGTTATAAAGCTAGCTCAAAGCTGTGAATTTTATAAATATTTAGAATTACTCAAATGCTGGAATAAATAATTGGGATCTCTAACATTATTTTTTTAATAATTGTTATCTTTATTTCTTTTTTTTTAAAAAAAAATTAATAATATAAATGTGTATGAGTTCAGATTAACATTAGATTACAAGTTGTAATATCTCCATACAATTTGATTCGGGCTTATGCCTGGCCCAGTGGTTATGTGCTACTATTTGGTTCCAGAGAAAGCTTCAATTCGCCATGAATGATGAAATTTTAGATTTGGATTTGATAATAGTAGAATTCTGTGTCAAATTTTTATAAATTATAATGGGCAGATGTTGGGTAAGAATCAGGGGTGGCAATTTGGATGAAGATTTATTTCATTCGATTTCATTCGATTCGTTTTAAAATAAATAAAAAATTTGAAAAAATAAATTCATTTAATAAATGAATGGATTCGATTTGATTCGTTTATTAAATAAATCAAATACAAATCTAAACTCATTGATTCGTTTAAGATTCATTTTATTATTTTCTTTTACTAAGATTTGAGAAGTTATTGCTAATACAAAAAATAGTACTGTCTATATTTGGTAAATTTATTAATTGTGTATTTCATATTTATAAAGAATTAATGTAAATAAATTACGATAATTTATGTCATTAAATAATATCATAATTAAAAGAATATTCGTATTTGATTGGTATAATAAAGAATCGAATACGAATCAAAATCATGATATTATGATTCGTTTAATAAACTAATCGAATACGAATCTATCATATTTGATTCGATAGATTTGCTGGATACGTAAAAGATATCTTTTTCTTTTCCATCACTTCGATATGTATAAAAAAAATAGTGTGACATTTCATTTTGAATAGCATTTTCAAATCGATTATTTTTTATATTGAACTGGTCGAGTCCATCATTTATAGTCGAAATATGCATTGGTTGATCCGAACTTGTTAATAACTATTTTATCGTCGTTCAGGATTTGATAAAAATTTGATTCATCGATTCGTTTAATCACCCTTAATAAAAATATGTGTGTGTAAGGAAGATTCGTTTAATAATTTACATCAGATCCTTCGGTCTTCTCCTTTAGTTTTTCAATCTTTTCCATCATAACCTTCATAAGGGCATGAGTTGTTTCCCTCTTCTTTCGTGCGTCATCCATTTCATTTCACAGGGTTTCCTCCATCCATTCCATCATCGGAGCCTCTGCAGTTCTATGGTTTCCGTCTCTTGTCATCGTCTTAACGTGCTTGTTGCTTTTCGTACCTTTCCCCACAGACGGCTCTAACTGTTGACGACTGATTTTTGTTCCAGGGATAATTCGGGAAAAATCACTCCTCGAACAAATCTCCTTTAACTGTGAATTTGTTTGGTTTGGGTACCAAATGTAAACTTAGCAAAAGATGAAAAACACACGGACAAAATAGAGGATTTAACGTGGTTCGGCGGGATGGTCTCAACCTACGTCTACAGGCACAAAGGGAATGATGTTTTTATTACGACCTTGGGTCAGACCGGCCTGCCTTTAACTCTAGCTCGGCTGACCGACCTCTTACTAGCTCTCACTTACACTTAAGCTTTTTGCTCTCTTTTACAAGTGAAAAAGCAAATTAGACAGCTCAAAAAAGAGAGATAACCATTTACAATGAATTCTCAACCCATTTATAAACTAGGACAAATTCTACCGTTACAATAGCTTATGACGTCAGTCACGTTTCCTTATCATTATTGCCCATTACTCAGACGTTACTGCTCTTTATCTCGTACGTTAATGCTCATTACTCGGACGTTACTGCTCATTACTCGCACGTTATTGCTCATTACTCGTACGTTTCGCACATCCAACTGCCTGGCAGTTATAAGGCTTACGTCATCCATACATGTGCATAAGATTCAGCATCCCCGAACCATGGTGACGGGGTCGGTGTGTCAGGAAATGTAACATCTTTCACTGTGTCCACTAATAGATCGGGTCGGTGTGCTGAGACTCTAGGTGTTTGGTCTGATTTTCTCGACAGAGGCTGCCCCGAGAGTCTGAAGCTGAGGCTGTCCCGAGAGTCTGATACCGAGGTTGACCCGAGAGTCTGATGTCGAGGCTGACCCGACCACATCATGTAAGTTTCACAAGCGTCCTAGTGCTGTCGAACTTGACCACCTTGGTGTCCCAACGTGTAACTCGGGCTCGGGCCCCTCTGCCGACCTCATATCTTCACGATGTCCTTCGACCTTTATCTATTAACTGCAATCCTCATTCTACCTTTCATAGGGATTCTGACTTCTTGAAAGCTGAAAACGACCATCAACATATAATTTCCCTATTTACACGTGATAGTTGTTAGAATTATTTTTATATGTTAAAATAATATAACAAAAAAAAAAAGCTTCTATTATTTGATTAAAATAAATATGTTTACTTGAAGAGTCATTTGAAAAAGAGTTTATTTTTTCACTATTTAATTTATCACATAAGTAATCAAATAAAAATTTAAAGAGTGAAATTATATGATTCTTTTGAGGATGCTCTAACAATATTGAAGACGGTTAACATAAATAGATCTTTTTGTTTCAACAATTTCTTTTTTTATTATCTTATTCTCTCTGTAATAATAATGAAGAATTTTAGTATGTGGACATTTTATTTTTTTTTTATATCAAAATTTTAATTGACCATTAACGCTTACATTTTAACATTGAGATCAATTAATTATCAAGATTTTGATAGAAAAATAATAAAATATTAGATCTAACATACTTTTAGTAATAGCATGTAATTTTCCAATACTTATAGAAGTTGTAGTACTTAATTGTTATTTATAATAATCTTAGTAGTAAATTAAATACAAATAATCCTTGTAGTGGTTAATATTTTTTAAGAACGTTGCTAGATATTATCGAATGAGTTTGTATAAATTAAAGTATTAAAATTGGAAAAGTCAGATAAATTATCAATAATATCCTTAATTATTTAAACATATTTAACGACCATATTTACAAATCTTTTGAAAACATCCTAATTAAAATTAAATTAGGCAAACTTTCTAAAGAAATAGTAACTGAAGGGAAAGACTAGCAAGTTCAATTAAGAATTAAAGATAAAAATGCATAATATAACAATAGAAATTTGAATTATTATGAAATTGATGTTGTTAAAAATTAATGCTAATAAAAATGAGTTATTATAGGAAGTAAAGTCACCAATTACATGATAAATTATTGCTATTTATAATTAAAAAAAAAACAATTTATCAGCATCTTTAAATCAACTATAGGATGTAATCACATATTTAAATCCATACATATACTCTAATAATATTTAGAAATAAAATTTGAAATTATTTGTGAATATCATAAAATAGAATATAAAAAAAAAGGGCTGACAACAATGTGTTTTCTTGAATCATACCTTAGACTATATTTGAATGATGGAAGATGATGATTTATAATGAAATGGAATGGAATACAAAATTTACAGAGAGATTAAGATTATGTTATTTAATTTATTTATATGAAACAATTTATTTTTTAATTAAATAATTTATTCTTTAATTTATTTGATAGTTTTCATTTTCCATTAATAAATGATTTTATTCTTTAATTATTTTGTATTTTCATTTTCCATTTTTATAGAGATTCTATAATGAAAATATTATTTATCAGTCATTAGATTATAATGAAATTATCTGAACCGTCAATTAAGCCACATAAAGATAGTCATTGGATTCATTATCTCTCTTAATCCTAACCATCTGTTACACTCTCTTTCCTCTCACACAATTGTACTTTATAATATATATATATATATATATATATAAACTGACAGCAATGTGTTTTTGTAATATCCCGGTCATCCGAAACCTGCCCAGCACAATAAATAATTGTGCGAAGCATGTTAATATTCATTTTAAGGTATGAAAATGATTTTCATGACTTAGAAATCCCGAGCGGAGATTCGGGATAAATTTTCAAGTTTTGACGATTTCTGTTAATTTTCTGTTTTGAACAGTTGTTAGTAAAAAAGCCATAACTTCTTCCTTTTAACTCCGATTTTGACGAGTAATATATGGTTTCGAAGGGAATACATAGACGCACATCTTCATGTTAAACATTTTCCCAAAATCATACCCCAAATAGGCCAAAATGTGTGAAAAATGGGTGTCACTGCACAAATCCGAAAACAAATAAGAAAGTGACACTTGGCACAACAAAAGCCACTCACTAACAAAGCAAAAATCTGTCCCAAGTAGAAATAAGATACTATTCACTTCTTCTCTTCCACGCCATCTTCATATTTTGTTCATGTTTCCATCAATTTCTCATGCAAAATGGAAGGAATCAAGTGTTCAATCAAGCATGTAAGTCATCTAAGTCTTGCTCTCCTTAATTTTCAGATTTGAGACATTAGATACTCTCCCCCAAATTCGAATTTGAAAGGACCCTAGGGAGAAATTTGTGAAGTGATATGATTGAGTGAAAGAAGTTGAATATTTGTATGTTTTGTGATATATAGGATGTGTCTAACTTCAATTCTATTGAGTTCATAAAATTCCCCCAAATTTTGCTTAGGGTTGAAAATGATGATGATAGAATGTTGATGATTTTGTTGAGATTGGTTATGGATTAATGATAATTGATGTGTTTGGTTTGATTGGAATGGAAAATGCAAAAGTAGTAAATTGGTCAGTTTTGTTAAAACAGTAGGTTTGGTTTGTACTCTGATTTGCGTGGCCTTGGAAGAGGGATTAGCAAAAGTATAAAACATGAAACTTGTTGATTTATGTCTTATATATATTCCTGTAAAAAAAATTTGAGAAATATTGAGTATTGGAAAATATATGGGGTAATGATTGGGGCTGGTTCTGGCTGAAATTTATGCATACAGCTCTCTGTAAATCAATTAATATGAGGACCTTAGGAGCTGAATTAGGCTAAGTGGAAAGTATGAGTTTTGTTCATTAGGTGTTAAATAAATGCATGTAAATTGGTTTTTCAATTGTAACTAAATTGCTCATGAAATGACAAAAAAACCGAGACATGTTCAGATTTTATCATTGCCGGAAACATAGCTAAAAATTGTAAGTTTGTGTTTTATGAATTAACCGGGTTTGATAAGTGTTTGCGGGAATAATTTGAGTGTTTTGATCATAAATTGATGAAGTAATAATGATGATGCTTATGAGCGTGAAATGGAAATATGCATCAGAAATGCATTGAGTGATGACTTGTGAATAGATAAAGATTAAGTGTGAATAAGTATTTTGATGTTGATAAGTTTATTGTACTTGTAAATTAAAGGAAAAGGAATCGATGTATGCATGCTTCGGATACCTGATGGTGACAATAGAAAGTATCAAACTCGGATAACGTAGGAGTTCCAGGTAAGTAATATATGTGATGAATACTTGAGACGTGTTTTGTTTGAATTTAGATAATAAAGAAATCTTATAAAGATATATGTAACCATAAAACAGGAAGAATATGTGTGTATATAAACAGTAAGATACTAGCAAGCCTTAGGTTGGAAATATAAGAATGATAAAGTATATGTGTTCGCTATATGTGAGTAAATACACATGAGTAAAATATAAGGATACTTGGGATTTGGGGTTGTAGAAAATACACCCTAGGGAATGAGATTAAAGTTTAAGGAATGATAAATTGTAAAAAGGTAAATATGTATTTTAGTGCATGTAGAAAGATACAAAAACAAGAACACGAGTACATACATAGATAAGCATAAGCATATATATATAGTATGTAAGTATATGGTTTACAAGTGTTTTGATGCATGTTTAAGTGAGCATAGAGTATATGTGTAATTAGAATTGCGTATGACAATGGATATATGTATGTGATTTGGAATCCTGGTTTTACGTGTGAGTATCCATACTTTGGGAATTTAATACGATAGAAAAGTTGAAGAATTTGTAATTTCAGTTATGTACATAGATTGATGTAGCAGCAGAGCTTTGTATGTGTATACAAATATAAGTATGGAATTTGTAAGTTATCATGAGAATTGCATATGCATATGTGTGTGTTAAGATTTTAGCAGTTGAGCAAAAGTTAAGAATGTTTTCAAGATTCGAAATGTCTTAAAGGAAAGTTTCAATGTTTTGAAAGATAATATATTTCAGAAAAATATTTTATTTACAATATATGGTTTTATGGTTTTCGGGGCATGAGGTAAAAACTCACCCCATTATGTAACTTGAGATTCAGTTGGAATTGACGAACTCAGAGACATGTACACATGTGGAGGACTGAGGGGACGCTCTCAGATCCTCGAGCAGGACTAGGGTTGACAGATCCCCGAAATCCTGGTTTTTGAGCTTGGGTGGTAGCATAGATCCGCACCCCTAGCTCCAGAGTGTGGCTTGGGGGACGGCGATACGTAACGCCCCAAGACCACCAGATATGAGACAGTAGTGGCATGCTTTGGGGGACGGCGATACGTAACGCCCCAAAGTCATGGATTTGCACTTCTGCCTCCAGATAGGCGTATGGGGGGACGGCGATACGTAACGCCCTCATACGTCCAATTTTTCAGACAGAGACACAGAACTCAGAGAAAGTTTTCAATTTTCAGAGATACAGATTTCAGATAGAAACCTCAGTTTCAGAAACAGATTTTAGATGAATAATTTTTAGAAAACAATAATTCAGAAAGACGTGTTTTTAAAGAGTTTCAGAAACAATTTTTCAGAAACAATTTTTTAGAAAAGGTTTTAAAAAAAAAAAGTATTTTTCTAAGAGTAGGGCATTCTAGAGTATAGTATAAATTTCTATTATGCATATAAATCATATAGTCCAGGTATCATAGGAAAAGCATGTAGTTGGCAGATATACATAATGGCATGATTGCATCTATATGTTTATATGGTTAATATTTGTGCGTAGCATGTTATATAAAAGTAAGATTTTGAAAACACTAGTGCATGATAGCATGATGTTATTTAAAGGTATATATGTTAATGATGATTGTATGAGTTGTGTGTTTACTTAGAAAGAACATATTGTAAATATGCTAGAACATGATGATACGATAACATATGTATATATACATGGTTGGTGATAGCGGATTAAATGTTTAACAGAAATAGAATTTTAGTATAACTGATTTGATGATATTTCAAGATAGTAAAAGAAAGAAAGTTATTATAATTGTCTAATCCAGACTAGCTCAGAGTATATAGAAAGGTAAAGAGAAGAATCAGAGTAGCGCAACAGAAGTGTGATGGATCTTAATCTGTTAGTTAGTAAAGTGGAACTTGATGTATTTAATATGAGTGATTAATATGGATGTAGTAAACAGAAGTTAAAGTATGTATGTGTGTGTTCAGATAAAAAGATCAGTAGCAAGTTATATGGAAATAAAATAGATAAAAGTTATATGGCTAAATCATACTTGTAAATATTTGCATGGTCACATAGACGGTTTAGGTTAATACAGAAACATGATTCATACTTTGCATGAGTTTGATGCTCAAGGAATGAACATAGTTACTTACTAAGTCTTATGACTCACACCCCAACAGTGTTGAGTTTTGCAGGATGGTGACCTGATCGGTCAACCGTAGTCTTCAGAGTTTGAGGAGCCGAATAGCAGCATTGCAGTCAGCCAGTCACCAGGTCTTGGGAGTATGAGAGTCAAGTTGTATAAGTGTAGTTGTAAAAGAATTTGTGTTGTATAGGTTAACTGTAAAAGTTTTTATTTATACATATTTTTGGGCATGGAGCCCAGTTGGATTATGACTTGAGTTGATTATTTAGTGTTAGACTATGTGTTGGGCCCTATAGGTTGTTTTGAGATGCTGGACTTTGATCCAGGTTCAATGGCGGAGGGAAAGAGGGGCCAGTGGGGGGCAAAAAAAAATTTTAATCCTAGAATTTTAAATTAAAAAAAAAAAATCAGCCATATCCACCAAATTTTTTTAAGCCCATTAAGAATTCTAAATTAAAAAAAAAACAACCATCATATAAATTTCACTGTTAACCTAACCTCAGTATCCTGTGCATCCTTCTCTATCGCTTCATCAGTCATCACTGATCTTCTTCAGCTTCTTTTTCTGATCAACTTTTCAGGTAAGTGGTAACTATCATTTTGAATTTTGATTCTTGTTTTTTTTTATTTAAAATTTTTATGCTTAGAAGAATGGTGCCAAATTAAACATATACGATGATGCCAACCCATATTGCTATTCGATTCCACTTATATGGCTTTTAATTTTATCACAAAACACAGTAAAAAAAATGAAGATGCATGTTCGACTGTTTTATCACACCTCTTCCTCTTGTAATCTTGTTCATGCTTGCTTCATTGCTTAGCAGCTTGCCAAACAGTTTGAATTTTTTTTTATTTTTTATGTATATTATTATTAAATTTTATAATCAGTTTAATTATGAGAAATATGAAATTTAAACTTGTAAAATTGGTGGCTTTTGGAAAACAAATTTGAAAAATCTTGATGAGTATATTTAGGTGTTGAAATTCTTGTTTGAAAGTCCTGTTACTTTTCAAATTCTTGTTGAAATTCATTTTTTCGCTAATAGACTACAAATTTAATTTTGAAACAGTTATGGAGAAATATTTTAAGAAAGTCTCAAAACTTTCATCATCAACCGATGATCCTTTAAAGGAAGAACTTTCAAATTCTTCAAAGAAATTACAAAGAAGTTATGATTGTTCAAAAGAAAAACTCTCTTCTTTGGAGAGAATTATGATGTTTCCAAAGAAAACGATTGTAGAAACTATTTTGTCAAATCTTCCTATGGATCCCGGTCTCTGACCTCGAATTTTAGATTACCATCCAAATATTCAAGATCAAGTTCGAAGAGCATATCTATGCAAGGGTCCTTGTCAACCAAGAAATTATGATTTTCCTACTAGAAAATTTGGAAAGTATGAGAGAAATTTGTGAAGTCTTGGTATGATGATCATAGTAATTGGTTGGAATATAGCATTAGCAAAGATACATTATATTGTCTTTATTGCTATCTTTTCAAACGGAAAATGGTGACCAATGAGGAGGTGAAACTTTTGTTGGTGATGGCTTTAGGAATTGGAAGAAGAAAGAAAGATTAATGATGCATGTTGGAGGTCCTAAAAGTGATCATAACTATGCAATGCTTAAATGCGATGCATTGTTGAGACAAAACCAACACATCCAAACTTTCTTTGATAAGCATTCGGATCAAGATCGATGTGCATATCGTATAAGATTGAATGCAACAGTTGAGTGTGTTCGTTTCCTTTTGCAACAAGGACTTGCTTTTCGTGGGCATGATGAATCAAATAATTCAACTAATCGAGGTAATTTTCTTGAGCTTTTGAAGTTCCTAGCTAGACACAATGATGATGTTAGAGCCGTAACTTTCCATAATGCTCCACAAAATGACTTGTTGACATCACCGAATATACAAAAAGAAATTGTTCTTGTCGCTTCAATTGAAACAACAAATATCATTCTTCAAGATATGGGTGAATCATTCTTTTCAGTTTTAATTGATGAATCTCGTGATGTATCAACAAATGAGCAATTGGCTATTGTTTTACGGTATGTGAACAAAAGTGGGCATGTAGTTGAATGTTTCATTGGTATTGAGCATGTTACCAGTACCACCGCTTTGTCTCTGAAGGAAGCAATTGACAACTTATTTTCTAAACATGGATTGAATATTTTTAGATTACGTGGGTAATGATATGATGGGGCTAGTAATATGCAAGGTGAATTGAATGGTCTCAAGACACTTATTTTAAAAGAGAATGGATGTGCTTATTATGTTCATTGCTTTGCTCACCAACTCCAATTAGCTCTTATGGCCGTGGCAAAAAATAATATTGAAGTTCAATCTTTCTTCAATATAATTTCTAATGTGGTGAATGTTGTTGGAGGCTCATGCAAGCGTCGCGATGTTCTTAGAGAGAAACAAGCTCTAGCAATTGTAAAGGCAATTTCTAATGACGAAATTTCAAGTGGGCAAGGGCAAAATCAAGAGACTAACTTGAAGCGGTTGGTGATACACGTTGGGGTTCACACTATGGCACTTTACTTAGTATCATTACCATGTTTCAATCCATAATTGATGTCCTTGAGATGATTGTCGAAGATGGAGCAACTCGTGAACAAAGATGTGAGGCAAGTAATCTTTAGATTCAATGCAATCATTTGAATATATATTTAGCTTATATTTGATGAAAAGATATATTATCATTGACAAATGAATTGTCATTAGCATTGCAAAGAAAAGATCAAGATATTGTGAATGCCATGAAGCTAGTTAGATTGTGTAAAGATAACTTGCAAATGATGAGGGATAGGGAGATAGTGGATGAGATTATTTATTTAGTCAAGTTGTCTCTTTTTGTGATGCATATAACATTGATGTGCCTAATATGGATGACATATTTATTACTCGAGGTCGTTCAAGGCGTAAAGCTCAAAAAATTACCAACTTGCATCATTATCGAGTTGAATTATTTTATGTGGTTTTAGATGCCCAACTTCAAGAGTTCAACAACCGTTTCAATGAGACAAACACTGAGTTGCTTCTTTGTTTAGCTTCCCTTAGTCCATGTGATTCATTCTCCTCATTCAATAAACAAAATCTAGTTCGTCTTGCTTAATTTTATCCTACAGATTTCTCTTCAATAGAGCTCCTCGTACTAGATGGTCAACTTGATACTTACATTATGGATATGCGTTCTAGTATTGAGTTTTCGAAATTGAATGGGATTGGTGATCTTGCAGCAATGTTGGTTCAAACTAAAAAGAATAAGGTATATCCACTAGTTTACTTACTTTTAACATTAGCTTTGACTTTACCTGTTGCCACTGCCACTGTAGAGAGAGTATTTTCAGCTATGAATATTGTGAAGACTAGACTACGCAACAGTATGTGAGATCAATGGATGAATGATAATTTAGTTACATATATATAAAAAAATGTATTTAGGAGCATTGATAATGAAATTATCATTCAAGGTTTTCAAAATATGAAACCACATCGTGGACAATTGTAATATGTAAAATATTCACATATCAATATAGATATAAATATTTTGTATGTTTTTTTTATTTATATTTATTTTTCATAACTTTGCCCCCACTCACTTGAGTTTCTGGATACGCCACTGTCCAGGTTGCATGACTTTTAGCAGAGGTCATGCCGAATTTTCGTCAAGAGTCAGAGGCTTAAGGAGGCATGATTAGCCTGTCTCCTACAGGTAGCATCCTGGCTTATGCAGGATGTTACAGTTTTTCTTGAATCATACCTTAGGTTATGTTTGAATGGATGGAAGGAGATGATTTATAATGAAATGTAACCTAATGAAATGGAACGGAACGGAACAGAACGGAAAATAACGTACCATAATCTTATTAGGGGAAAATGAGAGATTTATAATGTAATTTTTGAAATATTATTTGATAAATAAATAGTAATGAAATATAACTACTAGATTTTAAAGACAATTGTGTCATTCTATAAATATTTTAATGTTATTTTTTAAAGGGAAAAATTATCTTCATAGATAATGTTATTTTTTAAAGTTACGTTCAATCCCCAATTCCTTATTTGGGGGGATTCATTTTCAATGGTTCAAGATCCATTTTATTACACTCATCTTCATCACATTACATCAATCCAAATAATGAACTTTAAATATTTTAAATTACATCTCATTTTATTTCATTTCTATCCATCAATCCAAACATAGTCTTACATAAATAAATATAAAATTTTGAGCACTGGAAATTTAACTAAGGATATTCAATTTAATTCTAAAATGAAAGTGAGAATTTTTTTAATAATAATTTCAGTAACATAAGAAGGCAAAACAGAGACATTTCTTTATCAAGCAAAAGCGACTGACGCTAACACTGTTGTTATCTCTCCTTTTATTTTATTTTTTTTGAATATGGGAGAAATCTAATGTCATACATACAAGATATTGGATCTCAATATGAATACGTGGATAAATCGATATTGTTTCAAACTTTTACAAAGATTATACCCAGTACTCGAACCTGAGATCTTGAAAACAAAATCCCAAACTCCCAACGGCATAACTATGCATTTTTTTTAACCCGAGCTGAAATATGAGAAAGAGAGAAAGGTTCATGTTTTTGACAATTTTTTTTAAAAAAAAAAAATGAGAGGGTGCCCGAGCTACAACCCGAGGCAGCCCTCTCATAGCCACGTCTCTGCAAGTTTCAACCGTTAGGCCGTGTCTCTTAGGAACAACACTTATTATATTCTAGAATTTTTAATTATATATACCGCAAAAATTAGTAGGATAGTCTAAAAAAAAACCTTGGAGTTGGAGAGACATGAACACACAAGATGCGGGGTAGTCTTTACTATAAACAAGGGACAAAATCAATTGTCCTTTATTATACAAAGTAATTGATTTAGCAGTGAAAATAACAAAAGCATATCATATCTCTTCTAAGAGAGAATAGAAACCAAACCCAATCCAAAACGACACCATATAAGCAAAATAACATCAACCATATCTAGAAATAGCAGAGGCAGCACTTCCTATTGTTACCATTTTCTCTTACTCCAACCCAAGGTTTTTCCTCAACTCTATAACAAATCCAATCACTTTCTTCCCATCAGGAAGAACCTTGGAAACGGTCTCTCTCTCCACGCATCGCTTCGCCCAAGCAATGAACTTGGGGCACTCGGACTCGATGCTGAAGTTTCCAAATGTCTCATACGCGTGAAACCAACTATAGTATGGGATCAAACACAAATCAACATACCCAAAGTTGTCGCCGGAGAAATAAGGATTGTCTCCAAGCTGCCCTTCCAAGGTCTTGAGAACTTCTATGAATTCCTTCTTTGCTGCCTCTTGCTCTTCTCCCTTTGTAGCCCATATCTTCCTCCCAGATTCATATATCTGCAATTTTACTTCCATTGTATCAGAAAGTTTCTTCGAAACAGAACAAAATTTAACACAGCTTGCTTCCACTCTCTAGGCATTTTTCCTTCCTTTGAATTCAAACACAGTTATTAAAAAAGATTCAAAGCTGTTATATTCATAATCTAACTTATAATGATTTCTTGATATTCAAATAATTTTTCTTCTTTTATATAGCCTGGAATCCTGAACTAGACAGTCACAAAGGAAATTTCATTTGGGATGATTGAAATACAATAAGAGCATATTTAAAACATGGGAAATTATAATATCCTGAGAAACAAACACATCGATCTCAAGGCTCAACAAATTGCTAAGAGAATTATAACTATTCACTTCACAAATTGCTAATAAGATAATTCCGATTTGCATCTCTCAATTTTATAAAAATCAAATTTCGTCCCAACTAATTATGTGTTCTTTCTACGCCACTAATCATATCGAATCATCGAATGTAATTATGGGGAGAAACAAGCAACCAAAAGCCTGATATTACAAATTAAATCATCTAAGAAACAAAATACCGAATTGCTATTAAGCCAACTCTGGCTACAAATAAGGTCTACCCTAAACCTTTATTTATTTATTTATTTTTATTTTTACATATAAATCATTACTTTTGCTAGTTATGAGACCAATAAATCTCAATTAAATAAAAAAAAAATAGAAAAAAGCTGTCAGCTTAATCATGGATAGACACAAACGGTTGGCTAGGCCAAAATTTAACTTGAAATTTTACGTATAATATGTTTTATTTAATCATTTTTTGATAATAACTCGCATGACCCTTTACTAAAAAAAAACCCAATAAATCAATTAAAAATGAATAAAAATCATTAAAACCTCACCCATAATTGAGATTTCCATAACACCTGCTTTAAATTAATTATTTTAATCATGGAAATAAATTAAAGAAAGAAAAAAAAAACTGACCTTGCCAAGAAAATCATCCCAGAACCTAGCTTGGGCTCTCTCGTAAGGATCAGAGGGAAGCAACGGAGCTTTGTCGTTCCAGACTTCATCAATGTACTGAACAATGATGGAAGACTCACAGACCGGTTTCCCATTGTGGATGAGAACCGGGATCTTCTTGTGAACCGGGTTCATCTGCAGAAGCAAAGGGCTCTTGTTCTTCAAGTCCTCTTCTCTGTACTCATAGTTGACGCCTTTCTCAGCCAAAGCAATCCTGACCCTCATCCCAAACATGCTTGGCCAGGTATCCAACAGAACCACTCCCTCCGCCATTTCTTTCAATTTTTTGATGAGCAAAACGAAGAGATAACGAGTTTGTATTTATGTGCTACTATTTGGTTCCACACAAATCGTCTCGACTCGCCATGAAAATGATGTTGGGTTGCATTTTCTGCGGAAATTTTTTCCACAAATTTTAATTGATTGTTGTAAGATAAGAATATATATATATATATAGTCCACGTCTTATCCTTATGGTACACATAAAGTTCACATTCATTTAAAAAACATAAAAAAAATTTCCTTTATATATCTTTACAATTCACATAAAATTCACATGAATATTATCTGAACATGACCATATATATATATATATATATAGATGGTCAGGCTTCGGTCCATATTCCACATAAAGTTCATATTCAGCTAAAAGATATAAGATTTTTTTATCTTTAACTGTTTGATTTTTTTTTTTTTTTTATCTTTTGACATATTCAGACGAAATCCGAATTGTAAAGACTAGAGCGGAAGACGACTATATATATATATATATATATTTGTGATAGAAAAATATTGAAAATACTATAGAATTGTGATAGAAAAATATTAAAAAATTAGTTGTGATTCTCTGATCGCTATAGAGTGTTTTTGAAGAAAAATCGATTCTATTACTTACAAGAATAGAAATTACAAAGTGTTTAAATTTTACAAAAACTTCATTTCTACACACTCTAAGTTTTCTATCTTGAAGCTTAATGTTTTTTGGGTGATTTCAGCTCACAAATGAGCTCTAAATTTGTACCCAAGCTCATGACTCAAAAGTCAATAAAACAACAAATCCACCTAAAGTTATTTTGGTGGTTTGCTTCAATTTCTAAAGGTGGTGCACTATTGTCAATCTTCCACCTAAATTTCTTCGGAGGCTTGTATTGATGGTGATGAAGGCAGCTGGACTCTACAATTCTCCCCCTTCAGCTGCACTCGAAACGATTATAATCTGACAGCTATCCCGGCTATATCTCTGCACAGCTCTAGTTTGTCTTGACAAACCACCTTTGTTGACATATCGGCTGTGTCTCTGCACAACACACTCCATTGTATCTCTTCACAGTACTCTAATGTTATGTCTCTGCATAGTATACTATACTTTGTCTCTGCACAATACTCTTCTGCCGTGTCTTTGCACAGTTCTGATTCACTGTGTCTCTGCACAGTTTTGCTGCCATGTTTTCTTCACCAATTTGATCATCAGTGCCTTTTTTCCTTGTGGGAAATTTTCTGGCTACCCCTCACCAGTAAGCAGAATATATTCGAATCCCGGATATCTGATTGATGGAATCCTGCCCCGCTCAGATCTTCTTGTCTCAGGTCCATTGGTTTCAGGAGGTTTGTCATCATCCAAATCCGTGAATGATCATGTAGCATCTAGTGGAGCTGGTTGCGGCCCCCCCTGCTCAACACTCTCTTTTGTAACTTCTGATAGAGCAGATTGTGTCTCTCCCTGCTCGACATCCTCATTTGCCTCCTCTAGTTCTGCTTTTGGAATTTCATCGTGCACCTTATTTGTGGTCAGTTGTGCTGGTGTTGGGTCTGGATTTCTTTCGGCACTAGAATTGGAAGACATCTTGGCCCTTTCAATGTCTTCAATTTTCTGGTCTTCATGAAACTCTATATAATGGCTTCTGATGACCATCTTTTCCTTCGGATCACATAGTATATATCCAAATTCTTCATCTCCATAGCCTAGGAATATACATGGAGTTGTCCTTGCATCAAGCTTTTGCCTTAGCTCATTGGATACATGTGCAACGGCTAAACAACCTAATACTCTAAGGTAAGAGTATGAGAGATTCTTTCCAGACCACACTTTCTTCGAAATCTCATAATTCAACGGTGCAGATGGTGATCTGTTGATCAGGTAGCAGACGGTGCAAACAGCTTCTCCCCATAATGGCTTTGACAGCTTAGTCATACTGATCATACTTCTAACTTTCTCCATAATGGTGCGGTTCATTCTTACAGCTACACCATTATCCCGTGGGGTGCGTGGAATAGTTCTCTCATGTCAGATGTCGTGTCTCCTGCAGTAGGCATCGAACTCCCTAGAACTGTATTCGCCTCCATCGTCTGTGTGGAGGCACTTCAGCTTCTTCCCTATTTAATGTTCTACCATGGCGTGAAACAACTTAAACTGATCTATGACCTGATCCTTTGTCTTCAGGAAATACACCCAGATTTTTCGAGAAACGTCATCAATGAAAGTCAAAAAATACTTGTTACCGCCCAATTATACAACCTCCAAGAGACCAAAAACATCAGAGTACACCAGACTGAGCAACTCTGATCTTCTCGTAGAAGAGAATTTAAACGAGACTCTGTGTTGCTTACCAAAAAAGTAGCGGTTGCAAGGACCTGGTGCACCATCCTTAGTAAGCTCCTTATTGGTCAGGGTAACAACCCTCTCTCGCTCATGTGACCGAGTCTCTAGTTCCACAGATTTTGATAAGCCTTTTTTCAGCTACATTGAGGCTATTTGCACAAATCTTCACATGAGTCTTGTATAGTGTGCCGCAAGCATGTCATCAGGCGACAACCATGTCACCTTTTGTCACTCTTCATGTGTCATTTCTGAAGTGACTGTCATAGCCCTGTTTGTCAATGGTTATCCCTGAGAGTATATTCAGCTGAAGTTCTTGAACATGCAGGACATCATTCAAGGTTAATGTACACCCGATATTTATCCGCAACTGAATATCACTCATTCCTACTTTCCCAGAAGAACTGATATTTCTCATCTTCACTAAGTCAAAGTCTCTTGCTTTGTATGTTGTGAAGAAATTTATGTGAGGAGTGACGTGATAGGATGCTACAGTATCTATCACCCACTCAAGATCTTGGGTTGCGTTGTAAATAAATGTTTCTTCCTGCATTGAGCATATCGCTACATCTCTCTGGATAACAACTAGTGTCTCTCCTTCATTATTCTTCGAATGGTGATTGCCTTGGCCCTGCTCTCGTTGCAATTTTCGGCAATTCTTCTTTAAGTGGCCTTCAATGCCACAATGGTAGCTGATCGGTGAAATCACACACGTAACGCAATCGCACATATCGCTCAAATAGTATAAAATGTATCTATCCCATTAGGACTTACTACCTATGCTATTAATTTATTGAAGTTAAATTTCTACAAGTATCTACAAATTGATTGTTGTTTGGTTGGTGATTTTAACTAAAGACAAGTAATTAAAACAATGCAAAAGTAAATTCTAAAGTAATCAATATTATGAAACTATTTAGGGTTGTGAATCCTTCCAATATTCTTATAAAGATGAAGTGAATATCTTATGTTTGTATAATATGTCGGTTTATTAACCTGGAATACGAAGATATGCAAAAGCCTATGTCGATGGTCAGATGCAAATATCCAAAGTAACCAAATTAACTATATGTCTATGTTAATTAAGAAACTCTGAATTCATTAAGATTAAGTTCCAATTATGGCTACCCACGCCCAATAGGTATATATCTATCCTGGAAGGAAATCTCTAAGGTGATTGTGAGATCGTGAGCTATTGAGTCTAAGGCTGAAACCTAAAATCCCTTCGTCAAGTTCATTTTAAGTTTACCAAATCAATCTTATTAGTGGTCAATTAACAAGAAGCATTAATTTTAAGACTCAATAAATAAACCAAAATATTACACAAGACACATGACAAATCAACTTATAAAACCATTGATAATGGAATTCATCACAACCCTAGAAATTATATTTAGTTAGGACACATATCTAGGACTACTAAAGACATAAATAAATAAAACATAATGCAACTAATTGAAAACTAAAAAGGTAAAAATTACAACAATGAAATAAAATGTTGGGGGTTTGGGGATCCACTTTTATTATTTCAAATCTAGCAATCTCTCTTATTATAATATATAATATATTACCAACCGACCATATAGGCAGTATCCTGATTATGTCAAGTTTTAATTAATTCCAACCGACCATAAAGACATTATCCAATTAAGTGAGGTTAAAATTAATTTAATTAAGTCCAACCGACCATAAAGGCGGCATCCAATTAAGTCGGGTTTTAAGATAATTTATATTTTATAAAACAATGGAGATTAATCTAAACTATCATAATAAAAGTTTCACCTTTTACCCCAGCAGAAAGAAGTTACCTACTCATGCTCAAATAAAAACACACACAATTTTATTGCTAAAATAAAAAGAAAATACAAGAAAGCTGAGAATAAACAAACAAGATATCCTCTTCTTAGTATTCTAAAAAATTCCCCAGAAGAAAGTATGAAGAAAATCTTCTGATTTAGGCTGCTATTTATAGGCTTCAAAATGGGTGCGCGTCACGACACGCCAAGTCCTATGCGTCGCGATGCATGCTACAGTAAATGAAGGCTAGCGGCAGACTAAATTATTGTGTTGGCGTCGCGACGCGTTGAGGGTTGGAAAGGGTGGCAAAAAAGCACGGCCCACCCGGGCTTTGGCCCGACCCTGAGTGAAAAAATCCCGGGCCGGGCTTCAAAATAAGGGCTCGGCCCGAGCCCAGGCCCGGGCCTGGCTCAACCAAAAAATCCTGGGCCCGGGCTTAAAATAAATAATTTTATATTTATATTTATAAAAAATATTTTTTCATATAATAAATTTTTATATTTATAATTTTTTATATTTAAAAAATCGGGGCCGGGCTTGAGCCCGAGCCAGACCGGCCCGGTGACAGCCCGGGTCGGGCTTTTCCCGGGCCCAAGCCTAAATCCATATTGTCGGGCTCGGGCCATGCTTATCAAAGCCCGGCCCGAGCCCAGGTCGTTGCCATGTATAAGGGTTGGGCGTCGCGATGCGTGCTACAGTGCTAACGTCATGATGACGCAAGTGATGACGCGTGCCGGCAGATGAATTATTGGCATGGCGTCGCAACTCGTGAAGGCTTGCGCGTCGCGATGCGTGAATAGTAAAATTTCTGTTTTGCCATTTTTCATTCGTTTTTCGCCGTTTTAGCCCCGATTTGATTCCAGTGAGTCCCAATAGTTTATTTATCTACAAATAAATACAAACACATCAAAAAATTCATAAAACTCGAGAAACTATACAAAATATTAAGTAAAATGGGCGGTAAATATTGATATAGTTTTCGCTCATCACATCCCCAAACCTAACATTTTTCTAGTCCTCGAGCAATACAACAAAATAAAATACAATAAACAACTTAAAAATAAAATTAATCTAAGCCACTTTCGTAGGGATCACAGTTGCATTTAGCGTATGCAACAAGCCTTTAAACCCTAGGTGTCTCTAGTAGACGAGTTGTAGTCTCTTGAGGGTTTACAGTGACGATACCCACAAACGTCAATCAAATGTACAATCAATCACACAAAATAAAATAAAAAGATAAACAAGTTATTGACTAAACAAGTGAAATTCTTATCCAAGTTAATAGTTGTTTTCTTTCTTTCTAAATTACCAATAAGTAAAATCTCCGATTATTTTTTTATCATTCTCCATATACACAATCAACAAGGTATTAATCAATTCATTGTACCCACAATAACATAAGTTTAGTTGAAAAGAGAGTAATATTTTTATCCTAAAGTTATATCAGAACTCACACTTTTTTGGCAATGGAACTTTTTCTGATTTTTTTTTTAGTATAACATCTTCAATCCTTGTAGCAAGCTTTGGGTCAGTGACTCCCAAACCAGTTGGCTTTATGACACTAGGTGTTAAGACACCCCTACGAACTTAATTACTCGGATCTCAGATGTTAAAAGTTCTACCGTTTGACACGAAAAGTCACTGCTTACTGAGGCAATACGTCCGGTTACTAAGTAGAAAATTTATTATTATTAACTCAGGCTTTTCCGTTTGACGTGAATAATCACTACTTATTGAGGCAAGATGTCTGGTTACTAAGTAAAAGCATGGTTAATTATTTATATATACGATTTTTTTTTATTTCATCGCTTTTAGGTTCTATTTCCAATAAACTGGAGCACTGAATATTATAAACTTTCACTTACAACTCATATTCGTATGTTAATAATACCTGTCAAATGAGCATATGAAGTTCAAATTTAGTCAATATTTTGGAGAATTCACGAATTTAAATAATTCAAATGGAAATAAACAAAAATTAACTAGTTACGAATTAAGCTGAGATACGTCTCAGGAGTGGAAACTCCTTATACAGCTATCTCAAACCCAATTCCACCTGGTTAGTCAAGTTTAAAACATAAAAATAAATTTTTTTAGGACTAAAAACAAAACAAAAACAACTCAAAGAAAAAATAAAAATAAGATACTAGTCAACTATTCCTCTCCCCCAAACCTAATTGAGACATTGTCCCCAATGTCTAAAAAGAAGAAGAAAAGTTTAGAAGACAATACCTGATTAGCGTGGAATTGTACATTTAAAAAGAAAACTAAAGGTTAAGATCCAGATTTATCTGACGCTTCTTACCACGATCATTATCAGACCAGTTTAACTTGGAAAGGATAAGGTCAATATTTGGTTCAAACGTCAAGAGTTGATCAATTAAATTATTGGTTGTTCTGGCAGTGAAGAGGATATCTTTTACGGGTTTTGAAAGGAACCCATTTCTCTTGGCATCTTCAAGAAACACAAAAGGAAAGTCAAAAAATTTATCAACATTAAACAGTCCAATTGGTTTCTGGTGTATGTTCAAGTTCGCCCAAGATATCACTGTGAAAATTTCCTCTATCGTGCCCAAGCCACTAGGGGTGGGCAAAAAAACCGACCGAACCGAACCAAACCGCAAACCGAACCAAACCGAACCGAATTTACGGTTTTTTTTCTAACGGTTCGGTTTGCGGTTCGGATTGGCTCACCCCAAACGGTTTACGGTTCGGTTCAGGAGCTAATCCGAACCGCACCTGTTAAACCGAACCGAACCGTTATAATTAAAAAAATTATATATTTTATAAAAAAAATTGTAATTTTCTTTTAATTTTATTCTATGTTTTCTTTTTATTAGTATGTTAATACTTTTATTTTTAATTTTTTTGTTAATACTTTTATTCTTCAACTTATTTGTTAATATTTTTATTCTTAATTTTTTTTGTTTTATGATAGCATCATTATTCTTGAAAGTAAGATGTTGAATTTGTCTTTTAATTAGAATGATTGTAACATCATTATTCGAGGTAATTTTTAAAAAATACAATAATTAATTGTGCCTCATTTTTCAATCTTTTATGGAGTGCATGTGTTCCTTGGAGTCACAGCTTACACCCTAGCACTTCATACTATTTGTTTGATAGACTAGTTTTTTTTTTTTTTTGTCTTCAATTAAGTGGATGAAAATTTGTTTTAAATATAATAATCCGTAAACCGAACCGAACCAATCCGTAAACCGCTGGTTTAAAAAATTTTCAATCCGAACCAATCCGTTATTTAATGGTTTGGTTTAAGAGGTAAAAAATCCGAACCGTAAAATATGGTTTGGTTCGGTTTTTAGCAAAAACCGAACCAAACCGAACCGCGCCCACCCCTACAAGCCACCTGGCAAAGCAATAAAAGCTTCAGCACGATTAATCATTTCAATTAGTCATTCGGACATACCTGGTACAATGCATTCCTCTCTGTTTGATTGTCCGATAAGATTTACGTCCGACAAAGGTTTTGGGATGATTCCCAAAACTTGACTACCTCATTTCTGTACGACTTTTGAAACGTATCCCATCAGTCCAAGATTGTCACCGCCATATACTAAATGCATATTTCTCTCAGCCATGACTCTACCCAATTCCTGTGTTGCCTCAACAAATTCTGGTTTTAATCCAGAACTAGTCCCACAAAACACATAGATGTTAATGACTCGTCTTCTTGAAGTTGCTTCCATTTTTTCTTTACTCTCTCTCTAATCTGGATGTGTTGAAGAGAGCAATGACTAGCTGAATTTATAGATCCTGAAAAAGGGTGAGTAATAATTACAGTAGTACCTACCAAATACTAATTATTAGCTTAACAGTAAAATAAATCGTGAAAGTCAAAAGTCTGGATCTTGTCGGCGAAAATAAAAGGAATCAAAATAAAGCAAATCACAATAATTTATGCAAAGACAAAGAAATCAAAAATAATAATATGTACATGTAGTAACGGCTTGAATGACCTCTATGTGTCAGAGACAAGCTTCCCATCCAATTTTCTTATAAATTGGCAAACAGGATCTCTTAAAGTCAGATTCCCGATACTCAATTGTTGTCTTTCTCTTCAAAACTAAGTATGTAAATCGTGAATTGCGTGATAGACATATCCACTGGGATGCGTCTCAAGAGTCAATGATATATCATCTAAAGATTCCTTACTCATGTCATCCCTAATAAATTTTATTTTATCTTCGCGATTATCAGACACCATTCTTAAAGAACGACAACGAGTATTGCATGTACAACGTGCACATTTATAACATACACCTAATCGTTTAGCTCTTCGTTTCTTAGCATATATGTTTTTTCCTAAACCAGGTAGAAATGAAATGAAAGAGTCAGATGACTCACCTGCCAAGAGAACTCGTGCTTCAATTATCCAACGAATATCACTAGGAATACCTTTGATCATCAGAAGTCTCATTCTTTCAATGCGTGCTTTGTAGACTTTCATCAGAGAGTTTTGAAGGAGAGAAGGAAAATGCTTGTGAAGTTTTGCGGGAGTGTCTTCCATCATGTCTACGATTTTTCCTACAAAAATTAAACACATAAAAATCAAACACACAAAATCTCAGTATATAACAAATTGCATGGGTTGCCTCCCTGCTAGCACTAAGTTTAACGTTGTCAGCTAGAAATGACTGCCCAAACGTTAGGCTGGATTAGCAAGTGTGAGACTCTCTTTTTGACGCTTGATGGATTCTCCCCAATAGTCCTTGACATGTTGGCTGTTGACTTTGAATGTATCATTGGAGTTGCGTTCATGTAGCTCAACGGCTCCGTAGGGTAAAACTTGGGTGATCACAAATGGACATGACCACTGTGATTTCAGCTTGCCAGGGAAAAGTTTCAACTTTGAGTTGTATAACAATACCTGCTGTCCTGGTTTTAGTTGTCTGCGCACTATTTTCTGATCATGCCACTTCTTGGTCTTTTCTTTGTATAGTTTGGCATTCTTATAAGCATGGAGGTGAAATTTCTCCAATTCATTCAGTTGGTGGAGCCATTTCTCTCATGCTGCTTGTAGATCAAAATTTAGCTTCTCCAGTGCCCAGTACGCTTTATGTTCGAGCTCCACAGGCAAATGAAATTCTTTCCCAAACACCAGTCGATATGGGGACATTCCAATGGGTGTCTTGTAAGTTTTCCGATAGGCCCATAATGCATCATCCAATTTTGTAGACCAGTCCTTCCTTATTAAACAACCGGTTCTCTCCAAGATTCTTTTGATTTCTCTGTTGGAGACTTCAACCTGACCACTTGACTGCAGATGGTAAGTAATGGAAACTTTGTGAGTAACTCCGTATTTGGATAGGAGTGCATCAAAGTACTTGTTGTAGAAGTGTGTTCCACCATCTCTGATGATTGCCCGAGGTATTCCAAAGCAAGTGAAAATATTTTTCTTGAGGAATTTTAAGAAAACTTTAGAGTCATTTGATGGCAGTGTTGTTGTTTCAACCCATTTGGAGACGTAGTCTACTGCAACCAGAATGTACAGGTTTCCATATGATGGAACAAAGGGTCCCATAAAATCAATTCCCCATACATCAAATATCTCCATTTTGAGAATGCTTTGAATAAGTCATTCATGTCTCCTCGAAATATTTCTCGTTCTCTGGCACATGTCACATTGAAGAACAAATAAGTGAGCATCTTTAAACAGAGTGGGCCAGAACAAACCTGATTGCAGGACTTGGCCGCGATTTTGTCTCTGCTTTCATGTGGTAAACAGCACTGTAATAATTGATCCGCACAATATTTGAATAGGTACGACTCATCCCAGACATAGTGCTTGACTTCTTTGAAAAATTTCTGTTGTTGCTAATGTGTCCATTCCAACGACCATTTCCCTGATACTATGTAGTTCACATAGTCAGCTTACCATGGGATTTCTTATTGCTTGATGGCAAAAAACTGTTCATATGGAAAAGTTTCTTTGATTGTCAGCTTAGTGCTAGTTGTACCTCTATTTTTGAGCCTTGACAAGTGATCTGCCACTTGATTTTCTATCATTTTCCTGTCTTAGATCTCCACATCAAATTCTTGCAGTAGAAGTACCCAACGGATCAATCTGGTCTTGTCATCTTTCTTTGCGATCAGGTATTTAATTGCTGAATTACCTGTGTAGACCACCACTTTGGGACCCAGTAAATAGGAGTGGAATTTGTCAAAAGTAAACACAATTGCGAGCAATTCTTTTTTAATTGTTATGTATTTGAGTTGTGCTTCATTCAAAGTTTTGTTGGCATAGAAAATGGTATGAAAAACTTTCGCCTTACGTTGTCCCAAAACTTCACCTACAATAAAATCACGGGCATCGCATATTACTTCAAATAGGAGCGTCCAATCTGGTGCTACTATAATAGGGGCAGAGACCAGCTTCTATTTCAAGATCTCAAAAGCATGGTGGCATTCTTTGGTGAAGTGGAAAGACACATTTTTCTCCAGCAGATTTCATAATAGTTTAGCAATCTTGGAGAAGTCTTTGATAAATCTCCTGTAAAATCATGCATGCCCAATAAAACTTCGAATCTCTTTGACTGATGATGGTGGTGGTAGTTTCTCTATCGTCTCGATCTTTACTTTGTCTACCTCAATTACTTTTTATGAGATCCGATGTCCCAGGATAATGCCTTCATGCACCATGAAGTGGAATTTCTCCCAGCTCTGTACCAGATTTGTATCTTCATATCTTTGTAACCTTTTTCTCAGATTATGCAAGCAGTGGTCGAATGAGTCTCCAAACACTGAGAAGTCATCCATAAAGACTTTCATGATTTGTTCTATCATGTCTGAAAAGATGGCCATCATGCATCGTTGAAATGTGACATGAGCATTACAGAGTCCAAATGGCATCCTGCGGAAAGCAAAAGTACCATACGGGCATGTGAAAGTGGTTTTCTCCTGATCTTATGGGGCGATGGAAATCTGATTGTACCCCAAGTATCTGTCCAGAAAGTAGTAGAAATCATGTCCTGCCAGTCTGTCTAACATCTGGTCAATGAATGGTAGCAGGAAATGATCCTTTCATGTTGCTTTGTTCAGCTTCCTGTAGTCCATACACACTCTCCATCCAGTCACTGTTCTTGTTGGAATCAACTCATTCTTTTCATTGGTGACTACAATCATTCCTCCTTTATTGGGTACACATTGCATAGGACTCACCCAAGAGATGTCAGAGATGGGGTAGATGATGCTTGCATCCAACCATTTGATGATTTCTTTCTTTACTACTTCTTTCATGATTGGATTCAGTCTTCGTTGATGCTCTACTGTGGTTTTATACTCGTTGTTTATCAGGATTTTATGCATGAAAAATTATGGACTGATTCCTCGAATGTCTGCTATAGTCCAGCCAATAGCTCTCTCGTGCTCGCATAACACTCTCAACAACTTATCTTCCTACACCCATGTTAGCGACGAAGAAATAATCACAGGTAAATCAGAAGAGTTTTCCAAGTATGCATACCTGAGATGGCTCGGAAGTGGTTTTAGTTCCAGCTGTGGTGGTTCTATAATCGAGGGCTTGATTCACTCATTTTTTGGTAATTCCAAGATTTCCACCTATGGTGTCGATCTGAAGCGAGAGGCTCCATCAAGATAGTTGATACATTCCAGAATCTCATCATCTAATTCTCTGTCAGCCATGTTGGTGATGCATACTTCAAGTTTGTCAGTGGAAAGTTGCATTGCATCTGTGTTCTGGATGATACTATCTATTACATCAAGTCTGAAATATTCCTCATCTCGTTCATCATTTGGAAATCTTATGACTTTGAAAATATTGAATGTTACTTCTTGGTCCTGTACCCGTATGGTTAGTTCACATTTTTGTTTATCAATGATAGTTCGACCTGTAGCCAAGAATGGTCTCCCGAGGATGATGGGTACGTCTTTGTCTTCCTCCATGTCAAGGACAATGAAATCTGTTGGGAAAATGAATTTGTTGACTTTGATAAGCATATCTTCCACTACACCTCTCGAAAATGTGATGTCAGCAAGTTGCAGAGTGACTGAGGTGGGCTTTGCTTCTCCAAGCTATATTTTCCTGTAAATAGACAAAGACATCAAGTTAATACTAGCACCTAAATCACACAAAGCCTTACCGAAGTAATGTTCTCATTGTAGGACACAGATGTTGGACGACGCTGTTCCAGGCTCGCGGCCCGGTCGGGAGTACGGAGTAGCCCGCGGGGGATTAAACTGGAGAAATAATATGGAGTCGCCACCCGGTGTGAACCGGGATAAAGATTTAAGGCCGCACTCACCCCTCACAAGGGAAGACCTCAAACCATTGGGTTCGGAATGGTCCCTTACTTATGCCACTTGTAATGATGTGATTTGTGCAATAATTTAATCGCATCTAGCAACATACATTCCCAATGGTATTTTATTTCTAAGCTCACATGCATAAGTACAAGACTTATATCTAAGTTTGCATATAACCTATGTCTGAATTTGCATACAACCTATTTGCATATAACCTATGTCCAAATTTGCATGCATAAAGGTAAATTGAAATACGGCAAGCATAAAACTTCATAAGCACACCATATTCATGGATACGGAAACGCAAGGAAATGGTAATTGTACAAACACGCATAAAAATGAATCAGAATAATGGCAAGCATACAATTTCATAAGCACATTGTACTTATACATGTGGGAACACAAATAAATAGAAATTGCACAGTCATGCGTAATAAAGAGAAGCAATTAGGTACATAATGCAAAGAGATAACTAATGAGGCAGTTGTAAACTAAAATAAACGTGCAATGATGCGATGCAAAAGATAGACAATGAAAATGAAAGAAAAGAGATGCGACATATGCCCACATCTATATAGGACTTCGAGTGTCCGATTAAACGTATTTCACATTCAATCGAACATATTTTGTCCGGCGCGGTAAAACGTCGTGGCAAAGGTAGCCCTTCGGCTTTCTATCCCTCAAAATGGAGGACCTTTAATACAACTTGATTTTCCCATGCGCATTGCAATATGATGCACGATTATGCAAGGAGATGACATACAGAAAGCAAACAACGGAATAATAAAAGGCGCGGCGAAGTACTGTCATAAAGGTAGCCTTTTGGACTTTTCTTCTCTCAAATAGAGAACCTTTAGACCAACATAATAAGCTCATGCGCATTACATTACAATACATATAAGTAAAGACAATGATATAGGACTTCGTATATTGGATTGAACATATCTCACATTCAACCAAACATACTTTGTCTGCAAAGTATTATCGTAAAGGTAGCATTTTGGCCTTTTCTTCCCTCAAAAAAAGAACCTTTAGACCAACATACTAAGCCCATGCGTACTATATCATCAATTACATAAACAACTAATGTACGTAAAGTAAATGGCGGAATATAAAAGGCACGGTGAAGTATCGTGGTAAAGGTAGCCCTTAGGCTTTTTATCCCTCAAAATAGAGGACCTTTAGACCAACGTAATAAGCCCATGCGCATCACATCACAATGCATATAAAATAAATAAAACAAGGATATGGGACTTCGCATGCCCGATTAAACATATCTCGCATTCAATCGAACATACTTCGTCCGGCGCGGTAAAGTACTATCGTAAAGGTAGTCTTTTAGACTTTTCTTCTCTCAAATAGAGGACCTTTATACCAACATACTAAGCCCATGCGCACTATATCGTCATTACACAAGCAAATAACATACGGAAATTAAATGGCGGAGTATAAAATGCGGATAATAAACAAACAAGATATAATAAAGCGAAATATGTGTCGTTTGCTCAAGTGGTACGTGGAGTTGTCTCCCAAGTACAGACCGCACTACCGTCCATTCGGATTCGGCTACGGAATTTACGTCTGGATTTCCATCCTATATACCACAAGAGACGACACATTTTCTCATCCATTCAAAGCCACAACATGCATCCATAAACGACTCTCATGCAAAAAAAATAAATAAAACAATTAAAAGATGAATAAAAATAAATACGAAAAGTGCCCTCAGGTCTAACCTTTTAAATCGTCTCTCGGAAGTACGGTACACGGTCGTCGGAAGGGTTGATGCTCCGTAACTCCTTCGGTTCACTGGTTCAACATTTTCCCTCGCTGTTTTGCTGTTTGGGCTGCTGTTTTCGCTCCGTTTCGCTGCTGTTTTGCTGCTGTTTTTCAGTCACTATTTTACGATAAAAGGCTACTGTTTTTGGGGTGTATTTTGGGTGGTTTTCGGGACTGTTTGTGTGTTGTTTTTAAGAGTTAAATCTGTGGCAAACTGGGCAGTGAAAATGGGCAGTGTGGGGCAGTTTAAGGGGCTGGGCAGTGAAAAGGTGGCTGAACTGGGCAGTATGTAGGGGGTTTATGGTGCGTGAAGAACACGAAGGCTGGTTTGTGTTTTGCGTGAAGAGCTGCGTGAAGGGTAGAGTGAGTGGTTGGTCGTGAATGATAGGGCTGCTTGTGTGTGTTAATGGCTGAGTTCTTTGTTTTCGTTTACGTAAGGGGCTGCATGCGTGTGTTAATGGCTGAGTTCTTTGTTGTCGTTTACGTAAGAGGCTGCATGCGTGAATGGGCAGTGGCTTTTGTGCGTGAAGGTGGAGAGTGATACGGCAATGCAAGGGTCTTTGTTTGTGCTTTGGGTGTGAATATGCGTTGATTGTTTCTTGTGAGAATATTGTGTGTATGAGCTAGCAGAGGTGAGGGTTGGTTTTGGGTTTCTTTTATAGGCAAAGGCTAGGGTGAATCCATGTTTGAAAATGAATAAGATTTGTGTAATAAAAGGGATACCATTTAATTAGTGTCACACAAGGAAAAAATATATTTAATTGGGGACAAGATTTGTTTAAATTAGGAATAGGTTTATTTGATGTTTATTTGTTTTATTTTAATTTGGTATATGATTTTTTTTGTTTAGGTAAGTAATTTTTTATTTTAGTAGGTGATTATTTAGATTTTATTTGATTTATTTTAATTTCTCATGTGTTAAATATGTGTTTTATTATTTTTGGATGTGTCTTATGGGCTTGGGCGTGTGTGGGCTAGGCTTAGGCGTGTGTGGGCTTGGCTTGGGCGTGTGGTTTGATGTGTATTTCAAGGGTTTTGGGTCAAGGTTAAATTGTTTGCGGGGTTTTGGGCTAAAGGTGTTTTAAAACGGAGGTCTAACAAGCGAGTCCGAAGCTAAACAAGCAAACTAAATCCAACAAAAATCCCAATTTCTGACTTTTCCCTTCCGACGTCCGTTTCCCACGATTTTCGCGACTTAAAAGGTAGTGTCTCCAAATGAGACTCATCATCGGGACTTATATGCAAAAATGCAGTGCCTACACTCATATGGTGTAAGGGATGGTGAAACTACTAGGATCCTTCAACTTTGGGGGAAGCTTCCTCTGAATGAAGGCGTTGCATTCTTCTATCAGTGTTACCGTATCGTAATCTCCCAATCTTCGCTTTCATGACAGAATATCTTTCATGAATTTGACATAGCTGGGCATTTGTTCCAACGCTTCTGCAAATGGAATGTTGATATGCAGCTTTTTGAAAATTTCCAGGAATCGAGCAATTTGCTTATCTAGTTTGTGTTTCTGGAGGCGCTGTGGAAAAGGTGGGGTGGAGTAAATCTTTATTGATCATTTTCTTTTTCCTCTTTTCCCTCCATCTGTGGATCTGCTTCATTACTTTCTTTTGGAACATTCTCAGTAGATGCCTTGACTCCAACATCTTTGTTGATTTCAGTGCCGCTTTTCAAAGTGATGGCTTGGCATTGCTTCTTTCATCTGTTCCTTGGATTTGATTATGTGTTGCTAGGAAGGGTACCTTGCGGTCTGTAACTCTGAGCATTGGCCAGTTATCTCATTTGATTCTCCAGTACCTTCAAAGATGCTGCTTAATTTTGAACCACAGCTGCTAAAGTGTCGTATTTCGCTTCTTGCTTATTCATCTGGGCAAGCACTTCTGTTATTCCTGGTTTTTTTTTCATACTTCTGGCCTTTATTCTACTATTGGAATCCGGGTGGTGGATTGTTCCTTTACCCTGAAGTGTTGCTCCATGCAAAATTGGGATGATTCCTCCAACCTGGGTTGTAGGTATTGGAATATGGATTGTTTCCCTGTCTGTTGAAGTTGCTGACATAGTTCACAGTCTTATCATGTTGGTTATAAGATTATGCATCTGGTATTCCTCCATATGGTGAACTTGTGGATCCAGCATTAACCTGCATGCTAAGAGTTTCCAGACATTTACATATCTGATCCAGCTTGGCATTCACAGCTGAGTTGGTTCCTACTTCGTGGATTCCTGCTATTCGATGGATCATGCTCCTCTCTATTGGCCACAAGGAATTGTTGTTGGCCATTTCTTCAATTAAGTCTCAGGCCTGATCTTCTCATTTTTCCATTAATGTTCCTCCAGCAACAGCATCTGTTGTGGTTCTTATTAGTCTAGAAATCCTATTGTAGAAGGTTTGGACTTGTAGCCACTTTGCAATCTCATGGTGATGACATTTTCAGAGCAATTCTTTGTATCTTTCCTATGTTTCGTAGAGGGATTCCGAGTCATGTTGCACAAAGGATGTGATGTCATTTCTCATATTTGCTATTCTGGCTGGTGGAAAGTATTTTGCAAGGAATTTGGTGGCAAGAGTGTTCCAAGTTGTGATGGAACCTACTGGTAGTTAATGGAGCCAAGCCTTAGCTCTATCTTTCAAGGAATATGGGAACACACGCAAACGCATTGCTTCTTCTGCCACTCGGTTGTAATTGAATGTGCCACAAAATTCCAGGAAGTTACTGATGTGGGCATTATGATCTTCAGTTGCACTTCCCCCAAACTGAACTGATTGATGTATCATCTGAATGCATGTTTTTATGTCACAAGCATTTGTTGGTAAGGGTGGAAGTACAATACATGATATGAAGCTTTCAATCACCGGAATTGTTCTGTCTCGAATGGGAATTGGTGGTGCAACTTCCAAAGGTTCAGGTTGTTGATTGTTCATGTTGATCAGTGCTTCTTGATCTTCTCGCATTTCCCTTCTCAACTGTCTGATAGTTCTTTCAATTTATGGGTCAAGCGGACGGATTTCAAAGCTTCTGCTTCTTCTCATGTAGTGTTTGAGAACCTGAAACATAAGAAAATAAAAATAATAAGTAAAAATAAATTAGACACAAGTAAATTATCTAACCTCAAAATTAATAATGCAAGAAAATAAGTCCCCGGCAACGGCGCCAAAAACTTGATCGGTGAAATCACACACGTAACGCAAGCGCACGTATCGCTCAAGTAGAATAAAATATATGCTATTAATTTATTGAAGTTAAATTTCTACAAGTATCTAATAATTGATTGTTGTTTGGTTGGTGATTTTAACTAAAGACAAGTAATTAAAACAATGCAAAAGTAAATTCTAAAAAATAATCAATATTATGAAACTATCTAGGGTTGTGAATCCTTCCAATATTCTTCTAAGGATGAAGTGACTATCTTATGTTTGTGTAATATGTCGGTTTATAACCTGGAACACGAAGATATGCAAAAACCTTTGTCGATGGTCAGATGCGAATATCCAAAGTAACCCAATTAATTATATGTCAATGTTAATTAAGAAACTCTGAATTCATTAAGATTAAGTTCCAATTATGGCTACTCACGCCCGATAGGTATATGTCTATCTTGGAAGGAAATCTCTAAGATGATTGTGAGATCGTGAGCTATTGAGTCTAAGGCTGAAACCTAAAATCCTTTCGTCAAGTTCATTTTAAGTTTAGCCAATTAACAAGAGGCATTAAGTTTAAGACTCAATAAATAAACCAAAATATTACACAAGATACAAGACAAATCAACTTATAAAACCATTGATATTGGAATTCATCACAACCCTAAATATTGTATTTAATTACGACACATATCTAGGACTACTAAAGACATAAATAAATAAAACATCAAGCAACTAATTGAAAACTAAGAAGGTAAAAATTACAACAATGAAATAAAATGCTGGGGTTTGGGGATCCACTTTTATTATTTCAAATCTAGAAATATCTCTTATTATAATATATAAATTTGCATTATATTACCAACCAACCATATAGGTGGTATCTTGATTAAGTCATATTTTAATTAATTCCAACGTACCATAAAGGCGGTATCCAATTAAGTCAGGTTTTAAGATAACTTATATATTATAAAATAAGGGAGATTAATCTAAACTATCATAATAAAAGTTTCACCTTTTACCCCAATAGAAAGAAGTTACATACTCATGCTTTTAAGTAAAACAAAGAAAGATTTATTACTTAAAATAAAAATTAAATACAAGAAAACTGAAAATAAACAAAAAAGATACTCTTCTTAGTATTCTAAGATATTCCCCAAAATAAAGTATGAAGAAAATCCTCTGATTTAGGCTGCTATTTATAGGCTTCAAAATGGGTACGGGTCGCGACGCGCTAAGTCCTATGCTTCGCGAAGCGTGCTATAGTAAATGGCGGCTATCGATAGACTGAATTATTGTATCGGTGTCGCGACGCGTGCTACAGTGCTGACATCATGATGACGCAAGTGATTACGCGTGTCGGCAGATGAATTATTGGCCCGGCGTCGTGACTCGTGAAGGCTTGTGCGTCGTGACGCATGAACAATAAAATTCCCATTTTGCCATTTTTCATATGTTTTTCACCGTTTTAGCCCCGATTTGATTCCAGTGAGTCCCGATAGTTTATTTATCTATAAAATAAACACAAACACATCAAAACATTCATAAAACTCGAGAAACTATACAAATATTAAGTAAAAGGGTCGGTAAATATTGCTATATTTTCCACTCATCAGTAGCACTTATAGGTAGGCTTCCTTCCATATGAGGATCTACCTCTGGTTGTGTTTTTACCTCCCCCTCTTTCTCTTCCTCGATGACTTCCTTGAGTCTTTGTGACGAAGGCTTCTGTCTTTTTTGAGCCAACGTCTTTTCTCCTGGACTCTTCATTCGACATGGCATCTTTTACCATAGGCACGGTAAGTTTACCTCCTGCAGCCGAATTGCTGAGAGTAACCACCAATGTCTCCCAGCTATCAGGAAGAGAACTAAGTAGTATGAGGGCTTGTACTTCATCTCTCAGTTGCATATCTACTGCAGACAGCTAATTCGCCAAGCTCTAGAACTCATTGGTATGTTCTGCAACGGAAGTTCCACTTCGTAGCTTTAAATTCACCAATTGCCTCATTAACATGGGTTTTATTTCGAGCTGTCTTGGCCTGAAACATGCCTTCCAGTTTTATCCACATTTCTTAAGCATCTGTATACTGTGCTACATGATGGAAGACACTGTGGCCGATCCACTGTCTAATCTGACCCAGAGTTCTGTTGAGTTTATTCCAGTCACTCTCTTTGACAGAATCTGGTCTCACTCCCTTCACCCGGATCATATCAAACAGATCTTTGCAGTGTAAATAATCTATCATCTGAGGCCTCCAGAGGGAGTAATTGGTTGTTGTCAGCTTGATCATCGCACCAGAAGAGGAATCTTCCATTTTCATTTTAAGTTTACAGTTTAAAATGAAAATATGATGCAATTGAGGATGATTTTCACAAATCGGAGGTCACTATTGCGTCCGGAATGGTCGAAAATGGTGGATTAGATAATTCGTTGGTCCAAATCCGACTTAAGGAATGAGTTGTAAATTTCTAAAAATTTCTAGGGCTAAAATATAAATTTCAGAGACTTCAAGGGGCTCAGTAAAATTTACCAGGATTGCTGATGTGGCTGACATGTGGCGCTGACATAGACGTGGCTACTGACTGTGTGCTGACGTGGCGTTTACTAAGGGCTGACTGGTCGTTGACGTGGCGCTAACGTGGTCGTCTCCAACCTCCAGCAGGCGTGTGTGGGCGTGAACGAGACTGGACTTCACTCGCCGGCACTTTCAGGCGCGTGCGGCATCATTGGGCCTCCATTCAATCACCGGAAAATACCATTGTGCTTGTCTCGACGTGAACTAGCTGATGGTATGCTCAAAATTAGATTTTGACAACTTTCCCGAAACCCGAATTTTCTGAACCGAGTTCCATTATTCGATTTTACGACCATCAATGTATGACCAAAGCTATTGATACCACTTGTTGTGATTCTCTGATCACTATAGAGTATTTCTGAGGAAAAACCGATTCTATTACTTACAAGAATATAAATTACAAAGTGTTTAAACTTTACAAAAACCTCACTTATACACACTCTCTAAGCGTTCTCTCTTGAAACTTAATATTTTTGGGGTGATTTGAGCTCACAAATGAGCTCTGAATTTACAGTCAAACTCATGACTCAAAAATCAACAAAACAACAAATCCACCTAAAATTATTTTGGTGGTTTGGTTCAATTTCTAAATGTGATTCACCATTATTAATCTTCCACCAAAAATTCTTTGGAGGTTTGTGTTGATGGTGATGAAGGCAGCTGGACTCTACAAAATCAACATAAGTCCATTCAAGAATCCAAATTCTAAAATATCACAAAACATACGACAAATTACAAAATAGTTTATATAGGTCACTGCTTATGTCACGGTTAGATTCCCACTTTCCCTTGTTACTTTCAATATTTATTTCTTTGTATTATTTTTGTGATATTTCATTGTTCCGTCCTTAGGAGGAAGCGTCTGTGTCAGCCAATTCTCTTAATATTAAATGAGTAATATAAATATTTCTTGAATTTATAAATTAAGTTTTTAAAAATTATAAAATCCCCTCTCAAAAAACATCTTGATTTCGTCCATGCCCGTACCTATCGAAAGTAAGATTTTTTTAACAATCTCATTCTTAAATACTAATTATCTTGATGTGATAATTGCTATATTATTATGTCAATATAACAACATTTATTATCAATAAATTATAATAAAATTATAAACTGTCATAATTATGGTATAAGAACAAATACTAAATTGTCATAGTTCTTTTTTTTCTTTTTCTTTTTTTTTTTATGAATATTAAAATTTATTAAAAAATTATGAATAATAAATTGATAAATATATCTAATGGTAAATTTTTTTGACCCCACCGCTCTAAGAGGTTCCAATTTGAATTTTCTGAGATATTTTATATAAAAAACTAGCTACCTACAACAAACCCATTTGAATTTATTTTTGTTGATGGAACCTTGTTGTCATTTGATAAGAATATTGTGTATGTAAATGTGTGTGTATTCTGAAATTTAAATTTTTCTTATGGATAGTAAAAGATGCTTTGATATAGTAATTAATGTCCAATACGAAAATCCGGTTCATAAAATGAGGGATCTACTCTCAAATATAAAGAAATAATTTCTTCCAAAATATAAATTGAGAGACTCAATCATCTAATTGATGAAGATTGGATGACAATATTACTAATATTTGACTCGAATCCATAAAGATATAGAAGATAATAAGCAAATTAAAAGATGATAGAATGATGATTAAAATTAGTCACAAAATATCGATTTCGATATTTACTGTTTAAAAATAATTTCATCTCAAGATGCAATCATATATTTAAATCCATACATACTCTACTAATATTTACAAAGACATTGAGTGTGAAATTTGTAATTATTTGTGAATGTCATAAAAAAAAAAAAAAACAAACAAACCAAACTAGACAACAATCTGTTTCTCATATCTTAGATTAAAGGAACATAAAATTTTGAACAAGGGAAATTTAACCAATGATATTCAATTTAATTCTAAGATGAATTGTTAATTTAGTAGTAAAGCTTAAAGTAGAAGATTTTTTTTTTTTTTTTTTATATTTAGTAAAAAATGACCATCTCTTTATCATGCAGAAGCGACTGACTCTAGCACATCCGATTGTTATGTAGTTGTTTGCATTCAAAATGTTCAAGCTCAGCCCAATTAATAGGAAGGGGTCGGGTCAAGCCCAAGCTTCTGAGAATTGATTTCCCCCATTACATGTATTTTTCTACCATTATACTCAGTTTCCTCCGTTGGACATAAATGCCGAACGTAGTAGAATTAGGGGTGGGCGCGGTTCGGTTTGGTTCGGTTTTTGTTTACGGTTCGGATTTTTTACCTCTCAAACCAAACCATTAAATAACAGATTGGTTTGGATTGAAATTTTTTTAAACCAGCGGTTTACGGATTGGTTCGGTTTGGTTTGGTTTGGTTCGGTTTACTGTTTGGTTCGGTTTACGGTTTGGTTCGGTTCGGTCGGTTTTTTTGTACACCCCTAAGTAGAATAATTGCAGGAAAGTGGAGGGAGCGGTTTGTTGCAAGAATTATAAAGGCAGTACTGAAAGGGACGAACAATAAACACAACTCAACAAACAAATACAAATGCTTCCATCAGCAACGCAAAGCAATCATAGTCATTTTAGAATTCCTTTATCTCTAGTCGTCTTTATCTTTTTATCACTTCCGGCACTCTTTTTATCATTACAATTCCATTAGTGTAAGCACTTTGTTTATAATTCCAATTCAACATTCATTTATTTTACAACATCCTATTAGAATATTAATTGTTCATCCATTTCGGGCTTTAAAGGACATGTTTCACAACGTTTCGATTATAAGTCAGATTTCAACTTTGAGGACTCTCTCCTCTAGCACGCCCAGCAACATCAAAAAAATTTCAGAGCCAACGGTATAAATTGGCAGGCCCGGTGGGACACACTAGCTGGATGCCGCCAAAGACAATAAGTAATTTTGGAAAAGACATTGCCAGAATGAGGAAGTTGCGCCTATAATAGTAGGGCAAGAAGGGAACATTCCACACTTAGTGTAGCAAATTGAGAGGAACTTATCTTCTTTTTCAATCCATAGTTAAGAAAATCAGACTCCAGCAAGACCTGTTGTTGGGGCCTCAAGTGATACATGTGTTGTTGGCGACTTGGTCGCATAAATGGATTTTGATGACGTCAACATGAAAGAAGTCTTCGACGTACGAACACGAAGCAATACAAAAAGTGTTGAAGCATATGGGGTGAAGAGCGAGAATGTAAAGACTAGCGGCAAATCGAAGATAATGATTAAGAGCTAAATTTATTGTAAGTGAGTTTACTCAAGTGATCTAAAGCTCTTAGGAATCATACATTTTGCATCACTTGCATTTAAAATGGATTAGAATGCTTAAAGAATCATTTGCACTTTATTTGCACAAAAATGAATTTCTATGCACAAGTGCATCGGTAAATGATCTTCCAAAAACTATCAAACGGTTGAATTAAACTTCAAATAATATACCGTTAGATAGATATGTGTCTCTAGTTTGCTACGGTTCAAACGGAACATAATTCCGATGCATAGAACTTTTTCTAGAGCCTTTTTAGTACAACATGTTCAGATGTGCCTTTTCTGCATACACGTCACATTAGAAAAATTCCATAAAATTCATCTTAATGTTTTTGGAGCTGAATTTTTTACAGAAGCTAAATCTATGTGTCTAGTTTATGTATAAATTTACGGATCATGATTTGGAATTTTCTAGAGAAAGTTACGGCCAAAATACCAAGTGTCGTCAGTCTTGACTGATCATGCACATACTGAAACCAGGGAGCTCCATGCCGGTCCCCATGCCGGTTTGCTCGCCGGTCTCCATGCCGGTTTTAGCTGAGCAAATAATGCTCTCTGGAACCAGGGAGCTCCTCGCCGGTCTCCTCGCCGGTTTGCTCGCCGGTCCAACGGCTAGTTTTTTGAACGTTATGTTACCGTTGGAGCCCTAGACCGGTATGCCGGTCCCCTCGCCGGTGTGCTCGCCGGTCTCGCTGTAAGTTGGGGAAAACTTTGCATTTTGTTATAAATAGAACCCCAACTCCTTTGCCTTAAATTAGAGATCTAGAAAACATTCATATACATTCTCTAAGGCAAACAAAGAGTGTGATATACACCTTCATATTCATAAACACTCATCCAAGCTCACACACACATCTTCCATATCATTTAGTGAGCTTAGATCACTTGGGTTTGCTCTCACACAATCTTCTTATTATTTGTGAGTGCCCAAGTGTGTTGTAAATCTTTCATATCAAAAACACTTGTGGTTTGTGAAATCCCATTGTTTGGGTAATTTGTAAAGGTTGTGAGTGCTCCTACGTAGAAAACTCAATCTTGTAAAAGGTTCGAGTGTGCCTTGGCGGAAAACTCTTGGTTACGAGTGAACCACGAAAAACTCGATTCTAGTGGAAATCTTCAAGCGAGGCTTGAGGGAGTGGACGTAGGCACGATTTGCCGAACCACTATATATCGCGGTGTCGTATCTCTATTTCCTACTCTTTTATACTCTTGCAAGTTTATTTGTATTTACACCAATTGAATAGAAACTTGCATATAGGCCATTTATTTGAATATAGAAAATTGACCTAAAACTCCCACTTGGTAATAAGAGCCTAAAATCGGCAAAGATTTTATATTTCCGCATTTGTAGCGATAACCCAATTCACCCCCCTCTTGGGTATAGAGATTTCTTTGTCGCTTGCTTGTAGGTACTTTCAGTTGGTATCAGAGCGAGGTATTCTCAAGAAAGACTTGACCGTCCGAGAATAGATCATGGCTTCTACAAGCAACTCGTCAAATCTTGCCGAGGGATTTTCAACGACTAGACCTCCATTTTACACCGGAACGGACTACAATTATTGGAAGATGAGAATGCTAAATTATCTCCTAGCCAATGATTCGCAATCCTATTTGATCATCACACGGGGTGCAAAAATGCCAACAAAGAAGGATAGCAACGGGGTTGATATTCCAAAGCCAAATTTAGAATGGGATAATGAGGATATAAGAATAGCCTCACAAAATGCTAGAGCACTTAACCAACTCCTATGTGCCATTGATCGGGATCAAGTAAACAAACTTCCGGAGTGTGGAAATGCTTATGATTTGTGGAAGTCATTAGAAATGGTCAATGAGGGCACAAGCCAAGTGAAGGAATCGAAGATCAACCGGTTTATGTGCGAATTAGACAATTTCAAGATGGAATCCGGGGAAGAAATCGATCACATGATTTCGAGGTTTACGGTCATCATCAATCATCTGGGAGCATTGGGAAAAGTCATCGGGACATCGGATCAAGTGAAGAAAATTTTAAGATCTCTCCCGAAAGAGTTTAGAAGCTATACCTCCTCCATTAGAGAAGCAAACGACATAAACACATTAAAGATGGATGATTTGGTCGGAAAATTGCTTGAGTATGAAATGGAGATCAAAATGGATAAAAATGAGGAAGATGAGAAAAGGACAAGAAAGTCCTTGGCTTAAAAGCAAGAAAAAGAGATGAGTCAAGCTCAAGTGAAAGTGATAGTGATGATGAGTTGGCTCAAATAAATAAGAGCTTCAAGAAGCTTCTTCAATCCGTAAAACAAAAGGGAAAATCAAAGACGGATGTAAAGAAAGAAGAAAAATGGCCGCGGAAGAACAAGAAAATTATTGTTATGAATGCAACAAACCGGGTCATATAGCTATGGATTGCCCATTGAGGAAAATAAAAGGAAAATCAAAGAAAAAGGCAATGAAAGCTACTTCAACTTGGAGTGATAGCGATTCAAGCTCATCCGAGGAGGAAGAGGAAGAAGTCAACGACAAATCAATAGCATTTATGGCTATCACGGATGAAGACATCCGCTTTGAAATTGAAGAGGAAAGCGAAGAAGAAGAGGTACACAATTCTCAGGACTATAATGATTTACTTAATGCATTTAATGGTTTAAAAGAATTGTGTGACATGCTTAAAAAGAAATTAAAGTTAATTAAATATGAGCATGTTATACTTAAAAATGAACATGCATGCTATATGGATAAAATTCATGTTTTAGATAATGAGATGATTTGCTTAAAGGCTAAACATGAAAAAGAAATTGCATGCCTAAATGATGAAAATGCATGTTTAAAATTGAAAAAGCTAGAACTTGAAAATGTCATATCAAATATGCCATCTAGCTCTAAGACATGCGATTGTGAATCTATATTGAATGAAAATGTTTTATTAAACACTAAGGTTATAGATTTGCAAAACTTACTTAGCAAATTCACATTGGGATATAAAAATTTTAATATGCTTATTGGATCTCAAAAATGTGCTTTTAAAAGAGAAGGATTAGGATATAGGCCTTACATTAAAAGAAAATTTTTGAAGAATTATTTTGTTAAGGCATCCGATTCTCATGCTAAGAATGTTATAAATGAAAATGTCACATGCCATGCTTGTAACAAAAAGGGACATAAAATTTTTGAATGCATGTAAGAATGTGATGAATAAGAATGCATGGATTCCTCAAGGAATCAAAACTAACCCCAATGGACCCAAGAAAGTTTGGGTACCAAAGTGTAATTGATAAATTTGTAGGGGGAGCTTTGGGAATGGATTTTAAAGAGAATTGCAAAATTGATCCCAAAGGCTCAAGGAAATGAGGAATCGCAACGGTAAAGGTAAAATCCGTATTTACGGAAACATTGGTACCGTTTCCTCTAAATTATGTATGTATGCATATTTCAAATTGATATAAATGTTTTGAAGCATACGAAATGATTAGACAAGTATTCAAACTTCCATTGGTATCAATTGTTCATTTGATACCCTTTAGTGCCTTAATCATATATTTAAACCCCTATTCTATTTCAATTGGTATCACATGAAATTTATTGAGTCAAATACAATATATGTGATCACTTGATTGAATATGCCTTGCCATATGAACTAATTGGTTGAAAATGAAATGCATGTAAATTGGCATAGTCTTAGATGAACTTCATGAAATGTATGTATTAGAACATAATTGAATAATCATGAAAAGCATGGATTTTGATTGTTTAGTAATTGGTAAGATATTCATAAGAAGACAATCATTAAAATGCATTGAAGTCATGGGTCTTAATTGGTATCATGATATAAAATGACTCATTTTGAAAGAATATTTAAAAGTGATATGATATTCAAATGAATTTATTGATTTATTTTTAATTTGTATCAAATTTGGGGGAGAAATCATGATTAAGATGCTCTTAGATTGTAAATGGTATTCATGTGAATTTATCTTTTGAAAAATGCTCTTTTATGCATGAATTTTGATTTTCTTATGGCAAAAAGGGGGGGAAATGCCAAAATGTGCATATTTTATTTTGGTATCTTTTTATAGCACATATATAATTGGTATCTCATTTAGATTTAAATTTTACTTCTCCACTTTTTGATAATGTCAAAGGGGGAGAAATCATTAGAAATGAGGTTAAAACTTGTTTTACCCTCACCCTTGGTTTAAGGGGGAGTAAATGTACTAATGTGTTTGTCAAGTTGTTATAGAGTTATATTAAAGACAATCACACATTGAGGGGGAGCTTATGTTGAGGGGGAGCAAAATTGTCAAATTTGGACTCCAAGAAGCTCACAAGTATCAACAAGTTTTAAGGGGTTGCCATCATCAAAAAGGGGGAGATTGTTGGCGACTTGGTCGCATAAATGGATTTTGATGACGTCAACATGAAAGAAGTCTTCGACGTACGAAACGAAGCAATACAAAAAGTGTTGAAGCATATGGGGTGAAGAGCGAGAATGTAAAGACTAGCGGCAAATCGAAGATAATGATTAAGAGCTAAATTTTATTGTAAGTGAGTTTACTCAAGTGATCTAAAGCTCTTAGGAATCATACATTTTGCATCACTTGCATTTAAAATGGATTAGAATGCTTAAAGAATCATTTGCACTTTATTTGCACAAAAATGAATTTCTATGCACAAGTGCATCGGTAAATGATCTTCCAAAAACTATCAAACGGTTGAATTAAACTTCAAATAATATACCGTTAGATAGATATGTGTCTCTAGTTTGCTACGGTTCAAACGGAACATAATTCCGATGCATAGAACTTTTTCTAGAGCCTTTTTAGTACAACATGTTCAGATGTGCCTTTTCTGCATACACGTCACATTAGAAAAATTCCATAAAATTCATCTTAATGTTTTTGGAGCTGAATTTTTTACAGAAGCTAAATCTATGTGTCTAGTTTATGTATAAATTTACGGATCATGATTTGGAATTTTCTAGAGAAAGTTACGGCCAAAATACCAAGTGTCGTCAGTCTTGACTGATCATGCACATACTGACTGAAACCAGGGAGCTCCATGCCGGTCCCCATGCCGGTTTGCTCGCCGGTCTCCATGCCGGTTTTAGCTGAGCAAATAATGCTCTCTGGAACCAGGGAGCTCCTCGCCGGTCTCCTCGCCGGTTTGCTCGCCGGTCCAACGGCTAGTTTTTTGAACGTTATGTTACCGTTGGAGCCCTAGACCGGTATGCCGGTCCCCTCGCCGGTGTGCTCGCCGGTCTCGCTGTAAGTTGGGGAAAACTTTGCATTTTGTTATAAATAGAACCCCAACTCCTTTGCCTTAAATTAGAGATCTAGAAAACATTCATATACATTCTCTAAGGCAAACAAAGAGTGATATACACCTTCATATTCATAAACACTCATCCAAGCTCACACACACATCTTCCATATCATTTAGTGAGCTTAGATCACTTGGGTTTGCTCTCACACAATCTTCTTATTATTTGTGAGTGCCCAAGTGTGTTGTAAATCTTTCATATCAAAAACACTTGTGGTTTGTGAAATCCCATTGTTTGGGTAATTTGTAAAGGTTGTGAGTGCTCCTACGTAGAAAACTCAATCTTGTAAAAGGTTCGGAGTGTGCCTTGGCGGAAAACTCTTGGTTACGAGTGAACCACGAAAAACTCGATTCTAGTGGAAATCTTCAAGCGAGGCTTGAGGGAGTGGACGTAGGCACGATTTGCCGAACCACTATATATCGCGGTGTCGTATCTCTCTTTCCCTACTCTTTTATACTCTTGCAAGTTTATTTGTATTTACACCAATTGAATAGAAACTTGCATATAGGCCATTTATTTGAATATAGAAAATTGACCTAAAACTCCCACTTGGTAATAAGAGCCTAAAATCGGCAAAGATTTTATATTTCCGCATTTGTAGCGATAACCCAATTCACCCCCCTCTTGGGTATAGAGATTTCTTTGTCGCTATTGCTTGTAGGTACTTTCATGTGTTGGAGTTGGTGCTTGAAGCGTCAATTCGAATAATATATTTACATTATATTTTATTATTTATGAATAAAATAACTACAATTTCATTTCAATCTTGTTAATGGAAATTATTATGTCATAATACATATTAGTTTGATATATAAATATAATGAGAATGACATCGACCTTAGAATATTCATGTAGTGATACTAAGCACTGGGTGGTCTGATATTGAGATAATATTACTATTATAAATCTTAAGGTAAATATTCATAGTTGTTGATTTTGGAATACGGTCGAATTCTTTGACCTATAAGACTAGCACATGTCGTATATTGGAATTGGAGTTCCAATGGTCTAACCCAATAGACCATGAGTAAGGGAAGCTCGTATAGACATATGTGTATCTATTGGAGCGAATACAGAATTACTCACAGGTGATTCATATTAGTTGGGAGTACACACCACCGTCAATAGGAATCTCCTCGAGTCGAGTAGCATATGTGATCTTTTGACTATACGATGGTATTGATTTTGTGTGTGATCCTCCACACTTTGATGTCATGTATGTCAGAGACCTTTTATGGTCTGACCGCTATATATTCGTTGTGTGTGGACCAATTCCCTCGTTAATCAAGTGTGCATCAAGATAGGGTTCATCGGCCCGTATGTGTACCATAAGGGGTTAAGATATTCATGTGATTAATTAATGATTCTTAAGACTTTGGCCAAAGCTGATCACCTAGAGTTGATCGCATATATCAAAAATAATGTTCTGATTAGTTGTAAAGAATCATGGACATGTCGATAATATGAGATATGCGTATTAAAAACTTAACGGTGTAATCTATGTTTCCTAAGCACAACTCGGATAGCCTACGATTGAGGGATTATTAAACATATGTGATGACCTCAACTTGTATAGTTCAGAAAGGTCGTTAGTATTCTTCGTAAATTTGGAGGTGGCTAAATTGTGTACATATGAGCTAAGCTTATATAAAGAACGTGTCTGGACTTAGAGAGTCTCACAATATGAAGTGTACACGTTGAACACTTGGGTAGTCGATAATATTGATAATAAATAATATTTTGTATTATAATTATCAATTAAATTAATTAAGTATTATTGTATGATATTAATTATTTACTTGACCAAATAAGATTTATTGGATTAATATAAATTAATAATCACACAAAGATTTTGTTGTACTTTCATAAATAAGTATATCATTAGAGGATATTTTGGTAATTATAATATATGTAATAATAGGTGTATTTGATTTGATTTAATTGGATGAAATCAAAATAGTAGACAATAAACTAATCAAGTGGTTAAATTTTGTCTAGATTTAATTGGATTAAATCAAAGTAGTAGACAAAGTTGATTAGTTATACCTAGTATACATATTTGGACAAATTTGATTATCCCCACATAAAAGTTGATAAGCACTTTCATTAATTAAAAAATACATAAGTTTGACTATAAAAGGCAAGCTTGAGCAATATTTTGATTAAGCAAGCATAAGGCAAAGTATAAGAAAGATTAACCTAAAGAAAGTATTTGGGAGAGAAGCTTTCGAAATTCTCTACATTTTCAACAAGGAGAAGAAGATTGGATCTTGAAATCAAGATTGTTAGGTAAGTTTTATATTCTCTAAAGGTATGTTTTTCATTAGTAAGTAGTAAAACATATTGTGATATATTATGTATTGGATACATAATAACATAGCTTGAAGTTGAAATTAGGTTAATGAATTGTGTATGGATACTTTGGAAGCATAAACACAATATGTTTGTGATTAGGTCAAATATGTTCATGTTGGAAATGAAACATAAAATTAGAGTTTGGAACTCTATAAGAAAGCTTCGAGCTATGGCCACCATTCTAGAATCACTTAACCACCTTCAAGTGACCTAACATTGTTCATGAGTCACTTCTTTATGGGATTCTTGTTTGGTTTTTATTTTGATTCAAAATAATGCATATATGTATTTAGAATACATATATGTTTATGTTATAACGTGTGTTGAAGTTGGTTTTGTTGTTAAAAAATAGATTTTGGGTGTTTGAAATTGCTTTGGAAAAATTAGGAAAGAATTGGGGTAAAAACCCTAAAATTTTGCTCTCATTCCAGATCTCTGGAATAAGAGCTTATACTTAAAGGAAAAAAAAAATAGACATTTAGCACTATTCACGCGCATTGTAGCGTGTACACGTGTGTTGAAAGTTATTTTGGCTCGTTTTTGAGCTTTCGGACTTCGATTCATTCCTAATTTTTTCCTATGAACTCGTAATGGAATATAGTATTCCATTAAATTATTTAAAAATACACTCATGCTTTATATATATGGGTTAGATCTATTTCCGCTGTGTGGGGCACCGATCCGACCTTAGGGGTTCCATATCCGCCCTAACAGAATGGTATCAGAGCAAGTCTTATTCACACAACACATGTTACATTTTGACATGTATTTGAATCTATGTCTTTGTAATTTTAATTTCATTATGCATAAGTCATATTATATATGTATTGTATATTTTAAATTGAAATTTTTAGTTTGACCCAAGCATGTTAATGACTTGATTGTCATAAATCTCTCTTGATTAAGGTGATTATTTTTAAGTGAAATTATTAATAATATTGGAGCATTATTGGATAGTCCATCTTGTCAATACATAGATGATTGAGTTTTTATTTCTTATGCCAACTACCGTCATTATTATGATGGTATAAGTGGTCAGAACTTAGGTCACTCTGGTAAAACATTAGATTTAGCATAATGAGTTGATATAATCACTCAATACCGTCATTATTGTGAGGGTGTACTTACGAAGCTCATTAGTACATATTGACAAGTTTATACAGAGAACACGTCTTAATCCAATACCGTCATTATTGTGAGGATAATAAACGGTTCAGGACCAAACTTAGGAGTCACATGGATGTGATTGACATTTGAGGTCTATCTAATGAGTTTATGAAGGCCAATACCAATATTATTGTGAGGTTGGAGTAAATGTCATATGATCCACTTCCCGCTATGAGATTTTGATTGTCAAATTTACATTTTTCCATTAAGCAAGACTACGGAGTTACGTAAAGTAGTGGAAGGACACTAATAGATTTAAGAATCATAATCGTATTAGTATTTTTATATTGAAATGAAAATATTTTGCTAGTGTTTAATTGTTGTCTTATAGATGGCTGCCACAAATCCATTAACGCGACTTTGGCTTCTATTAAATTGAAATGAGTCGAGAACTATTTTAAGTGGGAAATGAACATCCACCATGTCTTGGAGTCAGAGCGATTTAGCTATGTGACGCTCAATCTATTTCATATTGAAATCAATATTGATTCCACTCCCAAAGAGTGAGAGACATTTGAAAATTGGAATGGTGATAACCTGAGGATGAAATCCTACATTTTAGCATCGATGGTTCCAGATTTTCTCAAACAATACATAGAAGTAGCTGATGCTTGGAGCATTATGAGAACACTTAAGGAGTTCTTCGAAGAAAATCAAGAAAATGAAATATATTAGAGATCTAAGGAATTATTCCACGCTATGCTCAAGGATTGAGGAGCGGTTAGCAATCATGTTTTGAACATGATCGACCAAATCTGATATTTGGAATGACATAGCATTATGATCGATGAATGGCTATACCGAAATTTTTATTCTATCTTTTTTGCCCGGTATTTATGCTGGTTTTGTGTTAAATTTTCATATGAATTTGATGTAAGGTAGTTATGAAGAACTTCATAATATGTTACATACAGCGGAGCATGATTTGAAGAATGCAATCCCACTTTGGACCTCCATGGTGGAGTAAGCTCTTCAAAGACTTCTAGGAAGTCGAAAAAGATCAAAATTGGAAAGAATAATATATCAAAGAAAGACTCCAAGAAATGCAAAACATGTAGCTCGTGATGCATGTCTATACTGCAAGAAGTCTGGACAATGGAAGAAAAATTATCCTAAGCTAAAAGAAAAGGCAAGACCCTCAAGTACACTTTATATTTTTCCTATTATTGACATCTCATTAACCTTAGATACAAATAGTGGATTAGTGTTAGACACTGATAGTCCAACTCATATTTTCAACCCCATGTAGGTCATGAGGGTTAAAAGAATGCTGAACAAAATGGAGATCCAACTTAGAGTTCGGAATGAATAGACATTAGATATCACGGCCATAGGAACGATTTTTCTAGATCTCCCTGATGGATGTAAATTAATTTTACATGACTGTTATTTTGTACTCTCTCTTATTAGACAGATAATATCATTACCGATATTGGATAAAGATGGATATAAAATAAACATTAAAGATGTTGTTTTATGTTTATATGACAGAGAAAATTATTTGATATTGAATGTTCTTTATCTACCGGTCATTATGCTTTGGAAACATATCGAGATGTCTTTAATATAGAGGAAAATACAAGTACAAGATCTGAATTAAATAATACCGAATTATGGCATGTGAGATTGGGCCACATAGGTGTTAGACGCTTATCAAAAGTAGTTAAAGATGGTTTGATTGAAGGTCTTACTTTAAATCCTTATCCGTTTTTTGAGTCATGTATCCAAGAGAAAATGACAAAGGCCCTATTTGTTGGTGTTGGACACCGTACTGAAGATTTATTGGAGCGAGTACACAATGATGTATATGGTCCATTAATCGTGACTTTCACGAATGATAAATCAATATATGGATATGTCTATTTGATGAGACATAAATTGGAAATATTTAAAAAGTTTAAAATATTCTGAAATGAAATAGAAAAACAAACCGAAAAATTCATCAAGTTTCTTCGATCAGATCGAAGTGGTGAATTCATGAACGATGAATTCAGATATTATTTAAGGGAGAATGTGATTCTCGTCCAATATAGCACATGAGGAACTCCTTAAGACAATGGTGTGTCTGAACAGAGAAATCATATTTTATTGGATATGGTACGACCTACGATGAGCTATAAAAACCTTTCATATTACCTTTGGGGTTATCCTTTACTTACTGTTATCCACATACTTAACAGAGTTCCATCGAAAACTATTTCTACAACCTCATATCATTTATGGTATGATAGAAATTCAAGTCTTAGATATTTAAGGATTTGGGGTTATCATGCGTACATTAGAGTCGTGTAGCAAGATAAACTAGCACCCAATGGGTATAAATTCAATTTCGTTGGATATCTTGAAAATTCTTTGGGATTTCAATTCTATGATTCTAAGCAATGAATAGTGATTTGTATAAATTCTTTGTATAAATAGGAGATATTATATATCAATTCTTTATATAAACATGCGATATTGGATATCGATTCGGAAAAATTACAAGAAGCCATGAAATCCGAAATGGATTTTATGCATGACATTTAAGTCTAAAACTTGATTGAACTTCCTAAAGAAGTTAAACTATTGGTTGTAAATGGTTTTATAAAAGGATATCAATTCTACAATGAATAATGATTTGTATAAACATGCAATATTAAATATCAATTCTTTGTATAAACAAGTGATATTAGATATTCGGTTTGCTTATGGCTGGATTGGCTTAAGGGTCTATATTGCTTGGACACGCGCTTAAGGGCCTTCATCAGATCTGTTAGAGCAAATATGGCTTGACTGGGTAATTGATCTCCTTATTCTTGATGTATTTACTCGGCTTTTGTGTTTCGGTTGGCGTTTCTCTTTGGGGCTGAAGTTGCACACTTGGGCATTTTGTTTCTTTCCTTGATTGTTGATGTTGTTTGTTCCATTGGGACTTTTTTTGGCCTTATAATCTGGACCTTTTTTGGATTTGTGTTTCTTTGAGCTCGATAGCTCTTTCTGGGGACGCCCCTTGTACATTTGTACATTTCTTTTTTTGGAATAAAATTTGTAACTTTTCCACACACAAAAAAAATGATATTGGATATCGATTCAGAAAAATTACAGGAAGCCATGAAATCCGAAATGGATTTTATGCATGACATTCAAGTCTGAGACTCGGTTGAACTTCATGAATGAGATAAACTATTAGTTGTAAATGTGTTTATAAAAGGAAGCGAGAGTCTGATGGAACGGTGGAAACCTTTAATACCCGATTATTAGCGAAATGTTACACTCAATGTCCTGGGATTGACTATGAGGAAAATTTTTCACCAGTCGCTATGCTAAAATCCATTAGGATACTCTTAGTCATTGCTACATATCACAATTATGAGATATGGTGGATGGATATGAAAACCACTTTCCTAAATGGATTCCTTTATGAGGATATATATATGGAACAACCAGAAGTTTCGTATCCAGTGAGACTTCAAACTTGGTTTGTAGCTCAAGAAGTCTATTTATGGACTTAAATAGGTATCTCGAAGCTGGAATCGTCGTTTTGATGAGATAATTAAATATTTGGATTCATCAAGAACGAGGAAAAATTATGTGTTTATTGTTTTATATATAAACGATATCCTTATCATTGAGAATGATAAATGATTGATGCATAGTGTGAAAGCCTACCTTGGCAAGAACTTCTCTATGAAAGACATGCGTAAAGCTTCTTATCTACTGGGTATAAAGCTATACCGGGATAGAGTAAGGAAGCTTATAGGGTTGTCACAATCCATATATATAGATAAAATATTGGAAATGTATGATTTTACCAACTGTAAGGCAGTAAATATACCATTTCGATACGACATATATCTTTTGAAGAAATGGCACCTCAGACTGAGGATGAGAGAGTTAGAATGTCTAACTTGTCATATGCTTCTTGTATTTGAAGCATTATGTATGCTATACTATGTACAAGACCCATATCAATTTTGGTATTAGTGTTACTAGCTCATATCAATTTGATCTAGATAATGATCATTGGACAGCAGTGAAACATATCCTGAAATATCTTAAAGGTACTAAGGATAAGTTTCTAATTTATAGAGAAAATGAGCTACAACTTAAGGGTTATATAGACTATGATTTCCAGGGAGATCCGGATGATAGAAATTCTACATCTGGATACATAATTACCCTTCATGGCAGTGAAGTTAGTTGACGATGTTCAAAGCAAGACTCTACAGGTGATTCCACCACTGAGGCAGAAATTATAGCGGCTTCAGAAGCTACTAAAGAAGCTGTTTGAATTAGAAATTTTATCAAAGAACTTGGCATTGTGCCTAGTATTGCGGATCTGATCCAATTGTACTGTGATAATAGCGGAGCCATAGCGCAGACTAAGGAGCCGAGTGCCCATTCCAAGTCTAAACACTTGGAAAGAAAATATCGTGTGATTAGAGAAATCAATGAACGAATAGAAATATTGGTCTTGAAGATTCAAGGATAAAAAAACATAGCAGACTCGCTTACTAAGGTCTTACCTCCTAATGTATTCGATAAGCACGTGGAGGAGATGAGACTTCGGTACCATCCAGATTGACACTAAGCAAGTGGGAGTTTTTTGGATTTGGTGCTTGAAGCGCCAATTCGAATATTATATTATCCCAAGTCTAAACATGTGGAAAAGAAAAATCGCATGATTAGAGAAATCAATGAATAAATAGACATAGTGGTCTTAAAGGTTCAAGGACAAAAGAACATAGCAGACCCGCTTACTAAGGCCTTACCTCCTAGGTTATTCGATAAGCACGTGGAAGAGATGAGACTTCGGTACCATCCGGATTGACACTAAGAAAGTGGGAGTTTGTTGTTGGAGTTGGTGCTTGGAGCACCAATTCGAATAATGTATTATATATTATACTTTATTATTTAATAATAAAATAACTACATTTTCATTTCAATCTTACCAATGGTAATTATTATGTCATAATGTATATTAATACAATATATAAATATACTGATAATGACATCGACCTTATAATAGTCATGTAGTAATATTGGATATTAGGTGGTTGACCGGTGTAAACACACGGTATAACGCAAGCGCACGTATCGTTCAAGTAGTATAAAAAGTATCGATCCCACGATGACTTAATATCTAAACTATTAATTTTTATGAAGTCAAATGATTACTAGTATCTAACAAGTTGTTTGATTGATTGAAATGGTGACGATTCTAAATTTAAAAACAAGTAAATAAAATTGTTCGAAAGTAGATTTTAAGAAAATTCAATATTAAAAACTATCTAGGGTTGTGATTTCTTCCAATATCATTTTAAAGATGAAGTGGTTATCTTAAAGTTGGGTAACATATTGATTTATTAACCTGGAACATTAAATTATGTGTAAGCCTCTGTTGATGGTCAAACACAAATACCCAGTTTAACCCAATTGAACCATATGTCTATGTCAACCAAATTATCTGGATTCATTAAGTTTAAGTTCCAATTATGGCTATCCCCGCCCGACAGGTATATTCCTATCCTGTAAGGAAGTCTATTAAAGGGTTATCTATCCTCAAGGAAGATCGTGGGCTATTGAGTCTAAGGTCTTAAACCTAAAATCCCTATGTCTAGTTCATTTTAGATTTACCAGTTCAATTTTATTAATGGCCAGTTAATGAAAAAGCATTAAGATTAAGACTCAATAAATAATTCTTTATATTACCCAAACTATAATCTAACCCCTTATAAACCGGTGATATTAAAAATCATCACAACCCCAGATAACTAATTTAGTTACAACACATAGCTAGGGCTATTAAAAACTTGAAAATAAAAGACATAAAATAAAAATGCAGTAAAGTAAATACTGAAAAGTAAATTACAATAAAATAAAATGCTATAGTAAAAGGAATTACTTTTATTACTACTAATTTAGATATCTCCCATAATATAATATATAAACTTGTGATAACATTACCAACCAGCCATATAGACGGTAACCTGATTAAGTCAAATTAAGTCCAACCGGCCATTAAGGCGGTATAAAGATTTGTCCATGAACCTGCCATATAGGCGGTAAGAAAGTTTAATTACCAACCGACCAATCTGGCGGTATCCTTGATTAGTCAGGTTTAAACCAGATTAAAATGAATTACCAACCGACCAATATAGCGGTATCCTTTTTAAGTCAATATTTTAAATAGTGAATATATTATATTTAAGGGAGATTAATCTAAATAGCAATAGTAAAAGAATTAACTTTCACCCTAGCTGGGGAAGTTACCTCCTCATGGTGAATAATAAAAACTGTAAAAAGTAAAAAAAAAAGTAAATTACTATTATTACAAAACGTAATTAAAAATAATTACAAAACTAAAAAAACTAAAAATTAAAAGAAACTAGAGAGAGAAACTCTCTCTTTACATCAAAGAGATGAGAGAGAGTGATACAACTAAAACTGAAATTCTGCGCTCTATTTATAGGGGTCAGCAAGGGTCCAGCGTCGCGACGCCAAGCTCACGTCGCGATGCCAGATATGTCGATGTGGCACGCTGTGGTTCGTCGGTTGTAGATTCTGGATAAGGTGATAAGATGACACGTGGCAGAGTGGTTGGGACTCAATTATTGTGACACATGGCGGCTTCTGATTGTTCGGCTAGATTCTTATCCGCCACGTGTCAAATAAGGATTAGACAGCCAATAATTGATGCTGACATGGCGCTGACGTGGCGACACGTGGGAAAGAGACCGTCGGCACCTTAGGATTGCGACACGTGGCACTTCCTGATTGGCTGATGATGATGTGGCGGTGAGGTGGCAGTTTGACTTGGTCAACCTGGTGATGTGGCTGATGACTTGGAAATGACGTGGAGTGACACGTGGCACACGTGGCGATGGTGACTGTCGGTACCGTAGGATTGCGACACGTGGCACGGCACAGTTTAGCAGATCGGTTGTGATGCTGACACGTGGCACGGCGCACGTTAGCAAAGTCAAACTTTTCTCAGATTCTGACACGTGGACCCGGCGCACGTTAGGCGTCGCGACGCGGGAAATTACCATAATACCCTTTTCATCCAATTTTCAGTGTTTTGGCCCAAATCACCTCCAGAATGTCCTTAAACTTTATTCATCTACAAAATAACACAAAACACATCAAAATATCACAAAACTCAAGAAACTATACAAAATATTATGTTAAATGAGTGGGAAATAGTGATAGATTTACCACTCATCAGTGGTCCGACATCGGGATAATGTTACTATTATAAACTATTCTTAAAGTAAATATTATTAATCGTTGGTTTTGGAATACGGTCGGATTGCTATAACCTAGAAGACTAGCACATGTCGTACATTGGAATTGGAGTTCCAATGGTCTAACCCAATGGACCATGAGTAAGGGAAGCTCGTATAGACAAGTAGGTATATATTTGAGTGAATATTGAATGACTCACAAGTGATTCCTAATAGTTGGAAGTATACACCACCGTCAATAAGAATCTCCTTGAGTTGAGTAGCATATGTGATCTTTTAACTATAAGATTACATCGATTTTGTGTGTGATCCTCCACACTTTGATGTCATGTATGTCATAGACCTTTCATGGTCTAATCGTTAGATGTTAGTTGGGTGTGGACTGATACACTCATTAATCAAGTGTGTATTAAGATAGGATTCGTCGGCCGGTATGTGTACCACAAAGGTTGCGATTCTTAAGATTTTGGCCAAAGTCGATCATCTAGTGTTGATGGCATATATCATAAATAGTTATATGATTAGTTGTAAAGAATCGTTGACATGTCGACAATATGAGATGTGCGCCTTGGAAACTTGTGGTGTAATCTATGTTTCCTAAGCACAACTTGGATAGCCTATGATAGTGGGATTGTTAAACATTTATGATGACCTCGACTTGTATAGTTCAGAAAAGTCGTTCATATTCTTCACAAATTCGGAGGTGGCCAAATTACGTATATATGAGCTAGGCTTATATGACGAATGTGTCTGGACTTAGAGAGTCTCATAATATGAAGTGTACTCGTTGAGCACTCGGGTAGCCGATAATGTATGATAATAAATAATATTTAATTTTATAATTATCATCAAACTAATTAAGTGTTACAGGATAATATTAATTATTTACTTGACCAAATGGGATTAATTTGATTAATCCAAATTAATAATCACACAAGAGCTTTGTTGTAATTTCATAAATATCTCTACCATTTGATAATATTTTAGTAATTATAAAATATTTAATAATAGGTGTATTTGGCTTGATTTAATTGGATTAAATCAAAGTGGTAGATAATAAACTAATCAATTGGTTAAACTTTATATAGATTTAATTGGATTAAATCAAAGTGGTCGACAAAGTTGATTAGTTACACCTAATATTCATATTTGGACAAATTTGATTAAGCTTATATAAAAGTTAATTAGAATTTTTATTAATTAAAAAATACATAAGCTTCACTATAAAAGGTAAGCTTGAGCAAGTTTTTGACTAAGCAAGCATAAGACAAAGTATAATAAAGATTAACCTAAAGAAAGTATTGATGAGTGGTATTTATATCACTATTTCCCACTCATTGAACCTTATATTTTGTATAGTTTCTTGAGTTTTGTGAATATTTTGATGTGTTTTGTGTTATTTTGTAGATAAATAAAGTTTCAGGACATTCTGGAGGTGAATTGGAGCAAAACAGGAAAAACTGCACAAAAAGGGCAAAATCATCATTTCAGCGTCGCGGCGCTGAAGCCTTACGCGTTGCGACGCCCAGAATGCGCCGGAATTGCTAACATGCGCCGTGGACACGTGGACCAATCAGAAAGTTTGCTAACGTGCGCCGCCTGCTAAAATGCGCCGATCATGCTATCTTGCGCCTGCCACGTGTCGCCATCACAACGGAGATACTAATGTGCGCCGGTGCCACGTGTCGAGATCTCACGATGCCGACAATCGCCCTCCACACGTCAGCATGACGTAAACAATGACGTCATGAACAGTGCCACGTCATCGGATAAAGATCTGATCTCTTAGCCGCCTCGCCACGTGTCAAGCCGTCATTGTGCCACGATTCACTGTAGCTGGCGTCGCGACGCAGAACTGTAACCAGCGTCGCGACGCTGGAACCTTATTCGTGCCTATAAATAGAGCTCGAAATTTCAGATTTCAGTGCACCTCTCCCTCCCACTTCTTTGATGTAATTAGGGAGTTCTTCTCTCTCTAAGTTTCTTTTAATTTAGTTTTGTAATTTTTAATTACGTTCTGTAATAATAATAATTTACTTTCTTTATTTTACAGTTTTTACTATTCACTATGAGGAGGTAACTTCCTTATGCTAGGGTGAAAGGTAATTCTTTTACTATTACTATTTAGATTAATCTCCCTTAAAAATAATATATTTACTATTTAAAATTTGACTTAAAAAGGAATACCGCTATATTGGTCGGTTGGCTATTTAATTTAAACTGGTTAAACCTGACTAAGCAAGAATACCGCCAGATTGGTCGGTTGGTAATTTAATTTTGGTTCCGCCTTTATGGCTGGTTTATTTTGGTTCCGCCTTTATGGCTGGTTGAACTTAAATTGACTTAATCAGGTTACCGCCTATATGGCTGGTTGGTAATAATCACAAGTTTATATATTATTTTATGGGAGATATCTAAATAAGTAGTAGTAGAAATAATTCCTTTTACCTTAGCATTTTATTTTATTTTATTTTTAAGCTTTTAGTTTACTGCAATTACTTTTCAGCACTGTTACTTATGGCTTTTACTTTTAAGTTTTCATTAGCCCTAGCTATGTGTCATAACTAGTTAGTTATCTAGGGTTGTGATGAATTTCAATATCACGGGTTTATAAGGGGTTAGATTATAATTTGGGTAATATAAAGATTTATTTATTGAGTCTTAATCTTAATGTCTTTTTATTAATTGGCCACTAATAAAATTGATAAGGTAAACTTAAAATGAACTAGACATAGGGATTTTAGGTTTAAGACCTTAGACTCAATAGCCCACGATCTTCCTTGAGGATAGATAACCCTTTTAATAGATTTCCTTACAGGATAGGAATATACCTGTCGGGCGGGGGTAGCCATAATTGGAACTTAATCTTAATGAATCTAGGTAATTTGGTTGACATAGACATATGGTTCAATTGGATTATACTAGGTATTTGTAATTGACATCGGAAGAGGCTTTTACATAATTTAGTGTTCCAGGTTAATAAATCAATATTTTACCCAACTATAAGATAACCACTTCGTCTTTAAATAATATTGGAATAAATCACAACCCTATATAGTTTTTAATATTGAATTTTCTTAAAATCTACTTTCAAACAATTTTATTTACTTGTCTTTAAATTTAGAATCGTCGCCATTTCAAATCAATTAAAAAACCTGTTAGATACTAGTAATCATTTGACCTCATAAAAATTAATAGATAAGGTTTTAAGTCCTCGTGGGATCGATACTTTTTATACTACTTGAACGATACGTACGCTTGCGTTATACATGTGTGTTTACGCCGGTCAAGTTTTTGGCGCCGTTGCCGGGGACTTAGTTATCTTTTACTATTATTTTAGGGGTTAGATACGTTACTTGTATCTAATTTCTTTTTACTTATTGTTTTTGTTTTCTTGTGTTTTAGGTTCTCAGAAACTTCATGAGACGAACCAGAAGCTTTGAACTCCGACCGCTTGACCCAGAAATTGAAAGAACTATCAGACAGTTGAGAAGGGAAAGGCGAGAAGCCCAAGAAGCTTTAGTCAACATGGAACCTGAACCTTTGGAGGTCGCACCACCAATTCCCATTCCAGACAGAACCATTCCGGTGGTAGACAGACTCATTTCATGTATTGTACTTCCTTCATTACCAGCAAATGCAGGTGACATCAAAACTTGTGTTCAGATGATTCAGCAGTCAGTTCAGTTTGGGGGAAATGCAACTGAAGATCCTAATGCCCACATCAGCAACTTCCTGGAAGTTTGCGGCACTTTCAATTACAACCGAGAAGCTGAAGAAGCAATGAGATTGCGTGTTTTCCCATACTCCTTGAAGGACAGAGCTAAAGCTTGGCTACATTCATTACCAGCAGGTTCTATCACAACATGGAACACTTTAGCCACCAAATTTCTTGCAAAGTACTTTCCACCAGCCAGAACCGGAAAGCTGAGGAATGACATCACATCCTTTGTGCAACAAGACTCAGAAACTCTTTACGAAGCTTGGGAAAGATACAAAGATTTACTCCGGAAATGTCCACACCATGAGATTCCAAAATGGCTTCAAGTCCAAACATTCTATAATGGACTTTTTGGAATAATGAGAACCGCAATCGATGCTGCTGCTGGAGGAGCTTTAATGGCAAAAGGAGAAGATCAAGCCTGGGAACTAATCGAAGAAATGGCCAACAACAATTCATTGTGGCCAACTGAAAGAAGTCTGATTCAAAGAATTGCAGGAATTTATGAAGTTGGAGCCAATACAGCAGTCAACACCAAGCTAGATCAAATTTGCAAATTCATGGAGACTCTTACCACTGGATCCACAAGTTCACCATATGGAGGAGCACCAGAATCAAACCAACTTGAAGAAACGGTGAATTATGTCAACGATTTCAACAGACAGGGGAACAATCCATATTCCAATACCTACAACCCAGGGTGGAGGAATCATCATAATCTTTCATGGAGCAACAATTCAGGCCAACAGCGGAACTATCCACCACCTGGATTCCAGCAACAGAACAAAGGCCAGAAGCAGACAAATGAACCAGGAATAGCAGAAGTGCTGGCTCAGTTAAAAAAGTACGATGCTATCTTTCAGAGCCAATCAGCTTCCATCAAAGCACTGGAGAATCAAATTGGACAACTGGCCAATGCTCAGAGTTACAGACCGCCAGGTACCCTTCCTAACAACACAGAGCCAAATCTAAGGAACATGGGAAGGAGCAATGTCATGCCATCATGTTAAAAAGCGGTACTGAAATCAACAAAGATTTTGGAGTCAAAACAGCTGCTGAGGAAGTCCCAAAAGAAACAGAACAACAGATGGAAGAAAAAGAAGCAAAGGAAAAAGAACAGATCACTCCACATCCACCTTTTCCTCAACGTCTTCAGAAAAACAAATTGGACAAGTAGTTTGCTCGATTCCCGGAGATATTCAAAAAGCTGCACATCAACATCCCATTTGCAGAAGCCTTGGAACAAATGCCCAGCTATGTCAAATTCATGAAAGACATTCTGTCACGAAAACGGAGATTGGGAGATTACGAGACAGTAGCATTAACGGAAGAATGCAGCGCCATCATTCAGAGGAAGCTTCCCCCGAAGTTGAAAGATCCTGGCAGTTTCACCATTCCATGCATCATAGGAGAACATAACTTCGGTAAAGCTTTGTGTGATTTAGGTGCAAGTGTTAACTTAATGCCTTTTTCTATTTACAGGAAACTGTAAATTGGAGAAACAATGCCTACCTCAGTCTCACTGTAACTTGCTGATCGAACGCTCGTATTTCCAAGAGGTGTAGTTGAAAATGTGCTGGTAAAAGTTGATAAATTCATTTTTCCAGCAGATTTTATTGTCCTTGACATGGAGGAAGACGCAGATGTGCCAATCATCCTTGGGAGACCATTCTTGGCTACAGGTCGAACCATTATTGATGTACAAAAAGGAGAATTAACCATGAGGGTACAGGACCAAGAAGTAACATTCAATGTTTTCAAGGCCATGAATTTCCCAGATGATGAAAAGAAAGAGGAATGTTTCAGACTTGATGTGATACACAGTACCATTCAGAACTCTGATGAAAGACAAAGTTCTACTGACAAACTTAAAACATGTCAATTGCCTGTGGAGCCTAAAGATAAAGCATCTTTTGCACTGAAAGAGCCAATTCTTGCACTACAAACAACAGAAGAGAAAAAGTTCCACCAGCTCAACGAATTGGAGGAATTTCACAATCAGCCTTTGAGAATGCCAAATTGTACAAAGAAAATGGCAAGAAAAGACATGATGAGAAGTTAGTGCGCATACAACTGGAACCAGGGCAGAAGGTACTGTTAAACAAATCAAGGGTGAAATTCTTCCCATGGAAGCCAAAATCACGATGGTCAGGTCCATTTGTGATCACCAAAGTTTTACCAAATAGAGCCGTTGAGATACATGATCCTGACGCCAACAAAACTTTCAAGGTTAAAAACAAGCGTGTCAAGCACTACTGGGGAGAATCATTTGAGCGACAAAAAGAAAGTGTCACACTTTCAGATCCAGCATAAACGTTCGAGCAGTCACGTCTAGCTGACGACTTTAAACTTAGCGCTCGCATGGAGGCAACCCATGCAATTTTTGTATATATTGTGATTTGGTGTGATTGAATTTTATGTGTTCAGTTTTTGCAGATTAAGTCATTTCAAGATGGAAGAAGCTCTCGCAAATCTTCACAAGCAATTTCCTTCTCTCCCTCAAAAATCTCTAATGAAAGTTTACAAAGCTCGCTTGGAAAGGATGAGGTTACTGACGATCTATGGTGTTCCCAATGACATTCGTTGGGTAATTGAAGCACGAGTCAGATTGGCAGGTGAGTCTTCTGACTCTTTTATTTCACATCTGCCTGGTTTTGGAAGAAGCACATATGCAAAGAAACGAAGAGCTAAACAAATGGGTGTTTGTTACAAATGTGCACGTTGGAATTGCAATACTCGTTGTCGTTCTTTAGGAATGGTGTCTGTTAATCGCGAAGACAAAATTAAATTCAATAGGGATGGCCTGAGTAAGGAGTCTTTAGATGATATATCTTCGACTCTTGAGACGCATCCCAGTGGATATGTTCACATAGAATTTCGCAGATTACATACACAATTTCAAAAAGAAAGACAACAGTTAAGTCTTGGGAATCTGACTCAAAAAGACCCTGTTTGCCAATTTATAAGAAAATTGGATGGGAAGCTTGTCCCTGACGCATAGACGTTAACCAAGCTAAAAATTCTTGTACATATTATCTCTTTGTCTTTTCCTGATAATATTGATTTGTTTTGTTATTTTCTCCGACAGGATCCAGACCTTTTTGACCATATCAAGATTTATTTTACTATTTTGCTACTAATCGTCCTTTGGAAGATACTTGTGCTATTTTTACTCACCCTTTTCAGGTATTATAAATTCAACTCATCATTGCACTTTTGAAGACATCCAGAGTTGAGAAAGAAATACATAAAAAAAATGGAAGCCATTTCAAGAAGACGAGTTGAAAACATTTGTGTGTTTTGCGGTAGTACTGTTGGTACTAAACCACAATACATAGAAGCAGCACAGGAATTGGGTCGAGTCTTAGCTGCAAGAAATATGCACTTAATATATGGCGGAGGCAATCTCGGACTAATGGGGATCGTTTCAAAGGCCGTACAGGAAGGAGGCAGTCACGTTTTGGGAATCATCCCAAAACCCTTGGCAGATGCAAATCTTATTGAACCATCTAACGGAGAGGAACTGATCGTGCCAGGTATGTCTGAACGACTGGTAGAAATGATTAACCGTGCTGATGCTTTTATTGCTTTGCCAGGTGGTTTGGGCACATTGGAGGAAATTTTTATTGTACTATCTTGGGCGAACCTGAACATACACCAGAAACCAATTGGGCTGTACAACGTTGATGGGTTTTATGATTTTCTTTGTGTGTTTCTTGATGATGCTCGAAGAAATGGGTTCGTGTCAAAACCTTTAAAAGAACTCCTATTTACTGCCAGAACTGCTCCAGATCTAATTGACCAACTCATAGCCTATGAACCAAAGGTTGACCCTATCATTTCAAAGATAAATTGGTCCGAGGACGATCGTGGTAAGATGCGTCGAATTAATCTGGATCTTAACCTTTAATTTCCTGTAAATTTTCAGCTAACCAGGTATTATCTTCTAAACTCTTCTTCTACTTTTTAAGACATTGGGGACAATGTCTCATTTAGGTTTGGGGGAGGGAATTAGTTGATTAGTACCTTGTTTTTAGTTTGTATGTTGTTTTTATTTTTAGGCCAAAATTTTTCGAAAAATAAAAAAAAAATTGAAAAATTTTCAAAAATTACAAAAATATTTTGTGTTTTTTTTGTGTTTTTGTTTTGACTAAAAAGGAGAAATTGGTAAGAGATAGCCGAGTAAGGAGTTTCCATTCCTGAGACGTATCTCAAACCTATTTCAAAACAAGTTAATTTTTGTTTATTTCCTTTTGAATTATTTAATTTGTAAATTCTCCATAAAATGGACTAAAATGGATCTTCATATGCTCAGTTGACAGGTATTATCAACATACATGGAAACATACGGACATGAGCTAAAGTTCAAAAGTTTGTAATATTCAGTGCTTTAGTTTAATTGGAGGAATCATCTCAAAAAGCAGTGGAGTAAAAAAAAAAAAAAAATGTCTGGGATCCGAGTTATTAAGTCTGTAAGGGTGTTTTAACACCTAGTGCCCTAAAACCAACTGGTTTGGGAGTCACTGGCCCAAAGCTCGCTACATGGATCAAAGATGCTGTAAAAATATATATATCTGAAGTCTGAGTAATTAAGTCCGTAGAGGTGTTTTAACACCTGGTGCCCTAAAGCCAACTGGTTTAGGAGCCACTGACCCAACACTCGCTACATAGACGGAAGGTATTGTATATAAATAAAAAATAGAGAAAAATCAAAGAAAAAATCAGAAAAATCAGAAAAATTATTCCATTGCTACAAAAAGGTGTGAAATCTGATAGAACTTTAGGACAAAAATATTACTCTCTTATCAACTGCATTTATGACTGTTGTGGGCAAAAATGAGTTGTTTAATATTTTGTTGGCTGTGTATATGGAGAATGGTAAAAATAATCGGATAATTTACTTATTCAGTAATTTAGAAAGAAACAAAACAACTAGTAACTTGGAGTAGAAGTTTTACCTAATTAGTCACTAACTTCTTTATTCTCTTTTCACTTGTCTTTTTGCTTTTGTGTGCATTAGTTTTATTACCTTTTTACTTTTGTAAAATATTTGTGGGTATCATTGATGTAAACCCTCACGAGACTACACTCGTCCACTAGGGACACCTAGGGGTTTAAAGGCTTGTTGCATACGCTAAATGCAACCGTGATCCCTACGAAAGTGGCTTAGTTAAATTTTATTTTCATGTTATTTTATTTAATGTTTTGCTCGAGGACTAGCAAAATGTCAGGTTTGGGGGTGTGATGAGTGGTATTTATATCACTATTTCCCACTCATTGAACCTTATATTTTGTATAGTTTCTTGAGTTTTGTGAATATTTTGATGTGTTTTGTGTTATTTTGTAGATAAATAAAGTTTCAGGACATTCTGGAGGTGAATTGGAGCAAAACAGGAAAAACTGGACAAAAAGGGCAAAATCGTCATTTCAGCGTCGCGACGCTGAAGCCTTGCGCGTCGCGACGCCCAGAATGCGCCAGAATTGCTAACATGCGCCGTGGACACATGGACCAATCAGAAAGTTTGCTAACGTGCGCCGCCTGCTAAAATGCGCCGATCATGCTATCTTGCGCCTGCCACGTGTCGCCATCACAACGGAGATACTAATGTGCGCCGGTGCCACGTGTCGAGATCTCACGATGCCGACAATCGCCCTCCACACGTCAGCATGACGTAAACAATGACGTCATGAACAGTGCCACGTCATCAGATAAAGATCTGATCTCTTAGCCGCCTCGCCACGTGTCAAGCCGTCATTGTGCCACGATTCACTGTAGCTGGCGTCGCGACGCGGAACTGTAACCAGCGTCGCGACGCTGGAACCTTATTCGCGCCTATAAATAGAGCTCGAAATTTCAGATTTCAGTGCACCTCTCCCTCCCACTTCTTTGATGTAATTAGGGAGTTCTTCTCTCTCTAAGTTTCTTTTAATTTAGTTTTGTAATTTTTAATTACGTTCTGTAATAATAATAATTTACTTTCTTTATTTTACAGTTTTTACTATTCACTATGAGGAGGTAACTTCCTTATGCTAGGGTGAAAGGTAATTCTTTTACTATTACTATTTAGATTAATCTCCCTTAAAAATAATATATTTACTATTTAAAATTTGACTTAAAAAGGAATACCGCTATATTGGTCGGTTGGCTATTTAATTTAAACTGGTTAAACCTGACTAAGCAAGAATACCGCCAGATTGGTCGGTTGGTAATTTAATTTTGGTTCCGCCTTTATGGCTGGTTTATTTGGTTCCGCCTTATGGCTGGTTGAACTTAAATTGACTTAATCAGGTTACCGCCTATATGGCTGGTTGGTAATAATCACAAGTTTATATATTATTTTATGGGAGATATCTAAATAAGTAGTAGTAGAAATAATTCCTTTTACCTTAGCATTTTATTTTATTTTATTTTTAAGCTTTTACTTTACTGCAATTACTTTTCAGCACTGTTACTTATGGCTTTTACTTTTAAGTTTTCATTAGCCCTAGCTATGTGTCATAACTAAGTTAGTTATCTAGGGTTGTGATGAATTTCAATATCACGGGTTTATAAGGGGTTAGATTATAATTTGGGTAATATAAAGATTTATTTATTGAGTCTTAATCTTAATGCCTTTTTATTAATTGGCCACTAATAAAATTGATAAGGTAAACTTAAAATGAACTAGACATAGAGATTTTAGGTTTAAGACCTTAGACTCAATAGCCCACGATCTTCCTTGAGGATAGATAACCCTTTTAATAGATTTCCTTACAGGATAGGAATATACCTGTCGGGCGGGGGTAGCCATAATTGGAACTTAATCTTAATGAATCTAGGTAATTTGGTTGACATAGACATATGGTTCAATTGGATTATACTAGGTATTTGTAATTGACCATCGGAAGAGGCTTTTACATAATTTAGTGTTCCAGGTTAATAAATCAATATTTTACCCAACTATAAGATAACCACTTCATCTTTAAATAATATTGGAATAAATCACAACCCTAGATAGTTTTTAATATTGAATTTTCTTAAAATCTACTTTCAAACAATTTTATTTACTTGTCTTTAAATTTAGAATCGTCGCCATTTCAAATCAATTAAAAAACCTGTTAGATACTAGTAATCATTTGACCTCATAAAAATTAATAGATAAGGTTTTAAGTCCTCGTGGGATCGATACTTTTTATACTACTTGAACGATACGTACGCTTGCGTTATACGTGTGTGTTTACGCCGGTCAAGTATTTGTGAGAGAAACATTGGAAGTTCTCTATATTTTCAACAAAGAGAAGAAGATTGGATCTTGGAATCAAGCTTGCTAGGTAAGTTTGATCTTCTCTAAAGATATATTTTTCATTAGTAAGCTTTTATCATTAATAAAACATATAGTGATGTACTATGTATTATGTATTAGGTATTGGATACATAATAACATAGCTTTAAGTAGAAATTAAGTTAATGAATTATATATGGATCTTTTGAAGCATAAACACAATATGTTCGTGACTAGGTCAAATATATTTATGTTGGACATGGAATATAAAATTAGAGTTTGGAACTCTAGATAAAAGCTTGGAGCTATGACTACCATTCTAGAATCACTCGACCACATTTCTCACGTGCACTATAGCGTGTGCGAGCATGTTGAAATTTATTTTGGCTCATTTTCAAGCTTCCGGACTCTGATTTGTCCTGAATTTCTGCCCATAAACTCGTAATGAAATATAATATTCCATTAAAATATTTAAAAATACACACATTCTCTATATCCATAAATTAGACCTATTTCCATTGTGCATGGCACCGATCGACCCTAAGGGTTCCATATACTCTCCAACAATAGGTTCACCCATTAATTTTAGTATTGTTCTGGCTGCTTCTACAGATATGATGTCCATAAAGATTAAGGTGAACCAAGATGCAATGACAAAGAGCCATGAGATAATCTTACAGACGTTGGAGAGAATGGAACAACATATGTCTGGGCAAACTTCAAACTTCAAGAATGAGAGGAATGAAGGTTATGAAGTGATTTTTAGGCCAGTAATACATGAGGAACTTGACGGTGCAATCCTTTGAAGGATCCCACGAGACACACGGTGTATCCGGTTACTATGTACCAAATCTTCACCCTCCTACTCCTCCTCTCATAATAGAAGACATATATAAACCTTCTCACATGAGAGAAAAAGTTAGAGGATTACAGATGGAAGGTTTCAATAGGATCCATGCCACCAATGGTCACTATTTTGGCCATGGCATGAATATGGCTCATATGGCTCCTTAATGTTTCTTCAGAGTCACGAATCCAAACAACCTTCCTATAAATTATGGCGAATGAGCACATGCAGGATTGAGCCCGTGGGACAATCCTCCATTGTTCAATAGATGAAATCATCCTACAGTGCATGCTCCTTAACACATTGATGCAGAATCAACAATGGAGGTGGTGCAGGAATTTTATGGACCAAGGCTAAGGCAAATCGGCCTTCCAGAATTTCACAATCCTTATCCTGATGAATTTGACAGAGAAAACCCATATCTTAGGGGATATATAATTCTCTACTTTTCACTATTTTCTGGAGAATACGACCAATCCTCCCTAGAGCACATTGTCAGATTCACCATACAATGTGGGAAACTGGCAAATTATGACAACTTTTCAAATTTTAAGCTAAAACTGTTTCCAAATTATTTGACAGGAAATTTTTTTACCTGATATGCCACTCTATCTACAAACTCAGTCTTTTCCTAACAGGAAATGAAGAGGCAATTTCACACTTAATTCTTTAGAGCTGAGCCAAAGGTATGCATAACCGAACTGTCCATGGTGACGTAGAGGAGTGGAGAAACATCAGACTGATTCATTGCTCATTTTAAGATGATAAGGAATCGGTGTAAGATCTACCTGTTAGAAATAGAGTTCGTAAAAATGGCACAAAGAGGCTTGGACATATAACTGAGGAAAAAGTTCCAAGGGATGGAATTCAGGGATTTTTATGAATTATCTGCCAAAATGGATGAGTACGAAGAGTTACTGATAGAAGAAATTCATTGGAGAAAAATAGCCATGGGGTCATATTACAAGGAAGCAGATTCTCACGGAATTGCAGTAGCGAATCTCAACAGTTCAGGATCTTATGTATGTCCTCTTCTAATTAAAAATGCACCAGAAGTATGGAAGAAAGCAACTAATTCCAGTACCACCCATTTCTCATTCGACGTGACCAAGACTGAAGAAATCTTTGACTTCCTCCTGAAGAAGGAGTTCCTGACTCTGTCTCATGATCACAAACTTCCTACCAAAAATGAAATCAAAGGAAATGAGTATTGTAAGTATCACAACTCTTATAATCATTTGACTAATTCTTGTTAAGGCTTTAAAAGTATGGTGTAGGATAGAATCAACAAAGGAATTTTAAAGTTCCCTGAGAAGAAGGAAACTATGTTGGTTAACGAGGACCTTATTCATCCGGTGGCTAATGTGAATGCGACCACTTTTGATTTGAGGAAGCTGTTAGATTCCAAAAGGAGGCTCATAGGAAATAATACAAAAACACGTACAGGAAGGGTAATGTGCAAGATCTGGGTTCCAAATAAGTATTTAGTGCAGGAAGATAAAAAAAGGATGAAGCTCTGAGAAGGATCTCGCGATCAAAACTTGGTTTCCTCCAAGAACCAAGTCATTTCCTCCATCTTCTTTTCAAATGAGACAGCCAAGATTTATGGCCCCTCCAGTGGTCAGACCAGGAAACCAGTGGTAGAGAGTGGATCACAAAAAAAATCTTGAATAGCTCTCCTGAACCCAGAAGATGAGGTTCTTACGTTAAAAGGCAGCTTTAAGAAGGAAGGAGCAGATGTAGGAGCCCACAAAGGAAAAATCCAAATTCTGTAGGAAATCCACTAAGGATCAAGAATCAGTAGGGATCTCGGATGATCTACTGGAGGAACAATGTGTATAGAACACTTTTATGGTATGAAGAGTCCTAATTCCTTTTGGCTGTGCCACGACACCTTGACTTTGCGGTTAAACTTCCAAAAGGATAGTGAAAGAAAAATCACAGGAATGGAGGATTTAGAAAGAGCTTCAAGGAAAATACCTTTTTAGAAGGAGAAAATAACATGAAGCCATATTATGGGGTAACTATCCAAGTTGTGAAATATGAAGGGCCCAAAAGGGTGATATTTGAGAAGCCATCGGAAGAGATGACAAAGCATATCAAACCTTTGTATATTAAGGCCCGGGTGGATGGAAGGCCAATATCCAAGGTTTAGAGGGTGATCTAATTTCAATAGAAGTTTATGTGGCAGCTTTTACGATAGAGGTAACTAGGACATTGGGAGTATTGCCAGTAGAACTTACTGTAGGGACCAAGACTTCGCTCTCTATATTCTCTATTGTGAATTCTTCAGGTAGTTATTAAGCTCTCATTGGAGGAGATTAGATTCATGCCAACTGGTGTGTGTCATCCTCCTTGCTCCAATTACTCTTACTGTGGAAAGAAGATGAAGTGGAAGTAGTATGGGCAGAGGAGAAGCCTTTCCAAATGGATACCGAATCAACAAAGGCCTTATACTATGAAGAGGATTTGGGTCATGTTTAATTTATTGGGAAAAACAAGCTTGAATGACCTAGAGCATGATAATCAGCAAGCAAAAAGCTAGCAGGAATCAGCCTAGAAAGTCATCTACTATTATGCCCTTTAGGCCAAAGCAAGAGTCTGTCATCATGAAGGTTGATGACTAATTTCACTAAAGAGGAATAAGTGGAGGTTGCAACCGCAATATAAAAGGCATGTGTGTAGCAAGCCTTATGCAAGATAATAATGGAGGAATTTTGGGAAGCCTACGGAGCATAAGTAATTTTTTAGGAGGAACCAGATGAGGAAGTTGAGGAAATCCAATTGCAAGACTTGGATCCAGCTCCACCAAAAATGGAGGACAATAAAGAAAAGTGTTGGATCATCTGGAAAAAATTAACCTTGGGACTCCAGAAAACCCAAGAGTAGTGTATGTCAGTGAGCTCTTCCAGAATGACCTTGAAACTAAAATTATTAAAGTTTTGTAGAATTATAAAGATTGTTTCTCCCTAAATTATGAGGAAATATCATGCCTTTGCATGAGCTTTGTCGAACAATGTCTCTCAATCAAACCAGACTTTGTTCCACATCGTCGGCCTCCAAGAAGAATGTCAAATAAGGTGGAGCTCAATGTAAAGAGATAGATTGAGAAGCTACTAAAAACCGGTTTCATCAGGCCAACTAGGTACGCCCAGTGGCTGGTAAATATAGTTCCAATAGTGAAAAAGAATGGGAAATTGAGAGTGTGTATTGACTTTAGAGACTTAAATACCTTCACTCCTATGATGTTTATGTAATGCCAATTATTGAAACTTTAATTGATGCTACTACAAAACACGCTCTGTTGTCTTTGTTGGGGTTGGTGCTCAGAGCGTCAATTCCTCATTGTATTTCCTTGTAAATACTATTGTAAACATTTTATTATGAATAAAATGAGCAGTTTCTATAATATAATATATCTTCTTATACGGTAAAGACGTAATCAGCCTTGAAATGATTAGTCATGATGCAGTTGCAAAAGCGTCGCAACTGGCATTGAGTTGTATCATGACGTTGTCATTCTTAGACAGTTCTTGGTCAAAGTTTACACTACTTGGTCAGTAAAGTAAACCAGTTGAGACCGGTACATGTTGTATACTGGAATATATTATTCCAATGGTTTCTTAATGAACCATAAGTCTTGGAGACTGGTATAGAATTGTAGGTGTTTATAGCGGATAAACACTGAACGACTAACCAAAGATTTTTAATGGATGGTACACCAACGTCAATAAGAGTTTTATCGGGTTGAGTAGCATTGGTGATTCTTCGACTTGAGATACCACTGTGGGCACATGAGACATCTTTCACACTTAGATGGTAGTCATGTCACCGATCTATTTAGATCAGACCTCTGTCTGTTCGTTGGGTGTGGACAGATCCTTAGGGTGTCATGTGTGTGTCGAGATAGGATCCGTCAGTTCTGTGTATAGAGCATAGGTAGTTCATATATGATTAGTAATCAGATAAAAACCATGGGCCCGTGGTACACTTTAGAAGTGAGTTCTAAGTGTTCTTTTAGAGATTGCTAATAGAGACGTCAACAGGATTGTCCCTATAGAGATTTGATGTTTACATCTATATCTCTGGGATATATCCAGATACCTTTGACGGAGGAATTATACATATGCCATGACCTGGAGCTTTATGATTCAGCGAGTTTATCTGTGGACGTCATAATTTACGGGTGGGTAAATTATGGACACGAAATTGGATTTCGTAATGGATATGCCTGAATCTAGAAAGTCTCACTAGTGAAATATACTCGTAGAGCAGTAGGGCAACTTTTATGAATATTACTGATTATTTATAAGTCGTTTAAAGGTTAAACGAAAAATACATGCGATGGGACATAATAGTCATTTCCTAAATATTGTGTATTTGTATTTAATGATATATTTTATTAAATACACATTAATTAAATTTAAAATTGTGATATTTGACTTATATCATAAATATATATGTATTTGAATATTTAAAGTAAATATAATACATATATTTAAAATATTTATATTTAAATAATTATTTAATTGTTTAATTGTTAAATAATTAAATTAATTAAAAATATAAATATCTTAAGTTTTGATATTTTTTGGAAATGCCTTGAGTTTCTTTTGTTGACTTGTTGAATTTCATTAATTGTGTAATGATTCAAAAGGCAAGTTGACAAAGCAAATTAATTGAAAAAAAAAATATCTAGATATTATTGTATACACCATTTAGCCAATGGCTTTTTGGAGTGAGTATATATTGTTTTGTTTCATTTTCATTAGGTTAAAGGTTCATTAGTTTCCAAAAACAAACACAAAAGAGTTCAGATAAAAGTTTGAAGAACAAAGAGAAAAGCTTGGAAATTTCTTGACTTTGTAAGTTTTTCTTTAAATCTTCCAACATATAAAATATTTCTAACATGCTTAACTTCAACATGTGTTGCTAGGATGTTGTCTCTACACTTGTAGTTTGTGTTTTAATTGGTTGTGAACTTGTTTGAAAGATGCATGCATGTATGGTTATAAAGTAAGCTTGACATGGTTTCAATGGCTTACTTTTGATTATTTGATAATCATGTTGTCATTCTAGAGTTGCTAAGCCACTCATTATTGACCTATAATTGTTCTTGAGTTGTTTCATGATGGTGAGACTTGTTTGGTGTGGTAAAGTTTGAATTAAAGTGTTGGATTTAATTGATTTGGTAATATTTGTCAATTTGAAGAAATTGTAAAATTAGGATTCTTAACCCTTTCCAAATTTGGGGCTTTTCATATATGCGATGTATTATGGTGTGTATATGATGCATATTAATTTTTGGGTTGATTGGATTTGATTTTGACATTTTTTGAACATAAAAGAACCAAATTGGAAAAACTGAAAAATTTGGGGCTGTTTCGGCAATTAGCAAAAAAATGGGGATTTTGTTGCAATCTGATTTTGATGTGTTAGACATATTGGAAATTATTTTAGAAATGATTTAGAATCATCCAAAATTGTATTTGACAATTTTAGGACTAAAATGATCAATTTACAAAGTTGTGGGGCAATTTAGTAATTACCAAGAAATTTATTTCTTGTCTAATTTTTCAGAATTTAATATTTGGGTAATTAAATAAATAAGTTTATTTAATTGATCCAAGAAAAATTTTGAAATCGGAAAAAATTGATTTTCCGCAATTCCACTGCGTTACCGGATTTTCGCCATAAAACCCCTACAAAATGGTATCAGAGCGAGTCTGATTCTGGACACCCAAATATGATTATGCCTTTTAAATTCAATGTTTAATTTAATCTTTAATTTATGCATGCATGTGTTTACTTAATTTGATTAAATAAAGTAAGAAGCATCTTTTACGGAAAATCCATAATTAATAAGGTTTATGTTAATTATGTATTTGATGCATGTTACATGGTTCGTCTTTTCAATACGGTTTATGGATATTTTTCTATGACTACATCCGAGATCGTGTCAAAGCTGTGAGGGTGTAGCCGATAGAAATTTATTTATGCCGGATGTATATCACATACTAGATAAATTCAAGCGAAAGCGGAATCCTGAACGTGTCAAAGCTGTCAGGGTTACGCAAGTAGCTTGAGTTTATCATTGACGAGTTTAACCTTGGTACGCCTCCTTGTGAACGTGCCAAAGCTGTCACAACGAAAAACGACCAAGACTGTAAACCCAGGAGTCACTATTGAGTGATTGACAATGAGTTTTCTACCTGATGAATATACGTAGGCGAGACCGTGCCAAAGCTGTGAGCTGAAATATATTCATGGGATCCACCTTTCACTATTTGTATTTAATTTAATTATTAAATCTTTGTATTCTGTTTGGGAATTACAATATTGCATGATTTAGTGGGAGTGGCATTTTTAGATTAAAAATCCATGATCTAGTTAATGCTTTTGATGTTATATGAAACTGCTTAATTTCTGCTAATCGTTTTTCGTAATCTATATGATAGATTTGCGATGGCAGCACAATCGACTAATCCATTTACGCGTATGTTGGATACGACCAAAATTAAAGGCGCTGAGAACTTCACCGATTGGGAGTTGGATTTAAGGATTGTCCTTGATTTCGAAAAGTTGTGATATGTACACGAGGGTCCGCTGCCCCTTGCTGTGTCTGAGGACGCAACACCGGAGCAACACCAAGTTTTCCAAGCTTGGAAAGATGATGATTTAAAAGTTAAATCATACATCTTATGTTCACAAGAGGAAGACTGAAAGATATACAGAGTCGGCCCATCAAACTCAGCCAGTAAATATGACAGCATATATTTCCATGAACATGAACAATTGCATCCCAACAATGAGTAACCAAAAGAAGCCTCGGTAAACCCTTCAGTCCGGAAATCTGAAAATAGGCAAATAGCCACAGTTGTACGACCCAGAGACAACCATTAGCCCTGGAAAAGGGTGCGTCCACAATAATACAGGCCAATGAATGAAGATAGAACAAAGAAGCATATAACTCAAAGCCACAGGAAGACCCCCAACAATGGCTCTCACAACCGCAACATATTCTTTGGTAGCATACCATCCAAAGGGGCAGAAAATATACTGACATACTAAAACCCAAAGAAAAACCATATGCACTTCGTTGGAAGGTGTGGCAGCCTATTTCATATTAACAACGGAGGCATGGGAAACATATTCCTTGGAGGAAAGAGACTCAATGAGTGGTAACCCATCAGTGTCAATAAAGGCCACAGACGACTCCCCAATAATAGGCAGCCCAGTCAATGCTACGATGTCTCTCGAGGTGATAGACATGAGACCACAAGGGAATATGAAATAGTTGTAGGACCGGAATCATAAACAGAGGACACCACCTAAAAGATCTGTTGGGGAGGATGTGGAATCCCTAGGGTCGGATCGGTGCCCCGAACAACGGAAGTGGGTCTAAACCATGGATATCAAGCATGGGTATAATTTTAAATAATTTAATGAAAAACTATATTCCATTATGAATGTATAGGAAAAGAAAGGGCCGAATCGGAGTCCGGAACTTCAAAAACGGGAAAAAATAACATTGGGTGCCTGCAGTGTGCGACGTACATGCTACAGTCCGCGTGCGCACTGCGCACACTGTGCACTGAACCATTTTTTTATTTGTTTTTAAAATCCTTCAGCTATATGGAAAGAGAGCTGAAGGAATTAGGGTATTTTACCCTAATTTCTTCCAACATTCCCTAAACACTTAAAAAAACACTCAAAACTAATTTTTAACATCAAAACCAATATCAACACATGTTATAAAACAAAATATCAAATATTTTTACAAAAATATAAATTTATTCTAAACACACACTTGCGTAAATTTTAAATCCAAAACACAAATCAAATTAGAATCTCACAATGAAGTGACTCGTGAACAATTCTAGGTCATCCAAAGGTGGTCAAGTGATTCTAGAATGGTAGTCTTAGCTCTAAGCTATTATTTAGAGTTCCAAACTCTAATTTTATATATATGTCTAACATAAACATTTTGACCCAATTACAAGCATATTGTGTTTATACTTTCAAAGCATCCTAACACAATTAAATAACCTAATTTCAACATTAAACTATGTAATCATACATCCAATACATAAAAGAACATACCTTAATAGAAGTTCGAACTTACCTAACAAAGTTGATGCAAAGATACAATCTTATTCTCTTTATTGAAATGGTTGGAGAACTTCCAAGGTTTGCAAGCTTCACTCCAAGATCCAATCTTGACTCTAATGCTAGCAACCTTTACTTCAAGATCCACTCTTGATTTCTCCTAGATGAAATATTGTAGAGTCCTCACAAACTTCTCTAAACATTTCTCTAACTTAAGCTAATTTCTCCAAGAATTTCTTGTACTTAGCTTTCTCAAGCTTTTGGTTTGCTTAATTAAAACATTCCTAAAGTTTGCTATTTATACCAAAACGTATGCAATTTTTAATTAATAAAAGTTGTAATCAACTTTTATGTGGGCTTAATCTAATTTGTCCAAATATGTATAATTAGGTGTGACTAATCTTCATTGTCTACCACTTTGATTTAATCCAATTAAATCAAGACAAAGATTAGGAAATAGATTAGTTCAATGTTTGCCACTTTGATTTAATCCAATTAAATCAAGTCAAATCCACATATTATTACATACTTACAATTACCATAATATCCTCAAATTGTTGAGATAATTATGATTTTACAATTAAGCTCTTGTGTAATTATTGATTATCCAATAACACTTGATTATCTTAGTTGATAATTATAATATCGAAGATTATCTTTTATCAAAATTAATCGGCTACTCACGAGTACACTTCATAATGAGACTCTCTAAGTTCAGACACGTTTGTCATATAAGTCTAGCTAATATGTACGCAATTTGGCCAACTCTGAATTCGCGAACACAAACGACCTTTCTGAATTATACAAATCGAGGTTATCACATATGTTTAACAATCCCTCCGCCGTAAGCTATCCGAGTTGTTCTTAGGAAACACATAATACATTGTCAAGTTTTTGAGGCGCACATCTCATGTCGACATGTCCACGATTTTTAATAACTGATGTGATCATAGGGTCGACTTTGACCAAAGCTTTAAGAATCGTGACTTTACTCACATGGATACCTAAACCCCCTAGTGGTACACATACGGGCCGACGGATCCTATATTACTTCGCACTTGATTACTGAGTGCATCAGTCCACACCCAACAAACATCTAGAGGCCAGACCATGAAAGGTTTCTGACATACGTGACATCAAAGTGTGGAATATCTCACACTAAATCAATGATATCATATAGTCAAAGGATGACATATGCTACTCGACTCGAGGAGATTCCTATTGACGGTGGTGTGTACTTCCAACTATTAGAAATCACATGTGAGTCATTCAGTATCCGGTCCAACCAATACCTCCACGTTTATATGAGTTTCCAAAACTCATGATACATCGGGTTAAACCATTGGAACTCCAATTCCAATATATATGTACTAGTCTTTTAGATTATAGGAATTCGACCGTATTCCAAAACCACTGACTATGAACATTTACTTTAAGAATAGTTTACAATAGTAATACTTTTCTCAATTTCGGACCCTATTCTAAGGTAATACGCATAATGACAATATTATTACTAAGATATGAAATAAAAATATATTGTTATTTTATTAATAAATAATAAAATATACAATTCGAATTAGCACTCCAAGCATCAACTCCAACAATATCATACAACAGCATTATTTACACCCAAAATATTAAGACACAACCCAATTAATAGGAAGGGGTCAGGCCAGGCCAGGCCTAAGCCCAAACTTTTGAATCAGTTACTCCAAAAAAATTATAATTCCAATACTGTAACGTTATCAAGTAGAAGTCAGATTTCTCCTATGGCAAGCCTTTTTTAAAGCCAACAGTAGTGCTACTATTATCACATTTCAGAATTTTCGCCTCCATGCTATGGGCATCAAAAATTAAATTTGGATGGATTTGTCTATAAAAAAAAACTCGGAGAGATTTTCCCCACAAGATATAGGATGGCCTATTGGCCTTTACAATAAACAAGGAACAAAATTAATTGTCCTTTATTATACAAAGTAATTTATTTCGCAGGGAAAATAACAAAAGCATATCTCTTCTAGGAGAGAATAGAAACCAAACCCAATCCAAAACGACACCATATATGCCAAATAACATCAACCATATCTAGAAATAGCAGAGCAGCATTTCCTATTGTTACCATTTTCTTTTACTCCAACCCAAACCTTTTCCTCATCTCTATAACAAATCCAATCACTTTCTTCCCATCAGGAAGAACCTTGGAAACGGTCTCTCTCTGCACGCATCTCTTCGCCCAAGCAATGAACTTGGGGCACTCGGACTCGATGCTGAAGTTTCCAAATGTCTCATACGCGTGAAACCAACTATAAAATGGGATCAAACACAAATCCACGTACCCAAAGTTGTCGCCGGAGAAATAAGGCTTGTCTCCAAGCTGCCCTTCCAAGGTCTTGAGAACTTCTATGAATTCCTTCTTTGCAGCCTCCTGCTCTTCTCCCTTTGTAGCCCATATCTTCCTCCCAGGCTCGTATATCTGCAATTTACTTCCATTGCATCAGTAAGTTTCTTGGAAACGGATCACAATTTAACACATTTAGCATCTATTTCAAGACAACAAAAACCAGCAACATTTGGATTATAGGCTTCAATGCATTTTTCCTTCATTCGAATGCAAACACATTTATTAAAAAAGATTCAAAGGAATCATATTCATAACCCAACTTATAATGATTTCTTGATATGCAATAGATTCTTCTGTCATTTTTTTCCTTTTCTTTTAAATAACCTAGAATTATGAACTAGACACGTGGACAGATTGAAATAAGTTGACTGTGGGACAATTGAAATATGATGAAAGAAAATTTAAAACATGGGAAATTATCATATCTAATCATCATATGTAATTCTCGGGAGAAACAAGCAACTAAAAGCTTGCTGTTACAAATTAAATCATCTAAGAAACAAAATACTGGATTGATATAAACTACGGTTACATGATTATAAATCACAACTCCAAAAAAGAAAGGCCCAATGAATCAAATTTTGCCCAACTAAATCAATGTTGTCATTACACCCTTATTTTTTTTTTTTTAAAATCGTCGAAAACTACGCTACCAACCAACCTTCCGAACTTAAACGGAACCGTTAAAATTTCTAACAATTACATGCTCTTATAAGAAACGCATCACTTGACTTCGAATTCCAGTACAGATCAGAACCCTACACTACTAGTCATATGTAATTCTCAGAAGAAACAAACCACATGATCTTGTTGGAATTTTCAAAAAATTAAATCAAAATTATCATAATACCATTCCCCAACACAATAAAAATACCCATAATTCAGATTTCCATAACAACTGATTTAAATTAATTATTTTAAGTAAGGAAATAAATTTAAAAAAGAAAAAAGAAACTGACCTTCTTGTCAATAAAATCAACCCAGAACCTAGCTTGAGCTCTCTCGTAAGGATCAGAGGGAAGCAACGGAGCTTTGTCCTTCCAGACTTCATCGATGTACTGAACAATGATGGATGACTCACAGACCGGTTTCCCACTGTGGATGAGAACCGGGATCTTCTTGTGAACCGGGTTCATCTGCAGAAGCAAAGGGCTCTTGTTCTTCAAGTCCTCTTCTCTGTACTCATACTTGACGCCCTTCTCAGCCAAAGCAATCCTCACCCTCATCCCAAACATGCTCGGCCAGGAATCCAGCAGAATCACTTCCTCCGCCATTGCCGCAATTTGTTTCACTTATTGAAGAAATGAAACGATCAAGACGAAGAAAATGGAAAACGAGGAGTTTATATTTATAGCCCAACTTCGGAAGTCGGTTTATGTTGTTGGAAAAAATGCTTATGAGTAAGCATTTTGAGGCTCAATTTTAAGCATGGTCCACTTCGTGTTAGTGGTTGTTATTGAATGATTCGGATACTCCTCCGTGAGTACTTCGAAATGGTATATTCATATGCTTAAAATGGTGCTTGGGTGAATGAGAAATTGTTGCTCAAAGTTCACCCATTGGTGTTGGAAAATAAAGAAAATTAAGCTTGTCCCATAAGGGAAAGCTATAGAGTGAATATTATGCTTATATATGATTGCTCATATGTAGATGGGTAAGAGTTATAAGGATAGAGGCTCTCTCTACGTGCGCGCGGGGGGGGGGGGGGGGGTGCAAATCAAATCCGAATCAAGCTTGGCTCGTGTGCACCCGCGTGTCCTGCGTACACGAATGCCGGACCAAATTGAGCGGGCCTGGCCCAGCCAATTTTTGGATGTCTCTTTATTTTTTCCAAGCCTTTTTATGTTCCATAACAGTTGAATCAATGACAATTAATCAACTTTGTGGTTACAATTTGAGATTAATGATATTAATCAACTTGATGGTTACAACAGTGTAAAGCCTCTCATTGATGAAACTTAAATTGGCATGTTATTTTCTTTTAATATAGTAGTGTTTTCGTTTTTTTAGAATGATATACATACACACACACAAGAGAAAATTGTCATTACGAAAATCTTTTGAGAGAGAGTTCAAGCACATCAGTTGTTCGTTGAAGTCGGACTTTGGTGGCCAATTTCGTCTATTTTTGCATCTGCATCCTGGGAAACAGACGTCTCGCGCTCTACTGCACCGATCGGTAGGGGACGAATTTGTTTTAAGGAGATTGTTGCCACATCAACAAGCCTCGGATTCTTCCTGTTGCTGATCCGTGCCTTATTCTCAACTCACTGCCTGCAATTGTCTTCTATTTTATTTGTATTGTTGATTACTGTATCATTTTTGTAATTGTAATTTTGTGTTCAGTTTACTGTCTGTTCAAAGTCCGTTGTAAGAACACAGTAAACAAATAAGTTGTAATAGTCTTAAAACAAAGTTCGCTCTGTGGATATGGAAAACAGTCCAAACACAGTAGATGTTCTGGCAGCCCCTGTGGTTGGGCAGAATATTGTGGCAGCCCCCGTGGCTGGCCAAAGTGCAGTGGCAGCCTCTTCGGCTGGCCAACTTGCTTCAGCCTCTGGGCCTAATATGGCAGCCGCTGTGGCTAGCCAAGGTGTTGCAGCCTCTGTGGCTAGACAACCTGTTGGACATGTGAGCCATGTCAATACTGCTGCTGCAGAAAAACCTGAAAAATTCAGTGGACAGAATTTTAAACGGTGGCAACAGAAAATGTTTTTCTACTTGACCACTTTGAACCTTGCGAGGTTTCTAAAGGAAGATGCTCCTGAACCCGTGGAGGGTGAGATTGATATCCAAGTGATCACTTGCGATCGATGCTTGGAAACATTCTGAATTCCTATGTAGGAATTATGTGCTAAATGGGCTGAGTGATTCCTTGTACAGTGTGTATGCCGGGATGAAAACAGCAAAAGGGCTTTGGGAATCTTTAGACCGAAAATATAAAACTGAGGATGCCGGTACTAAGAAATTTGTCGTAGGCCGTTTCCTAGATTTTAAGATGATTGATTCCAAAACTGTGTTAAGTCAAGTACAAGAATTGCAAATTATTCTAGCAGAAATTCATGCTGAGGGGATGGTTTTAAGTGAAACATTCCAAGTAGCCTCGATAATTGAAAAACTACCACCTGGTTGGAAAGATTTCAAGAATTATCTAAAGCATAAGCGAAAAGAAATGAGCATTGAAGACTTGGTTCTTAAGCTTAGAATTGAGGAAGATTACAGAGTATCTGACAAGAGGGGAATAACTCATGAGGCCAAAGTAAATGTTGTTGAACATGGCCATAAGAACAAGAACCTCAAGAAAAAAGGGTCAAAAGGGCCCTCAAGAGGAGTTTCCAAGAAATTCAAATTTCAAGGAAAATGCTTCAATTGTGACAAAATGGGTCACAAGTCTTCTGAGTGCAGACTGCCGAAGAAGAAAAAGAATCAAGAGGCTAATGTGATGGAAAACATGACTCAAGATGTTTCAGACATTAACCTTTCAGCTGTGGTTTCTGAGGTGAATCTGGTGGGTTCTAACCCAAGAGAGTGGTGGATTGACACTGGTGCCACTCGACATGTGTGCTCAGACAAGAGCATGTTTTCTTCATTTGAGCCTACTGGTAATGGGGAAAAATTATACATGGGCAATTCAGCAACATCTGAGATTGAAGGTCAAGGCAAGGTGATTCTGAAGATGACCTCTGGGAAAGAGTTGACTTTGAACAATGTTCTGTATGTACCAGAAATACGGAAGAATCTTGTGTCTGGATCACTTCTGAACAAGCATGGATTCCGGATGGTGTTCGAGTCTGATAAAGTAGTTTTAACTAAAAATGGGATGTATGTGGGAAAAGGGTATGTAACTGATGGGCTCTTTAAGCTCAATGTAATGGTTGTTAAACCTAAGAATATCAATAAAGCTAGTTCTTCTGCTTATATTGTTGAGTACTCTAATCTATGGCATGGTAGATTAGGACATGTTAATTTTAATTCATTACGGAAATTAATTAACATGAACCACATTCCAAATTTTAAAATTGATAACAAACATAAGTGTGATACTTGTGTTGAGGCAAAACTAACTAGATCATCTTTTCATAGTATTGAAAGAAACTCTGAACCACTTGATCTTATTCATACCGATGTATGTGATTTTAATTCAATACAATCAAGAGGTGGTAATAAATATTTTATTACCTTTATTGATGATTGCACGAGATTTTGCTATGTGTATTTGATGAAAAGTAAGGACGAAGCTATAGAGAAATTTATTCTCTATAAGAATGAAGTTGAGAACCAACTGAATAAAAGAATTAAGGAGGTTAAGAAGTGATCGTGGTGGTGAGTATGTTTTTCCTTTTGAATCACTTTGTGAACAAAATGGAATCATACATCAAATCACAGCTCCTTATTCACCTCAATCCAATGGGATTGCAGAACGGAAGAATCGTACCTTGAAAGAGATGATGAACGCTATGTTAATCAGCTCTGGTTTACCTCAGAATATGTGGGGAGAAGCTGTTTTATCAGCTAATTACCTTTTAAATAAGGTACCACGGAAAGATGCAGGGAAAACTCCTTATGAGATGTGGAAAGGAAGAGCACCTTCCTACAAATTTCTACGAGTGTGGGGGTGTCTTGCCAAGGTAGTTATTCCTCCACCTAAAAAGGTGAAGATAGGACCAAAAACTGTTGATTGTATTTTCATAGGATATGCGCATAACAGTAATGCTTATCGATTTCTTGTGCATGAGTCTAATATACCAGATATTCACAAGAATACGATAATGGAGTCGAGGAATGCATCCTTTTTCGAACACGTTTTTCCTTGTAAAACTAATTCGAATTCAAATGTACACAAACGGGTACATGAGACTATCATTGAAGATAGTCAGGACCGAGAACAAATAAATGTTCCGGAGGATCAACAAGTTGTTGAACTTGAACCAAGACGTAGCAAAAGAGCTAGAACGGAAAAATCATTTGGTCCAGATTTTTTGACATTTTTGCTAGAAAATGATCCTCAAAGCTATAACGAAGCTGTAAGGTCAGTTGATGGTGCTTTGTGGAAAGATGCCATCAATAGTGAAATTGAATCCATCTTACAAAATCACACATGGGAGTTAGTGGATCTTCCTTCAGGATGTAAACCGTTAGGGTCCAAGTGGATTTTCAAAAAGAAAATGAAGGCAGATGGATCAATTGACAAGTACAAAGCAAGACTTGTAATTAAAGGTTACAGACAACGTGAAGGTCTTGATTACTTTGATACTTATTCTCCTGTAACGAGAATAAATTCCATAAGGATGATACTAGCAATTGCAGCTTTGCGCAATCTTGAGGTACATCAGATGGATGTGAAAACAGCCTTTCTGAATGGAGATTTAGATGAAGAAATCTACATGGAACAACCTGAAGGCTTTATAGCTCCAGGACAAGGAAAGAAAGTCTGTAAGTTAGTTAAATCCTTGTATGGATTGAAACAAGCTCCGAAACAGTGGCATAAAAAGTTTGATGATACCATGTTGGCAAATGGTTTCAAAATCAATGAATGTGATAAATGCATTTATGTCAGAGAGACAGAAGTTGGCTATGTCATTTTATGTCTCTACGTTGATGACATATTGATTGTCGGGAGTAATATTAAAATGGTGAAATCTACCAAGAATATGCTAAAATCTAAGTTTGACATGAAAGACATGGGTCTAGCAGATGTCATTCTAGGAATAAAGATCTCGAGAAGTTCAGATGGACTTATTCTTGATCAGTCGCACTATGTGGACAAGATTCTTGGTAAATTCAACAATGATGATTCTGCTGTGGCTAGAACTCCTTTAGATGTGAGTCTACACCTATCAAAGAATAGGGGAGATGGTATATCTCAAGTAGAATACTCTAGAGTTATCGGGAGTTTGATGTACCTATCGAGTTGTACAAGGCCTGATATAGCCTGTACAGTAAACAAGCTCAGCAGATATACGAGTAATCCAGGGGTTGATCACTGGAAAGCAATAGTGAGAGTACTTAGGTACTTACGTTTTACTCGTAATTACGGGTTGCACTATCATAGATATCCAGCTGTAGTCGAAGGATACAGTGATGCTAATTGGATATCTGATATGAAAGACTCAAAGTCTACCAGTGGCTATGTGTTTACACTAGCAGGTGCAGCTATATCGTGGAAATCCTCCAAACAGACTGTGATAGCCAGATCTACAATGGAATCAGAATTCATTGCATTAGACAAGTGTGCTGAAGAAGCAGAATGGCTTCGAAATTTTCTAGAGGATATTCCAAGTTGGCCTAAGCCAGTGCCAGCAATTTGCATTCATTGCGATAGTCAATCTGCAATTGGAAGGGCACATAACAATATGTATAATGGTAAGTCTAGACATATTCGTCGTAGACACAATACCGTTAGACAGTTACTCTCTACTGGAGTTATTTCGATTGACTATGTAAAGTCAAAGGATAACATTGCGGATCCGCTAACCAAAGGGTTAAATAGAGAGTTGGTGGTGAAATCATCGAGGGGAATGGGACTAAAGCCCATTAGATAAATGTTTATTACAAAGGACAACCCAACCTTGTTGACTGGAGATCCCAAGATCTAGGTTCAATGGGACAACCTACTCGTAAAAGACATAATTGGTTCACTGTGGGGGGTTTACCCTCTAGTCCATTCCTATGGTGAAATGAAATAGTGATGCTCGTATGGATTGAGGTTAAGCAAAGGCTTTTAATGATTCTTATGCGTCGGGAATCCGAGCAGAGTATTACGAGATGCTCTTAAATAAGAAATCACCTATGTGAGAGAGAAGTGGGGCCGCTTCAAAGGGAATTGTATGGGGCTCAATTCTTAGAAACTCTTGCAGAACCAGGTTGATGTTCATGGCCAAAATGAACATATAATGAGAACTCAGATGTGTTAGGTTAAATATCTGTGTGATATATATTCTCCATTTACATGAACGGCAGTACAGTTCAATGACATCGCGTCCACTGTCAGCCAGTAAATGAGATATATTTTCACAAGGGAAGGTTCAAAGGCTGAGGCCTACCTATCTTATGCAGGTGTTGAACCGTTGAACTCTTCTAGGTCAAAATAAAATGTTTTATAAAATAATTTTATTCGACGTTTTTTGCCAATTTCATTCATGTGGGGGATTGTTGGAAAAAATGCTTATGAGTAAGCATTTTGAGGCTCAATTTTAAGCATGGTCCACTTCGTGTTAGTGGTTGTTATTGAATGATTCGGATACTCCTCCGTGAGTACTTCGAAATGGTATATTCATATGCTTAAAATGGTGCTTGGGTGAATGAGAAATTGTTGCTCAAAGTTCACCCATTGGTGTTGGAAAATAAAGAAAATTAAGCTTGTCCCATAAGGGAAAGCTATAGAGTGAATATTATGCTTATATATGATTGCTCATATGTAGATGGGTAAGAGTTATAAGGATAGAGGCTCTCTCTACGTGCGCGGGGGGGGGGGGGGGGGGGGGCAAATCAAATCCGAATCAAGCTTGGCTCGTGTGCACCCGCGTGTCCTGCGTACACGAATGCCGGACCAAATTGAGCGGGCCTGGCCCAGCCAATTTTTGGATGTCTCTTTATTTTTTCCAAGCCTTTTTATGTTCCATAACAGTTGAATCAATGACAATTAATCAACTTTGTGGTTACAATTTGAGATTAATGATATTAATCAACTTGATGGTTACAACAAGTGTAAAGCCTCTCATTGATGAAACTTAAATTGGCATGTTATTTTCTTTTAATATAGTAGTGTTTTCGTTTTTTTAGAATGATATACATTACACACAAGAGAAAATTGTCATTACGAAAATCTTTTGAGAGAGAGTTCAAGCACATCAGTTGTTCGTTGAAGTCGGACTTGGTGGTGCCCAATTTCGTCTATTTTTCCGTTGCATCCTGGGAAACAGACGTCTCGCGCTCTACTGCACCGATCGGTAGGGGACGAATTTGTTTTAAGGAGATTGTTGCCACATCAACAAGCCTCGGAATTCTTCCTGTTGCTGATCCGTGCCTTATTCTCAACTCACTGCCTGCAATTGTCTTCTATTTTTTGTATTGTTGATTACTGTATCATTTTTGTTAATTGTAATTTTGTGTTCAGTTTACTGTCTGTTCAAAGTCCGTTGTAAGAACACAGTAAACAAATAAGTTGTAATATATGTTTATCTATTATTATTTTTAAAGGACCTTCAGGAAAGTTTGAGATGTGCTAGTGCTACTCCCATATTTGGTTCCAGAGAAATCGCCTTTTCGTCATGAAAATGATAAAATATTTGAAAAAAAATAAATAAATAAACTCAAAAATAATTCAAAACAAACCTCAATTTATAAAAAATTTAGGTTGTTCCCGTTGTTTTTTAGAAATGATACCCGATTGAATATGATACGAGATTATCAATATTATTATTCGTCTGTTTAATTAATGGATATAAAAATTATTTTTTTTATATATTCCTAAATTATCGGGGCTCTTACGAGTCCCTAAACAAATGAGATTTTACTTATACTTAAATGAGAATATCAATACCATACTAACTGAATGGGCCAAATTTGGTCCAAGGGTAAAACTGTCTTTCACCTTAAGCCCATCAGCATGTTAGGCCCGAAAATAAGGACCAAGCCCAAGAATTATTTATTATTTGATTACATTAAATCAAAAATAACTAATAAAAAGCATGACCGCTCCACCTAACTCTAGCATTAGTCATCCACCACTCCACTTAACCTAATTCTAGCACACTAAACCCACCCCTCCACTTAACCTAATTCTAGCACTAATCCTCACTTACTCCAAAACCATTACCAAATACACCAACATTAGATCATGTTTTTATCTATAAATATGAAAAGAATACGGGAAGAATTAATTCAAGTCTCATTTCTCTCACCCTAATACTTCATGCTCTCAATCCTTGATCCCCTCATATATTACATGGCCCTCACGGTCACCCAAATAGTTCAAGGTAACTTCAAACCTACCTTTCACATTTTACATATTATTGCTCATTTCATACTACTGACTTGGGCGTCGGAGTGCCCCCGGCACCCACCACACCGGTGGGTAGTCTGCTCCCGCTCACTCTACCTTTGTCTTGCAGGATCGCTAATGCCCCCAACCTACAAATTCTGATTGTGGACCTCGGCCGAATTCCAGCGTCCACAATTTGGCGCCCACCGTGGGGCCTTAGCGATTCATGGCAAGCAAAGATCATTCAGTCTACAATCCTTACAAACAAACACCAGATCAAGTAATGGCATAATCAGCCACTCTACAAAACATTTACGATCAATGGAAGATGAAAATTGATCCATATAAACTCCAGTACAAATCTCCAATAGAATCTGGAAACATAATTCTTTCACCAGCCACTCAAAGGCGTGAGACTACAAGCCATCACAACGATCTTATCATTTAATCCAATCTATTAGAAGCATTCAACAATTTTTCTTCCAGACGACCGATCACAACAAGTCACCTCATCCAAACAACAGGAAATGCAGAAGTCCAAAGAGCAATTTTCTCTAGCCTACCTAAAGTCAGACTACCAATTAAAAAAAAAAAAAAATTTACATGCAAAGGATCATTAACTGCCCTATAAGATACACTTATAGAAGCTGCATGTCAAGTCAATCTCGTGAATCAATCTGAAGGGTCTACAAAGCCCACATCACTTATAAGCACAACAAGGCCATTCAATACACCATACGACGTTATGCCAAGCGACAGGCACAAAGGAGATATTGTGAAAATTTGGACTTTGTCAACATCTAGCCCAAATAAACCATAAGAAAATCCATTGAAGCATGGGGTCAAAGCCTCACAAAATCATCATATTCACCATATAGATTAGCACAACAGAACCTAAATTCATTTTCATACGGCTCCCACATCGATTGTTTTGGAATGAATGAGCCTACCAAGCACAAAAAGTCAAATACCTCTTGCCACCACACAAAAGCCAGCCATCATTCGACATTTGCAAGACTGCCATACTTCACTCTACACACATCAATATGCCAAACCAAGAAGCCCACTAGCCCAACTAGCCAAAAAAAATAATAAATAAATAAATAAATATCCCTCAGCTAAGCCGAGTAGAGTATTGGCAGCAACAAAAACAAGGCTACAAAAAAGTCCCACATCGGTTATTCAGGAGGAAGTCGCTCCAAAAGCCAAAAAAAAAAAAAAAAAAAAAACTTTTTGGAAAAGCAAGGTGGGCCTGGATTTGTTTTGTTGTTTGACTAAAGGAGAGGAAATTGGCGTGATAAGAAAGAGAAGATTAAAAAAGAAAGCAAATAAGATTTTGATTAAAAGAATAATAAAAAAGCAAGGTGGGGCCGGTGTTTCAAAAAAGAAAGTGAAGTAATGAAAGAAGAAAAGAATAAAGCAGCCCCATAACTTGAATCAAACAAGAAAGCACGTGGGCCATGTACAATAGTATATTAGGTTTCAAACTTTATTTAAACAGAGCCTGCAAGCAAGCAGCTAGCATATACTGCCACATACCACATTTCCCCCACACTACCACACTACATCACTTACGCTCTCACTGCAAAAAAAAAAAAAAAAACTTAATTAAATTGTAGTCGGGTCCCAAAAGAGTTACAACGGCCGAGGGATACATAAGCCAAAGCCCATCTCACGCCCATCACCAAAATAAGGCTACCAAACCATCGACTCACTGGCCTACCAAGTCAAACACCACAATCAGACATGAGCATCTTGAGTAGAGTCACACATCGATTATATTCATAAAGAAAGAGCAAGATAATGAGTGAAACAAACCAACTCACATAGTGCATTGTAAGGAAAGCCCATGATAATTGAATATGCAGGTGTTAAAGTCCACTGGACACAATATTATGATTGTCGATTGGAGTAACTTCCTTTATTCAAATAATTTTTAATTTCAAGAACACTTGTAGTATCATCTCATGTGGTCTCACTTGACATGTATGGGATGATAAAACTTCATGTTCATCTAATCCCCGAACAACAAGGTGAAAGGCCATCGACCCGTGATGCATTGAAAAGTTGCCATCTCTTCCTCAGGCGACATGAAAGGTTAGTTATTATCATCATGCTATGTTGATTTAATATTGCCAACTCCATACTACATAGAGAATATTTTATCATGCCTAGTAGAATGAAGAACTTTCTTGGATCTCCTTTAGGTCCAATCGACCAACCTATATCAGGTTAGGTAGTATGGAAATTATATGTGACTTTCATCAAAGTTTATTCTATTATAGTATCACTGATCTTATTCAAGCCTTGTATAATTAGTAATGACCTTGATAGGCATCTATCTCTTCCAAACTACATATGTGGATAATCATCTTCACACTACGTATGGAGATTATCATGAACATTCATCAGGTTCATTCGACAGTAGTCTCCTGACCTTCATCAGGTCAGATAGAATGAAAATTTTGTTGGACCTCCTGTAGGTCCAATCGACCAACCTTTATCAAGTTAGGTAGTATGAAAATTCATTTGGACCTTCATTAGGTCTAGTAGAGTAGACTCTCATAGACATTCATTAAGTTCATTCGACAGTGTCTCATGGACCTTGTCAGGTCCATTCGACAATAGTATCATAGATTGGTAGAATGAAGATTCATTTGGACTTACATCAAGTTCATTTGACCATAGCTTCATGGACCTTCTTCAGATCCATTGGACAACTCCATTCGACAGTAGTATCGTAGATGTGTGATGAGTAATGACCTTGACAGATATTCTTCAAGTTCATTCTACCATTGTCTCATGGACCTTCATCAAGTCTATGATAGTGATGACCTAATTGGACTTCCATCAAGTCCATTCGACGAGTCCAGTCGACAGTAGTCTCATAGAAGAATGAGAGGTGATGACTTGCATCAAGTTCATTTCATTGTAGTATCATTGGCCTTCTTCAGGTCTAGTATAGTGAGTGATGACATTTGACCTTCATCAGGTCCATTCGACCAACTCCATTCGACCGTAGTCTCGTAGAGTGGAGATGAGAGGTGATGAATTGCATCAAGTTCATTCCATTGTAGCATCATTGGCCTTCTTCAGGTCTAGTATAGTGAGTGATGAATTCTTTGAACTTTTATCAAGTTCATTCGACATGTCCATTCGACAGTAGTCTCGTGACTTTCATCAGGTCTTGTAGTATGAAGATTCTCATAGATATTCATTAGGTTTATTCAACTGTGCCTTGTGGACCTTCATCAGGTCCATTTGATAGTCCATTCGACAGTAATATCATGGACCTTCATCAGAACTAGTAGTATGAGAAGGAAAGACTATCATAGACCTTCTTCAGGTCTAGTAGAGTAAGATCCCCATTGGCTCATGTAGAGTCAAGTTGAAGACTTGACCTTCATCTGGTCAGAATATATTGTAAATTCCCCTGGTCCTTTGACCCGTAGTATGAGGATTATCCTGACCTTCACCTGGTTCAGTCGACCGGGGACATCCACCATTGGCTCATGTAGAGTCAAGTTGAAGACCTGACCTTCATCTGGTCAGAATATATTGTAAATTCCCATGGTCCTTTGACCCGTAGTATGAGGATTATCCTGACCTTCACCTGGTTCAGTCGACTGAGGACATCCCCATGGACTCATGTAGAGTCAATTGATTATCCTGATCTTCATCCGAATCAGTCGACTGGAAACATTCCCCATGACTCTTGTCGAGTCAAGTGAAACTCCTGAACCGGTATTCGGTTCAGTCGACCAAGGGACATTCCCCTGGACTCATGTCGAGTCAAGTAAACTCCTGAACCACCGTTTGGTTCAGTCGACAAGGGACATTCCCCTGGACTCTTGTCGAGTCAAGTAAAACTCCTGAACCATCGTTTGGTTCAGTCGACAAGGGACATTCCCCTGAACTCATGTCGAGTCAATTGAACTCCTGAACCACCGTTTGGTTCAAGGGACATTCCCATGGACTCATGTCGAGTCAAGTAACTCCTGAACCACCTTTGATTCAGTCGACAGGGGACATTCCTCTGGACTCATGTCGAGTCAAGTAAACCCCTGAACCACCGTTTGGTTCAGTCGACTGGGAACATCCCCCCATAGACTCATGTAGAGTCAATTGATCATCCTGATCATCTTCTGGATCAGTCGACAAGGGACATTCCCATAGACTCATGTAGAGTCAATTGATCATCCTGATCATCTTCTGGATCAGTCGACAAGGGACATTCCCCTGGACTCATGTCGAGTCAATTAAACTCATGAACCACCGTTTGGTTCAGTCGACAAGGGACATTCCCCTGGACTCATGTCGAGTCAAGTAAACTCCTGAACCACCGTTGGTTCAGTCGACAAGGGACATTCCCCTGGACTCATATCGAGTCAAGTAAACTCCTGAACCACCATTTGGTTCAGTCGACAAGGGACATTCCCCTGGACTCATGTCGAGTCAAGTAAATTCCTGAACCACCGTTTGGTTCAGTCGACAAGGGACATTCCCCTGGACTCATGTCGAGTCAAGTAAAACTCCTAAACCACCGTTTGGTTCAGTCGACAAGGGACTTTCCCCTGGACTCATGTCGAGTCAATTAAACTCCTGAACCACCGTTTGGTTCAGTCGACAATGGACATTCCCCTGGACTCATGTCGAGTCAAGTAAACTCCTGAACCACCGTTTGGTTCAGTCGACAAGGGACATTCCCCTGGACTCATGTCGAGTCAAGTAAACTCCTGAACCACCGTTTGGTTCAGTCGACAAGGGACATTCCCCTGGACTCATGTCGAGTCAAGAAAACTCCTGAACCACCGTTTGGTTCAGTCGACAAGGGACATTCCCCTGGACTCATGAACTCCTGAAATTCTATTTCAGTTCGGTCAAAAACACGTACTTCATGACCCTAGATAAATCAAGAAGCTAATATGCATGCAAACAGAAACCTACGTTTTTGTATATATTTTGACACGACATTTGGCAGAAGGTAATACACTCTTACGCTTTTTTTCACATACGACACGGATAAATATACTCTCTAAAACAAAAATTCTTTGACTTAGAGAGTAAGGGACAAACTGTATGGGCCAAATTTGGTCCAAGGGTAAAACTGTCTTTCACCTTAAGCCCATCAGCATGTTAGGCCCGAAAATAAGGACCAAAGCCCAAAGAATTATTTATTATTTGATTACAATTAAATCATAAACTAATAAAAAGCATGACCGCTCCACCTAACTCTAGCATTAGTCATCCACCACTCCACTTAACCTAATTCTAGCACTAAACCCCACCACTCCACTTAACCTAATTCTAGCACTAATCCTCACTTACTCCAAAACCATTACCAAATACACCAACATTAGATCATGTTTTATCTATAAATATGAAAAGAATACGGGAAGAATTAATTCAAGTCTCATTTCTCTCACCCTAATACTTCATGCTCTCAATCATTGATCCCCTCATATATTACATGGCCCTCACGGTCACCCAAATAGTTCAAGGTAACTTCAAACCTACCTTTCACATTTTACATATTTATTGCTCATTTCATACTACTGACTTGGGCGTCGGAGTGCCCCCGGCACCCACCACACCGGTGGGTAGTCTGCTCCCGCTCACTCTACCTTTGTCTTGCAGGATCGCTAATGCCCCCAACCTACAAATTCTGATTGTGGACCTCGGCCGAATTCCAGCGTCCACACTAACCCGTTCAACGAATATAAAAAAAATTATATCTTTATCAGTTCTTAATATATGAAGCTCCCATTTTTATGGAGATTTTTACCTTCCTTGCTACTTACGTCGCAATTAGACTATTTTTTTCACCGATTGTTACTTTTCAATATCTATCACTCACCCCATATTATTTTTGTATTCCATTACCTCCTCACCTGACGAAAGCAAAATAATAATTATAAAAAAAGAAAAAAAAAAAAGTTAATTTCTAAACTCCTTTTTTTCTTTTTCTTTTTTAATGATATAATTTTCTTTAAAAAACAAAAAGAGATCTTAATTAAAAATAATAAAAAAACATTAAAAGAGTAAGTGATATATATTGAAAACAATGAGAGAAAAATAACAATTTCTCTTCCGTTAACCATTTCATTTTTTTATTTCCTTTATAACACATGTTTGATAAAAAAAGAAGTTCACTAAATAAAAGTTGGTGTATTTTTAATATTTCGTTTATGTTTATAGGGCGATTTTAATGCTAGACTTTATAGATAAAACACAAACAATGAATGTATAAAAAAACTACAAAAAAAAAAAAAAAAAAAAAAAAAAAAAGGAGGTGACATTCCACATAACTAAAAAAAAATTGGTGGATTTAAAAATTATTTTTAAATAATTATATATTTTTTGTTGATGGTGTTTTCAGGACCTATGTTATTTAAGCAGCAGCACGCCAGGGGTAGAAGGGTAATTCCCTCTTAAAGCATTAATGCCGACCCGACCACGTCAAGACCGACCACATTCAAACCGACCACATGCAAACCGAGCATAACACATACGGGAAAACAAAGCATTCTACCCTACAAGATAAGATGATAAGTAATCTTATTTTCATGGGGTAAACTGATAAGTCAACATCCTAATGTGATAAAGGAAGTAAATGTAGTTTTGATTAGGAATCCTTGTGGGAAAAGGGAATAGTTTGAGTAGGAATCCTGATAGGAAAATGAAACCATTTTCAACTAGGAAATTCTTGTACAAATAGGAGTATGATTTCCACACCATTATAAATAGGAGGGTAGAGTGAGTGTAAGAGGAACAACATCAGAATCATCAAGCTCTGACTTGTAAAAAACAAGAAGAGATCCGAGGAGCTTATTAGTAATAAAAGATACCATCTTGTTCTTGCCCGTGGACGTAGGTCGGATCCAAATCCACCGAACCACGTTAAATCTCCTTGTTGATTGGTGCATTTATCTGTCTTTTGCTAAATTTGCCTTTGGTCCCCCATAACCAAACAAATTCACTATTGAGGGAGGATTAGTCTCGGGAGTGATATTCCCATATTGCCCTGAGACCAAAATCAGCCGTCAACAGTTGGCGCCGTCTGTGGGGAACTTCACAAAAAGCAGTTCACGTGATAAGACAAATGGCGGAAGGCGGAAATCACCAACCAGGAGGTCCGGCAATGGACTGGATGAGAAAGATGGAAGATAGCATGAGGTCTATGATGGATCGATTAGAAAGAATGGAAGGAGCAAACAACGAGAAACCTGAAACCGGGACCGGTCAGAGGAGGAAAGAGAGGGAAAAGAGTAGTAGATGTAAGCGAAGACGAGGGAACCAGAAAGAGAGGCCCTTATGGGATAAGATCTGAAGTGGTAGGAAGAGAGCCACGATCAGAAGACACATGGGAAGAAGAAGAGGAGGAACAATCACCCGACCCCTCCTCCGACAGTTTTTACAACTCCGAGAGGGAGGATAGAAAGTACAACGACAAGCGAACAGAAGGACACAGAAGGCGACACGGGGGCACAGCCCGTGAAATAAAGTCTTGGTTGAGAAAAGAGATGACCAGATGGGGAGAAGGCCTCAAGATCGGCGCGGGAGACACCCGAGGCGAGGAAGAGGGGTCTCCCCTTACGGAAGAGATAAGGTCAGCACAGTTCCCGAAGCGATTTAACATGCCGACCATGGCACCATACAAAGGCCACTCCGACCCAAAGTCCCACATCGAGAACTTTGTCCTATTAATGGAGGTCCAAGGAGTAGTAGGGGATGCCGTTTGCAAAGTTTTCCCTCTAACCTTGGGAGGATCTGCCATTCTGTGGTTCAGAAGTCTAGCCTCAGGGAGCATCGGAAGCTTCGCACAACTCAGGAAGTCATTTGTTCGGCACTTCAAAGGGGCATGCGTCCCAAAGAAAATGGTGGGAGAATTGAGACTGATGAAGCAGGGGGATGACGAGCCCCTGAGGAATTTTATTGAAAGGTACAACAATTTGGTGCTCGAGGTCGGAGCGTACGAGTCATCCGAAGCGCTAGAAAGTCTCAAGGGAGGTCTGAAGGTCGGGAAGTTGTGGACTCACCTGAGGATTCAAGACGTATCGGATTATGCTACTGCCTTGGAATTGGCCAGGAAGTTTATCTTAATAGATGAGGAGAAAAAGATTGCCCGTGGAATAGACACCCGAAAAGCTAAGATACTCAGGTCAGACAATCAGTGGGATTCAATCAGAAATTTGAGGAGACCAATCCCGGAGCAGAAGAAACTCAGACTGACACCTCCAAGTAGTCATGCTCAAGAGATAAAGTCATCTGTCCAAGTCAACCGTGTCGCGGGGAGGACATTATACACCCCCCTGAACAAACCTATGGCCCAGATAGTTCGGGAAATTCAAAATAAAGGTCTGTTGGCCGAGCCTAATTTGAGGAGGTTCCCTATTGAGGAGGGAAATAGTAGGGCTTACTGTATCTACCATAACGTAAAGGGACACACCACGAATGGGTGCAGAGACCTGCGTGAGCAGGTGGAAGACTTGGTGAAAGAAGGCTATCTCAGTGAGTACATAGACCATTCGGTTTTTGAGGACGACCAAGTTGATAGCGAAAGTCATCCGGTCGGATGCGTGGAATGCTGAGATACAGAGAGGACGTATTAAGAAGAGCCTTACTTGTAGTGACCCTTGTAGAGTTGCAAGAAAGATAACAGATCCCAAAAATGTGAGTAAAACTTCTTCTGTCTTAGGCTGACATTTATTTATACTTGTTTGTTGTGGCCCACACAATGATTTTGATATTTATTTTACGGCTCGGGTCTGCTCTTGTACCGCCGAGTCCGTTTTATTGATATTTGTTTTACGGCTCGGGTCTGCTCTTGTACCGCCGAGTCCGTTTTGTTGATATTTGTTTTACGGCTCGGGTCTGCTCTTGTACCGCCGAGTCCATTTTATTGATATTTGTTTTACGGCTCGGGTCTGCTCTTGTACCGCCGAGTCCGTTTTGTTGATATTTGTTTTACGGCTCGGGTCTGCTCTTGTACCGCCGAGACCGATGTTTCTTTCCGGCTCGGGTCTGCTCTTGTACCGCCGAGACCGATGTTTCTTTCCGGCTCGGGTCTGCTCTTGTACCGCCGAGACCGATGTTTCTTTCCGGCTCGGGTCTGCTCTTGTACCGCCGAGACCGATGTTTCTTTCCGGCTCGGGTCTGCTCTTGTACCGCCGAGACCGATGTTTCTTTCCGGCTCGGGTCTGCTCTTGTACCGCCGAGACCGATGTCTCTTTCCGGCTCGGGTATGCTCTTGTAGCGCCGAGACCGATGTTTAACTCCAGCTCGGGTCTGCTCTTGTACCGCCGAGACCGACGTTTCCATCCGACTCGGGTCTTCTCTTGTACCGCCGAGATCGATGTTTCTTCCCGCTCGGGTCTGCTCTTGTACCGCCGAGACCGATGTTTCTTTCTTCTCGGGGTCTGCTCTTGTACCGCCGAGATCGGTGTTTATTCGGCTCGGGGCTTGATTTCGTTCCGCCGATGCCACTTGTTTATTCGGCTCGGGGCTGGATTTCGTTCCGCCGAGGCCACCGGATTTCGTTCCGCCGAGGCCACTTGTTTATTCGGCTCGGGGCTGGATTTCGTTCCGTCGAGGCCGCTTGGTTATTCGGCTCGGGGCTGGATTTCGTTCCGCCGAGGCCACTTGTTTATTCGGCTCGGGGCTGGATTTCGTTCCGCCGAGGCCGCTTGGTTATTCGGCTCGGGGCTGGATTTTGTTCCGTCGAGGCCTTATGGTTTATTCAACTCGGGGTCGGGTTATGTCCCACCGAGTCGACTTCTTTGGACTGGGGACGCAACATTCCCCCAGGTCCAAGTGCCTTTCTCAGCTCGGGATCGGGGTACGTCCCACCGAGTCAGCCCTTCAGACTGGGGACGTAACATTCCCCCAGATCCAAGTGCCTCTCTTCATTCGGGGTCGGGTTACGTCCCACCGAATCAGCCCTTCGGACTAGGGGACGCAACATTCCTTCAGATCCTAGTACCTCTCTTCATTCGGGGTCGGGTTACGTCCCACCGAATCAGCCATTCGGACTAGGGGACGCAACATTCCCTCAGATCCTAGTACCTCTCTTCATTCGGGGTCGGGTTACGTCCCACCGAATCAGCCCTTCGGACTAGGGGACGCAACATTCCTTCAGATCCTAGTACCTCTCTTCATTCGGGGACGGGTTGCGTCCCACTGAGTCAGTCCTTCGGACTGGGGACGTATCATTCCCCCAGGTCCGAGAATCTTTCACAGCTCGAGACAGGATCACATGCCACCGAGCACATCATCGTTAGCTCAAAGGAAAAATTTTCTCCTCACAATCGAGCTTGGATCAGTCAGGGGTCAGGACCTCCAAATCTCTGGTATAGATATTACAGAGGATGAGTCATTTTTAGTTTGGACAATAAGAGGAACTTCATCTCCTGATGGGACAAACCAAGTAAGCAATTTGCTTTGAGGTGGAGAATCGTTCTGAATAGGGTCAGCATCTCCAATAACCGAGGATATGAAGATAGAAACAGAAGACTTTGTTAATGGCGAAGGTAATTTTTTCTGTGATTTCTGGAGCGACCACCAGCAAGGCGATCAGCCCACCATCTTTATATAGTTCCCGGCACCAACTCGCAAACTCGTTGGAACCGAGAACTAGGGGACAGATGTTGATGGTGTTTTCAGGACCTATGTTATTTAAGCAGCACGCCAGGGGTAGAAGGGTAATTCCCTTCTTAAAGCATTAATGCCGACCCGACCACGTCAAGACCGACCACATTCAAACCGACCACATGCAAACCGAGCATAACACATACGGGAAAACAAAGCATTCTACCCTACAAGATAAGATGATAAGTAATCTTATTTTCATGGGGTAAACTGATAAGTCAACATCCTAATGTGATAAAGGAAGTAAATGTAGTTTTGATTAGGAATCCTTGTGGGAAAAGGGAATAGTTTGAGTAGGAATCCTGATAGGAAAATGAAACCATTTTCAACTAGGAAATTCTTGTACAAATAGGAGTATGATTTCCACACCATTATAAATAGGAGGGTAGAGTGAGTGTAAGAGGAACAACATCAGAATCATCAAGCTCTGACTTGTAAAAAACAAGAAGAGATCCGAGGAGCTTATTTAGTAATAAAAGATACCATCTTGTTCTTGCCCGTGGACGTAGGTCGGATCCAAATCCACCGAACCACGTTAAATCTCCTTGTTGATTGGTGCATTTATCTGTCTTTTGCTAAATTTGCCTTTGGTCCCCCATAACCAAACAAATTCACTATTGAGGGAGGATTAGTCTCGGGAGTGATATTCCCATATTGCCCTGAGACCAAAATCAGCCGTCAACATTTTTTATTTAATCTAATAACAACATTTTAGGCTACCATTTTGGGTATTTGGTGCCTTTTTTTTTCAATATATCTTGGTAAATAGAGTAAAGTAATTAGGAGTGGACAAATTTTTTTTCAAAAAACTAACTACTTGCAACAAAACCATTTGAATTTCTTTTTAGTTGGAACCTTGTTGTCATTTGATAAGAATATTGTGTGTAAATGTGTATGTATTCTGAAATTTAAAACTTTCTTATGGATAGTAAAAGATGCTTGGATATAGTAATTAAAGTCGAATACGAAATTATAGTATCTACTCTCAAATGTAAATAAATAATTACTCTCGGAATATAAATTGAGAGACTTGAACTTATAGGTCATAATCATCTAGTTGATAAAGAAATGGATGACAAAATTATTCAGATCCGGCTCGAATTCACAAAGGATTGGAAAATTCATATTCATATTTGTATTTTAATGACCGACATCCTAAAAATAAATTAAAAGATAATTAAAATTACTTTTATTTATGATTATATTGTATTTTTTAGATTTAGATTATTTTAAATGTATTTTGAATTATAAATGTCGTTTTAAAAAATTCATTTTTTTGAAAAATTACACACCTTCTTGTTGAAAAATTCTTTTCAAATACTTGCACATTAGATTGTGTTTCCAATTTGGAAAGTGGCATACCCTCTCTTGCAAACTTGGATTTTTATTATTTAATAAGCATCTTTTTATATTTTGGAAGTCTAATAACTACCTATTTAACACAACTTTTTTTTTAATGGGAAGGATATAAGCATCTTTTCACAATTTGGAAGTTTATCGACAATTACTATCGTGATTTTTGTATAGCACGCAAACACATGTATCGTATAAATAGTATAAAAATATTGATTCCGTGAGAAATTATTATTCAATTATTAATATTAAAATTTTATCAACTCTAACCTTATTTAGACTAATGATTTTATAAAAATGGCTATTAACTAATAAATTAAAGTAAAAGAAAATTAAGATTAGATATTAGATAATCAAAAGTAGTAAAGTAAGAATAACCTAGAATTATAATTTCCTCATAATATTCTCTTAAAATTTTCTCATCTCTTTATAATTGATCAATTATAATGAATTATTAACCTAAAACACAAAATTATCTACAAACATCTTCCGATGGTCGAGTAGAAACGTCCAACTTAATTCAATTATATGTATTCCTATGATATTAATCTAAGCTAAATTATCACGTCTCGGTTTCCCAAGTCACGATTGCCAGGAGACGACATGTCATCTCTCTAAGCCTCGTGACATGACATGTACTACATGACTAGCATGACTTATGCATGGCTAACATAAACGGAACTAATTTCTGCCTTGTATTAAATGTTAGGCAAAAATACAAAACCGACCCTCTAATTTTCATGTTTTGTGTTTTGTCAATTCAGTCCTCTAACTTTTAGTTTTGTCAATTCAGTCCTCTAACTTTCAATTTTTGTCAATTTAAGGCTCTGTTACAAATTTACCGTTATTACTGTCAAAAACATCGTTTTCATTTATTTTTTTTTTATTTTTTTTTTTCGGAATTTTAAAAAAAATAATCTAAAAAAATCTAAAAAAAAAAGAAAAAAAAGGGGACCAAGATCCCCTTCTCTGACGACCAGAGAAGGGGAAATCGAGTACCCCTTCTCTGATCAGAAGGGGATCGAGTTCCCCCTTTTTTTTCTTTTTCTTTTTAAAGATTTTTTTAGAATTTTTTTAAATTCCGAAAAAATAAATAAAAAAACGGTGTCTTGAATTGACAAAAATTGAAAGTTAGAGGACTGAATTGACAAAACATGAAAGTTAGAGGATCAGTTTTGCATTTTTACCTAAATGTTATATTAGCAACGCATTATCTTATTGAATTTCCTAATTCATGTTTATCTTGACTTGAACTACTTATTTCCTTATTTATATTTACCTTATCATGCATACATCATTACACATGAACTACTCAATACATATTAATCCTAGCGAAATTTAGCGTCAACATATATATATATAATTAAATATTTTTAAATTTCTCTATTGCGTCATGTACCAACTCATTATTAAATCATAAAAGTAAATTAATAAATATCTTAAATAAAAAACCTATTACAAAAAGAATACATTAAATTAAATTATATAAAGTTAAATATTTTTAAGTCTTATCGTGCCAAATAGCGGTTTACTATTAAATTATAAAAAATAAAGTATTAAATCTATTAAAAAAGAAACATATTCTAATAAGAATACATTAGATTGTAAAGTTAAAATATCTTGAAAATTAGTTTTTATTATTAAAAATTAAAATAAGAAATTTATATAATATAAAAACATAATCTCCTATTAAAATAAGAAACCTATTAATTTAATTTAATTAATTAATTCGTTAATATTTCTTATTAATTTAGAATGCAACATCTAATCTCTACAATTAATTTTTTTATTATTAAACTATAAAATTAAAATATCACTAAATTAATTTTTTATTTTTAAATTATAAACTTAAAATAATAAATTATTAAAATAAGAAACATATTACAATATAAAAATAAATTTCCTATTTATTGTAAAATAAAAAAAAAATATATCTCTATAAATTTTTTATTATTAAATTATAAAATTAAAAGAAGAAACATATTTCAATAAAAAAATATAATATCTTATTAAAATAAGAAACCTATTAATTTAATTAATCAATTAATTATTACTAAGAAATATATTATAATATAAAAATATAATCTCATATTAAAATAAAAAATCTATTAATTTAATATGTGGTACCTAATCTTAACAATTAATTTTTAATATTAAATTACAAAAATTAAAATATCTCTAATATTATTTTTTTATTTTTAAATTGTAAACTTAAAATAATAAATTATTAAAAAAAAGAAACATATTATAATATAAAAATATAATCTCCTATTAAAATAAGAAATCTATTAATTTAATTAATTAAAATTAAATTATAAAATTAAAATAACAAACCAATTATAATATAAAAACCTAATCTCATATTAAAATATGAAACCTATTAAATAGTTAAATAATATTATAATTTATTATTATTAAATTATAAAATTATAATTATAAAATTAAAATTAAAATTATAAATTATAAAAATAAGAAACCTATTACAATAATAAGACTTATTATAATCTTACATTAAAATAAAAAAACATATGTGGCACATAATCTCTATAATTAATTTTTTTATTATAATAATAAGACATATTATAATCTCCTATTGAAAAAAAAAGTAGAACATATTCTCAATAATTAAATTTTTATTATTAATCTATAAAATTAAAATAAGAAACATAATACAATATTAAAATATAATCTCCTATAAATAAAAGACCTAAATAGCATACGCTCACAAAACCTAACTAATTTTTTAAATTCAGGGTATATTTTTATTTGTTATTTTATTTTGAATTATTTCTATAATTTTTTATGAACTTTTTATTTATTTTGTTGTGCTTCAGGATGCAAACTCTGACTATTAGCTCTCGCACAATAACAGTCGGGATTTCAAATTCAATAAGAAAATTTAAGTTTAAATTGAATAAATTACAAAAAAAAAATCATTGGAATTCATCCGAAAGAAAATTAAATATTTATAAAGTTATTTATAATTAGGGATGTGACATCCAATGAGAGAAAAATATGAGAGAAACTCTTATGTAAATTAAAAATATTATTTGAGAATTTATAGACAAATAAATGAGACATATATATTAAGTATAATGACTCATTTAAACTATAAAATCAACGAGATCCAAAATATTTACAAAATCAATACCTAAAATAGTATTATGTTTTTTTTTTATGATATAAAATTATAGTTAAATATATGCTCAACCAGCCCAAAGTGCAGACCCTATGCTAGTATTTATAATTACTCAAATGCTAGGATAAATAGTTAGGATCTATAACATTATTTTTTAATAATTATCACGGATTACTATATTTTTAGTCTTAAAATTTAGGTTATTTTTACACTTAAGTCCTAAAAGCTTTTTTATTATTATTATTATTAAGTTTTATAAGTGAATAATAATTTTCTTTTAAATCCTAATTCGTTAACTCTAACGGATCTGTTGACGTGACATAACGGAAATATACTTAAACATAAGTATTAAATCAGTCAGTTGTCGCGTTGGATTGAGATAACTTTTGAAGTCATAAAAGTTGTGTTGTTTTTATACTTCAGTCCTAAAATAGTATTTTATTTATAATTAAGTCTTATAAGTGAATAATTATTTCTTTCAAGTCTTAATCTGTTACCTTAACAAACCTGTTAGAATGGCATAACGAAACGATATTTCAGTACAAGTATTAAATCAATCAACGCATATTTTGGCATACTTATATGCTTGCGAGTAAAATAACTTATATAGATCAACTTAAGGAAGATCCTTGCTCATTTTCTCCATAAAAATTCATATATGTTTACCACATTATTTGTACCATCAATCTTGATATCACTATCTTCATCCGCTGTACTCCCAAATCCTGATCTAGAAGATGACGATCTTTGGATTCTCCATTGCGCTATTGGGAAAGTCGCTTAAAGACTTCTCACAATCAAACTACATATAACATGGAGTTCAATAAACTATTTCTAGACGGGGTTTGAAAAAGAAGTCAATGTTATATGCACTTAGACTGTGAGAAGTCTTGAGGTGATTTTCCCTTAAATGTCATGACAAACCCAAATATCGTCATCTTTTAGGTCAAGATTTGGGAGTACAACAGATGAAAATAGTGATATTAAGACATATAATACAAATAATTTGATAAACATAAATGAATTTTTTTATGGAGGAAATGAAAAAGTTTCTTCATTCATTTGATCTAGATGAGCCATTATACTGGCAAGTATGTACGCCAAAGTATGTATTAATGATTCAATATTCGTACTGAAGAATCGGTCTTCCTGGACCTGGAGCGAAAACTAAAAGAGATTCAGCGTCTTTTTGAGGAAAGCCGCATGAGGAAGGAGGCTAAGAGGAAGACCCTCGTTACTCGAGTGGAGGAGATGGACGAGTCTATGGCAGAGTACGAGGGATTGGCCCGCATCAATTTCGAGAAAAGCCTGACCGACTTAGACGCAGTGGGTATAGGAATACATGACGAATGACGCTTGAGGAGAGAGACGCTTTCGGCCATTAAGGGGCTACCTGGGGATTTTCGGCGATCTTCGGGCCAAAAGTAATATTTTGTAAGACGTTATATCGTATATCCTTGTATTCTTAGGACGTTTTCGTCCATATTTAATGAGAACTTATTATTGTTTCAGTGCCTTTTGTTTTCGTGCTCCCATAACGAGGGCACATATTTCTTTAAGTATTTGTCATTTATTGCTCTTGTATGCACTCTTCCGTTTAAGTCTTGTAGATGATAGGCTCCATTTGGCAACACGTTTTTTACCATGAATGGGCCTTCCCAATTGAGCGACCATTTGCCATACGCTGGGTCCTTAGAACCAAATGGCAACACAGTCTTCCACACTAATTCGCCTTCACTGAACGATTTAGCCATTACTCTGAGGTTGTATTCTTTGGCTATCCTTTTCTTTTGTGCTTCTAGACGATTTAGCGCATCACATCTGATGTCGTCCAATTCCAACAAGTTCTGGATCATTGCCTCGTCGTAGTCTTCCCGTGTTAGTTTGTCTTGCAGCATTACCCTGGTAGACTTAATATTCATTTATACTGGAAGCACAACCTCTTGACCATACACTAATTGGAACGGCGTCACCGAAGTACTTGTTTGCGGTGACGTTCTTTAGGCCCATAACGCTTGACTCAAATATTCATCCCACCATCTGACATTATTAGTCACCATTTTCCGAATTAATCCTTTAAGGGTCTTGTTAGTTGATTATGCTTGACCATTTGACTGAGGGTAGTAGGGAGTAGTGTTCACTAATCGGACTCCGTATTCGCCCATGAAGTCTTTTACCTTTTCACCATTTAATGAAGTACCATGATCTACCATTATTGTCTGTGGTATACCAAATCGGTGGATTATATGTTCCTTTATGAACTTGATGATCTGTTCTTGGGAGATTTCTACAACTGGGATGACCTTCACCTATTTAGTGAAGAAGTCGGTGGCAACGACGATGAAAGTATGCCTCTTACTTGATGCAGGATAAATCTTCCCTATCAAGTCTATCGCCCATCCCATAAACGGCCATGATTTAATGACTGGGACCATCTCAGTTGTTGGAGCCCTCTGAATAGGTCTGTGCTTCTGACAAGCAATGCATCCTTTGGCATATGAGGTGCACGATTCTCCCATCTTTGGCCAATAATAGCCGATTCGTATAATCAACCATCTCATCTTTACCCCGGCTTGGTGAGCCCCACAAATGCCTTCAAGCACTTCGGCCATGCTAGTTTTGGATTCGGATGGCCCTACACATTTCAAAAACAAATCATCTTGTCGTTTCTTATATAGCACATCTCCTGATACTACATAGTTCAAAGCTTTAAGTTTTAGCTTTTGATCTTTCCCTACTTCGGGCTGCTTTAGGAATGTCTTGATTTCGCTTCTCCAATCGTCCCTTTTTTCGGCTTCGATAACCATAGCGTCCGTATCTTTAGCTCGCCTCATGAGGACTGGCTCAACCTCTTCGCTCATGCATACCTTACATGTGTTTGTCTATTTATATCCGGAGGCTGTTTGGGCTAAGTTATTGGCCAATTCGTTCTTCGCCCTCGGAATGTACTCCAATTCAGCATGATCAAATCGTTCTACTAATTTTTTGGCCACGTCTAATAATGCCATTACTGATGGGCTTTGACATTTGAAAGCTCCTATCACTTGTTGAATTACCAGCTACGAATCTCTCTTGATGGACGCATGGGTTACTCCCATATTGAGGAGCATCTCTAGCCCAAATATCAAGTCTTCGTATTCGGTCTGGTTATTAGTGCAGTATTCAGTCAACTTGACTAAGAATCGGAAAGATTCTCCCAACGGGCTGACCAAGACTAATCTTATTCCAGCTCCCTTCATTGTGCTGGATCCATCGAAATACATCATCCATGGTTTCAGACTGCATTCGTCCAGATCCATTCCTATTTCCTTTATCGTGCTAAGACAAGGATGGTCGGCCAAAAAATCGGCCAATACTTGATTTTTAACGGCCCTTTGGGGTTCATACCGTATACCAAATTCTGAAAGTGATAGTGACCAAAAACCGACTCTTTGATGCAAGATGGGACGAGAAAACATGTACTTTATTATATTAATTTTTGTAATCAAGTACATTATATTCGGCCTAAGGTAGGCTCGTAATTTAGTACATTGAAGTATAAAGCCAAACATAATTTCTCCATGGGAGAATAATCACATTCATAATTCAGCAATTGTCTGCTAATATAGTAATGGCTCTCTCGATGTTCATGTCGTCATCTTGCGCGATCATCTCAGCTATAGACCGCTCTTCAGCCGCTATGTACAACTTTATTGGCTTTCCTGGCATTGGAGGTACCATCACCGGCGGCTGTGACAAGTATTTCTTCAGGCTGTCAAATGATTGTTGATGTTCCTCGGTCCAGACGAATTCGTCCCCGCCTTTTAGCTTTAATAAGGAGGAGAACACTTTTGTTTTTCCTGCACAGTTGGAGATGAATCGCCTTAAAAAATTAATTTGCCCTAAAAACCTCTGCAACTCTTTTTTATTTCGGGGTGGCATAGCTTCAGTGATTGCCTGAGACTTATTGGTGTCGATCTCAATTCCCTGTTGGTGCACTAGAAACCTTAGGAAATTTCATGTGCACACCCCGAAAGCACATTTAGCAGGGTTCATTCTTAGTTTGAACTTCCTCATACGTTCGAAGGCCGCTGCTAAGTGGCCAAAATGTTCGTCCATAGTCACTGATTTAGCCACTATATCGTCCATATAGACTTCTATGAATTCGCCAATCATGTCATGAAAGATCAAGTTCATAGCCCGCTGATAAGTGACACCAGCATTTTTCAGGCCGAATGGCATGACCGCCCATTCATAACACCCTAGAGAACCTGGGCATCTAAAGGTCGTCTTATGTACATCATCTTCGGTGATGTAAATCTGATTATAGCCCGCAAACCCATCCATAAATGAGTATACCTGATACCTTGCCGTGGAATCCACTAGGGAATCTATTGTCGGCATTGGGTATTGATCATTTGGTGTTGCCAGGTTTAAATTTCTGAAATCTATAAAAATCCTTATCTTTCCATTCTTTTTCCTAACTGGGACAATATTTGACAACCATTCAACATATCTGGTCGTCCTAATGAATTTTGCCTCTAACAGTCGTTCAACTTCTTTCTTAATATAAGGCATGACATTAGGCGCAAACCTCCGGGGAGGCTTCCTGTGAGGCCTATGACTTGGCATGATTGGCAGCCTATGCTCTACCAACGTCCTATCTAAACCAGACATCTCATGGTAGTCCCATGCAAAATAATATTTGTATCTTTGCAACAAACAAACTAACTTTTCACGTACCTAGGGCTCCAATTCCTTGCTGACGTAAGTTATGCGCCTATCGTGCTCATTCCTCAGATTTACCTCGTCCAAAACATCTTGTCCTCTTGAGATATTTGTCTTCCGTCGTCCATTCAAGGCGAACTCTTCTTCATTTGATTCTCCTTCTTCCATCAAGTAGTCCACTCCACATAGTTCTTTTATTTTGTCCTCCGTCTGGTATGCCAGTAATTTTCCTCTTAAGTAGGGGTGAGCAACGGTTCCGGGTCTATCCGGAATCGGTTGGAATCGGACCGGTTTTCCGGGTTTGGAACCGAAACCGGTTGTAATCGGGTAGGTTCCGGTTCCAAAAATGAAGGAACCGATTTTATCCGGGTAGGTTCCGGTTCCAAAATGATCGGAACCGGAACCGGACCATGGAACCGGTTTCACATCAACTTCATACATTACATACAACTTTTTGTAATTGTTCATGACATATTAAGTTGTAGCTCAATCTGAATCTGACTTGTTCATGGTAGTGGATACACATGGTTATGTTGATCCAAGTCCTACTTTGACAACAGTCAGCAGAAATCGTTGATGAGCAGACACATATGTATTTGTTGTGTCGATGGCAACATCACATTAGAGTATTACTATCCCAACTCTAAAATATAAGTAAGAATATCATCATTAGGATCAGATAAGTGAATACTCAAGAGAGCAAGTGTAGTTTGGTCCCCGTTTGGTCCCCGTTTTTTCCTACGGACTCGTATTAAAATGTAGTTTTCATTAAAATATTTTAAAATAGGGTATTTGGGATCGGACCGGAACCGGATCGGAACCAGATTGGAACCGAATAATAGGGTACCCTGTTTAATTGGGTAGGTTCCGGTTCCACTTAGTGCGGAACCGAATTTTTCCGGGTAGGTTCCGGTTCCATGCGGAACCGGAACCGAAACCGGTTTTGCTCACCCCTACTCTTAAGGCCGAAATAGCGGCCTATGCTTCGTTATCACTTTTTCGCTCCATCACATAGGCCAATAAATTTGCCTTGGAGGCTGCAAGGGCGGCTTGCTCCTTATTCTGGCCGTACTTCATTCGAATCGATGTGTGTCGGTTCTCCAAAGACCACTGTGGTTGGTCTCGTCTATGCGAACAAATCATCCAGCAACCCAGAGGGGTAAAACTCGTCATTTTGAGCCACCATGGTAGGGCTTTCCCCTTTATTTAAAACTCTGATCGGCCCATAGTTCCCTTCGTACATGAAGTACTCGGCCGAGTTTGTCTCCGCAGCGAAGGGTTTATTGTCGGCATGCATTATCTCTACTTCGTCCATCTGGTTCCAGAAAACCAGTCATTGATGAAATGATGAAGGGATGCATCAGCTGTCGTGAATCCAGTCTCGTCCTAGTAGCATATTGTATGTAGTTGGTCAATCTATGACGAAAAATACCATTGTGTTTGTAGTACTTCCCATTTGCAGGTCTAATGGAATAACTCATTTTGCTGTCGTCGCCCCCCATTAAAGCCGGTAAGCATCACTTCCGTAGGGAGAAGGTCTTCTTCGGACTTGGCCAAACGTCCTAGCATCCTAACAGGTATTGCATTAATGGCTGCCCCGTTATCAATTAGTACTTTGGTGACATGTATCCCATTAGCCTTTGCTTTCACATACATCGGCCGCAGATGCTTCGTCATGTGTGTTGGTGGCTTCGGGAAAACCACTTTACCTGATAGCCCTATTTCCATTGCCTGATCGGCCTCGTTGTTAACTTGAGGACATTCCTCTTTTATGTCTCATCCACAAAGTGGCAACGTGGCTGGCGCATCCTGGGAGACATGATTGACAGTCAATCTCCTTTTTTCGGCTCTGGTGATGGCTCGCTTTATCTTAGGTGTCCCATACAGAACAATGAACGAGTATCGTCTCAAATCTTCTCCCAATGTCCCGACTGCAGGATTTCCGGCTTCATATAATTATTTGAGAAGCCGATTTTGTGAAATTCCCCTTCTCCTTGATTCGGTTTTGATGTCTATTTCTTCTTCTACATCGGTAATCTAGCCTCCCGGTCTGTGATCGAGAGCGCTGCAAATTCGGTTTCACCACTCTCACAAACGTCCTCGCTTGTTCCAGCTTCCCAATTGTTCTCTCTCCTGAATTTCCCAGGCAATAGGTAATGATTAGCCACCACTAGCGGCATATTGCCGAACTGAATGACGATAGGCGGCTCTTCGTCATCTGTTTCGTCTGGTTTCCGTTTGCCGAATTTAGTGCGTTCGTCGCAACTTACCACCGTTCCTTATTTGTTGTCACCCTCTTTTTTATTTACTTATGTTTTCTCTGTGGTGCGAGGGCTACGGCCTGTGGTGGCCTTCGTTTCACCTTGTCGACGCATCAAACAACCATAATTCCTTTGGTGCCGCCTCAACTGCGTCCTTGTCATTTCGTCTACAGGGCGATAGTTCCTGTCTACCCGCTGGCCCAAGTGTGGCTTTTGGTATGAATGTCAAACATTGGGCCGATTAATCTTCGGCCTGAACGTCCTTACATTCTGGACAAAATTTGAATTATCCCCATAGAACCTTGGGGCGAAGGTTCGGGGATGCCATGATGATGGCTTTCTCTTTGCAGGCCTTTCACAAGTGTCTTCTAACTCTTTCATCCATTCCATGTCGTTCTTGCATCGAATACAAATGTTCTGCTGGTCTCCTTGCCCTGAAGGTTCCTTAATCCTTTCCAGAGTGCTTGGACGACGAAGGTGTTGTCCTCATCTAGCACTAATTTGACTTTCGGCAGGTTCACCTTGGAAAGGTCTGGATTGATCATATTCACCTCACCGATTTTAGAAAAGGGTCGCTATCCACGACCATCTTTTTCTCGAACGTGATTCGTCCGGATTTTATGGCATCCTGTAAGACATTACGAAAAACAAGGCAATTGTTAGTTGTGTGAGACCATGCATTGTGCCACTTACAATCTTTTTTACTACCGATCTGCTCGGCTGTTGGCAACGTATGTCAGTCGCTCAAACTAATTTACTTGTCCTTATATAACTGGTCAAATATGGCATCGACTTTAGTAATATCAAATGAGAAGTTTATGCCATTTCTATCATTTTTTCATTTGCTTGGGGTTCCCCCCACGTTTTGCAAATGTAAGGTTTCCCTTTAACCAATTCGGTCAGACATAAATCGGCCGACTCGGTATCTATTTTGCCCATTTCATAGTCAACATTCCTGTAATATGTCCATTTGCTCATCTTCTCGTAATAATCGCTCATAACGCACCACACTGGTGGTGAGTTGGGGAAGGTCCCAAAACTCGCGATCCTGAAACTTCTTTTTCAGATTGAGATTTAAACAACCTTGAGTGATCCTCACAAATTCTTTTTCGGGCAAAGACACGTAACATCGACCTCGAGCTACCTTAAACCATTGTAAAAATGTCTCGGCCCACTCTTCTGGCAATTGTCTTAAGTTGGCCAAATCGGCTAAAGCCACTTCAGATTCAGCCTTGTAAAATTACGCATGAAACAGTTGCTCCATCTGCTGCCAACTTTCTACCGAATTGGCCGGCAGATTGACATACCAGGAGAAAGCCACCCCTGACAGTGATCTGTGAAATAATCTTAGTTTGTGGAAATCATTAACTTCCCCACACTTGAAGGTAAATCGTCCCACGTGTTCCATGGTAGAAACTTCCCCAGACACCGTAAAGAGGGAAAAATCTGGTATCTTGTAGTTTCCAGGCCATGGATAGGCCACATCAATTCAATCAAGATACGGTTTTCGATATCTTGGCTGAATTGGCCGTATGCCTAGACCAAATTGGTTTTGAAGGATCTCGGTCATTTGCTCCCTTAGCATATCATTGCCATAAAATGGCATAGCTATGGGCAGTGGCTGCGGTCCCCTCAAGAGTGTGATATAGTCATGATTTTGCCTCTGAGGAACCTGGACACCCTGAGGCATCACCACTTCATTTTGTGTCATATTTGGCCCTTGGTGTATATTCGGTCGTAATTGTAGGCCATTGCCTCTAGGACTTGTTCCTCCCCTGAGAACCGTAGGGATGTCGATTCCCTGAGCAGGAACATTACTAGGACCAGCCTCCTGACTGCTTGCCGCATGGGGAGGCGTAGTCCGCGGCAGCACCATCCCGCCGTTTACACATTTGGCCATTAATTCGTTTAACGAGCTTAAATGTTTAGCCATGTTTTCATAATGCGAATTGGTAGTTGATACGATATTATCTATGACATGTGCATTTTGAAGCCTAACCTGTTCGATAACATTCTGTGTGAATTCACCAAACAATGCGTGCACCGCGTTAGAGCTGAGTTCTCTCATAGGTTCGTACTGACTAGCATCTGCCAGACCCTCGAATTGACCCACTATGGCTGGAACGTTGGGCTGGTTGGTTTGCTTCAGTCCTCCTTCCTCCGCAGTTGAGCCAGTTTGAGCGTTTCTTTTCGGAGGCATCTCGATTCTTTACACCAATCTCCCACTGTGGTCGCCAAAAACTATTTGCGCAATTTTTATTTGTGAAGAAAGAAGAGCGTGTAAGGTTCAAACCTATTGAGACAATGTCCCAGCAATGGGTGTTTGATTAAGTGAATAAGCCTCAAAGGGGCGCAAACACACAAGTTACAGTCCTAAGATTACAATCTAAGAAATGAAAAATAAAAATATGCTCATTTGAGTCTTCATTTGATCGGGACCATTCTCTTAGTGTAGGTAAGCTTTTATAGTGAAGCTTGTCAACCGTTTTAGGCGGTTCCAGTATCTCCATGCAGTTGCAAGATCGTGCCTGTAACCGCTGAGCTGCGTGTCTCAACTGCTTGGTTATGGAGGGAAAACCGTCCAACTGCTACGATCGTGGGAGTAACCGCATCATGAGTTTTCGCCCTAACCATTGGTCCGGTCGCCCCAAGCTCTTCGTCGCTCTTCGACCCATCGTCCTTCTTCTATTCGTTCTTCCTTTCGTCCTAGGGCGACTTCATCCTATGGTCCAACACATACTTATTCATAAAAAAATTCATAGTCAGTATCCATATCCGAAATTGACCAAAATTTTGGATATCCGAAACCGACTGAAATAATATAAAATAGAAGAAATATGATAAAATTCAAAAACAAATAATTAATTAAGTGATTAATTAATTATCTAAAATATTAATTTTGATTTTATAATTAATATTATTATATTTTATAATTAATTAATTAATTAATTTTCGGTCGGTTTCAGATATCTGATATCCAAAACACTAAAACCATAACCAACCAATATATATTTTGGATACTTAATTTCATATCCGAAGCATATCCAATATTCATTAAACTTAGAATTTTGGATAATTTGTTTGTTCGTGTCGGACGAAACTCCCATCCCTACTTAAATACAATATTTAATAATTTTATTTTTAATTTTATGTTTTTATAATAAGGAGTCATCCCTATTTAAAGTGCGGGTTTTGCCAAACTGCCCTGTAATGAGAAAATTATATTATGTTTCGAGTGTCATGCGGGCCTTATAAATTTTGCCAACAAAAATAGGCGGGAAAATGCCAAATAAGAAGCGCGCCAAAATATCATAACCCTAACACTCATCCAAACATCTGGCCAGAGAATTACGATTCACGAAGATCTGCATTGGCATCACGCAAAAGTCTCAAATCTAGGGTATGTTTTTTAGTTATTCACTTCGCATTTAATTATTAACTTTGACCTTATCCGATTTCCCTTCTTGGGTTTGTGTGAATTATGCATGTAATTTCTTTTTTCTGTTTGGTTGCCGAGAAAATGCCAGGGAAGGAAAGTACTGGAGCCCAGAAAGGGAAATATTGGTAGTTTCTAAGAAATAAGTGAAACCCTAGAATACGATCCCACAAATATCTTCGACCTCTACATTCGTTTTGTATAGATCGAGACTTGTAGCATGATTCTTTACTCGTTCCATACTGGAAATAATTGCTGATCAATATTGATGGGCAAGGGAAAAAATAAACTGATATGTTCCAAGCAACAGAGGATATGAAAACAAGTGCCCTAGTCGAAAATTGATATACCCAGATTTGTGATGATGTATATGTTGTCGTCGATTTTTTTTCTGGTATATTTCATTTTCAAATAAATTCTCTTTCATTATGTTCTTTATTTCATTTCCAATGCCTTGCTGCTGCTGTAATGCAGTGTATTGAGTATTTGCTGTTGCTGTGTATGGGAAGAGCTGTTTCGTACATTCTCGATATTAGCTATTTGATTCACTAGCTCTTTCTCTCTCTCTATCTATAAGCCTTTATCCGATGATTTTTGATTGATTAATTTACTGATGTTATTAATGATTCCAACCCAATTGTCTTGTTCCCACCGTTGTTTGATTTTATTGCATTTTGTTGCTGCAAACAACCCTGTTCTATATAGTGAAAAAGGTGGAAGTGTGGAACTACTAAGAATGTGATTGATCATATGTCATTTTTGGCTCTGGATATTGATTTTTACTGGCGGGAGTTGGAATAATATATTCTAGTCTTTTGTCTCGTTTGGTTCTTGCTAGTCATGGAACAAGAACATCCAGGCTGCAGAGACGCAGAAGCGGTGTTGAATCTCCAATCAAATTCCTCAATTTCTATTGCATATCACCCTCTATTTGGCCCTCACGATGATCTAATGCTACTCGAGCTTGACGAGAAAATCCTTCCTGATGTCCTCCACCAACGGTAAGCTATAATCGGAAGTTGAATTCTTCTTTATTGAATCATCTGGTTTGGACTATTTGTTAATATTTTTCTTTCTTCTTTACAAGGGTGAGCTTAAGAGGACAACCTGATGAAGATTCAGTTCTTTGCACTCAATCAAAAACTTATACCATCAAGTTTGTTGGATCCTCTAATTCTGTATTCCTTATTCCTCCATCAGATCATTCGACATTGTTTGGAAGTCCAGATGATTGTTCTGGGAAAGATCCTAACCTGCAAGCTATTGCATCTGTCATAAAAGTTGCACCTGGAAACATGGAGCTTGTTGAGGTTGCTCCAAGACTTGACAAGCTTAAATTGCTTCTCTTAGAGAATCCTTACAGATCAGAGGAGGCATTAGAGTTCGAAGATTTGGAGGGGATGGAAAAAAGTAAAGCAGGACTGTATACATGGAATGATCTAGTTGACAAGATTCAAGCTAGTGATGATGAATTGAGGAGTGGGTTATGTGCTCTTTCAGCAGTAGAGCTAGACGGGTATTGGAGAATTGTGGATGAGAGATACATGGGCACAATTCTGATGATGCTCTTACACAATTCCGTATTGAATGACTGGTCATTGGATGCACTTAATGAAGATGAAGTTGTCAGTGTGCTGGTATCAGATGGCTTTCCACCCAGTCTTGCACAACATTGTTTGTGTGTTTATGGTAGGAAGGTGGATGAGGATGTGAGCAAAAGTTGTTTGTGGAGGTTGGATGAGAGACGAGTTTCTGTGCATTTTGCTAGAGAAATCTTGAGTGAAGGCAAGAGAAAAATGGAGAGTTTTATGGATGTGTGGAAGCGGAAGATTCCAGAAGGGATGCAGGCAAGTTTTGAGATGCTGGAAGGGGAAGTTTTGACAGAGAAGCTTGGCATTGAATTGTGGGTTCGTGCATTTAGTATTTCATCTTTGCCTGCCAATCCGGCTGAACGTTTCTCCATCCTGTTTAGAGAGCGGCCAAAATGGGAATGGAAGGACTTACAGCCCTATATCAGGTTTAGTTGTGCTTCTTATTCTCTTTTCCTCTTTGCGCTTTTGGTCTGATGCAAGCATTGTCTAACTTCTCTTTTTGGATTTGATTTTTTTAGGGATCTAAATGTACCAGGGCAGTCATTAGAAGGTTTGCTCCTCAAGTACACTCGAAGAACACAACAAACCCTTGATGCCGAACCTATTTACAGCGCCAGATAGTATGAACATATAACCATCAAAACTCTCATTTTATTTATATATTTCATTAATGATTCTAGAGCCATCTGTCTGCCTACCTTGTTTAGAGAGTCTGATTCCCAAGTTATCTACATGTATCTTTGTTCATCATATCAGTAGCTCTCTTGGGTTTCTTAATGAGTATTTTGTTTTGGATTCTTAGATACAGTTACAGTAAGTGTGATACGGTCTCTAAATCCAGATCTGAATAATGCGAATATTTGTTGATGTGGGTCGAATTCGGATTTTTCTGTCATATCTCCAATGCCAAATAATGTTATTATAATACAGACTAGTAATGATTTTATCCTTCAGTACTTGTTAACTTTTATCTTGCTTGTTATTTTTTTTAACATTAATTCAAATTAGTAACTGATAATTTGCATAAATTCACTACTTCCTTATAATTTGTCCACATGGTGGTTTATGTTTGGAAATATCACTCACCACTTCCCTATACATTCTTTTTAAAAAAATTATAAGGGATCAATTTGGAAGTGCTGGTTCAGTTGCGTGCCTGAACTAGTGAACCATCGCAAGCCAAAAATTGTACAAGAATTTGTATCATTAGATGAAGTCGTTGAGTTTTACAATAAAATAGGCAAAGGCTGTGAGATTTAGTTGTAGAAAAGGATTAAGGGTACAAACTGAAATTGTAAAGAGTATGTTTATCAGATTTTAGGTCATTTGGGAAAATGTTTGGGACGAACTTATAAGTAATGCCCTTCCTTAATTAGTAAGAGATTTTTTGGGTGGATTTAAACTCATATTACGAATAAAATCTTGAAGGACTAGAGTTTCGAAGTTGAGCCACCCTGGTATATCAAATAGGATATATATATATTTTTTTCTTAAGATATGGAGGTGGGTAAATCCAAGTATATTTTTAACCGGTTACGTCTCCAAAGACTCGGACCTGGGTGGCAAGCTTATTAAAATACTTGAAAACCAACTTAACTACATTATCGGAGATAAAGAGGATAATATCTTATTAGTGGGATGTGTGTTGTGATTCACCGATCACTCTTGGAGTGTTTTGAGGAAAAAATCGAATGTAATTTTATTACTTCAAGAATAAAATTCAAGTTTACAAACTAGAAACTTAAAAACCTCACAAACTCTCTCTATACAATTTACACACACTTGGGATACAGATAACTGAGCTCTAAGGCTCCTTTTATAATGCCCAAATCGTGTGCTACAGTGCCACACGGTTTGGCAAGGCTGGCAGCAAGTTGGAGCAACTTTCGGTGGCCATATCTTCAAGCTTTCGGTGGATGCATGGGGCATGCATGCTGACTTTTCAACAAATCTCCCCCTTGGTGAAGATTTGCTCAAAATCTGAGCCGACCATCAATCATCATCTGACAGCTATCCCGGCTATGTCTCTGCACATCTCTAGCTTGTCCCGAGTAACCATCTTTGTTAACATGTCGGCTGGATTCTCATCTGTATGGATCTTCACTAGTCTCAACAGTTGTTGATCCATCACTTCGCGTATCCAGTGATAGCGAATATCAATGTGTTTCGTCCGAGAATGATACATTGAGTTTTTGCTCAAGTCCAGAGCACTCTGACTGCCACAATGTATCTTGTATTCTGTTTGCTTGATCCCTAACTCTTGGAGAAAATGCTTTAGCCACAACATTTTTTTTCCTGCCTCAGCTATAACAATGTACTCAGCCTCTGTTGTGGACAATGCAATACACCTCTGCAATCTTGACTGCCATGACACAGCTCCCCCTGCAAAAGTGTAGATGAATACTGATGTAGATTTCCTACCATCAAGATCTCCGGCCATATCTGAATCTGTATAGCCTTCCACGATCTGATCAGCTCCTCCGTACACACAGACGAAACTTCGTTGTACCCTTGAGGTACCTGAGAATCCATTTGACTGCCTCCCAGTGTTGTTTTCCAGGGTTAGAGAGAAAACGACTCAATACACCCACTGCGTGTGCAATATCTGGCATGGTACATACCATTGCATACATTAGGCTTCCAACAGTTGAAGAATATGGTATTGCTAACATTTCATCTATCTCTTTCTTGGATGAAGGGCACGAACTCTTGCTCAGTTTGAAATGGTGCGCTAGCGGAACGCTGACTGGTTTGGCTTTCTGTATATCGAACCTTCTGATTACTCGTTCAATATACCTCTCATGTGAAAGCCATAATTTCTTGTTCTGTCTGTCACGAACAATCTCCATTCCCAAAATCTGTTGAGCTGGTCCCAAGTCTTTCATGTCGAAAGCCTTGGAGAGTTCCTTCTTCAGCTGGCTGATCTTCGCTGCTTCTTATCCAACAATCAACATGTCATCTACATACAGTAGAAGAGCCACGAAATTTCCATCTGGAAACCTCTGAATGTATACACACTGATCTGCTGCAGTTCTTTTGTAGCCTTGACCCAGTCGAACTTCTTGTACCACTGCCTCGGTGCTTGCTTGAGCCCGTACAAGCTCTTTTTCAGCTTGCAAACAAGGTTTTCTTTACCTGAAACCTTGAATCCTTGTGGCTGCTCCATGTAGATTTCTTCATTCAGATCACCATGAAGAAATGTTGTTTTGACATCCATCTGTTCAAGCTCCAAGTTCAATCTGGCTACCAATCCTAGGATGACTCGGATTGAAGCCATTTTTACCACCGGTGAAAAGATCTCATCAAAGTCAATTCCCTTTTTCTGTAGGAATCCTTTGACCACTAGCCGAGCTTTGTGTTTCACCATTTTCCTGCTGCCATCTTTCTTGAGCTTGAATACCCATTTGTTCTTCAGTGCTTTCATTCCATGTGAGAGCTTGACTATCTCATAAGTGTTGTTTTTCTGTAGAGATTCCATCTCATCCTGCATTGCGTGCAACCATTTATCTTTGTCTTTATGAGATACCGCTTCGTTGAAGGTTTCTGGCTCCCCCTCATCAGTAAGCAGAATGTATTCTGATCCTGAGTATCTGGCGGATGAAATTCGGCCTCGTTCAGATCTTCGTACTGGAGGTTCTGGCTGTCTGTTGTCATCCGGATCTGTGAATGATCCCGAAGCCTCTGATGGAGCAGGCTGCAGCTCCCCCAGCTCAACACCTCATTCCTCATTTGGTTCTGCTTCTGGTGTGACTTGTACCACATCATCATTTGTGGCCACTGGTGTTGGTCCTGGGGTTGTGTCTGGATTTTCATCAACATTGTCGGCACTGGTTCTAGAAGGCATCTTGGGCTTTTCAATGTCTTCTATTGTCTGGTCTTCGAGAAACACTACATCCCTACTTCTGATGACCTTCATTTCTTTCGGGTCCCATAGCCTGTATCCAAATTCCTCGTCTCCATAGCCTATGAAGATGCATGTGGTAGTCCTTGCTTCGAGCTTCTGCCTGAGCTCCTTGGATACATGTGCAAATGCTAAACATCCGAATATTCTGAGGTGAGAATATGAGGGATTCTTACCAGACCACACTTTCTCCGGAATCTCGAAATTCAACGGTACAGATGGTGATCTGTTTATCAGGTAGCAGGCGTCACGAACAGCTTCTCCCTAGAATGGCTTTGGCAGCTTAGTCATACTAATCATGCTTCTGACTTTCTCCATAATTGTGCGGTTCATCCTTTCAGCGACACCATTGTGTTGTGGGGTGCGTGGAACAGTCATCTCATGTCGAATGTCGTGACTTCCGTAGTAGACATCGAACTCCCTGGAAGTGTATTCGCCTTCATTGTCTGTGCGAAGGCACTTCAGTTTCTTCTCTGTTTCACGCTCGACCATGGCATGAAACAGTTTGAAATAGTTCAGGACCTGATCCTTTGTTTTCAGAAAATATACCCACACTTTCCGAGAAGCATCGTCAATAAAAGTCAGAAAATATTTATTACCGCCTAGTGAGTTTACCTCCAAGGGACCACATACATCAGAGTACACCAGACTGAGTAACTCTGATTTCTTTGTAGAAGAGAAATTGAAAGAGACTCTGTGTTGCTTACCGAATAGACAGTGATTGCAAGGATCCAGAGCAGCATTTTTGGAGACAGTGATTAGATCATTCTTTGTCAAGGTAGACAACCCCATTTCACTCATGTGACCGAGTCTCTAGTGCCACAGATTCTAAGAAGCCTCCCGTTCAGCTACATTGAGGCTTTCTGCACAAATCTTCACATGAGTATTGTATAAGGTTCCACATATGTGTCCTCGGGTAATTACCACGGCACCTTTTATCATCCTCCAAGTGTCGTTGCTGAAGTGGCTAGCATAACCCTGTTTGTCAAGGGCTACCCCCGGGAGTAAGTTGAGCCGAAGTTCTGGAACATGTCTGACCTCTTTCAGGGTTATTGTATACTCTGCATTTGTCCGCAACTGTATTTCATCAATTCCCACTATCTGAGAAGAACTGGTATTCCACATCTTCACTGCTCCAAAGTCTCTTGCTTTGTATGTTGTGAAGAAATCCCTATGAGGAGTAACGTGGTATGATGTTACAATATCTACCACCCACTCGACATCCTGAGTTGCGGTGTGAAGGCATGTTTCTTCCTGACCGGAGCATATAGCTACATCCACCGTAGTAACTACTAGTGTCTCCGCGTCATTCTTCTTCGGCTAGTTATTGCCTTGTCCCTGCTCCCGTTGCAGTTTCCGGCAAATTTTCTTCAAGTGGCCTTCTATGCCACAGTGGAAGCATTTGTATGTCTTTTTCCCGTCCTTGGATCTGCCCCTGCTTTTGCTTCTGCCTCTCCTCCCACCTTGATGTTTCTCCTGTTGTCTTCCTCGTTGCTCCGAGACAATTGCTTCTGTTTGATCTGAGCCCACGTCTTTTCTTCTAGCTTCTTCATTTGACAGGGCATCATTTACCATAGGCATGGTAAGTTTGCCTCCTGGAGCTGAGTTGCTGAGAGTAATCACCAGAGTCTCCCAGCCATCAGGAAGAGTAGTGAGTAGCAAGAGGGCTTGAACTTCGTCTGCCAGTTGCATGTCTACTGCAGACAATTGGTTCACCAGGCTTTGAAACTCGTTGGTGTGTTCTGCAACGGAAGTTCCACTTCGCAGCTTCAGGTTCACCAAACGCCTCATGATTAAGGCTTTATTCCGAGCTGTTTTGGCCTGGAACATGTCTTCCAATTTCCTCCACATTTCATAAGCATCTGTGTCCTGTGCTATATGGTGGAAGACATTATGGCCGATCCACTGCCTAATCTGACCCAAAGTTCTGTTGTTGAGTTTATTCCAGTCATACTCCTTAATAGACTCTGGTTTCACTCCCTTCAACTCGATGATATCAAACATATCTTTACAATGTAAAAAATCTATCATCCTAGGTCTCCAGATGGAGTAATTAGTGGCAGCCAGTTTAATCATTGCACCAGAATGAGAATCCTCCATCTCCATTTTAAGTTTTAAAGTTTAAAATGAGAATACAATAAAATTGGGGTTGAATTTCACAAATCCGAGGTCACCGTTGCGTCTGGAACAGTCGAAAATGGTGGAATAGACACTTTGTTGGTCTAAATCCGACACATGGGCTGATTTGTAAATTCCTAAAAGTTCTGGGGCAAAACTGTAAATTTCAAAACTTCAGGGGGCTAAATGAAATTTACCAGGATACTGACGTGGCACTGCTGACGTGGCAAGTGGGACCAATTTTGCTGACGTGGCAGACATGTGGCGGCTGACGTGGCTGCTGACTGTACGCTGACTGTGCGTTGCCGTGGCACTGACTGGGCGCTTCTGGAAGGCGCGTGCGGCGCGTGAGGGCTCCCTGGACCTCCGTTTGATCGTCGAAAAATACCACCGTGCTCGTCTCGACGTGAACTAGCTGATGGTATGCTCAAAGTTGATTTTTGACAACTTTGCCAGAACCCGAATTTTCCGAACCAAGCTCCGTTCTTCGGTTTTTCGACCCCAAAGAAGAACCAAAGCTACTAATACCACTTGTTGTGATTCACCGATCACTCTTGGAGTGTTTTGAGGAAAAAATCGAATGTAATTTTATTAATTCAAGAATAAAATTCAAATTTACAAACTAGAAACTTAAAAACCTCACAAGCTCTCTCTATACAATTTACACACACTTTGGGATACAGATAATTGAGCTCTAAGGCTCCTTTTATAATGCTCAAACCGTGTGCTATAGTGCCACACGGTTTGGCAAGGCTGGCAGCAAGTTGGAGCAACTTTCGGTGGCCATCTCTTCAAGCTTTCGGTTGATGCATGGGGCATGCATGCTGACTTTTCAACAATGTGATACCGGAAAAAATAATATCTTGCTAGTAGTGCTTTTTGCTAGTGGCAATTACATAGGTATAAGAAATCACTACCAACTGAAAATATTTGCATCCTCACATCGTTTGGGAAGGAGGTATTGGAGTCACTCCTAAGCTTGACATAAATTGACATCCCAATATCACTTGGGAACGCAGTATTAGTCTCCCAATTAGAAATGTGCGGATAGATTATAAGAGACTTCAACTAAAATTTAAAAGGCCAAAACTTCAGAGCCGGGGATACCCTAAGCTGGCAGGGTTATCACAATCTTTGTTACAAGGAAGAAATTTGCAATGAAATACAAAGATGCCGCGGGTTAGTTAGAGAACATTGTCATGCAAAGCTTGGTGTGATAAAGACAACAACTTGCAGCTGCAAATATTTCTGATGATCAACAATTTTGCATCTTTGAGCTGCAAGCTGGGGTATTGGGATGGTAATGATTGAATATCCGATTATTTTTAACTTGTCCGAAATTGAAATTAATATCTAATATTTATTATCTATCTATAATTGAAAAAAATTGCGGTGATATTTATATCCAAAATTTGACTGAAAATTCGGATATTTGAAATCCAATTGAAAAAAAGTTACAATTCGAAAAAAAAAATATGTTAAAAGTAGGGGTGGTAAAACGAATCAACGAATCGAATTTCTATCGAATCCTAAACGAATCGAATCAAAATGTGATGGATTGGTATTCGATTAGTTTATTAAACGAATCCTAATATCAGGATTTGTATTCAATTCGTTTATTAAACGAATCGAATACGAATATTCGTTTATTCGTTTAATCATGATATTATTTAATAAAATAATTTACCATACTTGATTTACATTAATTCTTCATAAATATATACATATGAAATATGTAATTAATATATTTACTAAAAATATCTCATCAAATATCGAAAATATTACTTTTTCTATGGTAATTAGCTATAATTTCTTGAATCTTAATTGAAAATTAACAAGAACTAGTAAATAAAAATAATAAAACGAATCTTAAACGAATCAATGAGCTTAAATTCGTATTCGATTCGTTTAATAAACTAATCGAATCGAATTGACCCATGTATTAAACGAATCCATTTTTCCAAACCCGTATTCGCTTTAAAGCGAATCGAATCGAACGAATAAACGAATCCTGACCCAAATTGCCACCCATAGTTAAAAGAGTTTGTTTTTTGGGGTGTGATGTAAAAATAGTTTTTATCTGCGTTATGTCCTTTCACATCATGCGTAAATTTATTCCACTTTTGCAAGCATATCCAACCTTATGTATGCCCTCCATACAAATAGTAATTTATTCGAATATACTGATTAAAAATTTATTCAAATCCGATTGTTTAATGAATAGTGGATAAAATTTAGATATAAAAATAAGTATTTAAAATAAATATTGGATGATTATAAATTATAATATTTAGGATATCCAATATCTGACATAAAAAATTTAATAAGTAAAAGACTTGATATTAATTTTTGTAGGTGCACAATTATACACTCAAAGATAAGATGTATATGAACAATATATCCAGCAATAAGAAAAATGAAATGATTGAATAAAAGAACTCATGAATATTTGATGATCTCATGTTTAGCGAAAATTATATTATGTGCCGCATGTTGTGAGAGAGATGACATATACACCCGGTATATGATATATCACCTCCATGTTTAGAGCCGGCCCTAGTATCCTGGAAGCAAAAGACTATTTTTTTTATTTTTTATATTTTGAGGTATTTGACGATAACGTAATATTATAACATAAAAAAAATTGTTTTTTTTGTCCATTAATTATTTCGGAGCTATAATAAAAAAATAATTAATGGCCATGTTTAGACCCGGCCACCGGTTCGGTTCGATTCCAAACCGGAACCAAATTGAACGGCTAAGGTTCCACAAGATTGTGGAACCGTTAACGGGCAACCGGACCAGACAATTCCGGTTCGGTTCCGGTTCAATTATTTTTTTTAAACAAAATAATTTTAAAAAATTAGTAATTGGATATTATTACCAAATAAATATAATAAAAAATTATTAATTTGAATTTTATTACATTAAATTAAAAACTTAAAAATAAAATAAAGAGCTTAAACTTAAATTTATAAAAACTCAAACTGTCTACGTATCCTCTTGAGAGGAATCAAAACTCACGTGATTCCATTATATTTTTTAGATAGTTAACCTTATTACAATTATTTACTCATCATCATTATTTGTTCCTACTATTAATCATTCAACTCTTGTTTTGCTTGCAGATGCATTACCGAATAATTCTTTAAAATCATTGGGGACATCTTCTTGTTGCCTTAGATTAGCTCGGGTTCAATCATCGACACATGCTGTTACTTCTAAGGTGCTTGGATGTAATGAAAATCGACCCGCTTCCAAAATATTGCATCATAAGTTGAAGGCTTGTTCAACCGCAGCGGTGGAAACAAGAGCTGTTAGCACCTCTTTAGCAATAATCGATAAAACAATATAGATATTTTGATGTACCAATCAAGTACTTGGAAAATTTTTACCTACAAAACTTTCAGCTGGAAACTCAAAAATAATTATCTAATTTTGGAGTATTAGTCGTGGTTTTCCTCTGTTTTCTATTTCGTTGTAATAACCAACGATCACCTACGTTAAGACTTGAATGCGGTACGAGTTCATTATTAGACTTTCCTACTGATTACAAGTTGTATGTACTGACATAATCATTAAATAAATATATTAAATCATTTTTTACTCCATCTAACATTAATTTCATTGTCTATTCCAAAAAATTCATAGTAAGTTAGTAAACCACTATTTAAACCTTCAAATTTAAATTTAAGATAAAAAAACTATAACAATAAGATAAAGTAATAGAATGTCTTTAAAATAAATCAACTATGTTATCTTCATTACAGTAATAGCTTCAAATAAAACAATATCATTAATATTTGAATTTTCAGCATCCTCATGTAGAGTGCCAACAATATTCAAATATTCAATAAGAAATAAATTTATTGTTGGATAATAAACACCACTAAAAATATTTGTTGCATCATTAAAAACTTTTAAAATTCTAAAATTCTTTTACAAATATTTCATTGACTAGGAAAAAATATTATATGTTGACCATGTTGGGAAAAAATTATATAATACATCTTTGTAAGCAAAAACTTGAGTTAAAAGAAAATAAGTTGAATTCTAACGAGCTGGAACATCTCATGAAAATTTTATTGGTTTAACATCATTTAATTTATAAAACTTGATTCATTCTTTCCTAATATTAGAATATAACTAAATACAATTAAATGCATTCTTAATAGGATTAATGTGACAATCTAAATAAGTCAAATCATCTTAAACACAAAATTAAGAACATGACATATGCAACATGATGGATAATTATGACCCATAACGTCACTATTTGTAAAAGACATTGTGGTTTTTGTACAAATTAACTATGTGACAATGGAAATTGCTATTTTATCATTTTGTAATTAGATTACTTGAATTTATATAAATGATAAAAGTCATTATGATTAGTTCTGAATTAATAAGATATGAGACAGTATCAATCCACAAAGGTTTAATCATTAAATATCTCTAGTCGTAGTATTATCGAGACTGGACATCGATAATGCATAATAGACTAATATTGCACTTGTGCGTGTTATGGAAGCGTAACAACATAGTTCTCATATATTTAAGTATTGGATACTTATGCAAGTGTGATAAGATGTTGTGTTTGCCGATAGTACGAAAACAGATTCGCTCTGGATAGACCCCTCGGAATCTCATTGGTAGTATGACTATGTGTCTATGGGAATCCGAATCAGGGTAGGTGTATTTGGTCTTAACCTGAGACTTGCATCGCTAATACTTGCGACAATCAATACGCTTTGGTTTTGGTCGTCCGGGGCGTTAACATGTTCTGTGTACGCCTCTTATGGGTTTATTGAGAATCGCAATGTATTGGGTGTGATGTCAAGATGGAAGTATCACTTCAGTCATATGGAGATGATGATCACACATGGATACATAACTAGTACTCTAATATGTTGCAACTATCGGGATAATATGACAAGGTCATGATTATCCGATTAAAGAGACTAGTTGCTAGTGATCCGATATATGCTTCGTACGGGGCAGACACTATTTCAGCCACAAGCCTTGCATGTGACATCCGATATTGGATCGCAATACGCAATACTACGTATACTACGCCTGACAAAGATTATATATTCCTTATAAGAATATTTCTGAAGAATTGAGTAGGCACGACGCTTTGCTAGAAGCCAACCATGTCTTGTAAATTGGTAAGAACGTGGTACCAAGTACGCACGTATTCGGATAGTCCGACGACCGAATTTACTGCCAATATATCCAGGGATCTCATGGGTCGCTTCCCGAAGATTCACCGATGACGTATAACTCGAACAGAATTAATCTGGGATTAATTATGAGAGAGAGAAAATTAATCTAAGATTAATTGCAGAAAGAATTTATCTGGGATAAAATTCAAATAGAAGAGAGAGAACGATTAATTTATAATTAATCGATAAAATAATATATTCGATATATTAATGAAATTGGATTTCATAGCAGAATTAAAATTGGATTTTAATTCGGGCGAACGAATTAATTCGTGAGCGACTTTCGTAATAATTTTGCAAGGTATTATTTAATTAAATTTGATTTAATTAAGTCGCAACGGAAAATTCGTTAATTTAAAATTAACGAACCCGATCCTGGAATGTGTTTGCGGGCCCACTCGGATTTTGAATTAAAGTGGGACCCACATCAAGTCACATCACAAGTCAATCTCATAACTTTATTTGATGGAAGTTGTTAGTTGGTGATGGCTTGATTTACACACTTTCTTATTTTTATTATGAAAAGGTAAGTGACATTTTACTAACTTGGATTTGGTATATGTCTTTGATTTTTGGAAAATAAAAATACTTCACTCCCTTTTTCTTCTTTTCACCGTGAAAGCCTCTCTCAATTCTCACTTTGCCGAGAACAACAAAGAACAAATGGAAGATTTTTGTTGCAATTTTCTCCCTTAGCTAGCACTTAAAGAGTCAACAAAGGTGTTAAGGAAACATTTCTCATTGAGTTTGGAATTCAAGATTCAAAGCTTGGAGCTCAACCATACTTCTCAAAGGAGCAAATTTTTGTTGTCTACGCATCCATATAATCGATTGTTGTAAGTATTTTTCCGCAATCTTACTTCGAGTATTCACATGTTTTATGCTTAATTGATCTTAGGCATGTTCTTAGAGAACCCAACAAAACGAACATGAAAAAATCGGCCCCCCAAATTTGGTTGACATATTTCTTTTAATTATCTAATTGATGCAGTATTTGCAGATGCATTGTCAAAATTAATTGTTAAAATTTTACCTAATAAACCATATTTATCAAAAATTACTTTAGTCATTGTATAAATATTATACGCATTATGTTGCTCATCAAAAACTCTAAATATAATAAGTCATTTTTGCATGTTCATGATACATCAATCCAATGACAAGTCACACCCATATATGAGTGTGTTTGTCAATTGTCACTCCAAATATTAGAACAAATATAAATACGACATTTAATAGAAAGACAACATCTAAATATAATAAGTCATTTTTGCATGTTTCATGATACATCAATCCAATGACAAGTCACACCCATATATGGGTGTGTTTGTCAATTGTCACTCCAAATATTAGAACAAATAGAAAGACGACATTTAATATCTTTAAATAATTCATTTAAAATAATTTTATCATCTTTGTATAATGAAGAACACTAAAAAGTGCACATTTAATAAAGTGAAATTAATCATTTTATACTTATAGTTTCATTAATCCTATTCATTTAGCACATTTACGAAATAATAATGAAATTTATGTTTTATATATTTTATTGTGATTTTTATTTCTTATGTAGGTGAAATAATACTTTGGATGTATAACTAGAAAAATGGACGTGACATTTGGATTTTGGAGGCTAGAAACTTAAAATAGCATTCTAACAATATACAATTTCGGAAATTCCAACCTTACGTAATTTTTGTATTTTGGCTATAACTTTTTATTCCAATATAGGGTTGAGGCAATTTCAGTTTCAGATGAAAGAATACTCAAATATCTATAACTTTGCTCTTTACAATATTTTCTAGTCTGAGGTTTTTAAGGTCGAAATTGATGACAAATCCAAAGTGTGCTATATGTCATTCTTAAAGACAAAAGTAAAAAAAAAAACAAAAAAAATGGTGGAGGGTCTCCATCCACCGTTCGATGGATAGTCTCATCCTTCACATGCAATTGCAATAATTGTGGAGTCTGATTTTCATATTTCTCTCTGATAATTTGTGGAGTTTCAGTCATTGAGTGTTTTAATTTTCAAGTTTTATTGTAATTTATTTTTTCTTTCAGTAATAAAATTATGCATGTTTTTATTCAAATTATGAGTAACTAATTTCATCATGCTGGGGTAAAGGGTGAAACTCTTAATATGAGAACATAAATTAATATTACATATATTATAATATATGAATTGTAATCTAAAGACTAATATTTAATTTAAATATGGACTAATTATTGACAAACTTTATTACCGTCTATATGACTGATTTTATATATTTGGCATAATTGAGTACCTAACTGGACTTGTTATAAACCACTGTTATCACCATATTTATAGCTGATTTTATATGTTTTGACATAATTATTTCCTGAAGTAAATTAACTGGATAATAATGACAATTTATATATTATAAAAAATAAGAGTTCTCTAAATTTGAAATATCAAGAGTGAATTCTTTAGCCCTACTATTTTATTTTATTGATTGCAGTTCAATTTAAAATTGTTCATAACTTCAAATAATTCATTTTTTTTTCGTCACTTGAATTATTATTTTATTTTACTAAATCTATTTATGTGGATCGACCTCGAACTTACCAGATTTTTTTATTACTTCGACAATCTTATACTTGAGAGTAGGGAACCACTTTGTGAATGTGTCATATAATTTAAAATTTTGTTGTTTTATAGTATTTATAGGCAGCAATTTAAAGTATTTCGACAGTAATTAGTAAAATCATTTTTCACTAAAACTTAAAGAAATATATATCAGGTAAATAAATTTAGCAAATTCTTCTCTATTATTAGCATTAGAATATTTAAATAAATCTAAATAACTTGTACCTCAATTAGATGAAACGTACCTCAACAATTGAGTTTGTGATGTATTAACTCCAATTTCATCGACATGTTATTGAGGATAATTTAGAGATTTAACATAAAAATAAACAATTTAAAACAAATAAAAAAATAGAAACGACTCCCTGCAATAAATATAGCCCAACGGCCAGTAGCTGTTGGGCTCTCAAATGTTTCCCAACGAAGTCATTGGGCTCTCAATTCGTTAGACAACAAACGGTTCAAACCGGAAACGTAACGATTTCGATCGGAACCATTGAAATCTTACGGTTAGAATCGGTTACGATTCCGATTTCCGAATCGAAACCAGACGAAATCAAAATTGGATAATTTTTTCCGATTTGATTTCGGTTCCGAGCCAAAACCTTCATCGGGTCTAGCCATGTTCACATGTGTTGATTACAATGGTTACTCGTTTGAGTCGTGTCTATGCAAATGTGTGCGGACAGTGAGGGCTAGTCTCGTGCACATCCAAAAACAGAGAAATGTGAAGGCACAGAAATGTTATTAAAAATAATTTTCACAATCTAAATATATTATATATAAGGGGAAAAAAACCAATTTCCACAATTTGGATAATTATAAATTAATTTCTGTATGCCTCCATATAAATTAATTGGCCTGAAAACATTATCGGCCAGTCCCACACACGGAGAAAATGAAGCTCAGCTTAACCCGCGCATGCCGTTTCTGTACATCCCCCGTCATTCGAAAACCTTCTTCTTTTTCATCTCGCGCCATTCTGCAACAGCCCTTTTCATCATCCTCTCCAAAACCCAAGACCCCACTTTTTTTAAAGCCGCCAAAGCACTCAGCCACACTCTCAGACCTCAAAAAATGGCACAATTGGGCCAAAACCCTTGCCTCCTCAGTGGGGTCCAATTTTGCTGACTCAGACAACGGCCCTGACTCATCTATCTTGTTCCGAGAACTCAACTGGCTTATCGAAGACTCACTCGAAGCGCCATCACTGGTGATTCCTCAACTGGGTTTTGAAAATAATCCCCAAAATGTAAGATTAAGAATTGAATTGGATGAACTGTATGGTTTGTGGAAGCAGAGGATTGAAAAGAGAAAGCCTTTTCAGTATTTGGTTGGGTGTGAGCATTGGAGAGACTTGGTTTTGAGTGTCGAAGAAGGGGTTTTTATTCCTAGGCCGGAGACTGAGTTGCTGGTTGATTTGGTGAGTGACGTGGTTAGGGATAATGAAGATTTGAGAGATGGGTTATGGGTTGATTTGGGGACTGGTTCTGGTGCCATTGCCATTGGGATTGGTAGAGCTTTGGGGAGTAAAGGGAAAGTCATTTCTGTTGATTTGAATCCATTGGCTGCTGCTGTGGCTGCTTTTAATGTGCAGAGGTATGGCTTGCAGGTTGGTGAAGTTGATAGTTTTAGTTTGATGGTTGTTGGTATACCATTTTTAATATGTATTGCAACTTGTTCTGGAATAGAAATGGGACTTTTGTGTGTGGTGATAGATACTCGGTTATATTCTTATGTTGAAGTTGAAGGGAACTTCTTCTGGTTAATATTTTGCTTATGAAGAGAACTTCTTCTGGTTAATATTTCGCTTATATACATGCAGAAGATTTATGGATTACAAGTGCCTGTGCTTTTGGGACAATTGCAAGCATAAACTGAATAATGCTTGTAATTTCAAGCTTGAATTTGAGAAACGTTGTTAGTAATTCTAAATGTATCTGATAAATAATACAAATGGTATAATAGACTTTAGAGTTTAGAGGGAACTAAATTTCAGGTTTTGGATATATTTGCTAGCTATAGAACGATGGATATTTTAATCTCACATTGTGAGAATGAGAGAGGAGAGATGTGGAGATGGATTTGGTAGGTTAATTTAATGTTTTATTTTGTAAGTTTCACAAATGTTAGATTAAAATATTTTTTTGATTAGTTGAGGGGCAAAATGAAATTTTCATAATTTGATTAACTCAATATCATAGTACCATTTTTCAATGGCAAGGACCTTAATGTGAGTACTAGTTGGCTCGATTGGTAGGAATTCTTGTGTGTTACTAGAGGTCTTGGTTTCTAATCTGCCTTGCATTTTGGGTTGGAGTCTTGGAGAGAGGCTTGGTTTACATTTATGTGTAGCAATTTAATTGAAATAGTGTGGACTTTAGTGCATTTGAAATATTGTGGACTTATTTGTTTCCAAGCGGAAGTTGAGGGATCTTGTCAATTAAAAAGTTAGCAGATGAATTCTGCTTTTATTTTTGGACCAAACTTCACAGAGTAGATGGAACTTCACTTAAAATTTTACAGAATAAGTTATTACATTCACTGGCAAGGATTTACAGATAAAAGAATTTAGGATTACTGAATGGATTCTCTCACTAGCTGTGTTGTGATGAAGAGTTTGTTGTTTAGGCTTGTGAAAGTGGAAGAAGATTAACAAGACATCCTACCACTCCTTGATGTTTTGATTTGTTGTTGTGGATTTGTAAAAAAATATGAAAAAGGACTGGGAACAACGCTGTCTTCACTTTGGTGAAGTATTAGTGTACTTGAGGTCGATAGAGATACACAGGAAAAAGCACTTTTTTTTATATTTCTCAAAAAATCCTTCATATGCATTCTTTCATGATCATATCAAATGTGTTTTACTTGTTTCATCAATTCATCTTGTATAGTGTCTTGCGGATGAGATAGTCTTCCTTCCTGAATATGCATGCGTAGTTTTTATGATGCAGAGCTAAATTTATGGCGAGTGTTTCCTACTTTTGAAAATATATGAAGTTTTATAGGCTCAGGAAGGGTTAAATAGGTTTTACCTTTTCAAACATAACTTTTGTATTACAGAATAAAGGTATGGCGACTCCCGAATGACATAAATGCAGTTCGCTAACTCTTTAACTAGATATCATCTTCCCTTAGACATACCAAGTAATATAAATATATAATTGTATCTAGGTAGTTTGAATCGCAGTTATTGTTTTATGTGAATTCAGGATGTAATTGAGATACGACAAGGATCTTGGTTTGAAACATTGAAAGATGTTGAAGGGAAGCTTTCTGGGATTGTGAGTAACCCACCATACATACCATGTGACGATATCTCCGGGCTACAGGCTGAGGTTGGTAAACATGAACCAAGGCTTGCATTAGATGGTGGTCTTGATGGCTTGGATGATCTTCTCCATCTCTGCAACGGAGCTGCTTCAATGTTGAAACCCGGTGGATTTTTTGCATTTGAGGTAATCCCATCTCTTCTTTCCTAGTAGAAGCTGAAGTCACTTTTTTATCGACAGTAGTTTTGAGATTGTCCCCAAGTGCTTGGTCTAATGGGTTGAGTCTTGGCCTACCATTTGGGAGACCAGGGTTCAACTCATGCGAGCAACATTTGTAAGAGCTTGAGACAGTGTCGGGTTTTACCCACTCAGACCGGGGTTCAATAACACCTGATATGGGATGAGGAGGGGTATTGCAAAAAAAAAAAAAGTTTTGAGATTTACTTGAAAGATTACGAGTGTATATCCTCGAAAATTCGCTCAGAATGATGTCTTTCCTCTAGTAAATTTAGGACAACACTTGCTTTTGAATATAAAAAGGATTGTTGCTGTCCACTAGTTTAAAGTCGATTGCTTGATTTTATTTCCGCTTCTTGCTGCAGACAAATGGTGAAAAACAGTGCAAGTTTCTCATAGACTACCTGGAAAATGATTCTGCAGGCAGTTTTTATAATGTGAACGTAGTATCCGACTTTGCTGGTATTCAGAGATTTGTGACCGGATTTGGTCGATGAGCATTGTGTTTTTTTGGAGTATCTTCATGAACCAGTCATCAAGGAAAAGCTAGAGTTAGATCAATTTTGCTCATTTTTGGCAATGTGTAGAACATTAATAACTTCTAATTTATTTTATTTTTTTTTGAATTTATTTCCTTGAATTTTCTGTCTGCGTTCATCTTTGTTATCTTATGGGCTGTGGTAAGTGTCTGCGGCACTAATTGGGCTTGTAGGCCCATTTTTATTTGGATATCTGGCAGTTTTAACTGATTTAAACCCAGGAAATTTATGTAATATAGTGGGGCACCGCTATTACAAAACGGTACATGAGATTTTCACTTCATATGGCTTCGCAGGGCCATAAATAAATGTAAGAACTCGCCCAGATCCAATAGTTGTTCCTAATGGCAAGTGATATGCTTCCACATGTGTTCGAGGAGATGGATAGCTTTCCTTCGAGGTCGGAAGGAATGGCATTCTATCCGAAGAAATAATTCATCGAAATAATGAGTTATTATTGATATCGATACATCTGAGATCGTCAAATGTTCGAGAGTCTCCATTCAATCTTTTTTCCTTTTTATTGTTGGATATCTTGTTCATACACATCTAATCTTTGTTTCCCGAATCTATAGTGAGTTGTTTGGTTGCCTATTGAATATATATATTTATGAAACAAAGGTCTACGTATACCAAAGTCGAGCGGTGTCTCTCTAAGAGGAGAAAATCTTTGGTGCAACAGTGGTACCACGTCATCCATGCAACAAGCCAATCATCATTTGCCACACGTGCTAAAAAGTCAAAAAATAACTAAAAAATAGGAAGAAAATTAAACATGTTATTTTTTAATTGGTTGGTGGTACCACGTCATCCATACCACTGTTGCACCAAAGATTTACTCCTCTAAGAGACTAGAACTACGTACTCACAATATTCTCACCATTATCAAGGCGGTGGAAAACCATTCCACCTTTTTCTTAGGAAAAATAATGAAAACATTTATTAATAACATCTTAAAACGATACAAATACATGATCATTTCACTTCATCGAATAAAATACTTAAAGATATTATAAAACTCAAATTTAGTTAGAAACAAGCCTAACATCATAAATTTTATACATTACGTATTCCATATAACCAATTAGAAATTGAATTGGCACTTAAAAAATTATTAAATATATTAAAAAAAATAACGTGTTGATGGTGTTTTCAGGTCCTATGTTATTTAAGGAGTACGGCAGGGGTAAAAAGGGTAATTCCCTTCTCGGTCGAAATCATTAATGCCGACCCGACCACATGAGTGTTATAAAGCCAACAGGTAGAGACCGAACACTTTACGATCGGTAAACCGACCACTTAAGATCGGATGACCGGGCATTATCAGATCGAAAGCAACATTCTCAGTTCAAATAACCATCATGACCGACCTCATGAAGACCGAGCATATGGCGAGACATGCTCCAGAAGATAAGATACCATATTCTTACGGATAAGATGACAAATTGTCCTACTTTCATGGGGTAAACTGATAAGTCAGTGTCCTAGTAGAATATAGGAAGTGAAGGTAGTTTCTGACTAGGAATCCTTATGGGAAAAAGGAAATTGTTTCAACTAGGAAATTCTTATAGGAGAAGGAATCTGATTTCTACATTATTATAAATAGAAGGGTAGAGTGTGCGTAAGAGGCATCAATATCATTACCATCAGACTTGTAAACACAAAACAGAGCAGAGAAACATATTTCAGTAATAAATCAGCCATCAACAGTTGGCGCCGTCTGTGGGGAATCGCCAACAAAAAGCAGCTCGCGTAGTGAGACAATGGCAGAAGGTGGAAATCACCAATCGTCAGGGAGTTCAACAGCAGAATGGATGGAGAAAATAGTGGAAAATATAAGGAAAGAAAGGGAGGAAAATAAAAACCTGTTAAAATCCATGATGAACAGGTTGGAGAGAATGGAATAGACAAATAATGAGAGGTTTGAAGCCGGAGCCAGTCGAAGGAGAAACGAAAAAGCAGAAGGAAAAAGAGTCGCAGATGTGAGTGATGACAATGAACCGATGAGGAAGGGTCCCCACGGGATGATGTCCGTAGTAGTAGAAAAAGATTTACAAATGGAGGATACGTGGGAAGAAGAAGAGGGGAGACAGTCACCAAACTCTTCCTATGAGGGCCCCACGACACCAGAAGGGAAGATAGGAAGGATAGTGAAACCGGACGGGAAATCTCAAGCCATGAGGAACGCCGCACTTGGGATGACAGAAGCAAAGAAGGACACAGGAGGCGGCACGGTAACACAGATAGCAGTATAAAATCTTGGTTAAGAAAAGAGATGGCCAAGTGGGGAGCAAACCTCAAAACGGAGACATGATATACTCGGGACGGCGAGGTTGAATCGCCCTTCACAAAAAAAATAAGGTCCACAAAATTCCCAAGGCGATTCAACATGCCTTCCATGACGCTCTACAAAGGCCACACTGATCCAAAATCTCATATTGAGAGTTTTGTCCTGTTGATGGAGGTCCAATGAGTAGTAGGGGATGTCGTCTGCAAAGTATTCCCCCTAACCTTGGGCGGGTGTGGGAACACAGAAACTGGACGACGCATGCTGTTCCTAGGCTCGCGGCCTAGTTGGGAGTACGGAGTAGCCACGGGGGACTAAACCGGAGAGTAATGGAGTCGCCACCCGGTGTGAACCGGGAAAATGAGATTTAAGGCCGCACTCACCCCTCGCAAGGGAAGACCTCAAACCGTTGGTTTCGGAATAGTCCCTTACTTATGCCATTTGTAATGAAAGGATTTACATAATAATTTAATCAGGCTTAAGTAACATTTATTCCTAAGAATATCATGCTTCTATATTCATGGGTACAAAATAACACTCATACATTTCGCATATATCTCATATCTAATAACACGTGTCTAACAAAATACCTCAAAGTAACAATGAACATACAACTTCATTCAGCATATCATATTCATGAAAACACAAGCATACATAATATCCGCACAAGCATACACGTGAGCACTCTTCCAAGTGATACGTGGAATTGTATCCCAAGTACAGACCACATTACCGTCCATTCGGAATCGGCTACGGAATTTATGTCTGGGTTTCCATTCGATATATCACAAGAAATAATATTCCAAAGTCTTCATGGCATAGGCATATGAATCGTAATGCGTTAAATCAAGACTAAGGCAAACGACGCAACTAATGGAATAAACATGCTTTTCATTATTATGTGCACAAAGATAAGAATGACTATGTGTGGTTCCATAAAAATCACCTAAGAAACAATTATGCGTGGCATGTGATGAATATGTCTCAGTTCAGTGTGTTCGCGTTCGTGTAGCGTTCGTAAACGCGTTCGAACAGAAATGAAACAGAATGCTCACGTTCGTATGGCGTTTGTTAACGCGTTCGAACAGAAATGAGACCTGATGCATGATAAGGCAAAATGTATGCGCGTTCGAGTTGCGTTCGTAAATGCGTTCGAACGGGAATAGACCTGATGCATGAAATGGGACGCAATACATAAACAATAAAATAAAGGGGCGCGGCGAAGTACTGCCGTAAAGGTGGCCTTTTGGGGCTCTTGGTCTCTCAAAGAGAGGACCTTTAGACCAACATACTAAGCCATGCGCATCACATCACACATACAAAAATAGAGCCAATCATATCAAAACCAAGTATGCCCGATTGAACACATCTTACATCCAATCCGAACACACATCAACCGGCGCGGCAAAGCATCGTGGTAAAAGGTTTTAACCCCTCCCCATAAGGGATCTTTCATTCCACTTACTAAGCACATGCGTTTGATTGAACCATGCATAAAAGATAAAATCAATAATATCAAACTAAGTATGCCCGATTGAACGTATCTCGCATCCAACCGAACACACATCAACCGGCGCGGTGAAGTAGTGTCACAAAGGTGGCCTTTTCGGCTCTTCGTCTCTCAAATGGAGGACCTTTGGACTAACTCACTAAGCCCATGCGCTTGATTGAATCATGCATAAATAAACAACATACAACATTCAAGTGACGAAAAATAAACAAACCAAAACAACGCAAGGCAAAAGATAGTGCCGTTTACTCAAGCGGTACGTGGAGTTGTGTCCCGAGTACAGATCATATTACCGTCCATTCGGAATCGGCTATGAAATTTATGTCCGGGTTTCCATCCGATATACCGCGAGAGTTAACACATTTCTCATTCATCCCATACCCACAACACACATCATACATAAACAGAATTCAACGAATAAGTAAAATATATAATCCAAAATAAACAACAACAAAATCACGTAGAGATGGGTGTGAAAAGTACCCTCAGGTCTAACCTTTTAAGTCGTCTCTCGGACTCGCGTTTCACGAAGATCGGAAGGGGTAAAGCTCCGCAACTTTTCTGGTTCACTGGTTCAGCGTCCTAGCTCACTGCTTTGTTGTTTTGCTTGCGGTTCGAACTCCGTTCTGCTCCTATTCGGTCTCTGTCTTGCTGCTCACTGCACGGGCAACCTGTTTTAACGTTTTCAATGAAATATTCCAAGTTTGTGTGGGTTCTTAGTGTAGTTGTATGTGATTATTTTTAAGATTATCTATGCAGTTTTTATGTTACTGTTTTTTAAGGATTTGAGCTGTTGTTTTAAGGTAATTCAGGGGCTGTTTTTGAGTGTTTGTTAGGGGGTGTTTTAGTGGTTGCAAGGGCTGTATGGGGGGATGTGTTGGCTACAGAAATTCAGCTATGGAGGGGGTGCAAGGGAGATGGGGTTCACGGCTAAGGGGGATGAGATGGAGAGAAAATTTTCTGTCTGGATTTCTTGCTTTGGCCGTGAGTCTTGGTGTGTTTCTAGGGCTTGGGCGTGACTTAGGTTGTGTGAAGGAGGAGAATGGCTTTGGTTAGGGGTTGTTTATATAGAGAAGGGTTAGGGCTTCACCTTGTCTCACAAGGAAGGGATTTGGTGCATTCAATAAGGATATGATTTAGTGCTAGGTAAGGAAAGCAATGGATTTGATTGGGGGACATGTCTTGGCTAGATTAGGAATACAATATATTTGATTGGTTAGGATTAGGCATTTAATTTGTTAGATTAGGAAGTCAATATTTTTAATTTTTTATGATTGATTTTAATTAGGTATATCATCTTTTTAATTTAGGTATATAATATATTCAAATTATTTAAATTAGGCATGATTTTAGTTTAAGTTTGGTAAATGTTTTAAATATTTATTTAATGTTTAATGATTAAATTAATATTTATTTATTTAATTTGGGATGTGTTTTATGGGCTTTGGGGAGCTAAATGGGCTGGGCGTGAGGCTAGCAGCAAAACCAGAATTACCGACACCGTTCGAACGCTTCCTCGAACGCGACACGAACGCCCGCAATCTGTTTACCGTTCGAACGAAATAACGAACGCAGCACTAACGAAGACAGTGAGCTTGTTTATCCTGAATTTCCCCTTCCGATATCTGTTTCCCGCGGCTTTCGTGACTCAAAAGGTAGTGCCTCCAAATGAGACTCATCATCGGGTTTCACATGCAAAAATGCAATTCCTACAGCGGGTCTGCCATTCTATGGTTCAGAAGTCTTGCCCCGGGAAGTATCAATAGCTTCACTTAACTCAGAAGGTCATTTGTTCGACACTTCAAGGGGGGCTGCGTCCCAAAGAAGACAATTGGGGAATTAAGGCTCATGAAGTATGGGGACGAAGAGCCCCTGAAAGCTTTCATTGAACGGTACCATAACATGGTGCTCGAGGTCGGGGGATATGAGTCGCTCTAGGCCTTGGAGAGTTTGAAGGGGGCTTTAAAAGTCGAAAAGCTGTGGACCCACTTGAGGATCCAAGATACACCGGACTATGCCACCGCTCTGGAAACAGCCCGGAAGTTTGTTTCGTTGGAGAATGAGAAAAGAATCTCCCGGAGGGGGACAACCATTCGAAAACGGACAGCGAGAGCGGAAACTCCTCGTAAACCAGACAGGGAATTCAAAAAACCGCCCCCGAGGCGAAGGGAATTCAAACCAGTACCTCGGGATAACCAGGAAAAAAAGGATCTCGACCTAGGTAAACCATGTGGCCAGGGAAGAAGCATACATTCCTCTGAATAGACCACTGGGGCAAATCGTCATGGAAATCCAGGGAAAAGGTCTCTTGATAGAACCTAACCTCAGAAGATTCCCGCCAGATAGGAGGAATAATAAATCATATTGCGTGCATCATAATCTTCGGGGACATACATCGGACGGATGCCAAGACCTACGGGAGCAAATGGAAGACCTGGCGCGGAATTGGTATCTGAACAAATACATTAACCATGAAGTTATGGCGGCAAGGCAGAGAGCACATGGCCGACAGGTGAATGTTATCGCAGGGGGAAAAACACTGGCCGGGAACTCTAACTGGTCAAGGAAAAATTATAGCCGGACTCAGGGGTCGGAAGTGTTAGATACAGAGCGGGCCTCGGGAATACAATGTGGTCGGTCAGTACCGATAATGTTCACGGATGAGGATGCTCGATGGGTGAGTTTCCCCCATGATGATGCGTTGATAATCAATGCGACAATCGGTGGTTCTGAGGTAGACAAAATCTTAGTAGACCCCGGGAGTGCAGCGGATATAATTTCGAATGAGGCTTTGGACAGCCTCGGGGTGGAGTATGCGACCCTAACCGACGATAGGACTCCCTTATACGGCTTCGGGGGCTCGACGATCATTCCATTGGGAATGATACAATTGGCAATGACAATCGGAACACGTCCCCGGACTCGGACGATCATGACGAACTTCACGGTGGTAGATTGCATGAACAGTTACCAGACCATTGTTGGTCGACCTTTCATGATGAAGACAAAGGCTGCAATGTCTTGTCATTACTTGAAACTAAAGTTTCTTACCCGGGACGGGATTGGAATCATATGCGGGAGTCAACATGTAGCTCAGAGTTGTTTTGCCACCCTCTCAAGAAGAACCCTCTACATTGAAGGAGATACCCGGAAAAAGCAAGGGAACAAGAACGGGGAAAAGATAATCAAGGATACGGGTTCTTGGCCAAAGAAACCTTGGTAAGGCCGGATGTCTACATTTTGGAACAGTTGGACGGTACACGGATGAGGAAACCTTGGAACGCCGAGATATTGAGAAAGTACTTCCAGTGCTACCATAAAAACCCCGGGCAGAAGTACTCGGACCTAACTCATGACACATCAATGGATGAAGTGCATAAGGGAGCACGCGAAGCCTTTCGTAGTAGAGTCAAACCCCCGAAGCGGGAGCAGAACTACCCTATGACTTGCATTCATAAGGAATATTTCGAGATGGTAATCACGGGGAGGAAGTGCCCCCGTAAGATGGCCGGTCTGGCCAGCTGGGGAAATACGGCTGCAGGGAGTGTGTTCCCACACGTTTTGTCTGACCAGTGGATCCGCGAGAAGTATAGCACGAGGATGGATGATACCCTCGTGGTGTTTGCTTGCTCCAGTGTTACCGAGTATAAGGAAGAGCATTCCCTTAATGCTCCAGACACTTTTTATCCTTATTTTGATCGTTTGGATCCTTGAGAAGCATAACACGAGGATTGATGATACCCTCGTGGCGTTTGCTTGCTCCAGTGTTACCGAGCATAAGGAGGAGCATTCCCTTAATGCTTCAGACACTCTTTGATCCCTATTTTGATCGTTTGGATCCGTGAAAAGCATAGCACGAGGAGAGATGATACCCTCGTGGCGTTTGCTTGCTCCAGTGTTACCGAGCATAAGGAGGAGCATTCCCTTAATGTTTCAGACACTCTTTGATCCCTACCTATTTCTTCGATCGTTCGGATCCGTGAGAATCATAACACGAGGAGGGATCATGCCCTCGTAGCGATTGCTTACTCCAGTGTTACTGAGCATAAAGAAGAACATTCCCTTAATGCTTCAGACACTCTTTGATCCATATTTTTGATCGTTCGGATCCGTGAGTAGTATAGCATGGGGATGGATTGTGCCCTCGTAGCGTATGCCTGCTCCAGCGTTGTAAGTAGGAGCCCTCAAACAATACACAGGCTCCATGCCTAAAGTACAGATGATGTGCCCTTACCATTCTAAACGCTCTTTGATCCAAATCCTGGTTCGCCGGGACTCTGAATTGAAAGATTCAGGATTGTGTTTTGGAAACCTCGGACAGAACGTTGTTTTAAGGAATCCGTGCTGATTGTTTACACTTTAACATTTTTAAGCATTGAGTCACCCCCCGTTTTTTAAATTTTAAAGTTTTTGTTTTTATTTTTCGCTGGTCTGGCAATGGGACGCCCGTGTCAGATTCGGTAGGGCTTCAAAAGGTTGACTCGCTTCCCTTCTGAACAAGTCCCAAAGATTATTCGGCTCGGGGCTGGATTTCGTTCCGTCGAGGCCACTTAGTTATTCGGCTCGGGGCTGGATTTCGTTCCGCTGAGGCCAGTTAGTTTCTCTCAGCTCGGGGTCGGGTTATGTCCCACCGAGCCAACTTTTTGGTCTGGGGACGTAACATTCCCCAAGAGCCAAGTGTTTCTCTCCGCTCGGGGTCGGGTTACGTCCCACCGAGTCTGTCCTTTTGGTCTGGGGACGTAACATTCCCCCAGAGCCAAGTGTTTCTCTCCGCTCGGGGTCAGGTTACGTCCCACCGAGTTTGTCCTTTTGGTCTGGGGACGTAACATTCCCCCAGAGCCAAGTGTTTCTCTTCGCTCGGGGTCAGGTTACGTCCCACCGAGTTTGTCCTTTTGGTCTGGGGACGTAACAGTCCCCCAGAGCCAAGTGTTTCTCTCAGCTCGGAGTCGGATTATATCCCACCGAGTCTATCTTCTCAAACTGGGGACGTAACATTCCCCCAGTGAGTCAAGTGTTTCTCCTAGCTCGGAGTCGGTCCTCAAGTGGACGTTTTTGGGAGAGCAACCAGAGCAAGTCATGAAGGATCAAAAAAGAAAAGTGGAATGGAAGTATACAAGATATTCACATAAATAGGGTGGTGAAAAAGAGTTATTACAAGAAAAATAAAGTGTGTTCGGGATTACACATGGCCCCATTCGGGTTACCCCCTACAATTCAGCCCGCGCAGGGGCAATTATTTCTCCCTCAATAGGTACAGGTGGCAACTGGCTGGGCTCGGTCTCGAGAGAGGGGACAATGGATTCCATAGGGACGGCTTGGGAGGCCACAAAAATTACGGCTTCAGGAGTATGAGCCTCAGACCGAATCTTTTCAAGAACATGGGCCTCAGGTCGGTCCTCTTCAGGAGCCGGGGCGATCGAGATAGGATCGGGATCCATCACCTCTTCGGGAGAAAGGGGTAATCATCTTTGAAACTCCTCTTGTGAAATTTCCCCTTTACAGAAGCGGATGGCCGCGTGGATATGCCCCATATCCAGGTTGGGCAGTACCATCGGGATGATCTCGGCGCAGTCCCCGACCTTCTCAAGGTGGATTGCATCTCTCTCAGCCTCCAGCTCAGCTTCCTTCCTCTTAAGCTCGTCCCATGCTCGTACCAGCTCTTCATCTTTGGCCCTCAGCTTGGACTCAACGCTGCGCACTTCCACATGTAGTATCTTGTTCTCTTCCTGGGCAGCCTCCAAGTCCTTCTTGGCAGCATCAGCATTCTTCCTCTCTAGAGAGGCGGCGGCCCTGGGAGCTTTATTTGTGGTATGGGCCTCAACAGCAGCCAGCTCCAGATTCTTTATGTTCTCATCTTTACAGGCCAGCTCAGCCTCCATTTCACAAAGACGGTTTTGGAGCCTCTGGGCTTGGCCATCCTCGGATAAAAGGCTCAGGAGAAGATCCTTGTTCTTGGCCGCCAGATAGGTCGCCTACCGAGAAGAAACAGAAAATAAAAAATCGAACTAAGTTACGAACTCACAGCGGGAATAAGGGAAAAGTAACTACCTTCGCCATCTAGGAACACAACAATGTGACCACATCCTCGGGAGAGAGATCTTCGTATCTCAGAATCTTTGCCGGAGGGACCGCCTCAGCCAGTTCGTTGATTGCCGGCACCAGATGAGAAGTAGCCTCCCGAATGTCCTGACCGAGGTGTAGACAACAGAACTTGACGACGCTGTTCTAGGCTCGCGGCCTAGTTGGGAAGTACGAAATAACATGGAGTCGCCACCCGGTGTGAACCGGGACAAAGATTTAAGGCTGCACTCACCCCTCGCAAGGGAAGACCTCAAACCGTTGGGTTCGGAATGGTCCCTTACTTATGTCACTTGTGATGATATAATTTGTGCAATAAACTAACCGAATCTATTCAACATTCATGCTCAAGGGTACTTAGATCTAACATGCTTTCATCCAAATAATTCCACGCAATGTAACACAACAAGCATATTGAACCATTAAATCAACATGTATAAATCATTACCCAAACGCATCATAAACTAAGAACATGCATAATGAACAACCTAAACATGCTTTAACAAATAAATAACAAACTAAATTAAACCATGCTTTAAATAATAAACAAATAACCTAAAGACTATAACATGCTCAAATACAAATTTGGATGAGACGAGATATGTGTCTTAAGTGGTACGTGGCATTGTATCCCGAGTGCAGACCATACTACCGTCCATTCGGAATCGGCTATGGAATTTACGTCCGGGTTTCCATCCGATATACCACAAAAAGGGAACACATATCCCGCTCATCCAACAATCACATCATGCCTCAAACGACTCTCATGCAATTATATATCAAAATAAATAAACAAGAATAAAGAAGATAAGTAAAAAGGGTGCCCTCAGGTCTAACCTCTTTTGTCGTCTCGAGAAAGGGTGTTACACGTCCGTTGGAAGGGTGATTGATCCGATACTTTTCCGATTTGTTAACTCAACGTCTTTCCTCGCTGTTTCACTGTTCGGGTTGCTATTTTCACTCCGTTTCGCTGCTGTTTGTGGTCTCGATTTTTGGCGGTAAAGATGCAGTTTTTTCTGGACTGTTTTTAGCAGTTTCTGGGCAGTTTTTCTTGTGCAGTTTTGGGTCAATTTCTGGACTGTTTTGGGGGGTATTTATGTGTCAGTTAAAGGCTTATTTCTTAAGGGGTAATGAATTGAGTTGGCTTTTGTGCGGCAATGGGTGAAGTGGCTAGGTGGCAGGTGCGGTTTGTGGCTTTGGCGTCAGGTGACAGGTGTGTGAGAAGGCAGGCTGAAGGGCGTGTGGGCGAGAAGCAAAGGCAGGTGGCGATGTGGGTCAGGGTTGCTCGGCAGGCCTGTGAGTGGGGCTTATGTGTTGGCTAGTTAGGGAGTATTTGTGGCGCTGTGCGTGGACTGAATGCTATGGCTAGTGGGTGTGTTAACGTATTGGCTAGTTAGGCAAAGGCATTGAAGGCTAGTGGGGCATGTTGAGGGCGTGATAGGGCAATTGACTTTGTAGGTATTTTAGCGTGAAGCCAGGGCAATTTGTGGGTGTTTGAGTGGTGCGCTCAAGGCCAATGCGGCAGACTGTGAGTGTAGCGTGGACGTGGGGCAATGCGTGAGAGCAGTGCGTGAAGGTAGTGAGGGTAAGCAAGCGTGGAGGTGTTTTCTTTTTGTTTGTTTTTATTTTTTGTGAGTTTCAGCCAGCCAGCCAGTGTTTGGAAAGATGGGTGAATGGTTCTTTTTATAGGCCAAGGGAGGGGGTTTTACCTTGTTGGGTAGGAGAAGGATTTGTGTATTAATTGGGGATATCTTTTAATTTAGTATGTGATAGGGAAAATCTTTTAATTTAAGGGAAGTGATTTGATTTTTCTTTTTAGTTAAGGATATGATTTATTTAATTTAGGAATGTGATTTAATTAAATTAGGAATGTGTTTTATTTAAATTAGGAATTTAATTTAATTTAATTTCAAGTTCAATTTAATTGGTGAATGTGATTAATTTAATTTAAGTTTAATTTTAATTGGTTTTAATTATTTAATTTGTGAGATGTGTTTTAATATTTTAATTATTTAATTTGTGAGATGTGTTTTAATGGGTTTGATGTGTTTTAAAACAGAGGTAAAACAAGCGAACCCGAAGCGAAACAAGCGAGTTAACTCTGACAAAATGCTAATTTCCAACTTTACCCTTCCAACGTCCGTTTCCCGCAGCTTTCACAACTAAAGAGGTAGTGTCTCCATACGAGACTCATCATCGGGCTGATATGCAAAAATACAATGCCTACACGAGGTCTTCTACGCCAAGAATCACGACGCCTTTTTTATTTTTTAGAGGAACCTTCCGGCACTCTCTTCTCTTACCGAACGGGCTGCCTCTTGCTCAGGACCCATTCCTCCTCCACCTCCCCAGTCAGCTCGGCCTCCTCTGGCCCGAACAAACGCCTCCTTTTTCTGGTGGGTTTCAATGGGTTGGCAAGACGAGCAGAGACTATTGGCGATACCCTAGTAGGGGAATATAAGCTTTGGATAGCTAACGGGGACGCCTCTTCAGTCACTCCTCTGGCCTCAGTAGTCGCTGGCCGTTCCGAGTGGGCCCGGCCCCAACCTGGGTGGTTTTCTTTGTTGCGCCAGCCAGTTGATCAAGGTATTTTGGCTTCTTGACATACCAGTAAAAAAAAAAAAGATTAGTCAGTCCAGAATCTAAGCAAAATCAAATCATCATCATGCTAAACACACAAGGGGATTGGTTAGAGTGTTAGTGAAGCCTACCTATCCGCCCCGAGACATTCGGAAGGAGCAGTCCGAATCAGGCCCGACTCAACAAAGGCCCCGTCGTTAACCAATTACTTCCAATGATCGGCATATCGCCGAGCCCAGCGCACCCGCGCCCGGACCTGGTGAGATACCTTGGGAGCATCCCTCCAACAAGCTGGAAAGAGGCAAAAGAAGTTAGAAACCTGTCGTAAAGTCGAGAGCATGAATACTAAGGGTGAGATTCCTAACCTCCCTGTAGGCATTGCATTTTTGCATGTGAGTCCCTATAATGAGTCTCATTTGGAGGCACTACCTTTTTAGTCGAGGAAGTTGCGGGAAACGGTCGTCGGAAGGGAATCAGTATTTCGTTAAATTTTATCCGCTTGTTTAGCTCTAAGCTCACTCGTTGGACCTCCGTTTTAAAGCACATTTGGCCTAAAAAACCCAGAACCATTTAACATTGTCCCAAACCCACTCACCAAACCAACACAACACCTAGCCCACCACACTTGGCCCACACGCCCAAGGCCTTCAAAATACAACCCAATTAAATAAAATATTATTAAATAATATACCAATTAAATAAAACATTAAATAAAATTATGCATAATTAAAATCAATCAACAAAATATTATTCCTAATTAAAAATATTGTATTCTTAACTTAACAAATATTATGCCTAACAACAACACAAATTAAATATAATGACTTCCTAAATTGAAATAATTTTATCCCCCTCAATCTTAGGATTTCCTTGTTTGACACTAAATCAAATCCCCTTAAATGCCAAAATCCATTCCTTGTCAAACAAGGAGTAGCCCTACCCCCTTTGCCTATAAAAAAGCAACCTCTCCCAACCCTTGCATTCTCTCACTCACACGCATACATCAAGAAAAAAAAAGCCTCTTGATTCACGCATACAGCAAGCAAATATTTCTCTTCTCCTCCTACACTCTTAGCCGAAAATCGCAGCCCCATAAACCCTCAATTACCGAAAACATTACAACCTGAAACACCACCGAAACAGCCCCCTATACATCAGCACACATCACCGAAAAACAGCCCCCATACAGCAGCACACATCACCAAAAAATAGCCCATAAATCACCTAAACCAGTGACTAAAAAACTGCACTTTTAATCCCTAAAATAATAACTAAAAAACTGCATTTAAAGCCTTTAAAAACACCCAAAACAGTAGCCTAAAACACCAAAAACAGTGACCAAATACAACAGAAATACAACAGCGAAACAACAGCGAAACGGAGTCAAAACAGTAGCTTGAGCAGCGAAACAGCGAGGAAAAATGCAAACCAGTGAACCAGAAAAGTTGCGGAGCTTTCACCCTTCCGATCACCGTGAAACACGAGTCCGAGAGTCGACGAAAAAGGTTAGACCTGAGGGTATTCTTTCACATCCGTTTTTCAGTTGTTTTTTTATTATTTATTGAGTTTCGTTTGCATGATTATTGTGGAGTGAAGCATGTTGTGGCCCTTGAATAGATAGAAAATGCATAAATTGTAAAATGATGTATGTTGTGGCCCTTGAATAAAATGAAAAATGTGTCGCCTCTCGTGGTATATTGGATGGAAACCCGGACATAAATTTCATAGCCGATTCCGAATGGACGGTAGTATGATCTGTACTCGGGATACAACTCCACGTACCACTTGAGTAAACGGCGCATATTTTGTTTTATGTTGTTTTGATTTGTCTATCATTCGCTACTTGATTTCCGCATGTTATTTGTTTATGTAATGATGAGATAAAGCGCATGGGCTTAGTAAGTGCGATTAAAGGTCCTCTATTTTGAGAGGTTAAAATCTTTTACCACGATGCTTTGCCGCACCGGATGATGTATATTCGATTGGATATGAGATATGTTCAATCGGGTATACGAAGTCCGATATTGTTGTCTTTATTTCTTATATGCATCGTGTTATTTGCGCATGAGCTTAGTAAGTGCGATTAAAGGTCCTCTATTTTGAGAGGTTAAAACCATTTACCACGATGCTTTGCCGTACCAGATGATGTATATTCGGTTGGATGTGAATATGTTCAATCGGGTATACGAAGTCCGATATCGTTGTCTTTACTTTTTATATATGTATTGTGTTGTTTGTGCATGGGCTTAGTAAGTTGGATTAAATGTCCTCCATTTCGAGGGGTTAAGGAGCCTTTACCACGATACTTCGCCGCGCCTTTCATTTCGTTACTCGCTTTTCTTTGTATGTCATCTTCTTGCATAATCATGCATCATGTTGCATTGTGCATGGGCTTAGCTTAGTAAGTCGGACTAAAGGTCCTCCATTTAGAGGGATAAAAAGCCTACGGTCTACCTTTACCACGATACTTTGCCGCGCCTTTTAGCCCGTTATTATTTATTAGGTGTCATATATTCATCCGTTCACGTATGTGTCATGTTGTTTACTGCATTTTGGAGGTCACTGCTGTAACCCCGTTCGAACACGTTTCAGAACGCCGCACGAACGCATGTTTTATGTCTCAGTTCGTTCGAACGCGTTTAAGAACGTAACTCGAACGCGCATGCATTTTGCCTTATCATGCATCAAGTCTCATTTCGTTCGAACGCGTTTACGAACGCCATACAAACGTGATCATTATGTTTCATTTCCGTTCGAACGCATTTACGAACGCTACTCGAACGCGAACCTTTTGTTTACTGTTCGAACGCGGATATGAACGCAGAACGAACGCCCAAGGTAAACAGGTCCTCTTTCATCACATCTCATGCATGGTTACTCATTTTGTCATTTGCCTTTTGATTGTTCATGTTCTCGCATTTAGTCGTTTATTGTGTTCACAAGATTACATGTTCGTTCCCATGATGTATGTTTACACGGTAGTCATCTACTTATGTTTCCGCATTGATCCATTCAACATGTTCATGAAGTTATATGCTCGCCGTTATTCCGATTTACTTTCATGCGTGATTGTACAATTATTATCTACTGGCATGCCTATGATGGAATGTAATGTGCTTATAACATTGTATGCTAGCCATATTTATCTTTATGCATGCAAATTCGGACATAGATTAAATGCAAATAGGTTGTATGCTAACTTAAAAATGTGTTACATGTGAACTTAGATGAACCTTTGATTTATGCATACGAACTTGGAAATAAATTATCCTTGGAAATATGTTGTTTAGGCTTGGTTAGATTATTGTACAAATCATTTTATTACAAGTGGCATAAGTAAGGGACCATTCCGAACCCAACGGTTTGAGGTCTTCCCTTGCGAGGGGTGAGTGCGGCCTTAAATCATTTTTCTCGGTTCACACCGGGTGGTGACTCCATTATTCTCCGGTTTAGTCCCCCGCGGGCTACTCCGTACTCCCAACCAGGCCGCGAGCCCGGAACAGCATGCGTCATCCAGTTTCTGTGTCCCACACTCCCGCTCTAAAGATATCCGGGACAGAAACCTCCTCTTCATAAGATCTCAGGACCCGTCCCCAATCTCCTGTGGCCCAGAACCATAAATCTTTGAAATTTTTGTTGGAGTCGGGGAGTTTGCCAACAATATTTGACGAGTCAGCATAAGCAGAGAGGTAGTACCAACCATGGTGCGTTCTTGGGTTGGCCTTCAGTCGATACAACCTCTTCACTTCTTCAAGGCAGGGTTCGCCGAGCCCCGCCCGACTCTAGATCACATATATCCCGGCCAGAATCCTCCAGCTATTCAGACTTAATTGACAAGGGGCGATCTCCATCTCGGTCAGCATCCAGGCGAAGTAACGTTGAATTGGCAGCCGGAGACCACACTCAAAGAAAGCTGGGAGAAGGGCCACCGAACCCTCATCAGGTTGACTAGCACGATCCATTGGCCCGGGGACTTCAAGAGCGATATCTATCGGAATGTCATATCGTTGCCGGAGTAGTGCGAGGTCGTCTTCAGTTATCTTGGAATGACGGTCCATGTCCAGAGCCGAGGAGTCAAAATCACCGGGCTTTGGGTCCTTCCGAGGAATCCTCTGATGGTAAGTATCATGTTCAATTTCGGAAGGGGTAGGGGTAGTATCGAGCTCCTCTATGCTGGGTGCCCCCGAGCTCGATGAGAGCTCTTCAACAGGGGGAGTCGGAGGTCTAGCGGGGTTTGCAGAGGAAGACCTGGTGTCAGACATCCCTGACATCCGAGAAATGAAAGAAAAATGGAGGAGGTCAGTCCATAACTAAGTTCTGAAGTTAAGCTTGTGGGTCCTAAATGCCCTAACAACATCAATCAAGCCATAAATCTCTCCATAGCAACACAAAGTCAAAACACAAAAAAAAAAAGAACAAGATCACAACTCATGAAAAGCAAAGCAAGGAGGTCGTTCAGAAGACTTACTTGTTTTGTTCGGAGGGATTGAAGATTGCTCGGTACGACTTGGTTGTTCTTTGAGTTCACTGGTCACCGCTAAAAAGGAAGAGTTCTCACGGTTGGGAAGATCGAAGAGTTCGTGAAAGAAGGCAACAATGTTTACTCTGTTTTGATATAATATGTTCGGTGCGTTTTGGCCGTTGGATTGAACGAAAGCGTCAAATATGCGCCACATGTCGTCTTTTAAAATGATCTTCCAAAATTAAATGGACGGATGAGATTGGACGTCATTTGTGTTAACAATAGCGATCAGATTGTTCACTTTTTGGCGGGAGAACGACGGATGGTTGACAAGTGGCAGGCTCCCGTTGAACCCTAGAAGTGATCTGATGGGCATTTAAGAGGATGTGATGGTTGCGCGTCTCGAGGGGCAAAATTACAGAAGGGCAATAAGAGGATTTTACCTCGGTAGGAAGAAAGTCAGGCCGAACACCTGAGTCAGACCGATCAGTATGTAAAGTGTGGGCCGACGAAATTTCTCCTTCAGAAGATCGGCTATCAGTTCATCAACCGTACCACTATTATATAGTTCCCGACACCAACTTGTATGACTCGTTGGAACCGAGAATTAAGGGACAGATGTTGATGGTGTTTTCAGGTCCTATGTTATTTAAGGAGTACGGTAGGGATAAAAAGGGTAATTCCCTTCTCGGTCAAAATCATTAATGCCGACCCAACCACATGAGTGTTATAAAGCCAACAGGTAGAGACCGAACACTTTACGATCGGTAAACCGACCACTTAAGATCGGATGACCGGACATTATCAGATCGAAAGCAACATTCTCAGTTCAAAAGGCCATCATGACCGACCTCATGAATACCGAGCATATGACGAGACATGCTCCAGAAGATAAGATACCCTATTCTTACGGATAAGATGACAAGTTGTCGTACTTTCATGGGGTAAACTGATAAGTCAATGTTATAGTAGAACAGAGGAAGTGAAGGTAGTTTCTGACTAGGAATCCTTATGGGAAAAAAAATTGTTTCAACTAGGAAATTCTTGTAGGAGAAGGAATCTGATTTCTACATTATTATAAATAGAATGGTAGAGTGTGCGTAAGAGGCATCAATATCATTACCATCAGACTTGTAAACACAAAACAGAGCAGAGAAGCATATTTCAGTAATAAAGTATCATTCGTTTTGTGCCCGTGGACGTAGGTTGAATCTGATCCGCCGAACCACGTTAAATCTCTTTGTCGATTGGCGTATTTATCTGTCTTTTGCTAAGTTTGTTTTTGGTTCCCTCATAACCGAACAAATTCACTATTGAGGGAGGATTATCTCGGGAGTAATATTCCAATATTGCACTGGGACCAAAATCAGCCGTCAACATAACGGAATCAGTCTGATCTTCCCGTGTGAAGAAATGCTCGTGAGCCATTCAAACCTTTAAACTTTGGAATATGGGCAGAAATTCAGTAGGAGCTTTAGCCATGTGGCTTAGCTTAGCAAAATCACCATACTGTATAAGAAAACAAAACCCAGGATATTTACAATATTGAAAATTCTTTTATTTATTTTTAGGACAATGACAAATACAAAGAAAATGAAAAATTAATATTAAAAAATTGAGAAAAATAAAAGGAAGAAAAATACAGAAAAGAATTTGTTCATACAAAGACCTTATCACAAAAAAAACTGATAACAGGCATAGAATCAGCCACACAGTCACACACATACCCAAAGCCCCACACAATTTTGCTTTCTTCCTCACCATCACCACACAAAAAAAAAAAAAGGAAAAAAAAACTTTCCCAGCATTCTATTTTTTCTCTCCACACAAAAAAAACTGTAGGAATTTTTATCAAACACCTTCTGGGTATTTATTCTGTTCAGGTAAGATTCTCATTCTTCTTTATTCATTCAATTACTGGTCATTACAATCATTGTAGAATGAGAAGTTGAAGTTGTTAGATAATTGAGCATGTTGGTTCTATTGGGAACGATGCCGTCTTTGGCTTCGTTGGTTAGTTTAGGAAATAGTATAAATGTTATCGGCACGACGAGTTATTGTTCAGAATCGTCATGTTATTCTTTTGTTAGGAGAGTTTCATTGACAAAACCCAATTTTAAGGGTAAAAAAAGATGGGTTTGTGAATATTCTGTTACTACACAAACTACAACTACAGCTACTGATTTTATTGAGCAAGGTAATGGGTCAGCTGTGTCTTTTGATTCTAACACTTTTAGTGGAAGTAATAATAAAGATAATGGTAATGATGATAGTGGGATTGTTCTTAAGCCTGCTCCTAGGCCCGTGTTGAAGTCGTCGGGTGAGACATCTGTTTCGGGTGTGAATTCGGTTGGTTGGGACCCATCGAGGGTGGGGGAGGATTCGGATGAGAGGAATAAGGTGATTGAGTCACTTGATGAGGTGTTGGAGAAGGCCGAGAAATTAGAGACTAGAAAAGAGAGTGGGAATGTGAGTGTAAATAAAGTGACGCTGCCTGATGTGAGTGCTAATACAAGAAATGGTAGACCGGTGAATTCGGTGGGAGCTCGGAAGACTAAGACTTCGAAGAGTGTGTGGAAAAAGGGAGATACTGTGGTGAGTGTACAGAAGGTTGTTAAGGAAACACCGAAAACTAGTGTTAAAAAAGAGGAGCCTAAAATGGGAGGAGAGATAAATGTGGAGTCTCGGGTGAATGTCCCATTGAGGCCTGCGAAGCCACCTTTGAGACCTCAACCAAAACTTCAATCAAAGCCATCAGTAGCTCCTCCACCTATGATAAAGAAACCTGTTGTTTTAAAAGATGTGGGTGCGGCTCCAAAGTCATCCACTGTTGAAAAAGCTGACTCGGCTGTGAGAAGTAAAGAACGGAAACCAATTTTGATTGACAAGTTTGCATCCAAGAAACCAGCTGTTGATCGGCTGATTTCTCAAGCAGTCTTGGCTCCAACGAAACCTGGAAAAGGCCCTGCCTCTGGAAAATTCAAGGATGACTATCGTAAGAAAGGTATTTCTGCTGGAGGACCTCGGAAACGGATTGTTCGTGATGATGATGAGATTGCTGATGAGGAGACATCTGAACTGATTCCTGGTGCTGTGAGGAAAGGGAGGAAATGGACTAAAGCTAGCCGGAAAGCGGCTAAACTTAAAGCTGCCAAAGAGGCTGCTCCTGTCAAAGTAGAAATTCTCGAGGTTGGGGAGAAAGGTATGCTGATAGAGGAGTTAGCCTACAATTTAACCATTGGTGAAGGCGAAATCCTTGGTTACCTATATTCAAAGGGTATTAAGCCTGAGGGGGTACAAACTCTGGACAAAGACATGGTGAAGATGATATGTAAAGAGTATGAAGTGGAAGTCCTTGATGCTGACCCTGTTAAAATGGAAGAAATGGCGAGGAAGAAAGAAATTTTTGATGAAGAAGACCTGGACAAGCTTGAAGACAGGCCTCCTGTCCTTACAATTATGGGTCATGTGGATCATGGAAAGGTGAGTTGTATACATTCTGCAAATTTTTAGTTTATTGGATCTTGCGCATCATTTTGAGATTAATTTTCTAGCTTAGTGGCAAGATTGTGTTGACGTGTTTGGTTTCATCCATTTGGCAGACAACTCTTTTGGATCATATCCGTAAAAGCAAGGTATGTTGAAGCTTACAAATCTCATTGTGGATTTCCAAATTTTTTGCTCTTTTCTTTTACCACGAAAGTTTAAGGTCTATTCCTCTGGTACCTTTTTTTTTTTTTTTATAATAATTTGTCTGTAATTATTAAAGAAATAAAATCACTGTAAAACATTTTTTTTTTCTGCATTATAATTTGTAAGTGTCGTCATGCTAGAAATTATATTTGGTTAATGAACTCCTTAAGCCATATGCAGTTGTTGATATCTTGATCTCTCTTTATTCACAATTTCACGGAAGCTCGACTGCTAAATTTTGCAGGTGGCTGTCACAGAAGCAGGGGGGATCACACAAGGAATAGGGGCGTATAAGGTGCTAGTACCTGTCGATGGAAAGTTACAACCATGTGTTTTCCTTGATACTCCTGGACATGAGGTAATTCTTTTTGCTGAATTAGTGTTTCAAACTTCCACTCTCTTTGCCTAATGCAATGTTTTCCTTATCCTTTCGGCTGGATCATATTGTTTTGATTACTTTGACAATTTTCACCTTTTTTCCAGTATGGTAATTGGTAACACACTCAGTTATGAACTATTAATTTTCTTGCACTTTTCTTGCCTTTAGATGATATATGTAATGTCCGCTTTGTAGGCATTTGGGGCTATGAGAGCTCGTGGAGCAAGGGTGACAGACATCGCTGTCATTGTAGTGGCTGCTGATGATGGGATTCGTCCTCAAACAAATGAGGCAATAGCTCATGCCAAAGCCGCTGGAGTGCCGATTGTGATTGCTATAAATAAGGTATGTCAGTATAATGCAACTCTTGTTTCACACTAAAGAAGACGAAACTACAGGCACTTCACAGTGCTAGTGCTTACCTCATTGTTGGCTCAACTCTCGATCTTGTTGTTTTCACTCTATTAGATAGATAAAGATGGAGCTAATCCGGAACGAGTTATGCAAGAGCTTTCTTCCATTGGTCTGATGCCAGAAGATTGGGGTGGTGATGTCCCGATGGTTCAGGTTTTTGTCATTTAAGTATATGCATCATTCTTTGATTCTTTATACCTTTTGTTAACACCTGCTATCATAAACAGATCAGTGCTCTCAAAGGGGAGAATGTAGATGATTTGCTGGAAACCATTATGCTTGTTGCAGAGGTGAGCTGATGGTATCTTATGTTGATATGTTGGCCTTATTCTTTTTGCAGTGATAACAACCTATTTTTCTTGGGTTATTTTCAATGTTCTAAAACGCGTTAGGCGCTAGTCGGGGCCTAGGCGGTTAATCGGAAATTGAGAATTTCTATAATTAGGTTTAAGATTTGGTATGATTTGAAGAAATTAATCATAGAAAAATGTCATTTGAGTAATGGGTAATATTTATAAATGGTCAATTTGATGAGAAACTAACAAAAATTGAATAAAAAAAGAGTTTTTTGAAATTAGGGTTTAGCTCTAAATTGGTATTTTTTCCAAATTGATGAGTTAGAGAGTTAATTTTGTAAAATTAAGGTTAGGGTTAGGATTGAGGTGTGAAATTCAACTGGAAAAAAACATTAATTTTGAATTCTGCAAACAGCCATTGACCGACGAATTTGACGGCGAAAATTTGCCAGGCGGCCTATGGCCGCCGAACCTATACGTGCAGCCTAAGCGGTGCGTTTTAGAACACTGGATATTTTGGTTATCTTTGTGGTTTTGAGATGCTCAGAGAGGCATAGTTGTGTCCCATATCGGTAAATGAGTTACCTTTTGAAATTAAATATTTTCATGAATGGACTAGTTGTTGCTTGTACTTGGGATATGTAATATTTGTGTTGCTTCTTTTTATTTAACTTACAAATTTTCTGATCATGCATGCTTGTCTTCAGTTGCAAGAGTTGAAGGCTAATCCTCATAGAAATGCAAAGGGCACAGTTATTGAGGCTGGTCTACATAAATCAAAAGGGCCAGTTGCTTCATTTATTGTGCAAAATGGGACCCTTAAAAGAGGGGATATAGTAGTTTGTGGAGAAGCCTTTGGAAAGGTTTGTAATCTAGAGTTTGAAACTAATATTATCTTTAAATGTTAAAGGTAGGTTTAACTGTTTACTCCTTTATAAAATGCTGAAGTAAGACTAAGAGCTGTTCATTCCTTATGAAATGATTCATATATATATATATTTAGTTTTTGTGTTAATGTTCAGGTGCGGGCTTTATTTGATGATGGTGGGAATCGTGTTGATGAAGCTGGACCTTCTATACCTGTACAGGTAAATAATCATTTTTTTCTGTTTGTATTCATTTTTGTGTGAGCATAATACTGTCTTTGATTACATTTCCGAATGGTAGGCTTGTGTTTTTGGGAATACATTTTCCCATTGCTTGGTTGTTCTTACAGATTCAATCCTTTCAGTCTTGTTGGTCTCCTTAGAAAGTAGTCAATTGTTTTTATTATTCTGTGTGTTCTATGAGTGCCTTCTCGGGGAAACAAAAGTACACAGCTATTCACTGGATATTTGTGTTTGCATTTCTAATTTTTCTGTCATTTCACTTTTTTACAAAGTTGGTAATGTCACTCACCCTCTCATGTGGCCTAAGATGATAACAGAAGTGAAAACATTTGTAAGTTAGAAAAAAGAAAAAAAATATTTAAAGCACTTTATATTGCATTCGATAACAATGTGGATACATTTCCTTAGTGAAAAATGTGGTCCAATCTCTATCATATGATTCAATGTAACACTAAAATTCCCGGCATTTATATATGCAGATTATAGGACTGAATGGAGTTCCGATTGCTGGTGATGAATTTGAGGTTGTTGATTCACTCGATGTAGCACGTGAAAAGGCAGAAGAACGTGCAGAGTCATTGCGTAATGAGCGAATATCAGCCAAGGCTGGGGATGGAAAGATCACACTTTCTTCTTTAGCTTCTGCAGTTGCATCAGGAAAGCTGTCTGGATTAGACTTGCACCAGCTGAATGTTATTATGAAGGTTGACGTTCAGGTGAGCACAACATTTTGAGTGAGAGAGCATGCGTTTATCTTGTTCCCGCATTTCTAGTTCATTTTATCAATACTCATTTAACAAGAGTACTGGTTTTTTTTTTTTTTTTTTAAGTTTTCTAGGAGGAATTGTATGTTTCAATAATAATAGTCCATGTTTAGACAGCAGATGGTGCATGGGTATCAGTTTATGCATTTGGAATAAGCGAAAAGTGCATTGAAATATGAGACTGTACTTAATGCGTGGAATTCCTATGACTCAAAATCAGAGTTTTCATTTACCTAAATGACAAAAAAATTTGAAATCTTACAAGAGGCTATCATGTGGTGCTGGTCTCATCAAAGTAGACTTTCGGAAGGGGTGATCATAGGCATGGTACTAAGTTTTTAGCTGTTCTTGAACTGTGTTGAAGTACAGATAAAGTGTGTTGCATTGATAATCATCAAGGTTTATATTTATAAGCAAGTAAATTAAAATTTCTTGACCATGATAGGGATCCATTGAGGCTGTCAGACAAGCCCTGCAGGTGCTCCCACAGGATAATGTCACGTTGAAGTTCCTATTGCAAGCAACAGGGGATGTTAGCACTAGTGATGTTGATCTTGCAGTTGCTAGCAAAGCCATTATTTTGGGTTTCAATGTTAAAGCACCAGGACCTGTTAAGACTTATGCAGATAACAAAAGTGTTGAGATTCGGCTGTATAGAGTTATCTATGATCTTATTGATGATATGAGAAATGCAATGGAAGGACTGCTAGAGCCTGTTGAGGTCAGTTCAAGTTGACATTTTGTATCTTCATTTGTTTTCTTTTTTACTTGCATCTTTAACAGCAGCTGCTTCTAGATGTTGGGATTCCTTAATAATGATCTGGCGGTAGGATAATAATATTTGTCATACGTAAACATCCATCAGTCTTGTCATCATCATTTCTTCTTAGACTGCCTAAGAGAAGATGGTTCTTGGAGCCGTTATATTGTTCTGCTTCTGTTTTTCTCTGAAATTCTTCTAACTGAAGATTTACAGTTGAGAGTTACTGCTCATTTGTTAACAGGAACAAGTATCAATTGGGTCAGCTGAAGTCCGAGCCATCTTCAGCAGTGGCAGTGGTCGTGTTGCTGGATGTGTGGTAAATGAGGGGAAATTAGTGAAAGGCTGTGGCATTCGGGTCACTCGAAATGGAAAGACAGTCCATGTTGGTGTGCTTGATTCTTTGAGACGGGTCAGGGAAATTGTAAAAGAGGTACGAGTTTCAAAGCTAGTGTTACTTTCATCTGGGACAGGACATGTACAATGCCATAAAAGGCTTATGGTTTTATCAGTCCCAGAAAACTAATACATCAGTTTATTTTCTGTCTTTAGCAAGTACTTATGGCCCTTGTCTCTTGAAGTGTGAGCATTTGATAAGTTTTCATCTGATACATAATTGTAACTTCGAGCATGGGGTAGCAAGTGTTTAGCCAAGTAACTTTATACTGCTCTTCTATACTTGGCATATCTGACAGATTTGTGACTGTCTTCTAATTGGACAATATTAGATTAAAAATTAAGATAAGTGGAACTAAATGTGGAAGCTTGAATCAGTAAATGTATTTCGACTTCGATAGATCAATGAGTCTGGATCACCGAGCTTTTGTGTAACCTTAGATTGATGGTAGAGAAGTCCGGACTTCTGTTCTAGGCATTAACTTTTATCCTATGTAATGGGTCAAGTCCTTGGTGATATAGTCAATTCAGTTGTTGTCTGTTTTTTTTCTACATTGAAATTATTTATTTTTTATGCATGCTTGTGTTATCATAACACTGCATTTTTCCATATATTCCTCCTAAACACAGGTAAATGCTGGATTAGAGTGTGGTATTGGAGCAGAAGACTATGACGATTGGGAGGAGGGAGACATTATTGACGCCTTTAACTCCGTTCAGAGGAAACGTACCCTTGAAGAGGCATCGGCTTTCATGGCTGCTGCACTGGAAGGAGCCGGAATTGAAGTATAGACAGGCTTAATTATCAATCAGCTTATTAGTCCGATGAGATCATACGATCATGCCAACGCTGGCACGCCGCGTGCAATTTATTTCCAGGTGTGGGGTGTGCCGATGATCGGTTAGCCTGCAGTGATTTTCAATTGTTGTATGCTTCTGATCAAGTTGTACATAATAATGTGCTTGCTTCTGTAAAGAGTGAACATCTAAGTTCCTCAAGAGACCATGTGGAAATATTGTTTTGTAACAACATCTAGGCAAAATTGAGATGAGAAAAGAGAAATGAAATTCACAAAGTTTGAACAGATTATTTGTGATGCCTGGAAAAAAAAAAAAAACAATCAAATAAGCTTTCATTATTTACTTGGTGTTTAATTATTTTGTTTTGAAAAATGCTTGGGCGTCAAATATGGATAAAAAAACAACTAAAATAAAGCCATCTTGGTTGTGTGTTATAAATGTCAACGGGTTTAAATTCTATTATCCCTACCAATTATTGTAACACCAAAACTGTTCTTATGGATTGGTTTCTAATTTTAACATACAAAATCTTTCATTTTATTATGTATGCATACAAGAATTGTTGGGGATAAAAAATATCTATTTATTACTCCTTCGTCATTTACTAATAATATGGGTGTGTATGGGTCGGGTTGATCTCGACCCACTAACTTGCAAACGTAAAAAAAAAAAAAAAAAAAAAAGGTGTGGGTTGAAATTTTTCCAACCAATGATATATGGGGATTGTCCAAAACCAATCAAATAGATCGGAAAAGAATTCTCAATCCAACCCAACCTACGCGGGTCACAGATTGACTGTGGTTCAGGTTGAATTTACACAACGTTAACTAATACTCGGGAATAGTAAACTTCATGAAACTTTTCTTGTAAGAAATATCCCATGTATTTTTATTTTTTTTTTGCTGGTAGCTCCACTGATTCTTGGAACTATTTCTTCGGACATGGAGTATTGATTGTTGAAGAATGAATATTTGCTATTGAATCTTTTTAGTTGATTCTCTTTCAATTCCTTATTAAGCTCTTGCATTCTTTTTGCATGGATTAAAATGTTCTCATATTCCTCCCTCGAGAGGGTTTCTTCTAACCATATCCAAACAGTTTTTTTTTTCAATTTGACTATTCGAATGCTTTAATTATTTTATTTTATTTTATTTCTTTAATTTATCATGTTTTCTCTTCTTTCTTTTTTCTTTTTGGGAAAGTGATATTTATGGGTCCCTATGTCTCAAAAAATAGCTTATATGATCATTTAAAAAAAAAAAAAAATAAAAGGATATTTTTGTGTGCATTAAAACAAACCTTTAACTTAAGTTAAGGTGGTGTTTGGTTGGAAGGAGAGGAGATGAGATGGTGATGAAATTTGATTTCATTATTTAGTTAATACAAGTAATTTGAGAGGGAAATAATATTATATTATTTTTATGGATAAATTTACCCTTTTATACTAAAATATCAATATTTATTAGTAATTAATTTATTAAATCAATAAGCTATAAATTAAAAATAATCTAAAAATTGAAAAGTATTTTTTAATTAAAATTAAAATTTATTCATTTGAAGTTATTTTAATTATAATTATTTTAATTAATTATAATAATTTTAAATATATTTATAATAAAATTATTATTAATTATAATATTAATATATTCTTATAAATAATTATAAATATGAAAAATAAATATTTAAAATAAATAATATTATATTATTAGTAACGTGATCTATGCAGGGTCCCGTTCCCGTCCCCGGCCCCCGACTCGAGTCTCGTCCCCGGCCCCCGACTCAAGTCTCGTCCCCAGCCCCGACTCGAGTCTCTCCCCGGCCCCAAGTCCCATCCCTAGCTCCGGGCCTCGGCCCAGGTCTCGTCCCGGGGCCAGGGACGGGACCAGGACCCTGATCGGGACTGGTCGGGCCAGTTGCAGACCCGTTCTGGCCCAGGTCCCGATCCGGGTCTCGGATCTGAGGGCTAAGTCCTGTCCCATTCCAATAAATTAGTAATAAATTATTCACATATTATAATGATTCAAATGCATTAGCAAGTTTCGTAAATACAACAAAAACAATAAAATATTTTGGAACTAGTTCATTTGAAGGATAATTATGAAATTTTGTATTTTAATAGATAGGGAATTCAAATTTCTTGATTATTGAAGAATTCAAATTCGCTCATTTCATGGAATTTAAATTCCATTGAAAATTAAATTCCACCCTAAATATGCAAACCAAACATCAGAAATTATGAAGGAATTTAAATTCATCTCCTCTTCTAAGATGTAGGCTCCAGCAGGTGAGGAAAGCAGGGTGTTTTGCCACGTGGCAGTCGTGTGACCATGTCATCATCAAGAAACCTAGCCCGGTTAACGAATTTCAAATTTGAAAAATCTAACGGTCAATTTTAAGCAAGTCCATAACGACAAATGCATTGAAACAATTGGCTTAATGAAATCAAAAGCTTCCTTTTTCGGATCTTTCTTTTGCCCTTTATTCTTTGATCATCCCATTCAAATAATAATAATAAATACACTCTCTTTTACTTTAATCCATCAAATGGAAGAAGACACAAATCAAAATCATCATCATCATCATCAAATTAAAGCTGACTCACTCCTCGTCACTGACGTTTCTTTGCAACAACACATCTGTAAGAACAAATTAAACCCAACCCCAATAACATTTCTTTGATTTTATATATGGGTTTTATTTCTAATTTCTTTTAGCTCTTTCTTTTTTTTACTCAGCCACATTTTCACCAAGATCTCATTCTGTAACTATGGCCGATGCTGTCTTTCACCACGACCCAGATGACGGTATGCTGTAATGGTTCATAATTTTAAGGCAAAATTGTATTTTTTTTTTCAAAATTTCGTTTTTGGTTATTGATTTATTTTGTTGTAGGGGTTTCTTGTCAAAATCAAAACTTTGAGGAAAATAATGCGCCAAATCTTGGTGACCCTATTTCAAATGAATTGGTTGATGGTAATTGTTTTAGTGGAATAATTTTTAATTTTTGCTCATATAATTGTTTCAGATGAAGATTAAAGAAATTTACTTTTCAATATTTTTTTAGGCAAGTCAATGTGGGGATTTTCTTTAACATCACCTGATCTGGTGATATGTGGTGGATCACCTGAGATTCCCAATAATATTTATGGAGATTCTCCTGAATTCCTGGAGAGAAATAAGGGTTCTATTGAGGTTTCTTTAGAGAATGGCATTAAAGGGTCTGATAATACCCGCAGCCATATGACCCCATCTGTTAGATTTTCATCATTTAACAAAGAGATTTCACCTGAATCCTCATTGGAGCTTCTCCCATCATCAACAATGAAGGAAGAAGATCCGATTCACGGTGTTAGTATCAATGCAGGTATCCACTTATGGGTGGTGTAATTTTTCTTTTTCCTTTTCCTTCAATGGATTTATTTCTTTACATTAAATTGAGAGTTTGTGTTTCAGATTGCGGAGAATCAATGTTTCTTGAAGCTGTGAACATTTCTCAAGTGGAGGAATGCAAGTCATCTAAAGTAACTATCACTTTAAACCAGATCAATTTTCTTTGCATAAATATCATTTGCCTCCTTGTGTTTTGGGTTAATATGTTGGAAAATGCTTATGAATAAGCATTTTGAGGCACAATTTCAAGCATGGTCCACTTCGTGTTAGTGGTTGTTATTGAATGATTCGGATACTCCTCCGTGAGTAGTTCGAAATGGTATATTCATATGCTTAAAATGGTGCTTGGGTGAATGAGAAATTGTTGCTCAAAGTTCACCCATTGGTGTTGGAAAATAAAGAAAAGTAAGCTTGTCCCATATGGGAAAGCTATGAAGAGAATATTATGCTTATATATGATTGCTCATATGTAGATGGGTAAGAGTTGTAAGGATAGAGGCTCTCTCTACGTGCGCGGGGGGGGGGTGCAAATCAAATCCGAATCAAGCTTGGCTCGTGTGCACCCGCGTGTCCTGCGTACACGAATGCCGGACCAAATTGTGATGGGCTCGGCCCAGCCAATTTTTGCAAGCCTCTTCATTTTTTCCAAGCTTTTGAAGTTCCATAACACTCAAATTAACTCTATTAATTAATTTAGTGGTTACTTCAAATGGAAGGTCTCCCACTAATGTGATTTTAATTGGTGTGTTTATTTTGTTTTTAATAAATACATTGTTTTCGTTTTCCTTGAGAGAATAGCTAGAAAAATATTTTTCCTTTGCTGTTTTTCTGAGAAGAGTTCGAATACATCTTGGTTCGCTTGAAAACGATTCTGGTGGTGCCCATCGTCGTTTATTTTCCGTTGCATCCTGGGAAACAAACGTCTCGCATTCTGCTGCACCATTTCGGTAGGGGACGAATTTGTTTTAAGGAGATTGTTGTCGCATCAACAAGCCTCGGAATCCTCTCGGTTCGCACTGTCTTGGTTTCTGATCTGTTCCTGCCGTTACCACTGTCACTGACTCTCGTTCACTGCCTGCTGTTGTCCTACCATTTTTATTATTACTACTGTATTGTTTATTATTGTAACACCGTTTTGTATTTACTGTTGTTCAAATTCCTTTGTAAGAACACAGTAACCAAACAAATTATTTGTAATAGTCTTAAAACAAAATTCGACTCTGTGGATATGGAAAACAGTCCAAACACAGTAGATCCGAATATGGCAGCCTCCTCGGCTGGCCAAAATATTGTGGCAGCCCCCGTGGCTGGCCAAAGTGCAGTGGCAGCCTCCTCGGCTGGCCAACTTGCTTCAGCCTCTGGGCTTAATATGGCAGCCGCTGTGGCTAGCCAAGGTGTCACTGCCTCTGTGGCTAGACAACCTGTTGGACATGTGAGCCATGTCAATCCTGCTGCAGAAAAACCTGAAAAATTCAGTGGACAGAATTTTAAACGGTGGCAACAGAAAATGTTTTTCTACTTGACCACATTGAACCTTGCGAGGTTTCTAAAGGAAGATGCTCCTGAACCCGTGGAGGGTGAGATTGATATCCAAGTTATCAGTGCAATCGATGCTTGGAAACATTCTGAATTCCTATGTAGGAATTATGTGCTAAATGGGCTGAGTGATTCCTTGTACAGTGTGTATGCCGGGATGAAAACAGCAAAAGGGCTTTGGGAATCTTTAGACCGAAAATATAAAACTGAGGATGCCGGTACTAAGAAATTTGTCGTAGGCCGTTTCCTAGATTTTAAGATGATTGATTCCAAAACTGTGTTAAGTCAAGTACAAGAATTGCAAATTATTCTAGCAGAAATTCATGCTGAGGGGATGGTTTTAAGTGAAACATTCCAAGTAGCCTCGATAATTGAAAAACTACCACCTGGATGGAAAGATTTCAAGAATTATTTAAAGCATAAGCGAAAAGAAATGAGCATTGAAGACTTGGTTCTTAAGCTTAGAATTGAGGAAGATTACAGAGTATCTGACAAGAGAGGAATAACTCATGAGGCCAAAGCAAATGTTGTTGAACATGGCCATAAGAACAAGAACCCTAAAACAAAGGGTCAAAGATGGGCCCTAAAGGAGGAGTTTCCAAGAAATCCAAATTTCAAGGAAGATGCTTCAACTGTGACAAAATGGGTCACAAGTCTTCTGAGTGCAGACTGCCGAAGAAGAAAAAGAATCAAGAGGCTAATGTGATGGAAAATATGACTCAAGATGTTTCAGACATTAACCTTTCAGCTGTGGTTTCTGAGGTGAATCTGGTGGGTTCTAACCCAAAAGAGTGGTGGATTGATACTGGTGCCACTCGACATGTGTGCTCGGACAAGAGCATGTTTTCTTCATTTGAGCCTACTGGTAATGGGGAAAAATTATACATGGGAAATTCAGCAACATCTGAGATTGAAGGTCAAGGCAAGGTGATTCTGAAGATGACCTCTGGGAAAGAGTTGACTTTGAACAACGTTCTGTATGTACCGAAATACGGAAGAATCTTGTGTCTGGATCGCTTCTGAACAAGCATGGATTCCGGATGGTGTTCGAGTCTGATAAAGTAGTTTTAACTAAAAATGGGATGTATGTGGGAAAAGGGTATGTAACTGATGGGCTCTTTAAGCTCAATGTAATGGTTGTTAAACCTAAGAATATCAATAAAGCTAGTTCTTCTGCTTATATTGTTGAGTACCTAATCTATGGCATGGTAGATTAGGACATGTTAATTTTAATTCATTACGGAAATTAATTAACATGAACCACATTCCAAATTTTAAAATTGATAACAAACATAAGTGTGATACTTGTGTTGAGGCAAAACTAACCAGATCATCTTTTCATAGTATTGAAAGAAACTCTGAACCACTTGATCTTATTCATACCGATGTATGTGATTTTAATTCAATACAATCGAGAGGCGGTAATAAATATTTTATTACCTTTATTGATGATTGCACTAGATTTTGCTATGTGTATTTGATGAAAAGCAAGGACGAAGCTATAGAGAAATTTGTTCTCTATAAGAATGAAGTTGAGAATCAACTGAACAAAAGAATTAAGGAGTTGAGAAGTGATCGTGGTGGTGAGTATGTTTTCCCTTTTGAATCACTTTGTGAACAAAATGGAATCATACATCAAACCACAGCTCCTTATTCACCTCAATCCAATGGGATTGCAGAACGGAAGAATCGTACCTTGAAAGAGATGATGAACGCTATGTTAATCAGCTCTGGCTTACCTCAGAATATGTGGGGAGAAGCTGTTTTATCAGCTAATTACCTTTTAAATAAGGTACCACGGAAAGATGCAGGGAAAACTCCTTATGAGATGTGGAAAGGAAGAGTACCTTCCTACAAATTTCTACGAGTGTGGGGGTGTCTTGCCAAGGTAGTTATTCCTCCACCTAAAAAGGTGAAGATAGGACCAAAAACTGTTGATTGTATTTTCATAGGATATGCACATAACAGTAATGCTTATCGATTTCTTGTGCATGAGTCTAATATACCAGATATTCACAAGAATACGATAATGGAGTCGAGGAATGCATCCTTTTTCGAATACGCTTTTCCTTGTAAAACTAATTCGAATTCAAATGTACACAAACGGGTACATGAGACTATTATTGAAGATAGTCAGGACCGAGAACAAATAAATGTTCCAGAGGATCAACAAGTTGTTGAACTTGAACCAAGACGTAGCAAAAGAGCTAGAACCGAAAAATCATTTGGTCCAGATTTTCTGACATTTTTGCTAGAAAATGATCCTCAAAGCTATAACGAAGCTGTAAGGTCAGCCGATGGTGCTTTGTGGAAGGATGCCATCAATAGTGAAATTGAATCCATCTTACAAAATCACACCTGGGAGTTAGTGGATCTTCCTCCAGGATGTAAACCTTTAGGGTCCAAGTGGATTTTCAAAAAGAAAATAAAGGCAGATGGATCAATTGATAAGTACAAAGCAAGACTTGTAATTAAAGGTTACAGACAACGTGAAGGTCTTGATTACTTTGATACTTATTCTCCTGTAACGAGAATAAATTCCATAAGGATGATAATAGCGATTGCAGCTCTGCGCAATCTTGAGGTACATCAGATGGATGTGAAAACAGCCTTTCTAAATGGAGATTTAGATGAAGAAATTTACATGGAACAACCTGAAGGCTTTATAGCTCCAGGACAAGAAAAGAAAGTCTGTAAGTTGGTTAAATCCTTGTATGGATTAAAACAAGCTCCAAAACAGTGGCATAAAAAATTTGATGACACCATGTTAGCAAATGGTTTCAAAATCAATGAGTGTGATAAATGCATTTATGTCAGAGAGACAGAAGTTGGCTATGTCATTTTATGTCTCTACGTTGATGACATATTGATTGTCGGGAGTAATGTTAAAATGGTGAAATCTACCAAGAATATGCTGAAATCCAAGTTTGACATGAAAGACATGGGTTTAGCAGATGTCATTCTGGGAATAAAGATCTCGAGAAGTCCTGATGGACTTATTCTTGATCAGTCACACTATGTGGACAAGATTCTTGGTAAATTTAACAATGATGATTCTGCTGTGGCTAGAACTCCTTTAGATGTGAGTCTACACCTATCAAAGAATAGGGGACAGGGTATATCTCAAGTAGAATACTCTAGAGTGATCGGGAGTTTGATGTATCTATCGAGTTGTACAAGACCTGATATAGCCTGTACAGTAAACAAGCTCAGCAGATATACGAGTAATCCAGGGGTTGATCACTGGAAAGCAATAGTGAGAGTACTTAGGTACTTACGTTTTACTCGTAATTATGGGTTGCACTATCATAGATATCCAGCTGTAGTCGAAGGATACAGTGATGCTAATTGGATATCTGACATGAAAGACTCAAAGTCTACCAGTGGCTATGTGTTTACACTAGCAGGTGCAGCTATATCATGGAAATCCTCCAAACAGACTGTGATAGCCAGATCTACAATGGAATCAGAATTCATTGCATTAGACAAGTGTGCTGAAGAAGCAGAATGGCTTCGAAATTTTCTAGAGGATATTCCAAGTTGGCCTAAGCCAGTGCCAGCAATTTGCATTCATTGCGATAGTCAATCTGCAATTGGAAGGGCACATAACAATATGTATAATGGTAAGTCTAGACATATTCGTCGTAGACACAATACCGTTAGACAATTACTCTCTACTGGAGTTATTTCGATTGACTATGTGAAGTCAAAGGATAACATTGCGGATCCGCTAACCAAAGGGTTAAATAGAGAGTTGGTTGTGAAATCATCGAGGGGAATGGGACTAAACCATGTTAGATAAATGTTTATTACGAAGGAAAACCCAACCTTGTTGACTGGAGATCCCAAGATCTAGGTTCAATGGGACAACCTACTCGTAAAAGACATAATTGGTTCACTGTGGGGGGGTTACCCTCTAGTCCATTCCTATGGTGAAATGAAACAGTGATGCTTGTATGGATTGAGGTTAAGTAAAGGCTTTTAATGATTCTTATGCGTCGGGAATCCGAGCAGAGTATTACGAGATGCTCTTAAATAAGAAATCACCTATGTGAGAGAGAAGTGGGGCCGCTTCAAAGGGAATTGTACGGGGCTCAATTCTTAGAAACTCTTGCAGAACCAGGTTGATGTTCATGGCCAAAATGAACATAATAATGAGAACTCAGATGTGTTAGGCTAAATATCTGTGTGATAAATTTTCTCCATTTACATGAACGGCAGTACAGTTCAATGACATCGCGTCCACTGTCAGCCAGTAAATGAGATATATTTTCACAAGGGAAGGTTCAAAGGCTGAGGCCTACCTATCCTATGCAGGTGTTGAACCGTTGAACTCTTCTAGGTCAAAATAAAATGTTTTATAAAATAATTTTATTCGACGTTTTCGCCAATTTCATTCATGTGGGGGATTGTTGGAAAATGCTTATGAATAAGCATTTTGAGGCACAATTTCAAGCATGGTCCACTTCGTGTTAGTGGTTGTTATTGAATGATTCGGATACTCCTCCGTGAGTAGTTCGAAATGGTATATTCATATGCTTAAAATGGTGCTTGGGTGAATGAGAAATTGTTGCTCAAAGTTCACCCATTGGTGTTGGAAAATAAAGAAAAGTAAGCTTGTCCCATATGGGAAAGCTATGAAGAGAATATTATGCTTATATATGATTGCTCATATGTAGATGGGTAAGAGTTGTAAGGATAGAGGCTCTCTCTACGTGCGCGGGGGGGGGGGGTGCAAATCAAATCCGAATCAAGCTTGGCTCGTGTGCACCCGCGTGTCCTGCGTACACGAATGCCGGACCAAATTGTGATGGGCTCGGCCCAGCCAATTTTTGCAAGCCTCTTCATTTTTTCCAAGGCTTTTGAAGTTCCATAACACTCAAATTAACTCTATTAATTAATTTAGTGGTTACTTCAAATGGAAGGTCTCCCACTAATGTGATTTTAATTGGTGTGTTTATTTTGTTTTTAATAAATACATTGTTTTCGTTTTCCTTGAGAGAATAGCTAGAAAAATATTTTTCCTTTGCTGTTTTTCTGAGAAGAGTTCGAATACATCTTGGTTCGCTTGAAAACGATTCTGGTGGTGCCCATCGTCGTTTATTTTCCGTTGCATCCTGGGAAACAAACGTCTCGCATTCTGCTGCACCATTTCGGTAGGGGACGAATTTGTTTTAAGGAGATTGTTGTCGCATCAACAAGCCTCGGAATCCTCTCGGTTCGCACTGTCTTGGTTTCTGATCTGTTCCTGCCGTTACCACTGTCACTGACTCTCGTTCACTGCCTGCTGTTGTCCTACCATTTTTATTATTACTACTGTATTGTTTATTATTGTAACACCGTTTTGTATTTACTGTTGTTCAAATTCCTTTGTAAGAACACAGTAACCAAACAAATTATTTGTAATATAATATACATGGACTAGGGTGTGTCATGATATTGAAATTTTACCAAGTTTTGTTTCAAAACCATTTTGGTAAATGATTGTTTAACCCAATAATTGGGGAAGTCTATATGAATGAGAATTACATTGCAGGATAGTGGTGACTGTGACGTGGAAGTAGACTATGAAAGGCTGAAAATGAATTATGACTGTCAGAAGAAAGAATTAACAGAGGCAAGAAGGGCATTGGATGAGCTTAAAAGGGAGAACCAACTCAAGAATAAAGAATGCCAAGAAGCTCGGAAGTCTTTACAAGACCTACAAAATGAGCTTATGCGCAAGTCCATGCATGTTGGGTCTCTTGGTATGATATTTCTGCTATGAGCAGTTTTTATCTGAACTATTAGGTAGATGGTGTCATGGTGATTGATTTTGTTGATTTATAGCTTTTGCTATTGAGGGACAAGTGAAGGAGAAGAGCAGATGGTTCTTGTCATTGAGAGACTTGACAAGAAGATTAAAGGTACAGAAGTTACTATTGAAAATGTCTGTTTGACATTGAATGAGCTGGAATGCGGAGACAGTTCTGAAAATATTACTTTACAGATAATGAAGATGGAACAAATTAAGCTGTTTGAAGAAGCAACGGCTTATAAGAAATGTGTTGCTGCAGATATGAATGAAGTGAGCTCTACAATTCAGTCTAAGAGTATGTTGACTTTTTTTTCTCATTCTTCTTTATGATCATAAGTCCTATATTTCCTCCCTGCAATGGCAGGGAGTCCAAAATCTCTCAATTGAGAGTAGTTAATTCTCTCCAAGAGTGGGAGTAGAATTCTCCCCATATTTGAGTGGGAGTAGATATTTCGTCTCTAGTAGACGTAGAATTTTGGATGTGCTATAAATGTTTGTATTCAATATTCCAGTAGATTTCAGATTATATATCTGTAGAGTTGTATTGCAATCAAAAAAAAAAAAAAGTCCTATATTTCCATGTTTCTTACATGTTTAATATTTTTTTTGTTTCTATTTTAACAGTGAATCATCAATTAGATTTGTGTGAACATCTAAAGATTCAATTTATCGAAGGGACCAAGGAAAGAAAAGAACTTTACAACAAGGTTCTAGAGTTGAAAGGTTAGATGTATGTTTGATAGACTACTGAGAGATGGAACTTGGATAGAAAATTGATGAGACTTATCGGATATTAAAATGTTCTCTTACAGGAAACATAAGGGTCTTCTGCCGGTGTAGGCCTCTAAACAGTGAAGAAATTGCAGCAGGATCTGTGATGGCAATTGATTTTGAATCTGCGAGAGATGGAGAGCTCACTGTAATTTCAAATGGGGCTCCTAAAAAGACATTTAAGTTTGATGCAGTTTTTGGGCCCCAGGCCGACCAAGGTAACTCCTTTACTAGTGCTTTTTCTTGCAGACACAATACATTGCTCCTTCTAATGATGGGATTCTTGGCTTTTATTTTTGCCTCTTGTTCGCATAGTTGATGTTTTCCAAGACACAGCTCCATTTGTGACCTCAGTTCTAGATGGGTACAATGTGTGCATATTTGCTTATGGGCAAACTGGAACTGGAAAAACTTTTACAATGGAAGGTACAGAAGAAGCCCGTGGAGTAAATTTTAAGACTCTTGAGGAGCTGTTTGTCAACATCAAGGAGCGAGAGAAGCTATATCGATATGATATTTCTGTTAGTGTCTTAGAAGTCTACAACGAACAAATAAGAGATTTGCTGGCTGTAGGCTCTCAACCAGGAGCCACATCAAAAAGGTTGGTTAATACCCTTTTCTTTTCTTTGAATTGTTTTCCAAAAGCTGGTGAAAATTCCTGATACTGCTACCAAGTCCATGCATAGATGAAAAGATCATCAATCTCGCGAGAGATTTAGAAATTATTACTGGTTTCAGGACTTTGGATTGTAATAACCTTATCTGTCTGTTTACTCTTGCTTGTTCAAACCTTTAAGACTGCTATGAATGATGGCGTTGCTTATCATACTGATCATTAGGCAGTGATAACATTGTTACTTGTAGGCTAGAAATACGGCAAGCAGGGGAAGGAATGCATCATGTCCCAGGATTAGTTGAAGCTCAAGTAAATAACATCAATGAGGTTTGGGAAGTTCTACAAACTGGCAGTAATGCAAGAGCTGTTGGCTCAACTAATGCCAATGCGCACAGCAGTCGATCCCACTGGTCCGCACTTGCTACCTAAACTAAATTCATTCTAATATATCATTTGTAGAAATGAATACACGGTGCTAGATGCTGGATTTTGATTATCTTGCTATATGCAGCATACATTGTGTGATGGTAAGAGGAGAGAGCTTGTTGAACGGGGAATGCACGAAGAGCAAACTATGGTTAGTGGACCTAGCAGGAAGTGAGCGAGTTGCAAAGACAGAAGTGCAAGGAGAACGACTGAAGGAAACACAAAATATTAATAGATCGTTATCAGCACTTGGCGATGTCATATCTGCTCTTGCAACTAAAAGCCCCCACATTCCTTTTAGGTTGAATGCTACTCTTCTATTTCTTATTGTGCAATCAGCAGCATAATATTTATCTTGTTTTGTTAATTTTTTTTCTTCATTTTATTGTTATGTAGGAATTCCAAGCTGACACACTTACTTCAGGACTCTTTAGGTACATTCTCTCTGGAATTTCTCTACAAAGAATATAACTACGCACCCTGGCAACTCCAACTTAAACAAAATTTAAATTTTGAATATTCTGGAGACAAGACAAGGGAAACCCTGATGAATGGATTTATTTTTTTCAGGAGGAGATTCAAAGACACTCATGTTTGTACAGATCAGTCCCAATGAGAACGACCTTAGCGAGACCTTGTGCTCACTGAACTTCGCAAGTAGAGTAAGAGGGGTAGAGTTGGGAGCAGCAAAGAAACAGTTAGACACTTCTGAACTTCTCAGATACAAGCAAATGGTAAAAATGAATAATCAAAGGCAATCTGTCATTTTTTTAATGTGTACATATGATCTTAAACTACTATAAAAACTTGTTTTGTAAAATCTTGAATGTCTGCGTTCCAAGGTTGAGAAAGCAAAGCTAGATCTAAAGAGCAAAGATGTGCAAAGCAGGAAGATGGATGATACAATCCATGTATTAGACTTGAAGATAAAAGACAAGGACCTTAAAATTAAGAACCTACAAGACAAGGTATTGATGGGGGGAACTTTGCTGCTGACTTTGGCTTTGAATGTTTTGCCTTCATCTACACCAGGGGCTGCAATTTTTTTCTTCTTTTTTCGCATTAGACTAAAGTTCTAACCTGGTTGCGCCTCTTGTAGGTGAAGGAACTTGAATCACAGCTTCTGGTTGAGAGGAAGCTTGCCCGCCAGCACGTGGACACAAAAATAGCAGAACAACATCTGAAACAACAGCAAGAGGAGCAAAGTACCACACCATTGAGGTCTCCACTGGCAACTCGTTTGCCTGGAAGCAACAAGAATTTAAATGAACTGGCAAATACAAGAGTCATCAAAGAGCAAGGAAATCACACTCGACCACTAATGGAGAACAACAGCTATAAACCTTCAATATATCTTCCTCAAACTGATGGCTTAGTCAAGTACATCAATCCCATAGAAAAAGAAAACAACCCTGAGATGGCTGAACAACCAAGATTACCAAAGAGGACTGGAAGAGCTTCTATGTGTACTGCTGCACGGAGGATCCTAGTAACGTCAGCCCCGAGACGCAACTCTCTAATTCCTCTCCCAACTGCACCAACCTCAGCTCTGGTCACACCAGCATTGTTACCATTGCCACCACGTGAAGTTGATGAGAAAGAAGAGACTGACGAGTGCTTGCCCGAACAAGTAATACATTGTTATAGTCCTAAAGTTATTAAAAGTGGAAGCAAGAAGCTAAGCAGCATACTGAGAAGAAGCCTTCAAAAGAAAATGCAGATGAAATCTCCAATGCAGCAACATTTCAGAAGGGGTGGTGTGAATGTGGGGATGGAGAAAGTTAGAGTCTCCATCGGAAGTCGAGGAAGGATGGCACATAGAGTGTTGCTGGGCAGTGGCAGAAGGGGAGGAACAAAGGAAATTCAGCAAAAGCAGAGTCAAAAGGAAAAGGAGAGAGGCTGGAACATTGGAACAGTTGGCCGGACTATGTAACTTGTTCAAGATAATTATGACATCATTGCTTGTGCTTCTTTGTTGGTTATGATACAAGGAAGACAAAAGACAGAAACTCAATGACTTGTGTGTGTAGTTGCTTTTAGATGATTCTTGTCATCTGTTTGAGCTTTTTTTTTTTACTTGTTCATTGAAACTGGATTTATTGATGTACAGAATGAATGACATGCTTGCAAATGTCAGTGTAATATCCAATGTTTGCTTCAGAAATTTAATTTAATTCTTTAAATTTAAAGGGATTCAATTTGATCTCTCAAGTTTTGTAAGATTCGACTTGATATGATCATTCCTCAATGTGTTAATTTTAACCTGGGAGCGAATATTTTGACAATTTGACTGCTGTGGCAGACTGCAGTGACACAGAAGATTATGAAAAATTTAGTACAACTCACATTTTAAAAATTGACTTCCAAGTGATGGTGATTTATGAGCTTTATTGGACTATTATGTTTACGTGTACGGAGACTGCAGTGACACAGAAGATTATGAAAAATTTAGTACAACTGACATTTTAAAAATTGACTTCCAAGTGATGGTGATTTATGAGCTTTATTGGACTATTATGTTTACGTGTACGGACAAGTAAGAAAAAAAATTCAATTTGTTACTTGGTGTGGCTTTTTACATGAGTCGTGAGTGGAAATTTAATTTTCATTTGGGTAATGCACTGAATGATCCAGTTGCCCTCAATCTTTATTCTTCATTGTCAAATATTGATCCCCATCATTGCCACCATTTTCAAAGTTTGGTATAACCACCAAAAATGGTCAAAATAACTTTAGGTGGGAACTACTCATTTGTTGACAATTTGAGCCAGAATTTTACTATAAATAGGGAGCTCATTTAAAGAAAGCTTAGATAGTATAAAGAGGGTGAGGTTTTTTGTACAATTTAAACACTTGTAAATTTTGTTCTTGTAGTAATAAAATTCGATTTTTCCTCATAAACACTCTTTAGTGATCAGAGAATCACAAAAAATGATATCAGGAGCTTTGGTTATATATTGAGATCGTAAAACCGAAAAACGGAACTAGATTCAGAAAATTTGGGTTTCAGGAAAGTTCTCAAAAATCAATTTTGAGTATACTATCAGCTTGTTCATGTCGAGACGACCACGATGATATTTTTTGGTGATCAAACAGAGCAACAGGGATGACGCACGCTCCTTCCAGAGAACTGCCCATGTGCCACCATGCGCAACACGCGTCGCATGCGCTTTAGAGGTTGAAGACGACACACGTGTCTGCCACGTTATAACCATGTTAGCCATTCTGGTACAATCAGCTCACACGTCAACGATACGTCAACAATTTTGGTATAGTCAACTCACATGTCAACGGTTCCGGTAAAGTCAACGGTCACGTCATCACCACGTCAGCAATTCCGGCATAGTCAACTATCACGTCATTGCTGTTAGTCTCTAAGACATGCCACAAGATCTCTAAACATGATTCTATGTGTGAAAAATCAAGTAAAAGTGGCGGAATCACTTACATTGATTTTGAGAGAAATTTCAAAAATTCCTTACTTTGGGTGAAGCTCCAAGCTTTTTGTATGTTGTTTGGTCCTTGGGTGAGTTACCCTATCACCTCAAATGACTCTCCAAGTGCTAGCTTAGTTGAAAATTTTGAAGCAAAAAATTGTCCACCATTGGAGAGAAGCTCACGACAATGTGAGGGAGAAGATAGTGAATTTGTGTTGTGTTTCCAAAACTAGGTTGGTTGTGTGTTGTAAATGCAACATTTAATAAAGCCAACTACTTCCATCAATTTAAGACATTTGATGTAAGTCAAGTGGTCCCACCACTTTTAAATTTAAAATTTGAGTTGGTTTCCTCAACACACAACTAGACTTGAGCCGGGGTTCGTTTAATCCCGAATTAAACGAATTTTTCGTCGCTACATAATTAAATCCAATTTAATTAAATAATTATGCCTCGCAAAATTATTATGATAGTCGCTTTCGAATTAATTTTAAATTAATTCGTTTGCGCGAATTAAAATCCAATTTTAATTTCGTATTAAAATCCGATTTCAATTAATATATCCGATATATTATTTTAGCCCCAAATAAATAAATTAAATAGAAAAATCTATTTTAAATATTAAATATATTTTATCGATTAATTCTAAATTAATCGTGTTCTCTCTTCTATACAAATTTAATCCCAGATTAATTCTTGCTGCAATTAATCTCAGATTAATTTTCTCTCTCATAATTAATCCCAGATTAATTTTATTCGAGTCAAATGTCATTGGTGAATCTTTGGGAAGCGACCCAAGAGAGTTATGGATATGTTGGCAGTAAATGCGGTTATCGGACTATCCGAACACGTGCGTACCTCATACCACGTTCTCACCGATTTACAAGACATGATTGACTTCTAGCAAAACATCGTGCCTACCCAATTCTCCAGAAATATTCGCCAAGGAATATAATATGTATCAGACGTAGTAATACTATGTAATGCGTAATACGATCGAGTATTGGATGTTACATGCTAGGCCTATGGCTGGCTCTGTGTCTGCCCCTACGAAGCATATATCGGATCCCGAGTAACTAGTCTCCGTAATCGAAAAGTCATGAACTAATCATACTTTCCCGATAACTGCAGCTTTTAAGAGTACTAGTTCTGTATCTTGTGTGACCATCATCTCCATATGACTGAAGTGATACTCCCATCTTGACATCACATCCAATACACTACGATTCTCAGTAAACATAATACAGGCGTACACAGAACCTGTTAAAGCTCCAGACGACCAATACCAAAGTAAACTGATTGTCGCAAGTAATAGCGACGTAAGTCTCAGATTAAAGATCACATACACCTACCCTGATTCTGATTCACATAGACACATAGTCATACTACCAATGAGATTCCGAGTGGGTCTATCCAGAGCGAACTGTTCCCGGTCCAACGGCTAACAGAATCTCTTATTGCACTTGCATAAGTATCCAATACCTAAATATATGAGAACTATGTCGTTAAGCTTCCAGTACTTACACAAGTGTAATACTAGTTTGTTCCGCATTATCAATGTCCAGTCTCGATAATACTTCGACTAGAGATATTTAATGATTAAACTGTTCGTGGATTAATACTGTCTCATATCTTATTAATCCAATTTAATCATATGGACTTTTATCATTATATATATCAAAGTAATCTAATTACAATAATGATAAAATAGCAATTTCCTTTTGTCACATAGTTAATTTGTATAAAAAAACAATGTTCTTTACCAATAGTGATGCTATAGGTCATAATTGTCCAACAATTGCCACATTAGCATTTCTGGTACAGTTAGCTCACACGTCATTGCCTCGTCAGCACTTCCAGTACAGTCAGTTACCACATTAGCATTCTGGTCCAATCATTCGGTACAGTCAGCTGCCATGTCAGTATTTGTAGTCCAGTCAGCTGCCACATTATCTTTTCCGATCCAGTACAGTCAGATGACACATCAGTGTTCCTGGTGAATTTCATTAAGCCCCATAAACTTTCTGAAATTTACAGTTTGAAACCATAAGTTTTTATAAATTTACAAATCGGAATTTGAGTCGGATTTGGACCAACGAAGAGTCAAATCTATCATTTTTGATCTTTCTGGATGCAACAGTGATCTTCAATTTGTGAAAATCAGCCCCGATTTTGTCATTTTTTCATTTTAAATCTTAGAACTTACAAATCGGCATTTGAGTCTTTGGACCAACGAAGAGTCAAATCTATCATTTTTGATCTTTCTGGATGCAACAGTGATCTTCGATTTGTGAAAATCAGCCCCGATTTTGTCATATTTTCATTTTAAATCTTAAAATGGAAATGGAAGATTCACATTCTGGTGCAATAATTAAGCTGATGACAACCAATTACTCTGTCTAGAGACCTCGAATGATAGATTATTTGCACTACAAAGATCTGTACGATGTTATCAAAAAAGAGAGAGTGAAACCAGATTTTTTCAAAGAGAGTGATTGAAACAAACTCAATAACGAAACTATAGGTCAGATTAGGTAGTGGATCAGACACAACGTCTTCCACCATATAGCACAAGATACAGATGCTTACGAAATGTGGATGAAGCTGGAAGGCATGTACCAGGCCAAGAAAGCTCGGAATAAAGCCTTAATAATGAGGCATTTGTTGAACTTGAAGTTAAAGAGTGAAACTTCAGTAGCAGAGCACACCAATGAGTTACAGAGCCTTATGAACCAGTTGTCTATAGAAGACATGCAACTGAGAGATGAAGTACAAGTCCTTCTACTACTCAGTTATTTTCCTGATAGCTCAGAGACATTGGTGGTTACCCTCAGCAATTCGGCTCCAGGAGGCAAACTTACTATACATATGGTAAAAGATGCCCTATCAAATGAGATAAAAATCAAAGTACAGATAGAGGTAGAACAAAGTTATAGGCAAATCCACAGACGGTAGAAAGCCTACTTACAAGTGCTACTATTGTGGCACAAAATGCCACTTAAAGAAGAATTACCAAAAGCTACAACGAGAGCAGGGTCAAGGCAATTCCCATTCGAAGACATTAGTAGTTGTCTCAGGAGATGTAGCCATCTGCCCCATCTAAGAAGAGTCTGTTGTCAAATTAGTGTCATTAAACAGCAATAAACATGCAAATCAAACAGATCAAACTACCAAAAGTAGATCTAGATGCAAAACCCTAAAACCAGAAAACTTGAAGACAAACCTGGAATTGAGATTACAGAAACAACTCAAGTCGAGAAGATCTCTGTCCTTAAGAACTTATTGGCCCCGTCACAGGTGCTTTACGGATTCGAATTGCCAACGTTCTCCCAGGATAACTTGGATACTTCTTGTCCAAGGAGCACTCATTGACAAGTATACAAACTAGGAAATGGTTGAATTCTCTCTCAAAACCAAAAAACAAAAACAAATGTCTCTTTCAAAATTCGGATTTTTCCCTTATACTTTGTCCTGAAAATAATGCCTTCTTTTATAAGGCATGTAAGGGTGCCAAAAGTGCACCCTTTGGGGTGGGGTGCAACCCTCCAAATGGTTGTACCCCTCACAAGCACCCAATGCTACAAAAAGGATAATTTTACCCTTAATGAATATTTAGAAGATTTCCAACAATCCCCCACAATTCTTCAAATATTCATGGAGACACTTGAGAGAGTTACCATGAACTAAAGCTGCATCGAAATAGGTAGCTTTCGCCTTGAACCTTTCCTAGTGAGTGACAATCGGATTTACTTGGCAAACCAGTGACCCATAGTCTTGAACTGTTCTGCCGTTGGTGTAAACCAAGACAATTGCCAACACACAGCTTTAATTCAACCATTTTCCCGTTCTACGGTTGTGTTCATTTCGGCCCTGAACAACGGTCTTGGATTCATCAAGCACTTTAGGGTAACCCGCCTTTAAAAGTTCCTATGGAAGCGGCCTCACTTCTTACTTGAAATAGGTGATCTACTATGAAGAGGTAATCTGTCTTTACCCCCATTAGGACTCATCTCCTAATATAGTGATCATTAAAATCCTTAGCTTATCCTAACCAATGACAGACAGCACTCAGCGTCATTATCGGAATGGGAAAGAGTACAAAACTCTTCAGTGCTTGTTTTGAATTGCATAAAGTTTCTGTTGTCCCTTTTGAACCTAGATATTGGGATCTCCAGTCAGCTAGGTTGGGTTTCCACAGTGACAATTCTTAGATTATAGGCTTCAAGCTCATTCCCCTCGATGACTTCTCAACTTGCTCTCGAGGTAAACCTTTAGTTAGTGGATCCGCTAGGTTTCCTTCGACTCAACATAATCGATCGATATTATGCTACTTGAGAGCAGTTGACCTATGGTATTATGTCTCCGACGTATGTGTCGAGACTTACCATTATACATTGTATTTTGGGCTCTCCCAATAGCCGATTGGCTGTCACAATGTATGCTAATCGCTGGCACCGGTTTGGGCCAACTAGGAATATCCTCCAGGAAGTTTCTAAGCCATTCTGCTTCTTCCGCTGTTTTGTCTAACGCTATAAACTCTGATTCCATAGTAGACCGGGCAATACATGTTTGCCTCGAGGATTTCCATGACACAGCTGCATTACCAAGTGTGAAAACAAATCCAACCGTAGATTTGGAATCCACTATATCAAATATCCAGCATCGCTGTATCCCTCTAGAACAGCAGGATATCTCTCGTAATGTAGCCCATATTTTGAAGTTTCTTATACCTCAAAACACTTACTATGGCTTTTCCAGTGGTTATGTCCTGGATTGCTAGTATATCTGCTAAGCCTATTCACAGCTTGAGCGATATCACTTCGTGTGCAATTCGTGAGATACATCAGACTTTCGATGATCCTTGAATACTCTAATTGCGATATGCTTAAGCCAGTATTCTTTGATAGAGGAAGAGTTAGGTTAGCTACTCCCAAATCTTTCATATCAAATTTGCTGGTTAACACTTTCTTGGTAAACTGAATCAACTCATGATTATTACCAATTATCAGCATATCGTCTACATAGAGACATACAATGACATATCATTTTTGAGTTGATTTGGTGTATATACACTTATCACACTCATCAGTTTTAAACCCACTTGACAACATCTCTTTGTCAATGTTCTCATGTCATTGTCTAGGTGCTTGTTTTAATCCGTACAAGGATTTTACAAGTTTGCACACCTTCTGTTCTTATCCATGAACATTAAACCCTTCTGGTTGTTCCATGTAAGTCTCTTCAGCCATTTCACCATTCAAGAATGACGTCTTTACATAATTTTGATGTATTTCAAGACCAAATATAGCTGCTATGGCTATAAGCATTCTACTGATGTGATACGAATCACTGGTGGATAGGTGTCAAAGTAAACAAGGCTTTCTTTTTGTCTATAACCTTTTATGAAAAACCTTGCCTTGTACTTCTCTATTGATCCATCCATTTTCATCTTCCGTTTGAATATCCATTTGTAGCCCAGTGGCTTACAACCTGGAGGAAGATCAACCTACTTTCAAGTATGGTTTTGTAGGATTGAATCAATCTCATTGTTCATAGCCTCTTTCCACAGAGGTGTCTCCGTATAAGACATAGCTTTCTCATAGCTTCGAGGCTCATTTTCTAACCAGTATGTCAGAAAATCGGGTCCAAATGACTTAGACAACGTCTAGGTTCATTTGCCTCAACATTTCCATGTTGATTTGACTCTTGGTCAACCTGATCACTGTCATTGACAGTATCAACAGATCTTTTGAAAGACTCTCTTCTTTGTCTTTCCTTACAAGGAAATGTCTCTTCAAAAAATATTGCATTCCTTGACTCAATCATCACATTTGGATTGATGCCAGGAATCTCATTCTTGTGTACCAAGAATCGATACGCACTACTGTTGCAAGCATATCCGAAGAATATACAGTCAACAATTTTGGGTCTTATTCCACCTTCTTAGGTTTAAGAACCATCACCTTGGCAATTTGTAAGACACCCCCACATTTTCAGATATTTGTAGGAAGGTACATAACCTTTCCACAACTCATATGGTGTCTTGTCCAATCTTCTGTGAGGAAGCTTGTTCAGAACGTAGTTCGCGGAAAGCAGGGCTTTCCCCCACAAGTTCTGAGGTAAACCAGAACTAGTCAACATGTCATTCATCATTTCTTTCAACGTTCGGTCTTTGCACTCAGCAATCCCATTTTGTTGAGGAGAATACGGAGCAATGGTTTCGTGAATAATTCCGTGCACATAACAATATTCACCGAATGATGAAACATATTCACCACTTCTATCACTCCTGATTCTTTTGATTTCCTTGCCAAGTTGATTTGCAACTTCGTTCTCAGTGTATAAAGCTCTCAATAGCTTCAGCTATGCTCCTCAGCAAATACACTTAACTGAATCTTGTGCTTTCATCGATAAAAGTGACAAAGTACTTTTTACCTCCTCTTGTTTGCACAACATTCATGTCACATACGTCAATGTGTACAAGTTCCAAGGGTTCAGAACTTCGTTCTATGATGTTCTATGTATTTTTGCTTCAACACATGCCTTACACTTATGTTGGCTATCAATGCAAATTTAGGTATAAGGTCCACGTTAATTAATGTACGCATTGTATCATAATTAACATGTCCTAACCTCCCATGCCATACATTTTGTGACTCAATAATATAAGCATAAGTTTCAGCTTTATTAATAGCACAATTGACAGTCATTGAAAAGACCCTCAGCGAGGTATCATTTTCCTACATAGACATCATTTTTGGTCAAAACAATCTTGTCAGAAACAAATACAAACCCGAGACCGAGTTCTTCCGAATATCTGGAACATGCAAACATTCTTATATGTAAGCTCCGTTCCGGATATCATATTCAGAACTACTGTGCCTTGTCCAACCACTCTAGAGGTAGACGAGTTTCCCATTGTCAGATGATCGCCACCATCGACCTTTCTGATACGAGGAAAACATCTTGCTATCAGCACAGATATGACGAGTAGCCCCAGTGTCTACCCATCATTCTCTCGGATTCCCAACCAAGTTGGCTTCAGTTACCACTGCTGAGAGATTCATTTCTAAAATCTCATTAGTTAACTGCTCATCTTCAGCGACATAGGCCTCATTTTTCCTGCCATTGTCCTGAGATATCTTGTTTCTCCAGTCCTTTGTCATATGACCGCTCTTTTCACAGTTGTAACACTTCCCATTGAACTTCTTGTTCGCTTGGGAACAATCAGCTTCACTGTTCTTTCTTTTCTTGCTACCCTTTACATCCTCAAATATGTTGGCCTTAGACTCCATAGTCTTGTAGCTGGCCTTCTCGGACATCATGTTGTCCTGTTCGATTCTCAATATACGATAAGTGTAGATATATGTGTATGTGTCAAACAAGATTGGATGGAATTACTTGTGTAAAATTACACTTTAAATTCTCAACCAAGTATGCAACACAGAAATAAGTTTCAACTTTATCACTAAGTGTATGCTTGTGATAATTGAACACCCTAATAATAACTTAAATCTATACTACCAAGATTTAATGTGTTTCAGTATATGATTTACTAAGTTAATATTAAATTAATCTAAGTCTTTGCAGTTTATAACAATTTCAGGACAAATTCGTTAGTGTCACGTTCGTATCTACGTTCGAACGAGACTGTCCAATGTGTGCGTTCGTGTTGCGTTTGATAACGCGTTCGAACGAAGTGTTCCAGAGAGTTCACATTCGTGTTGCGTTCGATAACGAGTTCGAACGGAATGATTCCAGAGAGTTCACGTTCGTATAGCGTTCGAGAACGCGTTCGAACAGAATGATTCCAGAGAGTTTGCGTTCGAGTTGCGTTTATGACGCGTTCGAACGTTCTTAGGCAGAAGGCTTACGTTCGAATTGCGTTTGAAGACGCGTTCGAACGTTCTTACGAAATTTCAGATTTTAAGCCTTCACGTGCGTCGGGCGTTCGAACGCCCTACGGGTTTTTCATGCACAGTCCGAATTTTTCAGAAAATATTCAAACCCTAACATGCGAATTACTATCTAATAACACTAGAGAAATAAGTTCTTAAGATTGTTGTCAAATTAGTGTCATTAAACAGCAATAAACATACAAATCAAACAGATCAAACTACCAAAAGTAGATCTAGATGCACAACCCTAAAACCAGAAAACTTGAAGACAAACCTGGAATTGAGATTACAGAAACAACCCAAGTCGAGAAGATCTCTCTCCTTAAGAACTTATTGGCCCCGTCACAGGTGCTCTACGGATTCGAATTGCCAACGTTCTCCCAGGATAACTTGGATACTTCTTGTCCTAGGAGCACTCCTTGACAAGTATACAAACTAGGAAATGGTTGAACTCTCTCTCAAAACCAAAAAACAAAAACAAATGTCTTTTTCAAAATTCGGATTTTTCCCTTATACTTTGTCCTGAAAATAATGCCTCCTTTTATAAGGCATGTAAGGGTGCCAAAAGAGCACCCTTTGGGGTGGGGTGCAACCCTCCAAAGGGTTGTACCCCTCACAAGCACCCAATGCTACAAAAGGACAATTTTACCCTTAATGAATATTTAGAAGATTTCCAACAGAGTCATGCCTTTACACCGCAACTTAAGATGTTGAGTATGTGGTAGATAGTACAACATCCTACCACGTCACCCCTTATAGGGATTTCTTCATAACATACAAAGCATGAGACTTTGGTTCAGTGAAGGTGAGAAATACTAGTTCCTCTCAGATAGTGGGAATTAGTGATATTCAGATGCAGACAAATACAAGGTTTATAATAATCCTGAAGGATGTTAGACATGTTCTAGAACTTAGAGGTTAATTCACTAGGCGATAACAAATACTTTCTAAATTTCATTGACGATGCTTCTCGGAAAATGTGAGTGTATTTTATGAAAATAAAGGTTCAGGTCTTGGATCATTTCAAATTGTACCATGCCATGGTAGAGCGTGAAATAGAGAAGAACTGAAGTGCCTCCGTACAGATAATGGAGGCGAGTTCACTTCTAGAGCAGACCAATGTGTTTACATTCAAAGGTTTTCAGATGGAAATTTCGTTGCTCTTCTATTATATGTAGATGACATGTTGATCGTTGGACAAGATGCAACGAAGATCGGTCAGCTGAAAATGGAACTCTCTAAGTCTTTTGACATGAAAGACTGAGGACCGGCCCAGCAGATTTTAAAAATGAAAATAGTTCGAGACAGAAAGAACAAAAGGTTGTGGTTTTCACAGAAGAATTATATTGAACGGGTGATTAGGAGATTCGATATACAGAATACCAAACCTGTCAGCATTCCACTAGCGCACCACTTCAAACTGAGTAAAAGTTTGTGGCACTCATCCAAGAATGAGATAGAGGAGATGTCATAAATACCATATTCTTTAGCAGTTGGAAGCATAATGTATGCTATGGAATATATTATGCCAGATATTGCTCACTCAGTGGGTGTAGTGAGTCGTTTTCTCTATAACCTAGGAAAAAAACACTGGGAGACAATCTGATGGATTCTCAGGTACCTCAAGGGTATATCGAAGTTATGTCTGTTTTACGGGAGAGTTGATCCAATCTTGGAAGGTTATACAGACTCAGATATGGTCGGAGATCTTGATTGTAGAAAATTTACATTAGGTTTTCTCTACACTTTTGCAGGGGAAACTATGTTATGACAGTCAAGATTGCAGAGGTATATTGCATTATCCACAACAGATGCTGAGTATATTGTAGCAGCGGAAGCAGGAAAGGAAATATTGTGGTTAAAACATTTTCTCCAAGAATTATGGATCAAGCAGACAGAATATAAGATACATTGTGATAGCCAGAGTGCTCTGGACTTGAGCAAGAACTCAATGTATCATTCTCGGACGAAGCTGTTGGGGTTTTAAGGGGGAATATCGGTAACGCAGCGGAATCGCGGAAAATCAAAATTTTCCGATTTCAAAATTTTTTCTCGGATCAATCAAATAAACTTATTTATTTAATTATCCAATTATCAAATTCTGAAAAATTATACAAGAGATCAAATTTCTTGGTAATTATCGAATTGCCCCAAAACTTTGTAAATTGATCATTTTAGTCCAAAAGTTGTCAAATACAATTTTGGATGATTCTAAATCATTTCTAAAATATTTTTCAACACATCTAATGCATCAAAATCAGATTTCACACAAATCCCCAATTTTTGAGCAATTGCCGTGAGCACCCCAAAATTTCCAATTAATTGTAATTTGGTCCCTTTTTGTTCAAAACATGCCAAGATCAAATCCAATTAACCTAAAATTTTACATGCATCATATTCATACCATAATACATCACATATATGAAAATCCCCAAATTTGGAGTGGGTTATGAACCCTAATTTTTCAATTTCATCAAATTGTCTAATTTCACCAAATTTACAGAATCCAACACTTTAATTCATTCAATACTTCACCAATCTAGCCTCACCACTTTGAAACAACTCTAGAACAATTCTAGGTCACCAAGGAGTGGATTACTAACTCTAGAATGGCAGCTTTGATTTTCAAAGAATCAAAAGTAAGCTTTAAAACAAGTTTAAGCTCACTTACATGCATCAATCTTTCACACAAGTTCTCAACCAAATAAACACAAACTATAATAGAAGAAAGAATATCAAAGCAACACAAAATGATGCAAAGAATGTTAGAAACAATTTTCATGTTGAAAACTTTAAAGAAAAACTTACAAAACTCAATGATTTCCAAGCCTTTTCCTTTTGCCTTCAAGCTTTTCTCTCAACTTCTTTTATGTTTATTTTGTCTCAAATGAACTTTTTTTAAACCCTAAAAATGAAACAAAACAATATATACCTCACAAAAATATCCCTTGGCCGAAATTGGAAGCAAAATAAATAAAAATATCTATATATTTTTACTTTGTTTCATTTAAAGCTTTAATCAACTTGCATTTGCTTTTTATCATTACACTTTAATGATTCCAAACAAGTCAACAATGGCAACTAAAGCATTTCCAAAAATATCACAAACTTAGGATATTTATATTTTTAATTAATTTAATTATTTAACAATTAAATAATTAAATAATTATTTAAATACAAATATTTTAAATATATGTATAATATTTACTTTAAATATCCAAATACATATATATTTATGATATATGTCAAATATCACTATTTGACATTTAATTAATGTGTATTTAACAAAATCTATCATTAAGTACAAATACACAATAATTAAGAAATGACTATTAGGTCCATTTGCATGTATTTTTCGTTTAACCTTTAAACGACTTATAAATAATCAGTATTATTCATAAATGTTGTCATAGTGCTCTGCGAGTATATTTCATTAGTGAGACTCTCTAGATTCAGGTATATCCGTCACAAAATCCAATTTCGTGTCCATAATTTACTCACCCGTAAATTATGACGACCACAGATATACTAGCTGAATCATACATTAGTGAGACTTTCTAGATTCAGGTATATCCGTCACAAAATCCAATTTTGTGTTCATAATTTACCCACCCGTAAATTATGACGACCACAGATATACTAGCTGAATAATACAGGTCCATGTCATTGCATACATATAATCCATCCGTCACAGGTATCCGGATAATCCCAGAGATATAGATTTAAACGTCAAATCTCTATAGGTATTATCTCGTCGACGATTCTATTAGCAATCTATAAATAACATTCGGAACTCACTTCCGAAGTATACTGTGGCCATAGATTTAACTGATTGCTAATCACATATGGACTACCTATGCTCTGTACACAGAACTGACGGATCCTATCTTGATACACACATGATATCCTGAGGATCGGTCCACACCCAACGAACAGGCGGAGGTATGATCTAAATAGATCGGTGACGTGACTGCCATCTAAGTGTGGAGGATGTCTCATACATCCACAGTGGTATCTCAAGTCGAAGGACCATTATGCTACTCAACCCGAGAAGATTCATATTGACGTTGATGTACCATCCATTAAGAATCTTCGGTGAGTCGTTCAGTTTTTATCCACTATAAACACCTACACGTCTATACGAGTCTCCCCAGACTCATGATTCATTGGGATAAACCATCAGACCAAGTCTCGATATACGACATGTACTGGTCTCAACGGATTTGACTAACCGACCCGTGTTAGTGAATCTTGACCAGGAACTATATTTGATAATATACATTTAGCAGTGACACTTCCCAATGTCAATTACAAACTACCTTTGTAACTGTGTACTGCACTATATATTATCGGGTCTTTGTCTAATATATACATATCACTAAACCACATTTAGTTTCAATTTAATCGTAATCAGATCAAATACGTATATAAAAACAAGAGGTGCAACCATAAATAAGTAATATTATGGAAAAATGAGATGTTCGTATTCATGAATCATACATAAATACGGTCCGAATTGGCGCTCTGAGCACCAACCCCAACAGAAGCATGAGGTGATGGATCAACAACTGCCGAGACTAGTGAAGATCCACACAGATGAGAATCCATCCGACATGTTAACAAAAGTGGTTACCCATGACAAGGTAGAGTTGTGCAGAGACATATCCGGATTAGCTGTCAAATGACAATCGTTTCATATGCAGTTGGGGGAGAGAATTGAAGGATCCAACTACCCTCAATCTTTGTTCTTCATTGTCAAAGATTGATCCCCACCATTGCCACCATTTTCAAAGTTTGGTGCAACCACCAAAAATTACCAAAATAACTTTAGGTGGGAACTATTCATTTATTGACAATTTGAGCCAACATTTACTATAAATAAGGAGATAATTTGAGAGTTCAAATCATCCCAACAATTAAGCTTCATGTAAAGAAAGCTTAGAATTGAAAAGAGAGTGGGGTTTTTTTTTGTAGAGTATAAACATTTATAAATTCTGTTTTTATAGTAATAGAATTCGATTTTTTCTTATAAACACTCTTCAGTGACCAGAGAATCACAACATACACTCTTGGATTGCAGCAGTGCAATCAGGGTGGCTAGCATTATGGTTGAAAATGGCTAGCATTATGGTTGAATATGAGGAAGTTAGAGTCTCCATCGGAAGTCAAGGACGGATGGCACATAGAGTATTTCAACCATAATGCCAGCCACCTTGATTGCACTTTTGAAATAGTTGTTGCAGCAGTTACTGCTGTTTTCTTAATCTATCCAATTGGTCAAGGAAATTTTCCCGATGGTATCCCTATAGTAATCTTTGGTACGTTCAACTTCATGATTATATTCCAGGCCGAGCATAACATTTTTGTGCACACGGTTCCCTATTTAGTGCTATGCAAGGTTCCTTGATAACCTCTAGTTTGATTAGGAAAACAAAACAAAAAATGAATATGCTAATAAAGGTTATAGATTCAATCAAAAGGAAGAAACTTATAATATCATAATTACTCACGATTATTTTGACCAATTGATCTTTCAATATGTTAATTTCAACAAATCTAGTTCTTCACATTTCTTCCTAGCTATTTTGGTCAAAATTATTTACTTTTCCAAATAAAAAAAAATGGTCCCAAAATTCGAGACCAAAAAAATCTCAAATCTCATACGAGATTAGGATTTTTTTAACCCATCCCGACTGATTGTGATCACATTTTTCAATAAGCACAAACTTCACTAAAATCATGACACAAAATAACTATCGACAACGAAGAGAATGTTCAATTCATTTAGAATTACATAGTAATATTTACTGAGCAGCAAGCAGTAGTTTACAGAAAAATTATTGACACCATATGTACAAAGATTGAAGGTTGAAAAATGGTTTAAGATTGCACCCAATATAATATTGAGTGCATTATAGAAGGGGTTTTCTTTTCTTCTTTTTTGGAAAAAAAAAAATCTCACACAGATTGATTGAACGAAAGTAGGCCAGAAGTGCAATCAGGGTGGCTAGCATTATGCTTGAAAATGGCTCAACAACTATTTCAAAACTTAACTGCTTGATAACCCACCTTACCATCGTCTTTCCGCAGTTCATCCAACAATTTTGTCTGGTGAAACAGGCTCTTTCGATGGAAAATACCTCACCCTCTGCCTCCCTCCCATTCCGGGATTCTTCCAATAGAAGACAAAACTTTCAAATAAACTCGCTCGAGTCATTTAAGTTGATGATCTCCGCCATTGCTTCTTCCCTTTCTTCTGATGCAACTTGAATAGGCTCCAGCTCTTTCTTCGTTTGGATGTTTCACAAAAGAGCCCAGAGGCTAAAGCCTGCTGAAGCCACTGCCCAAATTGTTCCTCGTCATCATCCATCATCTCAGCATCCAAATCCCAAGGAAATCTGCTTGAATAGGATCGTTGCGTCTTTCCTAAACCAACCATGTTTATATGGAAGCTTGGTCGATGTGTGTTAGGTCGACAAGCCATGCCCTGCAAATAATTTCAGGTCAAGAGTTACATACAACAGGTGAAATCTAATAAACTTTTCATCGCAATGATCATTTTCAGTCATGATAAAGTTTTTTTTTTTTTTTTTTTTTTTTTGAAATCGTTGGAAACCCCGCCACCAAACCACCCATTCTGGGCCGCGGCGCAGGTAAAACCCCCGGCTGCCCCAGGTTCTTACAAGAAGTTGCACCCCCTTGATTCGAACCCAGAACCTCAAGGTGAGATTCTGGACCCTTCACCACCAAGCCACACCCCTTGGGGGCGTCATGATAAAGTTGAAGACACTAACATCATATAATGCTGCGGGGAAGAAGGGGTTAACAGCTACTAACCATATTCAAAGTACTGAGGATTTATTTTCCATTTTCTATGAGACAAACGGCCAAAGTTCCACTTATTATTTCAAACAAGTTCATAGAAGTACCATATCTTGGGACAGCACCATAGAAACAGTTACAACGATTTGGCAATTCCAATAGCTTTCTTATATTCTATTATTCTTTTCTCTTCTAGCAAGAAAACAGACATTATGATTTACGACCTCATTATATTTTGCATATGCATAGATAATTCGATTCGTCATAAAAAGCATGTGCATATATAACTACTCATGCTTCTCTTCCCTTTCTATTAAACCATGTGGGTGTAGCTGCACCTTTGCCATTAAAATTGATTTTAATGGGAATGACAACTAGTTCAACAACATGATTCCTGAGTATATGCTCTGCAGCCTGCTATCTCGAATCAGCCTTATTAGATTCAAGTTCCTGCCCTGTTCATGACTTCAATTGTTTTTTTCCCCCAATTTTTCCTCGTCTTGGTTGGTAAAATAGAACTTACACAGCAAGGCTTCTAACATTATCTCATACAAATCAAATAGGAAATGCAAGGTTATTAAACACATTTGAATAAACCACTACCTGGCAAATTGCCCATTCCGACGCATCAAAGATTTTGCTTTCAGCACAAACAAAAGCTCGAGGTATCTCAACCTGAAGTCAGGAAATCAAATAGCTAAGCATGATGATAAATCCAAACCAACACATGAACTGGAATAGGAATTGACACATATCCTCACGATACTTGTTGTTAGAAAGCAGATAGTATTATAAAAAGATTAAATAACAATACCAAGGATAATAGAAAAAAACAGAGGAATGTTCACTCCACTCTTGAGTAGCTTCCCATAAAAGCTGAGTATAAAATTTAAGAGATCTCTATGGAGAATGTTGGACTCAAAACAATGAAAAAAACCCATACATGTAATGGAGATAAATATTTCAAAAGGCATACACTTTTCAGTTTTCACATTAACACATTTCGTCTTAATACACATTAAAATAAACTCATTTCATATCTGTTTCTAAAACTTTGCAATAAGAAACATGAAAGATGCACGCCTTGATACAAAATACAGGAAATGCATGGTCAGGAAACAACACCTTGATACAAAATACAGGAAATACACAGTCTGGAAACAATATTTGACAAAGAGCTTTTATTCCTTTTCCTATTTTAAAACCTCACCTTAACCAGTTTTCATCCAGCTTCATTCAGATATGGTCATGGGTTAAGTTTATATTTGCGGGCCTTTTCATTTCTAATTTTGTCATGTTTAGGCCTGTACTTTAAATAGATATATAAATTGGTATAAGTGCTTTTCTTTAAAAGAGTGTACCTTTTGTGGCCTATCAAAGACCAAAGAGCCTCTGTATTCAACCCATCCATCCCCATCTTTTGCTTGATGATATTGACAGCAATCCTGAAGCCAAAATCACTCTAACTTGTATAAAAAATATAACAGCAGAAAATACTGAAAAGCAGAATCAGAAAGACTAACCTGACACCATCTTGCCTTGGCTTTACTCCTTTTGGTGCAGACCCATATATGTGCATTGCCACACTTAGTGCACTGGATGCGCCTCGACTCCTCAGCACAATAATCCGGCACATCCTGCTTGAAGTAAGGTTCAGTTGAAGAAAACCTTCTAAATGTTCTTATGAGTCATAATCAGATAATCAACTCAACAATGTGAATTGGCTCAAACTCAGAGAGAGAAAATACACACAGAATATGTATAAATTTTCCACTAAACGTTTGGCGGCATGTGTGAGAAGGAATCGGATTTCATTTGAAGAAGACAGCTATAACTACTTGGACCATTCTTGCCCTACTTTTCCATTACTAATTGCCACTAATCTACCAAAACCCTAATTTGTAAATCAATGTTCTTGCTGATAATATGTGAAATCAGGGAGCAGATTCCTGAAAACTCAGACCTCCCATAAAGAGAAGAGCAGAAAACTAGAATTGTGAAACCCAAATCAATACTGTGATTTGAAGAACAAGAATGCACAAATTTTCAGTCCATTGTAAACATGAATATCTTTTTTCCTCTTCCATGAATTCCATGCAGAGATAAAATTATAAGATAAATATTCTGGAGCTTGAAAATAAATTTAAAAAGACACCTATAAAATTTTAAAAAAGAAAAAAGATGTAAAGGATTACCTGACGTGAAGCACCATATGACTTCTGACAGACACTTCTAGTCCTAGATTCTTCCTTTCTCAGTTGATCATCATAATCTCTCTTCTTTGTCAAGTCAGAAAGAACCTGCAAATTTACACCCCATTGTGAGTGGCAGAAAGGGCCAGAACCACCCCATGCTTCTCATAAGTGAGATTTCACATTATCCATAGAAGATGTCAACCAAAAATTTTGGCTTGAATACCTCATAAGCACATTGTAGTTTCTTGAATGATTCACTAGCCAAAGGACTTCCCATATTTTTATCAGGATGGACAAGCATGGCCTGAAAAAGTAAAATTGATAGAAATCAGTAAGAGCAAATCCATGAAGGTTTCTCACATTAAGGACAGCTTTCGTGGCAACTAACAACAAACAGTGTGATTTCATTCCACAGGATAACCAATGCTGGTTAATTATTCAATTATGTTCAAGCTTAAACTTTTGGGTCAAGCAGTAACTTAACTTGGTAACAAAGCTAGTTTGACAAAGTGTTCTAGTATTCCAATCCTCGTTAATAGTTATATTAATTGGATTAACACAAGTTTATTTGTTTGTTATTATGTTTCGTCCATGTGCCTTCCATGTGACTGTGAGGAAGGCATGCTAGAGCTTAAGCTTTTTTGGATCAAAAGATAAGCTAGAACATTTTAAACATTAGAAGGCATTTCATCTCTTCCAGAAGCACGACAACTATAAATAAATAAATAAATTTAGATGGAAGCCAGAGTTATAGTTATAGCCTACTTCAATTTTTTTAACAGGAGCAACTTTCCCTAGCAAAGCTACTCCAAGAGCAATGAACAAAGTCAAATTTCAAAATGAGCAATAGAAATCAGAACAAGTTAACTAATACAGAAAGATAGATGAATACGCCTGTGTCAAATATACCTTCTTTCGGTATTCCTTTTTCAAAAATGCGGCATCAACTTTTTTGTGGCGAGGAAACTCCAGTGTTTCATAATGATCCATACAATTTAGTATCCTTTTCATCTCATCGACTGAACTTGTTTCTTCTTTAACAACCTTGCTACTAGAAGACTCTTTTTGGTTATTAATAACAGAAGAAGTAGCTGCTGACTTGTCGGATGATTTGCATGACTGCGCCCTTTCGGGTTCCTCAGAAGGAATAGAGTATTCACATCCTCCGGAAAAATCATCTTCGGTGACTGTTTCTGATTCTTTCTGCTCTTCAAAGTGTTTGTTTTCAGTCACTTTGTCACACAATTGAAGCAAATAATTTAATAAATCATTGGAGAGAAATGCAAGGTTTATTGAGAGGAAGACGCCAAACCATCCAACCCGAACTTTGACGCAATAAAGAGCATAAAAAGTCGCCATTAGTACGACCAGCCGAGCATGATTTAGGGAAAATAGAGAGCCTGCATTTACATAGGAACGAGAAAATATTGGTTAAATCTAAAGAAATTAAGCACAAGAACAACGGAGTAGCCACATGAACAAGCCTCAGTTTGTCAAGACAACTATATAAAATTTATTTTGCCCCAACAAAATATTTGAGATAACTATTACCGAATATCTATCTGTTAACAATAGCAACAAACACATGCAAAATCTTCATCAGGGGACAAGGCCTCTGCTCATGCCTATACATGTATGCAAACACGTCATACGCAAAACAAAAAGGTCAAGTTTAAAATGCTTTCTTTGCACGAAGTTTTGGAATAAAATTGTAACAACTGTTATTGTCTTGGTATCTCTCTTACAAACTGAAGGTTTTCACCATGTTCATCCGCATATAAAGACCTATGAATCTTTTATATTAAAATCAAAATATTGTGAAATACTGCTCAGTGTTGTTAGAGGCGAGAGGTGCACCGAGACAATAAGAGACTGAAATACAAGGCGCTAGGCAAGACGCGAGAGGCTCGCGGCGTAAAAATAAAATAAATAGATAATATGAACTTACAATGATAAAATATAATAAATAAATAATAATATTTTGATACTTAGACTATTATCCTATTAATTCTAATTGTCCAATTCATTAAACATCACAAAAAAAATGCATAGTTCAAATCAAATTTTATTAGGATTTCAAAATAATAAGTTTTCAAATGTAATTATCGAAGCATTATAATCTTAACTTCTATGTTAAGACACTTCTAAATGCTCCCAATTAAAAGGTCATTACATTATATCATTGTAGTTAATTTTTTTCAAGAATTACTTTTATTGTTAATTTAATAATATTGTACAAGTGTGTTGTGAAATTTGAGACATATTGCCGAAAATAATATCTTTACACACTGCACAAAATACTATTTTTAATTAAAATAATAAATTAACAACTTTTTAGTTCTATGACATGTTTAGATCTTTTTTTCTTTCTAAGCAAAAAAGCTTGCCACATGTCAAATTTAAAGTTTAAAACTTTACAAAAGCCGACACTTAATTAAAGTCAGGCTATTTCCCACCAAAACCTCATCTCTCTCTAAATCTCACACTATCTACTCACCAATGTTTAAAAATACGGGGCGGCGCCTCGAGGCGGCCGGCCATTGAGGCGCGAGGCGGACCTCCTCGAGGCGGTGAGGCGGGCGCCTCGATCCGAAAATCGGAAAAACAATCCAAAATACATTCATTTCTTCATAATTCATAGTATGTTCAAAAAACTATTGATAAGTAATCCAAAATACATTACTTTCTTCATAATTCATAGTATGTTCAAAAAATTATTGATAAATAATCCCTAAATAAGCTATCATTAGTGTTTAGCGGCATGAAGCTTGGGTCAAAATCTATGTCATCATCAGATGGGTTATCATCCAAAGAACCTCCTTCACTTGTATTGTCTTCATCCACTAATTGTGGAGCTTTCCCTTTCCCAAACAAATAACATAAAGTCGTATTATTTTTTAATTTGATTATATAAATTGCATTATTTGTACAAGATTAACTTACTTTGGTCTCTGCTCCTTTTTTGTGCAAGTGCTCTACTGCCACTCAGTTGTTCAATGGAACGACGACGTTTTGGAAGCCCAAAACGTCGTCGTTTCATTTTAGAAAATTTAAAAAAAAAAAAAAACCTTTGCTGGTGAGGCGGCCGCCTCAGGTCGCCTCACCCCGATTATGCGTGAGGCGGCCGCCTCACCAGCAGAGAGGCGGGCGCCTCAGAAAAACCGCATAATGCGGCCGCCTCGAGGCGCCGTCGCCGCTAGGCGGCCGCCTCAACCGTTTTTTTAAACACTGCTACTCACACATTACTATATTAAAAAAAATCCCAACACTATTCCTCTTCTTTCTCAAGTTCAAAGCTCATTTTTCTTCTTTTAAAAATCAAAAAATGCTATTTATTTTGTCTCATGGCTGAAACAAAAAATGGCATCAACGCAGCCTCGCTCTCTGTCGCCTTGCCTCGCCTAGCTGCGCCTCTGTCGCCTCTGTTCGCCTCACTGCGCCTCGTCGACGTCACCTCGCCTCAGGTGTCAGGAGGCGCTTTGCCGAACGCCTCGGGCGCTTCTCGCCTCGAGGCGCGCCTCACGTCGCCTCTAACAACCATAATACTGCTCATGGAGGAAAAGATAGAAATAAAACAAGTGCTAGTAAGAAACATATGATTTGGATTGATAGTTGATTTACCATCAATTACAAAAAGAATGCAGTTATTGTTTAAGAAAACTTTGTTTTTACCTAGTATGCGCACCTACTTCACATGCTATACAGCAAATGCAATAGCTAAAACATCCTCATGAGTCATGACATTTTAGTAAACAATAATATTAGGCACAAAATATATAAAAGCATAGCACATCATGTTAAAATTAAAATAACAAAGTCCAAGGGCCAAGAGACCTAGCCATACCTCCAACTATAAACAATGTTCCAATTATCCAAAAGTTAGCAAACATCCATAAAACTAAAATTGCACACAGCCCTACAATAAAAAGCCCAGGAGTGTAACCCAAGTACTGAACAGTGGCTCCAGCAGCTCCCTGAATCATACGAAGTAAACATTAGTTGTATTATTAACACAGGACACTTTAAAAGGCAAGATTTTTAATTTGATGGGAGCAACTGAGTTAAGAATTTGCAACTTTAAGTGTAGTCAAGTCATCATGAAACCACAATCATCATCTCTTAGATGTTAGAAGTTTTCACTTTGATATTAAGTTTAATCTTGATCAAAAGAAATAAATCCTAACAGTCCAAATATTAAATACATGAAAATGTTCAAGGTGAGAGGTGAAAAAGCAGACATATATGAGAAGTTTGCAAGCATGAAAGAAGGCACAGTTTTGAGAAATAGAACACTAAGTTGGGGATTTTGTTTAAAAATTACTAAAAAAGTAGAGGTCGAAAATGGAGTAAAATGAAATATCACTCAATTAAAGCAAATAGAGAAGTTTAACCTTTGAATTCAAGAATGTTTCTGCTTCATTTATTTCATAACTTGAAGGCTTTCAAGAAAAATGCTTGAAGGATATAAAACAGTTATTATGGATAAATTATTTTAAATCTCCACATAAAAAATTTAACATCCTTAAACAGTGTCAAGGATCTCATAGGATTAAGCTAGCATGTTTCGACAAAAAAGAAGGCAATGAGAAAAACAATAACCAATGAACAGTTCCCTGAAATATGTCGAAGGGTACAATGAACGCCTAACTGAAAGACAATATATAGGGTTTAATCAACTTTACAACAGCTTAACCTGATTTTCCAATCCACTTAACTTAGGATATTAAATTTCTAAAACAACAACTCCTGTTATGACATTATGATATCAAAACCCACACTATTATTTATTGACACATCTGTGACAAGTCAATATATATCCATCCAAAACTAACCATAAGGCTAAAAAAAACATAACAAAAGGAAACTAATCAAACCAAACAAAGCTTTTTCCCATTAGGTAGGCTACATGGATATTTTGATGCCGTTGTGCTCTATCTAAAATCATTGTTTCATTATGCTCAATAAAATCTAGGTCTCTTTTTTATGGTTTCTATCCATGTCAACATAGATCTTCCAGACCTTACTTGACAGATGACAACACAAAAAAAATACAAGGTTTCAAGCCCCACAATGACAACCCTAATGCATATCTACCACTTTTCCCGACTCAAGTTAAAGATAGGTTGTTAACTTGTGGGTTCAAACCAACAAAATGATGACGATGATGATCATCATAATAATAATAGAAGCTTCTCTTACTTATGTAACAACAAATATTGCTCATCACATTAAATTCTTTACATTTTCTGTCTCCACAAATATGTTTCCTATAAGTCAACCTAACTGGCTGACAATTTGACATTACTCCACCAGTACATTAACACTCATGACCTAAAAGTAACCAAAAATTGGAAAATTCAAACATCTTATCAAAATGGTACTATTCATGCAAAATCAAGAGAAAAGAAATGTGAATACATACCATAGAGAGGAGCACATAAAGCAAGCAAGACATAGAAGTGAGACTAAGAAAGCAGCTCCAGATTATAACAAACAAAGAAGACGAACCCAGTTTGATCATCGACTTAAATCCCCTTACAAGGCAGTCTTTCCAATGAACTAAAAGCAAACACAAAAGCATCCCCAATTTGGCGCACCCAGTGCAAACCATCGGCCAATGCCGCTCTATTAACACCCCCATTTTGTCCCGAAAGCACCCCAACCATGTTCGCGCCCGCGAGAACACATGCTTCTGGGATTGCAGCCATTTCCACCCTTGCTTCACCAGCCCAATATCCCCCATCTCAGTAACAGTACCTAACAGAATCTACTAGCTAGCAGCTACAAACAGAAATTTATAGGAGTTGCTAACGACAACCATCAATATGAATCCGAAAAAGCTGAGGATTATTAAGCAAATTCAATAGCAGATCAAGAATACTAAAACTACCCATAGTGATTAGTGAAACCTGAGCTTGATCCGAGTGAACTGAAATTAATCAAAATGTCCCAGTCCCATGTGTTTAACTGCGCAGTGAAGCTGCAGAGCATGTGAAGGCATTAAATAGAGTCACGTGTAACACGAAATTGCTTCACTTATACGTTTTCAGAAAAAGCAAAAAAACTTTAAAAAATAAAAAGAGAATAAAACAAAATATTCTCCAATTTTCAGATTAATGAGTCTTCTCTTTTAGACCCACTCAAATCTGAAACCACCCATTTGAAGATAGAACCAGCTTGTGGTATATGATCAACAAACAGATCGATTTCGTTGAACTTGATTGCAAGGGGGAAGGAGAGAAGAGCTAATAAAAAAAACCTAGCTTTTGTTTTTTTTCCCTTTTTTCCCCTTGTGTTTGTCGTGTGAAGGGAGAGAAGCTCGGGATAAATAGAGTTAAAAACAAAAAGTGCAAAAAGTTTTTCTTAAAGAGACAGACAGGAGTGAGTGAGTGACGAGTTGTTGGAGGGGAAAGAGAATTTTAATTTGTGGATTAGGGTTTCGATAATTGGAATTGCGAATTTATTCTACGGAATAAATTCGCAAAATGTATTTTTCAAAAGGAATTTATTCTACTAGGAACCGCTGTTTTTTTTTAAAATAAAATAAAATAAAATTTATTTCTGTCTTTTGTAGTTACTACTAGATAGGATGAACATACCTAAATTTTTAGAATTATGACTTATTTTATTAAATAAGGTATTTTAACTATCAGTTCCGATATGATTCCGGTTCCGTTTCAGAGTATCTTATTTTAGACCCAATACATTAATATTGGAAAAAAAAATTAATGTTTTATTTTACTTTATTTATTTATTGTTAGAAATGTTAAGTATATATGAATGAGATATTTTGATCGTTGGAAATAAGTAATACAATACTTTTGATAATGGTGTTTGTGAATTTGAAGTTAATCAATGTTATAAAAAATTCAATTAAAATTTTATATATTTTTTATTTCAAGCGGCAAAGTGGAAGGATATTATTTGTTCGAAACATATTAAAGTCAATATTCATAAAAATTTTCAATATGATTTTGTATTTCAGTTGTGGTCTTTGAATTATGAATATTAAATGTGGAACCTGAAATAATATTCATGAACATGTTTAGTGTTTACTCTAATAGGTGTGGGCTTTGTAAAAAAACTTACTCCAAAGTATGAGAATCTTCACACAAGCTTTAAGAGAATAAGCATGTCTTGATCGGTAAGGAAAATCCTTTAAATGAAAAACTTGGTTCCAAAATCGGTTCTAATTTTCGATTCCACGGGTAGGTTCTGGTTCCTTAAAGTGTAAAATCAAAACCGTAACCTATTTTTTCAGTTCCACATTTTTGGAACTGAAACCTATCTTAAAATAATCGGTTCCGGTTCCGATTCCAGAACCTAATTTTTGGTTCAGTTCCAAGAGGTTCCTGGTCTACCGGGAACCGTTGAACACCCTTAATTAGATGTAAAATGGTTATCTCTCTCTTATTCTATTTTTATGAGTGTTTTCAAAATCAGACCAATGATTGAACCGACGATCTAAAAGGTTCAATAGATGAATAGTTCAATCAGTTGAATAGTTCTAAAAAATCGACAGAACCAGCCTACGTCATAAATAATTTTATTTAATTAAAAATTATAAAAATTATTAATTTTTATTTTTAAAAAAAATAATAAAAAAGAAAATTTTAAACTGGTCCAGTCCAGTTCTCCGGTTTTGATCGATTTTTTCGAATCGGACACACGACCGATTCCCGATTCAACCGATCGAACCAGTCAGTCCGGTCCAATTTTAAAACTATGGTTTTTACTTGGTAGTTGATAGTTTAGTTTCCAATTTTTTTTCTTATTTCTTTCTTTTTAAAAAAAAAAAAAAGAAAGTGATTTGGGGTAATTTTTTTATGGAGAAAAAGTAATTGTATTAGGGTTGTTAGAAAATTATGAAGAAATTCAGGATCTCGTATCGTTCGGTATGAAAATTCTAAAGAGAAATAATTCCGAATAAAAAATCGATTCGGAATTGAGATGATTTTTCGTTTTGAATAAAAATTCGATATGAAATTTTAGACGAAAATCGTTCCGAAATGAGGTTTTAGTTATGAATTTGAATTTCAAAATTCTTTCGAGGCCAATTATTGATTTCAGTCATCCACCTGACAACAAAGCCTGCAAGGAAGCGTTTTGGGGTTTACATACAGCTTAATGGATCGGGTTGAATACTAAATATTTTAGAAAATTAATAAAAATTTTAGAAAAATAATAAATTTCTATAGGGTCGGGTCAGGTTGGGTCAAGGGATCAAACCCGTTGCCTAACCCGAAAATTTCGGGTCGAGTCGAAATTTTGCAAATTTTTTTATGAACCCACGTGGGTCGGGTTGGGTCACATCACGGGTTGACCCGACCCTATGAACACCCCTAACATATAGTACAAATATAATTGCAAAGCTTCATCTGATAGTCAAATAAATAATTCAACTGGCTTCAGAGTTGAACCAATATATAACTACGGATCACAACGATTGTACGAGAATGTCAATCTATGTACCCGTTTCATTAATAAATGAGTACGAAAATTATCAATTTATTAGTCTCTAGCATACTGGGCCCCCGCGGGTCCCAAAGATTTTATCTCTATTTTGTATAGAGATGTGAATACTAGTACCTGACTAGTCCAATTAACGGACATAAAAAAATTATCCCCTTATTCGTCCTTAATATATCGAGACCCCACAAATTTCATCTCCACGTAGATTTTTACCATCTTTATGTATAACTTACAATACGATTTTCATTCACTAAAGAATCATCTTAATTAAAAAAAGGGTAAAATTATCACCATTAGAGTTTAAATGCTGAGAGCATATCAGAGGAAATTTTCAAGTCAAATCCACTCTTAGTAACTTTATCCCTAATTAATGAAAATTAATTCTGGAACAAATTAAACGAAATATTGTTAACTAATGTGTTAATCATTTTTAATGTAGTGATATTTTGTCAATATGCATTTGTATCTAAAATACAATTAAAAAAATATTTAACATTATTTATAATTAAAAAAATAATGCACATTTTTATTAGTTGTTTCTATTATTGTTACATTCAAATACATGTACTTAATAACTACATTTATGTTTAGTAGCATATAATAAAGCTATATACTTTATACTTTAATTGTAAGCATCTACCTACTTAATATTAAAAGTATGTTTTTAAGATAATGTCTTCCACTCTACTTTCTTTTCACCCTACCAAATCTATTTGGAGTGAACAAGTATTTATGTTACAATCTAGCACTTTCAATAAATTTTATTAACAATTTAGATTTTTTTTAATTAATTTATAAGAGATATTTTAAAAAAATTTCAGATTAAACGGGGATAACTGCTCCCATTGACATGTATGTGGCTCCGATACTGTAAACCATGAAGAAGTACAAAAAAAAAAAAAAAAATTACAAGAATGCACAACTTACATGGGATAACAAAGCCTAAAAAACTCCAAATGAAGAAACAAATTAGTGACTTTTTTGTCCTCTCTCTTACTGAATTGATGTTCAAGTGCTGCTATCATATGATACTGTAATGGTTGTAGTAGCAGCACTTGTGGCACCAGATGACAAGCTTGAGTTGTCAGGATTATCTGGGCTATTGTAAGAAGATGAACTCTTTGTTTCCAACTTGGAGTTCTGGGGACCTCTTACTTTGAGGTCCATGAAATCAGATATTAAACCTGGCTTTGTTATTTTTTCGCCATCTATGTCTTTCTCACCGCTTAGCATCTTGAATATAGTTGACATGGATGGCCTGAGCTTCGGAGAGTCTTGAGTGCAGAGAAGACCGATCTTTAGGAATCTACAAGCCTCCTCAGCATCAAAATCACCGTTCAATGACGTATCTACTAGCACTACCAACTCCCTTCGCTCGTATAAATCCCATGTCTGCAGCAGGAGAATCAGCATGTTATGAGCAATGCATAATCACGTATTTGCAGTTTTTCAAAAATAATCCATCTCAATATGACCACAGTTTGAAGAAAGGTTATGAAAAAGAAACCAATGTAAGTTTTACATATCAAGTAATTGTGAAGCCACCTGGTTAACTTTAGACCAGTGAGAAAAGCCAAACATTTTCTTTAATGTACACGAATTCGCGATTAATTCCTCTGCCAGAGAAATTCAATGTCCATATGTACAAAATCTACAGACACTTATTGTGATACATAGTGTGATTAAAGCCCAAGAGAGCTAAATATTTTCACTCTATTTCTCTTTAGTAAACAGTCATATAACAAGGATTGTTTTAAGTTTTTGGACCATGTACTAAGAGTCCTCAAATGCTTTGACAGTAGAACTTATAAGTGAGACTAAATATTAAATGAAACAGAAACAAGCTGCTTTTGAAAGAGGTAATTCTTTTGTTGTACCAATGAAATCGGACGTAGCTGTGTAGGATTAGATTATCTTAAAGTCAAGAACTAATTGTGATAGTTAAAAATAAGCCTGTGCCATGCTCTATAATTGTGAGCTAATCGTGTTCTTCATGGTTATTTATTCCAGGATTCTATCACAGAATTCATGAGAATTTCAGGAAAAAAAATTGCAGCAAAAATGACCCATGACCAGGATGTCCTGGTTGATTACTTAACTCACAGACCAAATCAATGTTTTAGTTCAAAATTCAGACAATACTTGTGATAAGTAAAATCCATACCCGTTCTAAAAGAAATTGCTCTTCCACAGGCAACCGCGTATTTGTGTTACATCTCCCGGTGACTATTTCCAAAAGGAGTACACCAAAACTGTAAATATCTGCTTTCCGTGTCAATTGCCCTCTTATTGCATACTCTGGTGCTAGATAACCTCTGAAACAACAAACAAAAGGTAAGTAATGAAAGTAATATTTGTTGAAATTGAAAATGAAAATGATTAAATGAACATGAAAGTTTTCCATTATACCAAGACAATTAATTTCAAACACTTTCAAACAGGGCAGATGTTGCAGATAAAGATACTAATACACTTGTTCAAGCAACAGCCTTATTTAACGGTAGTAGTTGTTATACCAACACTGAAAATAAGGAAACTGCAAAGATGGAACTTACAATGTTCCAGCCACACGAGTGCTAACATGAGTCATATTGGGTGGGATAAGCTTCGCAAGACCAAAATCTGAAATTTTAGGAGTCAGATCTTTGTCAAGAAGAATATTGCTTGGTTTTATATCTCTGTGAATAATGTGTGGTCGTACTTCCTCATGAAGGAATGCCAGCCCACATGCAATCCCTATGCAAATTCGAGATCTTGTCTGCCAACTAAACTGGATGTTACTCTTACTGTGGCCACCGCCTAAAATTGAAATGTTTCTAGAGCACTTAAGTTGAAAGGAATAATAATGTTACTGATTTCGCATTAAGATTACATCAATACCAATAACTAATTAAAGAAATTACCAATAAGTGTTTGTTCTAGGCTATTATTCTCAAGATAGTTGTAAACTAAGATTCTGTGATTGCCTTCCACGCAGCAGCCATAGAGCTTTACTAAGTTTTCATGCTCTATTTCTGAAATTACAGTAATCTCTGTCAAGAATTCCTTAACACCTTGTCTTGATTCAGCTGAGAGTACTTTTATAGCAGCTGTTGTTCCATCTTTAAGCCGTCCCTGGATCATCCAACAATTTTTTAAAAGCCATGTTACACGCAGTTGATAAACTAAAATGTATGCATAGATTAGATATATTGAAACAGCAAAACATGTTTTTACCTTGTACACAGAACCAAAACCACCCTCCCCAATTTTATTGGACGGACTAAAATCATCAGTCGCAATACTTAATTCTTTGTAAGTGTACAGTTTAGCATGAATGCCTGAAAATTCTGTCAACAGATAAATCTGATTAACAACAGCTTTCTATTGGTATAATATTCGCGGCAAGTATAACAAAAGAGAACCTTGTTTCAGTTAAATGATAAACTTGTCTTCAGCAAGTGTTGAAATTTACCTTCATCAATTTCAGGAAATTGGTGTCTTGAGGAGTCCCTCCTAACAAATAGGAAAGAGAAACAAGGCATAACTGTTTAATTTACAAAGTGACCAGCTTATCTACACAAATACTCAACTGATCACTCTTTGAATAAAACCACTTCCACAACCTGTAAAACTGAAACATTGCAAAAATAAATGTCATACTAAGTAAATAACTTTTTAAGATAATTCAAAATCATCCACAAAGATAGAAGCTTCAAGTAATTAATCAAACAAGAATGGGGAATAACTTTTATAGCATGCACATATACCATACTACTAAATATTTGGGACAAATGAAGGCGTGCTCTTCTATAAATATCAAATTTTCAACAGGAAAACTGTCCAACAATCATAGCTTATGAAGAAACCTCCACTAGGCTTGACGGAGTGATTTTCAATCAGTTTTTTTTTTTTTTTTTTTTAACTTACCATCCGAGTTCAAATTGAATTTCAACTTTGACCACCTGCCTTTTAGAACAATTTTTCATCAATAGCAATGCTTATTAGGTTTATACTTAATAGCCAAATACACTCAAACATGCAAGCTCACATGTTATGTGGATCCAAACACAAATGCCTCCTGACCCAAATTACTAAATCAGGTATAAATGCAGAATGAAGAGACATGGAGATCAGGGTAGCCATTGGGTCAGCCCGGCCCCAAATTTTTTTTATTAGAGGCCTCAAGATATAAAAATTACATTAGACCCTGAAGATAACAGGGCCATCTACACAAGAGATCGGTTGGTATCTCCAAATTTATGTCAAAATCAAAATTTAATGCCTCAAATTTAAGAAAAGTTAATAGAAACTCGTTTAATATAAAAATTACATTGGACCCCGAAGATAACATGGCCATCCGAGGGCCGTCTACATAAGAGGTCGGTTGGTATCTCCAAATTTATGTCAAAATCAAAATTTGACGTCTCAAATCTAAGAAAAGTTAATAGAAACTCATTTAATGCTGCAAAATTCATGGCCGCCCCAGATGGAGATTCAAATTCAAACACATAATCTATTGTTCTTGCTCAATGGGAATTTTCAAACGTCTCCCACTTTTACAAGTTAACTTGTAAATGGAAGAAACAGAACCCCAGTTCAATATAAAAAGCAGTGACCCATTTGTAAGCAAGGAGAGTGAAATTCACTAGTTGATTATTAAAACATAATCAGACATGGACACATGGGCAAATAAGGTTACCAAAACAGCTACAGAAACTAAAAAGAAAACTAGAAGCATAACAAACAGAACTGAAGTTACCTGAAAAGCTGATGAGAAAGAAAGAGAAGCACAAGAAGAAGAAGGATGCGCAGGTTAAGAGAGTTGTGAGAGCGCAGGTTAAGTGATCGGAGATGTACGCTCTTTGAATAGAGGCAGGGTGGCGCGTAAATATCAAAAAGTCAAGTGTTGTGTCTCTTGACCAATTCATTGAATCCGCCATGGGCCCACTGCCCATGTCCACCTGCATTATTCGTCTGCCATGTAACTTTATTTTTTTATTTTTCCATTTTTATTATATTGAAAAATATATTAAATTTGATTGAAAAATATATCAAATATTAGATATAAATTTATATGATAAGTTATTTGTTATATTTTTTAATATTTAGGTACATTGTTGAAAAAAATTCAAAATTTATATATTTTCGATAATGTGTCAAATATTGAGTATATGATTGATAAACTTTTTAATGTAATTTATATGGAGATTTTTTTTTTTTTTTTTTGCAAAGAAAAATATTTATTTCATTAAAAACAAATAGTTCAATAATACATATGGATAGTAGAAAATCTCGAATTCTGGTCGGGATTCGAGATTGCATATGGAAGGATGAAAAATAGGATCAGGATTTAGGATGACCTTTTTTTTTTAATCTTGAATCCTGATTTTCGAATAACAAATCTTGAAATTTGATTGAGATTCGGAAACTCAAACTGTTTGATCTGAGATTTGGAATAATTTTCGTTCCGATTCAAGATTTAATAGGGATTCGAGATGATTTTTCGTTCAAAATCTATAATCGAGTGGATATCGGAATTCAAAAATATCGGCACATACTTGCTGATTGCCATCTCTAATAACAACAAATTAGAAAGGATGACTTTCAAAATTTTGTTCTTTAAATTAGGAAAATTACTTTAAATAATCTAAATTAATTAAGAAGTTATATGGATTTTATTATTCATTTTGCAATTATTTGACAAGTTGACATTAATAAACTGAATATTTTAGAGTTGAAGGTTGAAAGCCACAATCAAACCACCACGTTTTGGTCAATTTATACGCGGAACGTGAGAGAGTGACCAAAATTGTGTTCACTTTAGAGTCCAAGAAAGGCTGCCTTAAAATAACATGAGAAAAAGGGCGCTTTGAATTTAATTGAAATTGAAAGAGGTTTGAGTTTCATCATTACCAATCTTTTTAACATAATTAAAATATGATAATTAATTGCCAATGTTAAAAACAACACTTTTTTTTTTTTTAATTTACAAAAAAGACTTTAAGAAGAGTTAATGTTATAGAACTTGGATATTAAACTTATGTTTATTTTGAATAGAATCGAGATTATAGTGAAATTAGTGCATGAGTTGTTTTAAGTAAAAGAAAATTTTGTAATTTTACATGTTAATGTGAGAGTATTTGAAATTTTTTTCCATGTAAAATATAAATAAATATGTGCATATATAAAATCATTATTAAGTGAGGGAGTGCATATTTTGTAATATATATACTAGATATTGCCCATACCTACGATACAGTGTTACAAAATTTATCGCATGATTTACAATTATCATTTTCAGAGATATTATATAATAAAAGGATTATATTCTTTGATTTGTTCAACAACCTACAATTGCCATTTTCAGAGAGATTTTATAATGAAAAAATTTTGTTCTTTGATTTGTTTGATAACCTACAATTGCCATTTTCAGAGAGATTCTATAATGAAAGGATTCCGTATCTGCCATTATATTATAATGAAGAATCTAAGCCGCCAATTAAGCTACATAAACATAGCATTTGGATACATTATCTCTCTTAATCATAACCATTTGTTATATTATCTCTCAACCACTAAATGACACACACTATTGTGCTTTATAATATATATATAAATGTTTTCCTCCACGGTGCTTGTGAGATGATTTTGTTTATGGATTTTAACCATCCGTGGCGCTTGTTCTGGGGTCTTGACCTTCAAGAAATGGCTGACCCATTACTCTATGTCGATATGGTCCTGTTCAGACATTGCCCGGTTTTTACACGTTACTCAGGTAATAGATGTCTGATTAGTTTGATAATTCTGGATTTTGAAAGGTTCTCATTTCAGAAGGCGGTCGTCCAGGGCTTTAACCGGTTCTGTGTACGCCAATGCTGGGTATATTGAGAATCGTAGTGTGGTGGGTGTGATGTCAAGACGGAAGTGTCACTCCAGTCATATGGAGTTGATGATCTCGCAGGGATACATAACTGGTTCTCTATAAGGTTGCAACAGTCGGGATAATATGACTTGGTCATGATTATCCGATATTAAAGAGACTAGTTGCTTGTTATCCAATATATGCTTCGTACGGGGCAGACACTGTACCAGCCCCAGGCCTCACATGTGATGATCCGATACTGGACAGAAATACGCAATACTACATATACTACGCCTGATACAGATCCTTTATTCCTGTAAGGATATTTCCGGAGAATTGGGTAGGCATGGCGCTTTTCTAGAGGCCAACCTTGTCTTGTAAATCGGTATAAACGTAATACGAAGTACTTACGTGCTCGGATAGTCCGACGACCGAATTTACTGCCAACATATCCGGGGATCTCATGGGTCGCTTCCCAAAGATTCACCGATGACGTATGACTCGCACTTTTAATTAATCTGGGATTAATTAGAAGAGAGAGAAAATTAATCTGGGATTAATTGCAGAGATATTTTATCTGGGATAAAATATAATTTAAAGAGATATAACGATTAATTTAGAATTAATCGGTAAATTAATATATTTGATATATTAAACGAAATTGGATTTCGACGCGGAATTGAAATTAGATTTTAATTCGGGCGAATGAATTAATTTAGAATTAATTCGTTAGCGACGTGAATAGTAATTTCGCTAGGCTTAATCATTTAAATACGACACAACAGAAAATTTGTTAATTTTGAATTAGTGAACCCGAGCCCGGGATTATTTGCGAGCGCATTCGCATTTCGAATTCGAGTGCGGCACGCAAGTCAAATCAAACGTCAAATCGCTAGTCGCATCAAGCGTCAAATCATTAGTCACTTTGAGTGATGTGACAACTTGTCACTTGATAAGATAGATTGATGGATTGAGTGATGTGAGTGGTTGATTGCATTTAATGCTATTTTGGAGCCAAATTTGTGTTGACTTTTGGAAAGCCATTACACAAATTTTGGTATATGTATTTATTTGATTTTGGAAATCATTTTATTAACAACTCTCACAACTCTTCTCTCTCTCTAATTTCTCTTCTCTCTCACGCCCACAAGGGCTCATTTTCTTCTTCTTACAAGGCAGTGAACTGCCGAGAGTTTGAAGGAATGAGGGAAGCAAGTGTTTGATTTTTGTGGCAAAAATCATAAGAGCTAGCACTCCGAGAGACATGCGAAGGTGATAGGGAAGTCCACCAATGAGCCGGGAATCGTTTCGCAAAGCTTGGAGCTTGGAAGATGACCTCCCAAGGCCGAAACCAATGAGCAAAATGCAGCCCACTGCCGCACAAACCAGTGAGCAAAAACAGAATTTTTGTTTGTCAAAGCGTCGCTCAACCGATCGATGTAAGTATTCCACGACTTTCTCGAATGTATTCACACATGTTCATGCTGCTTGATTTATGATCATTGGGACCCTTAGAATCTCTAACAATGGTATCAAGAGCATGGTTAAAAGCATGAAAAATGTTTAGGGCTTAAAATTGGGCAAACTTGATTTTGAGCATGATTAATGAAATTGGATTAATTAGTATGCTTAAATATGTTTTAATTGAGGATTGATTGGATCAATTTGTTGAAATTATGTTTGGAATATTTTTCCCCAATTTTGTTGGCTTGGCCGAATGGAGTGATGCCCTAATTCTTGGTGATTTTTGATTTTTTTGATTCATTGGATGAGTTGGAATCAATTGAGATGTTGATTTAATGTCGATTGTGGAATTAATTGGATTGAAACCGAATCGGACACTAAATTCCCCAAATTGCCGAGAGTAGTAAAACATGAATTGGGTTTGATTTTTGTTAAAAATGTGTTGGACATGTTTTGATGTTAATGGCATGATTAATTAGGTTAATTGATGTTTTAGAAATGTTAATTGGGTAATTAATTGTGTAATGCACTTTATGTAATTAAATTGTGAAATTGAGTTTTTATGATTTAATTATAATTGGGCCTTAAAATTGGATTTGAGCTTGTTATGTTGTAAATGGGCTTATTGGGCTTTGTTGTACAAATTTAGGTTTAGGAAAATTGGATTGGATCCAATTGGGCCCAAAACCGCATCCATAAAGCCCAAATGCGACTTAATGGACCTTTAAAGTTTAATTGGGCCTAATGGGCCTAAATTGATTTCTGGGCTTATGGGGTAACTCCCAGATTGGACTTTGGTTATTGGGTTCGACCCGAGTTGACCAAAAGTCCACGCCTTAAGAAATTAATTTAAAGCCTATTGGACTTTAATTAAATTGACGTTGGACGTTAATCGGTCTTTGAGACCCGTAACGATTAAATTTGGAATTTAAATCGTAAAAGGTTTATTAATAAAGTGTGATATTTAATTTGGAATTAACTAGCGAATTAGAATTGAATGCATATTAAATTGGATTTAATTATGTAGTTTAATTTAATTCTAGAATTCGTACTTTGAGTACTTATTCGCAAAAACGAGTTTGACTCGAGCAAAATCAAATCTTGTTTGAACATTGTATGGTCACTAATTATCAGATTAATTAATTTGATTAGATTGATTGATAACATGCTTGTGTGAATACATGGTTGCGATGCATGAATAATGTATATTGGATGGATATTTGATGGGTGGGGCATTTTAGAAATTGTTGTAATAAATTTGATTTATTAATTGGACCTGCGTGTCCAGCCTTATCACCTCCTTATTCTTTGTATTCTCTTCTCACCTATTCCCCTCAATGTAAATGAGGTTTCTTTAGAAGTGTAGTGTAACGGGTAGAAGAAATATTTGTGCTATCGGGAGAGAGAAATGGAGAGATTTGATCTAGGATCAATATGTAAAGTATCCATCCGCATATCATTATTATTTTATTCATATGCGCTTTATTATGTGTTTAGAATGCATGTTTAAGGTGTATGATGATGAGACCTTAAGAAAGATAATAAATTGGTTTCCAATTTGCACTCAAAAAACCCTCGCAAAATATTAAGCGTCTTTCCTTCCATTGAGTGATTCTCACTCAAGATCTGAGACTGGCATTGGCTTATTGGCCAAAGTCAAGGTCTTTGTTGTCTATGATGTGTTTGAATCACGAGAGCTTTGTTCCATATCGGTGTCTTGTCCAAGTTGTGGTTTGTTGGCCAAAGTTAAGACCACTTCTTGTCCATCGACATTGATTACGAAGCTTTCCATGGTCAATGGGTCGCGCTTAACTAGAATCACTAAGTTTGTTGTGCCAAAGCCAAGGCTTAGTTGGTTCAGAGGAAAAATGTTAGGTAATACATTAGATGTATTGGCATATATAAGATATATGTTTCGGACTTGGATGTCCCCCTACCGGATCTAGGAATTGGATTGGATCCAATTGATCTTAGAGATCTACCTAGTTAATTATCATACAATTTGTTGGCCAAAGTCAAGATTGTGTGATATTTAACGGGATCCTAGCCCACTAGGAAATGCGGTTTCCCGAGTACTCGACAGAGGGTTAGAGGCTCGCCGAAAAATAGTGGGAGGCAAGAATTGAATTTGCAATATTCGTTTAATTACTTGCCATACGCGCTCAACAAATATCAATTCGTCAAATAAATTAAATGTTAGTTGGACTAATATTTAAATGTTGTTTTAATAAATAATTGGACTATATTCAAACTATTCATTTATAGTTGATTTTATAATTGGATTATAGTAATCAATAAAATTGATTTTAATCTATTAAATTATAGTTGATTAAATAGTTGGACTATTGTAATCATTATATAAATAGTACCTCAATCGTTGATTAAATAGTTGGACTATTAAAATCAAGATAAAAATGAAAGATTGACATTTAAAACATAATCCTAGGAAAATATATTTAAATGATTTAATTTTCAAATTGGGAATTAAATTTCAGGATGTTCCTGGAAAATAATAAGTTACTTTATTTGATAAAATAACATATTAGGCCTAAGCCCGGAGTTAAGCAAATAGTCGAGCATAATCTTTGGAAGATTTATGTGATGATAACTTTAGTGCTTAATCCATTAAGCTTGTCGCAGTGGACTCCTTAATTTATGAATCAGAACTAAGGATTAGATCATTAAAGTATGATACTGAAATTGAAGGATCTTCATAAATCTATATTTAGATTTTAGAAGTACTAAAATTGCAATAAATAATTCTTGGAGAATTAATGACTATTCTCAAGGAGATAAAGTCAAACTTTGCAATTAGGCAAGTAGCGCAAGGCGCACCTGACTTCGATATTCTAGAAGGCCAAGGCTTGGCCAAAGGCTTCTGGAATGTGAAAAAGGGCAAAGGCAAAATTATTATGATCTTCTATGAAGATAAAAGACATATCCCCAAATGTCTGCAAAATGTGGCAAACGGGATCACGGAAGCGTGACTGCCGTTTGGACAAAAAGACATGAAGGAATTGAAGACGAGCAAGGCTCTGACTTCAAATATGTTTGTCAAAATATGTTCACTACTAGTATTAAAATTAGATTTTAAATACTTAGTGTGGTACATAAATATGTATTGATGTTCAGAATCTGTTTTGAACAGGATACTGACTTCAATAGAGATTTATCTGCGAATCAGAAATGGGACGAAAGTTTCTGTTTTAACCGCAGAAACCTAAGTTCAGGAACTACCTTCGGGTTTGTACCTAAATTTGGAAACTGTTATAATGTAACTAGTTTGACTAGATACATTATCTTTATATCAGAGTTTAACCACTGTGGGTGAACCTTTATATTCTAGAACACTAAAATTTTATTATATAAAGATGATATTGAGATAAACACATTAGATGTGAATAACATATTTATATTTTGAATATAAATAAATCTCAAATATATAACATGACAAACAAATAGCTCAAACTGATTTGATCAGAAGAAACTTATTGTGGCATTGTTGTCTGGGACACAATTAAACAAGACTCGTATATCCGCACTTTTGAAGAGTGAATACTAGGACTGATTTGATTCTATTCAAATAAAGTCTACGAATCTAGTTTATTGGGCAAAGTGCCTAAAAGACCTTTACTTGGTAAAAATGCAAATGCCACCGACCTGTTAGCCCTAGTTCATAGTGAAGCAAGTGGGCCCATGTCTAGCTAGGCTAGATGTGGATATGAATATTTCGTGACCTTTATGGATGTGGCATCACGTTATGGTTATGTGTTTCTTTTGAAGAACACAAATCGGAAACTTTTAAGTTTCGACACGAAATAGACAAACAGATCGGCTAAAGTATTAAACCGTCACGGTAAGACCATAATGGAAAATACTTAAGCAATATGTTTCTAATATACTTGATAGAGTATAGTATTCTTTCAATGAGGACTCCTCCCGGAACACGTCAGTTTGACGGTGTGTCCGAACTGAGTAACCGAATTTTGTTTGACATGATAAGGTTAATCATGAGTCGCTCTAAGCTACCATTTCCTTCAACGGATAAGCATTAACAGTGCAAGAACTTATTTAGAATAAGGTTCCATAAAAATTTGTTTGACAGATATCATATTAGATATGAACGGGAAAGAAACCGGGTTTCTTATTCCTGATAATTTGGGTATGCTAGACATATGTTTGGATGATACCAAACTAAAACCCAAATTGGATAAGTGCCAATTGTAGGTTATCCTAGGGATACCATAAGTATAATACTTATACAACTCACTTGAGAACAATTAGATTGTTGCTCACCATGCGATTTTCCTAAGAGGAATACCGATATGCAGTGGTAAGTGGGAGGATAGTAAAACTTGATGAAAATCAGAGTAATACTATTCATGGCACCGATCCTAATGGAACATAAATAGTTCATCAATGATGAAACTATTACCAATAATCTTCAAATACACAAGAACTGCGTATGTCAGAGAGAGTCAGAAAACAACCTGGGGTATGGGTTTCTGATCTCACCTCATAAAGATGTTAGTCTTAATGAGGTATACCAACTGACTACGTAAGAGGAAGTGATACAATGTATCGACTCCCTATTGTGACATAGTGTCATGAGTCCGAAATGGATTCCATGTATATCAACAAGTTTGGATACTAGTTGATATACCGCAAGGCATTGTGCCTATTGGTACTTTATAAGTCTTCAAGGAAGACATACATGGATGGCAACATACCAACGTACCAAGCTAGGCTTGTAGCGGAAAGGTATCATTATCAACATTGTGTTGATTACGATTCAACCTTTTACCTATTGCCATGGAAAATCCATTTGGATAATGCTTGCTACTGCTGCATGTTTCATTAGTGAAATATGTCAGCTTTACGTGAAAATCGTTTTCCTGAAAAGGAAACCCTTTGAAGGATGTTTACAACATCCTGTCGGTTTTGTCGTACCAAAACTAGCAAACAAGGTTTGCGGTTATTCGATCCATGTTTGGATTGAAGCAAGCATAGGTTCTTGGAATTATCGTTTTGATGTAATCATAATGGAGTATGATTTAATTCAAAACGAAAAGATTCTTGTGTATAAAGAGGGTTAGTGGGAGCGCACCGACAATAAAATATCCTAAGAATAATGATAATATACGTCATTTCTTGGAAATGATATTCCCATAATAAACAATCGGTGAAAGCTTGGCTTTCGAGAAAAACTCCCGAGAACTCGTACATTGAAAAATGTACGCGACCTGGTGTCTCATACGCTTTGAGCATATGGATTCACAAACAGGCCAATCCGAGAGATAGTCACTGGATTGAAGTTAAGAACATCCGTTAGTATCTTAGAGATCTAAGGATACTGTCTTAATCTGTGGAGATGGAGAACTTGAAGTGACTGGGATCACTACCGCAAGTTTCCTAAACCGATAAAACGACTATAAGTCGCAAACGGTACTATACAAAGTTTGAATAACGGAACAATGAGCTGGAAATCTTCCAAGCAAGATAATGTTACCGTATAAACAACAAATGCGGGTTATTGCTGCAGCTGAGGCGGCAATAGAAGCCTTCTGGGTCGATAAATGAATCTAATTAGATTAGATATAGTTCTGTTAGCAGCTGAGTTAGGCGTCAGCACAGACTAAAGAATTAATGGTCTCATCAACAATCCAGATACATACTTCGACTATTCATCTGATTCGTTCGGATCATACATCGTGGCGATGTGATGATCGAATAAATCGCATCAAGATGATAATCATGCAAATCCGCTGACGAAAGTCTTTCATCAGCAATCTGAGCTAACCGTACATAGTTTTGGTGTAAGACACTCGAGTGACTGGCTATAGGCCAAGTGGGAGATTGTTGGACAATTATGACCCATAGCGTCACTATTTGTACAAATCATGATGTTGTTGTACAAATTAACTATGTGACAAAGGAGATTGCACTCTTATCATTGTGATTAGATCACCTAGATATATAAATGATATGAGGTCCCTGTGATTTGTTCCTGGATTGAGAATGATATGAGACAGTATCGGTCCACGAAGGATAAATCATTAAATATCCCTAGTCAGAGCATTATCGAGATTGGACATCGATGAATGCGTAAAAGACTAGTATTACACTTGTGCACGCTGTGAGGGCACAACGACATAGTTCTCATATATTTGGGTATAAGATACTCATGCAAGTGTAATAGGAGGTTGTGTTTCACCGATGGTACGGGAAACAGCTTCGCTCTGGATAAGACCCCCTCAGAATTCCATTGGTAGTATGACTATGTGTCTATGGAAATCTGAAATCAGGGTAGGTGTATTTGGTCTTAACCTGAGACTTGCACCGCTAATACTTGCGACAATCAATATACTTTGGTTGCGGTCGTCCAGGGCTTTAACCGGTTCTGTGTACACCAATGCTGGGTATATTGAGAATCGTAGTGTGTTGGGTGTGATGTCAAGACGGAAGTGTCACTCCAGTCATATGGAGTTGATGATCTCGCAGGGATACAGAACTGGTTCTCTATAAGGTTGCAACCGTCGGGATAATATGACTTGGTCATGATTATCCGATATTAAAGAGACTAGTTGCTTGTTATCCAATATATGCTTCGTACGGGGCAGACACTGTACCAGCCCCAGGCCTCACATGTGATCATCCGATACTGACAGAAATACGCAATACTACGTATACTACGCCTGATACAGATCCTTTATTCCTGTAAGGATATTTCCGGAGAATTGGGTAGGCATGACGCTTTGCTAGAGGCCAACCTTGTCTTGTAAATCGGTATAAAAAAAGTATACGAAGTACTTACGTGTTCGGATAGTCCGACGACCGAATTTACTACCAACATATCCGGGGATCTCATGGGTCGCTTCCCAAAGATTCACCGATGACGTATGACTCGCACTTTTAATTAATCTGGGATTAATTAGATGAGAGAGAAAATTAATCTGGGATTAATTGCGGAGATATTTTATCTGGGATAAAATATAATTTAAAGAGAGATAACGATTAATTTAGAATTAATCGGTAAATTAATATATTTGATATATTAAACGAAATTGGATTTCGACGCGGAATTGAAATTAGATTTTAATTCGGGCGAACGAATTAATTTAGAATTAATTCGTTAGCGACGTGAATAGTGATTTCGCTAGGCGTAATCATTTAAATACGACGCAACGGAAAATTCGTTAATTTTGAATTAGCGAACCCGAGCCCGGGATTATTTGAGAGCGCATTCGCATTTCAAATTCGAGTGCGGCACGCAAGTCAAATCAAGCGTCAAATCGCTAGTCGCATCAAGCGTCAAATCATTAGTCACTTTGAGTGATGTGACAACTTGTCACTTGATAAGATAGATTGATGGATTGAGTGATGTGAGTGGTTGATAGCATTTAATGCTATTTTGGAGCCAAATTTGTGTTGACTTTTGGAAAGCCATTACACAAATTTTGGTATATGTATTTATTTGATTTTGGAAATCATTTTATTAACAACTCTCACAACTCTTCTCTCTCTCTAATTTCTCTTCTCTCTCACGCCCACAAGGGCTCATTTTCTTCTTCTTACAAGGCAGTGAACTGCCGAGAGTTTGAAGGAATGAGGGAAGCAATTGTTTGATTTTTGTGGCAAAAATCATAAGAGCTAGCACTCCGAGAGACATGCGAAGGTGATAGGGAAGTCCACCCATGAGCCGGGAATCGTTTCGCAAAGCTTGGAGCTTGGAAGATGACCTCCCAAGGCCGAAACCAGTGAGCAAAATGCAGCCCACTGCCGCACAAACCAGTGAGCAAAAACAGAATTTTTGTTCGTCAAAGCGTCGCTCAACCGATCGATGTAAGTATTATGTGACTTTCTCGAATGTATTCACACATGTTCATGCTTGATTTATGATCCTTGGGACCCTTAGAATCTCTAACACATTTATGATCATGTATGTGTTTTCTGTAAAGAATACATGTTATGTTTCGTTTCCGGTATTGAGTGTCATTTGACTTATAGAGATTGCTTGTGTATATTCTATTATTGTTGTGTGGAAGAGACTGAATTTGTGATATTTGTGTGAGACGTCTATATACGCGATCTGACACACTCAAAAAGTGGTTCTTTACTCTCAATTATAAGAGAGTCAAAGTAATAAAATAAAACGGTAAGTCTGTGGTTGATCCACAAGGAATAGATTTAGTAAAATAAAATAACAAGTCAAATTAAAATAAAAAGGCTGAATTGTCTGAAGTGATGGATAATTTTAAATTGAATTACAACATTAAATTAAAATGTCGGGGTTAGGGGATCCACTTTTGATATTTCAAATTTAGAGAACTCTTACTTTTTATAATATATAAATTATCATTATTACCCAGTTAATTTACTTGAGGAATTAATTATGCCAAAACATATAAAACTAGTCATAAAGGCAGTGATAACATTTGTCTATAACAAGTCTGGTTAGGTACTCAATTATGTCATATATATAAAACCATCCATAAAGACGGTAACAGAGTTTGTCAATAATTAGTTCAGATTTAAATTAAATATTTATTGGGGCAGATGTGGAACCCCTAGGGTCGGATCGGTTCCCCACGCAGCATTGTAGCGCCCAGCTTTCTTCAAATTTTTTTTTGTTTCTTTCTTTGTTCTTTTAATTTCCTTCAGCCCACTTTCCAGTGAGATGAAGGAATTAGGGTCTATTACCCTAATTTCTTCCGGTCTTCCCTAAATATTTCAAAAACACCCAAAATTAAGTTTTAACATCAAAACCAACATCAACACATGTTATAGAATAAAAATCAAGTTTTTCAAAATATAAAATATTTTTACAAAAATATAAATTTATTATAAATTCACACTTGCATAAATTTTGAATCAAATACACAAATCAAATTAGAATCCCAATAAGAAATGTCTCGTGAACAATTCTAGGTCACCCAAAGGTGGTCAAGTGATTCTAGAATGGTAGCCATAGCTCTAAGCTTTAATCTAGAATTCCAAACTCTAATTTTATGTTTATGTCTAACATAAATATTTTGACCTAATGACAAACATATTGTGTTTATACTTCCAAAGCATCCTAACACAATTTATTAGTCTTATTTCAACATTAAGTTATGTGATCATGCATCCAATACATAAAAAAACATAACTTAAGAGAAGTTCAAACTTACCTATCAAGCTTGATGCAAAGATCAAATCTTCTTCTCTTTGCTGAAATGGTAGGAGAACCTCAAAGGTTTGCAAGCTCCACTCCAAGATCCAATCTTGATTCCAATATTAGCAAGCTTCAATCCAAGATCCAATCTTGATTTCTCATAGATGAAATGTTATAGAGACCTCACAAGCTTCTTTAAACACTTCTCTAACTTAGGCTAATTTCTCTAAGAATTTGCTTGTACTTAGCTTTCTCAAGCTTTTGCTTTTCTTAATTAAAACCTTCATAACTTGCTATTTATAGCAAAACTTAGACAATTTTTAATTAATAAAAGTTGTAATCAACTTTTAGGTGGGCTTAATCTAATTTGTCCAAATATGTATAATTAGGTGTGACTAATCTCCATTGTCTCCCACTTTGATTTAGTCCAATTAAATCAAGCCAAGAATTAGGAAATGGATTAGTTAAATGTTTGCCACTTTGATTTACTCCAATTAAATCAAGCCAAAACCACATATTATTACATACTTACAATTACCATAATATCCTCAAATGGTAGAGATAATTATGATTTTACAATTAAGCCCTTGTGTAATTATTGAATTAATCCAATTAGGTCAAAGTAAATAATCAATGTTATCCAATAACACTTGATTATCTTAGTTGATAATTATAATATCGAATATTATCTTTTATCAAAATTAATCGGCTACCCAAGTGCTCAACGAATACACTTAATATTGAGACTCTCTAAGTTCAGACACGTTTGTCATATAAGCCTAGCTAATATGTACGTAATTTGGCCACCTCCGAATTTGCGAAGAACATGAACGACCTTTATGAACTATACAAGTCGAGGTCATCACATATGTTTAACAATCCCTCCGTCGTAGGCTATCCGAGTTATGCTTAGGAAACATAGAATACACCGTCAAGTTTCCAAGGCTCACATCTCATGTCGACATGTCCACGATTCTTCATAACCGATGCGATCAACCTTAGGTGATCGACTTTGGCCAAAGCTTTAAGAATCGTGACCTTACTCACATGGATACCTAAACCCCTTATAGTACACATACAGGCCGGCGGATCATATCTTTCTTCACACTTGATTACTGAGTGCATCGGTCCACACCCACGAACATCTAGAGGCCAGACCATGAAAGTTTTCTGATATACATGACATCAAAGTGTGGAGGATCTCACACAAAATCAATGCTATCATATTGGCAAAGGATTACATATGCTACTCAACTCGAATAGATTATTATTGAGGGTGGTGTGTACTTCCAACTATTAGAAATCACCTATGAGTCATTCATTATTCGCTTCAATGAATATTCACATGTCCATACGAGTTTCCAAAACTAATGGTACATCATAATAAACTATTGGAACTCTAATTCTAATATACGACATGTGCTAGTCTTTTAGGTTATAAGAACTCGACCGTATTCCAAAACCAACGACTAGGAATATATACTTTAAGAATAATTTATAATAGTAATATTTATCCCAATGTCGGACCACATAGTGTTCAATATTACTACAAGACTATTCTAAGGTTGATGTCATTCTTAGCATATCTATACATCAATCTAATACGCATAATGAGAATACCATCAATAAGATATGAAATGAAAATGTATTTATTTTATTAATAAATAATAAAATGTACAATTCGGATTGGCACTACAAGCACCAATTCCAACAATATTTGTGTAACGCCCCGACCTATAACAACCCTACCCAAAGGAGTGTAGAGCTACAACGCTACCAAACCTTCTATACTAACCTTTAATTGCCCAAAATACTTAAAAAAATATTCCAATATTATTAAATTAATACTCAATCAGAAAAGACAAATAACTTCGTTCAATTTCAAATAGTAAAATAAAGTACTGCATAAACTAAAGTATCTTCTGAAACCTATCCATCTCGGAAAGTTATTATCCTACTGGCCCTAGGCTGTAAATTAAGAAGACACGGTCCCTTGTCACACCAGTCACCGTCATGGATCCGTCGCACAACCATCAACAACTAGATCAACATAGTAAACTGAAAGGTGATCACCTGCACCATAGGACACCATGAACCCAAGCCCAGCAAGAAATTTTCATGCATGTATGCAAAGATGATCAGTTTAAAATATAACTCGTTGAAAAAATTGATTTTAACAGGTACATTTACCAATTAATAAACCATATTCAGTTAAATGGGCCATTGGTCTCGGTACACGCTACAAGGTAACTGGTCAGGATTTTGACGTTCTACCTTAGAACTCATTTAACTATTACCATAGATAATCCTTTACCGATAATCTTTACTAACTATTACCATACACCCTCCCCTGTAGCTGTTGTACCAAGCCCGCCTTAAAATCAATTTCAAATTGTTTCCATAAAAAAAATCAAAACCATGACGATACACATATCATTACCCAAATAGCTTATGCATTATACATGATGTGAGCGATGCAATGAAATTAAACCGTATGCTCAGTAACAGGAAACAACCATCATATTATTTACAGTACAATATATACACATAATAAACATAATCGATTTCAAAACCATTCAACAATCACATCAAACATACCACTCAAGCACATACATTAGTCTTGCGGTACAGTTGGAAAATTACTTACCTCTACGAGAATTTCACGTAGTGTCCTAGTACGTTAGTCCGTTCCTGAAATATGTAACGTGACGTGTTACCGAAATACACTCATATAAATTATTATATGTATCATTCTCATTAATTTATTTGATTTTATTTATTTTTAGTGTCAACTTCATAACTGCCATTTAATTATCCTATTATATATATATATATATATATATATATATATATATTATATATATATATATATATATATATATATTCGCATAAATATTTCAAAAATATACATATATATTATTAGGTATTAATTATCATTTTAATTAGTAATTTTACCTACTTACGCATTTTTATTTTCTTATATATATACCTCCCTTTTTAATATATTTACTATACTGTTATTATTATTTATTATTATTATTATTATTATTATATATATACCTTTTTTTTTTCTGCCTGTGCGGGCATACCCGCGGTTCACAGAGATCTGTGAGTCACGCAGTCGGGTTTCGTCCCTACAGTAGGCGGTGACCGGCACCGCCACCGTCGGAATGGAGTACGCGCCGAGCTGAGTTCAAACGTGAGTCGCCGGATCGAGGCCAAGAAGTCACGACGGACCGTTCATTTCCCCATGTTGGCCATCCAAACGGCCGCCGTTCAAGCTGATTGCATCCCTCTTGCCGTCAGCTTCCCGTCGGTGTACGCAGCACTGTGATTGGTGGTCGGTGTCGTTGATTGGATGTTGGTGAATAGTAGCTGTGAGGGTTTTGTTTCAGGGGTCTTTCTGCTACGACTTGTTACTGATTTATTTTAGGGTTTCGTGCTACTATGTGAACCACCCTCCCATTTTTTATATTAATAATTTATGATTATTTGTTGTTTGACCCCCTTGGTATTTGATTTAATTATACAATCCTTCGTCTTATATTTATGATATTTGTTAGGGCGTCCAGTATCGTTCCCAAACCGATTTAAATCTTAAATTTCATAACTAATTCATTCCAGCTCCATTTTTAACGATTCTTATACAGAAAATTTTTATTTTTCTTGCAGGATTTATTAAAAGTTTTTCCAACCCACTTTGATAATTTTTTTTTTAATCTTGAACGTTCGAAATCCTAGTTGATCTCTACCGAACAATTGACACATACCCAAAGATTTAATTATTTATTCAAATCATTATGTGATTCTACAACCTATAGCAGAATGTTACACTTTCTCCCCGAAATTCCTTTACTTGAACAGCTCTGGGTACTTAGCTTTTTATTTCTCCCTCCGTTTCCCATGTTGCTTCTTCGAACTTCTGATTCCCCCAAAGAACTTTCACGAGGGCTATTTCCTTATTTCGAAGTTGCTTCACCTCTTTTGTTAAAATCCGGACTGGTTTCTCTTCATAGGTAAAGTTCAGGGTCAATTCAAGGGGTTCATAATTCAGCACATGACTCATGTTTTAATGTATTTCCTTAGCATTGATATGTGGAACACATTGTGAATCCCCACCAAAGATGGTGGTAAAGCCAAACGGTATGCTCTATCGACCATCTTGTCGAGTATTTCAAAAGGTTCCTAGGTATCACATGCTTAATTTTCCTATTTTACCGAATCTCATCACCCTTTTCATAGGTGCCACTTTCAGAAATATATGGTCTCCTACCTCAAACTTTAGCTATTTCATTCTTCTATCGGCATATCTTTTATGTTGATTTTGAGCTACCTTCATCCTTGCTCGGATGCTCTGGACCACTATTTTAGTTTATTGCATACTTCCGATCTAATCTTTTTTTTTTCTAGATACCTTGCCTCACCCACTTCGTCCCAATGAATAGGTGATCAGTGCTTTCTACCATATAACGTCTCATACGGTGCCATACCAATGGTTTATTGGTAGCTGTTATTGTAAGAAAATTCCACTAAATATACATATCGCTCCCATTTCCCCGACCGATCTATTACACAAAACCCTTAACATGTCTTCCAATTGTCCATCACTTCCAGGATGAATGTTGTTCTGAACTCCAATTTAGTTTCCATGGCCTCGTGTAATCTTTACCAGAACTTTGAAGTAAACCTGGGGTCACGGTCCGACACGATGGATACAGAGACTCCATGCACCCTCATTATCTTTTTTAAGAACATGTCTGCGTATCGATCTATATTATATGTGGTCTTTACTCTAAGAAAGTGCGCCATTTTAATGAGTCGATCTACTATCACCCAGATGGAATTATTCCCCATTTCTAACCTCGGCAGTCCTGATACAAAATCCATAGTTATGTGCTCACATTTCCACTGTGGGATCTCCAATGGCTGTAATATCATAGATGGTCCTTGGTGTACAATTTTGATCTGTTGGCATGTTAAACATTTTACCAAAAATTCTGCGATGTGATTTTTCATACTCGGCCACTAGTAATGCAACTTCAGGTCTCGATACATCTTTGTGCATGTGTACCGAATATGAGGTGTTGTGGGCTTTCGCCATAATTTATTCTTTTACCTCTGGGTTGTTTGGAATGCACAACCTTCTCTTATATCTTATTGTACCATCGTCATCAATCGAAAAGTCCATTTTCTTGCCCGCCTCCATATTTCTTTGTTTTTTCATTAGCTCTACATCATCCAACTGCTTTTTCTTTATCCTTTCAAACAATACCGGTTGGGCACTTATAGCTGTTAACTTGCATTCTTGTCCCCTGGGAATTATTTCTAACCTCAGTTCTTATATATCCCTCAATATTGCCGGTTGATGACTAGTGGCGCCAATACTACCTTTCTGCTCAATGCGTCTGTTACTACATTTGCTTTTCCATGGTGGTAATTGATCATGCAACCATATTCTTTCACCAATTCTAACCATCTCCGTTGTCTCATATTCAACTCATTTTAAGTGAAAAAATATCTGAGGCTATTGTGATCCGTATAAATCTCATATTTCTCCGCGTATAATTTAGTCCAAATACTACCGCTGCAAGTTCCAAATCATGGGTTGGATAGTTCTTTTCATACTCAATCAGTTGCCTAGATGCATAGGCGATTACCTTGCCATTCTGCATTAATACACACTTCAATCCGCTTTTGGAAGCATCACTGTATACCACGAATTCGCCTTGACCGTCTGATACTGTTAATATCAACGCAGTCACCAACCGCTCTTTCAGTCTTTGAAAACTCCCTTCACACATTTCATTCCATAGAAATCTTTCATTCTTCTTGGTCATGGCGATCAAAGGGGTAGCTATTTTGGAGAAATCCTTTATAAATCGTCTATAATAGCCTGCTAGCCCTAGAAAACTTCAGACTTCCATGATATTTCTCAGTGTTGGCCAACTTACCACCACCTATACCTTACTGGGATCAACTGATATCCCTTCACTGGACACTATATGCCCTAAGAATGCCACTTGTTTCATCCAAAAGTCTCACTTCTTGAGTTTGACGTAGAGTTTGTTCTCTCTCAATATTTGTAGCGTAATATGTAAGTGATCTTCATGCCCCACTTGACTCTTAGAATAGATCAATGTATCATCGATAAAGACGATGATAAACCGATCAATGTAGTGTTTGAACACTTGGTTCATCAGATCCATGAATACCGCCGGGGCGTTTGTCATTCCAAATGACATCACCTTAAATTCGTAGTGGCCATACCTCGTTCTGAATGCTGTCTTCCTTACGTCATCATCCTTTACTTTCAATTGGTGGTACCCTGACTGTAAATCAATTTTTGAAAATACGGTAGCGCCCTGTAATTGATCGAATAAATCATCGATCCTTGGTAGGGGTACTTGTTCTTTATTGTTACTCTATTAAGCTTCCGATAGTCGATACATAATCTTAATGACCTATATTTCTTCTTTACAAATAACATCGGAGCTCCCCTAGGTGAGGAGCTAGGCTGAATAAATCTATTGTTCAACAACTCTTCCAATTGCATCTTTAGTTCTTTCAACTCAGCAGACGTCATTCTGTAAGATGCTTTTGATATTGGCGTCATTCCTGGTTCCAACTCGATCTCAAATTCGATCACCTTATCTGGTGGTAAGCTTGTCAAATTCTCAATAAATACATCTGGAAAGTCCTTCACTATTCTAATATCTTCTACCCCCGTCTTCGACTCATCCTGTATCGCTACTATATTAGCCAAGTATCCGACATAACCCACATTCAATAACCTTTCGGCTTTCATTATTGATATAACTGGCAGGCCTTCCCTTCGCATGTCTGCTTTAAATTCCAGTTGTTCATCCCCGATTGGTTTTAGGATTACCGTTTTGGCCCGAAAATCTATGGTTGTATGGTACTTTGTAAGCCAATCCATTCACAGTATTACCTAAAACTCTTTTATACTCAACACTATTAAGTCTGCCCATAAAACTTTATTCCCAATCTGGATAGGGCAATTCTTAACCACTAAACTAGAATCCATTACGTCACCAGAAGGTAAGGAAACATAATATCTTATGGTTACATTTTCGGGTACCACTCATAGTTTCTTTAACAATGATCGTGCTATGAATGAATGTGTGGCACCTGAATCAATTAAAGTAAATGAAATGAGTCCATGGATAGATGTGTTACCACTTATTGTTGCGGCATCCTCTTGCTCTGCCTAATCATGTGTCATTGTAAAGACCCTGGCTGAGACTTTCTTTTGATCTGTAGGTCGTTTCGGGCAATCTCGAACAATATATCCCTTTTCTTCGGTCGAATATGACCTCCAGCGATCGAATCCAATCCTCAGCCATGAGTGGATCGATATCTCCTAAAAACTCTCTTGGATTTATCTTTATGAACCTCTCAATGACGTCGCCCCTCTGTTGTGCGCGCTGCTGCAATTCTATCAATCTGCATATTTGTTCAATATGTTGTTTTTGCAGCTATTGCATTAGTTTAGGAATTAGAGTCATTACATCCTAGTTTCTGACTCCAGGATCTGCAGGTGCCACTCTCTGTTCTGGCCTATTATTCACCGCGACTTGTTTCGGTCTGACCTGTCGTTCTATGCCAACCCTCATAATCCTTCCATGTCGGTTCATTTTACTTCTCGTGCATCCAAAGTGTACACAATATTACATAAGCTCATGTTCTTGTATATATATATGCTATTATAATAATTTCTAATTGTATATAAAGTCACAATCATCACAGGTTAATATTGAGAAAGGTAAAATCACATATATTTATTAATCAATATAAGCAATAACTTTTTATTTAATAAAATATCAGTCATATTTATCTACGTACTAGTAATTCAACAAAATGAACGGAAAGCCTAAAGACCATAAACTATGAAAATGTGATGCTCTATTTGTCATCACTAATATCAACAATAACCCTAGGCACGAAGCCACTTTAAGAAGCCAATGGTATCCCTTGCGATCCTTATTCCTAAAATTAATGGTACGATTGACATTTTTATTCACATTTGGCTTCTACCGATAATATTTCGTATATCTTGTTAGAAAAATATTGTACTGCAAGGTACCATTCGGAGGGTCCTTATTTATAATTTCTCATATGGTCTCTATGACCCTAGGCTCCTCTTCAGTCATCTTGCTAATGATCAAATCTTTTTTGAGGCTTGGTCTTATCATATAATTTTTGGGGCAGATGTGGAACCCCTAAGGTCGGATCGGTGCCTCGCATAATAAAAATGATTCTAACCCATGTATATCTATCATAGGTGTATTTTAAAATATTTTATGTAAACCTACATTCTGTTTTGAGTCCGTAGGAAAAAACGGGGACCAAAACGGAGTCCGGAAACTCCAGAATAGAGAAAATAAAGTTTCAGTGTGTATCAGCTCTGCTCGTTGCAACGCGGAAGCTTGGGCATCGAGACGCTCAAAAGTACGAGAGCTGAACGTCTCAGCATCGAGACGTGGAATGGTGTGAGTCGTGATGCCCCTAGGTCTGATGCTCGATGTCGCGACGCTGGAAGGTCAGAGTCGCGACACTACCCTAGGCTGTGAGCATTTTTCAACTTCAAACCAATACTAAACACTTCCAATTTTCTCCTAATACTTCAAATACACCTAAAATCTAATTTTACCATCATAACCATTATCAACACATGTTATACAACCACATACATGTATTCTAAATACTTATATGTAATTGTTTGAATCAAAACACAAACTAATTTAGAATCCCACTATGAAATGTCTCATGAACAATTCTAGTTCACCCAAAGGTGGTCAAGTGATTCTAGAATGGTAGACATAACTCTAAGCTTTAATCTAGAGTTCAAAACTCTTATTAATTATTCCATGTCCAACATGAACATATTTGACCTAATTAACAAGCATATTGTGTTTATACTTCCAACGCATCCTAACACAATTCATTAGCCTTATTTAAACTTTAAGCTATGTAATCATGCATCCAATACATAATTCATCACTATATGTCTCACTAATGAAAACTCACTAATAAAGAACATAACTTATGAGAAGATCAAACATTACCTAATAAGCTTGATACAAAGATCCAATCTCATTCTCCTTTGTTGAAATGGTTGGAGAACTTCCAAGGTTTGCAAGCTTGACTCCAAGATCCAATCTTGATTCCAATGCTAGCAAGTTTCACTCCAAGATCCAATCTTGATTTCTCCTAGATGAAATGTTATAGAGATCTCACAAAACTTCTCTAAACACTTCTCTAACTTAGGCTAATTTCTCCAAGAAATACTTGTATTTAGCTTTCATAAGCTTAATTAAAACATTCCTCAAGCTTGCTATTTATAACAAAATTTAGGTAATTTTTAATTAATAAAAGTTCTAATCAACTTTTATGTGGGCTTAATCTAATTTGTCCAAATATGTATAATTAGGTGTGACTAATCACCCTTTTCTACCACTCTGATTTAATCCAATTAAATCAAGACAAGGATTATGAAATAGATTAGTTCAATGTTTGCCACTTTGATTTAGTCCAATTAAATCAAGTCAAAAACACCTATAATTACATATTTGTAATTACCAAAATATCCTCAATTGGTAGAGGTATTTATGAAATTATGACAAAGCCCTTTTTTAAATCTTGAATTAATCCAATTAATCCAATTAATTCAAAGTAAATAATCAATGTTATCCAATAATAATTGATTATCTTAATTGATAATTATAATATCGAATATTATCTATTATCAAAATTAATCGGCTACTCAAATGCTCAACGAGTACACCTCATATTGAGACTTTTTAAGTTCAGACACGTTCGTCATATAAGCCTAGCTAATATGTATGCAATTCGGCCACCTCCGAATTCGTGAAAAACACGAACGACCTTTCTGAACTATACAAGTCGAGGTCATCACATATGTTTATCAATCCCTCCGTCGTAGGCTATCCGAGTTACGCTTAGGAAACAAAAGTTTTCAAGGCGCACATCTCTTGTCGACATATCCACGATTCTTTACAACTGATGCGATCCACCCTAGGCGATCGGCTTTGACTAAAGTTTTAAGAATCATGACTTACTCAAATGGATACCTAAACCCCTTATGGTACACATACGGGCCGACCGATCCTATCTTTATACGCACTTGATTAACGAGTATATAAGTCCATACCCAATGAACATCTAGAGGCCAGACCATGAAAGATTTCTGACATACATAGCATCAAAGTGTGGAGGATCTCACACAAAATCAATGTTATCCTATAATCAAAGGATTACATATGCTACTCGACTCGAAGAGATTCATATTGACGGTGGTGTGTACTTCCAACTATTAGGAATCACCTGTGAGTCATTCAGTATTCGGTCCAACCAATACCCACACGTCTATACGAGCTTCCAAAGCTCATGGTACATCGGGTTAAACCATTGGAACTCCAATTCCAATATACGACATGTGCTAGTCATCTAGGTTATAGAAATTCGACCATATTCAAAACCAACGACTATGAATATTTACTTTAAGAATAGTTTATAATAGTAATACTTATCTCAATGTCGTACCACCAAATGAGCAGTATTACTACAAGATTATTCTAAGGTCGATGTCATTCTTAGCATATTTATACATCAATCTAATATACATAATGATAATACCATTAGTAAGGTATGAAATGAAAATGTAGTTATTTTATTAATAAATAATAAAATATACAATACATTATCCAGATTGGCGTTCCAAGCACCAACTCCAACAAACTCCCACTTGCTTAGTGCCAATCTGGATGGTACCGCAGTCCCATCTCCTCCACATGTTTATCAAATAACTTAAGAGGTAAGGCCTTAGTAAGTGGGTCTGCTATGTTTTCTAGTCCTTGAACCTTCAAGACCACTATGTATTTTCATTCAATAATCTCTCTAATTATGCGATATTTCCTTTTTACGTGTTTAGACTTGGAATACGCCCTCGGCTCCTTAGCCTGCGTAATGGCTCCGCTATTGTCACAGTACAATGGGATCAAATCTGCAATATTAGGCACAACGCCAAGTTCTGTGATAAAATTTCTAATCCAAACCGTTTTTTTAACTGCTTCTGAAGCCACTATAAATTCCACCTCAGTGGTAGAATCAGCTGTTGAGCCTTGCTTTGAACATTGCCAACTGACCGCACCATCATTAAGGGTAAATATGTATTCGGATATAGATTTTCTATCATCTGGATCTCCCTGGAAGTCGGAGTCTGTATAACCCTTAACTTGTAGCTCATCTTCTCCATATATGAGAAACTTATCCTTAGTACTCTTAAGATATTTCATGATATGTTTCAAGGGTGTCTAATTATCATTACCTGGATCAGATTGATATCAGCTAGTCACACCGGTGTCGAAACTGATGTCAGGCCTTGTATATAACATAACATACATTATGCTTCATAGACAAGAAGCATATGGAAAGTTAGATTTCCTAACTCTCTATTCCTGAGTTCGATGTGCCATTTTCTTCGAAAGATGTATGTTGTATCGGAAAGGTACATTTGCTATCTTGTAGTTGGTAAAACCATACATTTCTAACATCTTATCTATCTGCGTCGATTGCGGCAACCCTATAAGCTTCATAACTCTATCCCGGTGTAGGCATTGCTTTTTTTTTTCGCATGTGAAACCCGATGATGAGTCTCAGTTGGAGGCACTACTTTTTTAGCTAAGGATATTGCGGGAAACGGAGGTCGGAAGGGGAAATTCAGAATAAGTGCGTCATCAAGTTCATTTCACAAGCTCACTGTCTTTGTTAGTGCTGCGTTCGTTACTACGTTCGAACGTCAGGCAGATTGCGGACGTTCATGCCGCGTTCGAATTGGCGTTCGAACGGTGCCGATAATTCTGGTTTTGCTGCTAGCCTCACACCCCAGCCCATTTAGCTCCCCAAAGCCCATAAAACACATCCCAATTTAAATAAATAAATATTAATTAAAACATTAACTAAATAAGATAATAATTAAATTAATTAAATAATTAAACAAAACATTTACCAATTAAATAAAACATTTACCAAACTTAAACTAAAATCATGCCTAATTTAAATAATTTGAATATATTATATACTAAAACTAAAAAGAAGATATACATAATTAAAATCAATCCTAACCAATTAAAGCCAATCATATATTTGACTTCCTAATCTAACAAGACATCTACCAATTAAAATAGTTGACTTCCTAATTTAAAAATTTTGTCCCCCCTCAATCTTGTGTATATACCATCCTTAGGACTCCTAATTTGGAAGCTAGATCTCTTCCTTGTGAGACAAGGGCAAACCCTAGCTCTCTTCTATATAAACAACCCCTAACCAAAGCCATCCTCTCCTTGACACATATGATTCACGCCCAAAAACACTTCACATATACACAAAAAGAGAACAAAGAGCCCTAACCATCTCCTCCATAGCCGAGACAACAAGAGCCTCAATCCTCCACCATAACCGAATCCACCACAAGTAACAATCCTCCATAGCCGAATCCAAAGCACCAATAACCACCATAGCCGAATCCAAAACAAACCAAACTCACCCTTAGCCGAATCCAGAACACCAAAAATCCTTCAAAGTCGAGACCACTACAAGCAATAACCCTCATTAGCCAAATCAAAACACTCCCCTCCTGCACCGAGAACACATCCCCCCATACAGCCCTTACAACCACTAAAACACCCCATAACAAACACTCAAAAACAGCCCCTGAATCACCTTAAAACAGCAGCCCAAATCCTCTTAATACAATCCCTAAAAAACCTAAAAACAGTAACACAAAAACTGCATAGATAATCTTAAAAATAATCACACCACAACTGCACTAAGAACCCACGCAAACTTGGAACAGTTCATTGAAAACGTTAAAATAGGTGGCCTGAGCAGTGAGCAGCAAGACAGAGGCCGAACAGGAGCAGAACGGAGTTCGAACCGCAAGCAAAACAGCAAAGCAGTGAGCTAGGACGCTGTGAACAGTGAACCGGAGAAGTTGAGGAGTTGTACCCTTCCGACATCCGTGAAACGCAAGCCTGAAAGTTGGCTAAAAGGTTAGACCTGAGGGTACTTTTCACACTCATCTTTATTTGACCTTTGTTACTTATTTGGATTGTATTTTATTTGTTCGTTAAATCTTGCTTGTGTACGATGTGTGTTGTGGGTATTGAATGAATGAGAGATGTGTCAACTCTCGCGGTATATCGGATGGAAACTCGGACATAAATTTCAAAGCCGATTTCGAATGGACGGTAATATGATATGTACTCGGGACACAACTCTACGTACCGCTTGAGTAAACGGCACCGTATTTTGTTTTGTGTTGCTTTTATTTATTTATTTTTCGTCACTTGAATTCTGTATGTTGTTTATTTATGCATGATTCAATCGAGCGCATGGGCTTAGTAAGTGGAATGAAAGATCCCCTATGGGGAGGGTCTAAAGCCCTTTACCACGATGCTTTGCCACGCCGGTTGATGTGCGTTCGGTTGGATGCAAGATACGTTCAACCAGGCATACTTAATTTAATATTAGTGTCTTTATCTTTTTATGCATGGTTCAATCAAGCGCATGGGCTTAGTAAGTGGAATGAAAAATCCCTTATGGGGAGGGGTTAAAACCCTTTACCACGATGCTTTGCCGCGCCGGTTGGTTGATGTGTGTTCGGATGGATGTAAGATGTAGATGTGTTAAATCGGGCATACTTGGTTTTTATATGATTGGCTCTATTTTTGTATGTGTGATGTGACGCGCATATGCTTAGTATGTGGTCTAAAGGTCATCTCTTTGAGAGATCAAGAGCCCCAAAAGGCCACCTTTACGGCAGTAGTACTTCGCCGCGCCCCTTTATTTTATTGTTTATGTATTGCGTCCCATTTCATGCGTCAGGTCTGTTCCCGTTCGAACGCGTTTACGAACGCAACTCGAATGCGCATGCATTTTGCCTTATCATGAATCAGGTCTCATTTCCGTTCGAACGCGTTCACGAACGCCATACGAACGTGAGCATTCTGTTTCATTTCCGTTCGAACGCGTTAACAAACGCCATACGAATGTGAGCATTCTGTTTCATTTCCGTTCGAACGCGTTAACAAACGCCATACGAACGTAAGCATTCTGTTTCATTTCCGTTCGAACGCGTTATCAAACGCCACACGAACGCGAACCTTCTGTTTACCGTTCGAACGCGTTTACGAACGCTACACGAACGCGAACACACTGAACTGAGACATATTCATCACATGCCCTGTATAATTGTTTCTTAGGTGATTGTTTTATGGAACCACACATAGTCATTCTCATCTTTGTGCACGTAATAATGAAAAGCATGCTTATTCCGTTAGTTGCGTCACTTGCCTTAGTCTTGATTTAACGTATTACGATTCATATACCTATGCCATGATGACTTTGGAGTATTATTTCTTGTGATATATCGGATGGAAACCCAGACATAAATTCCGTAGCCGATTCCGAATGGACGGTAATGCGGTCTGTACTTGGGATACAATTCCACGTATCACTTGGAAAAGTGCTCACATGTATGCTTGTGTGGTTTTATGTATGCTTGTGTTTTTCATGAATATGATATGCTGAATGAAGTTGTATGTTCATTGTTACTTTGAGGTATTTTCAAGCATGTGTTCTTAGATATGAGATATATGTGAAATGTATGTATAAGTGTTATTTTGTACCCGTGAATATAGAAGCATGATATTATTAGGAATAAGTGTTACTTAAGCCTGATTAAATTATTACATAAATCCTTTTATTACAAGTGACATAAGTAAGGGACCATTCTGAACCCAACGGTTTGAGGTCTTCCCTTGCGAGGGGTGAGTGCGGCCTTAAATCTCATTTTCCCGGTTCACACCGGGTGGCGACTCCATTACTCTCCGGTTTAGTCCCTCGTGGCTACTCCGTACTCCCGACTAGGCCGCGCCTAGCAGCTAGAACAACATGCGTCGCCCCAGATTTCTGTGTTCCCACAGTCTGGCGACTCCACTGGGGATAGAGATTGGCCCCGAAATATTGTCTTGTAATGTTTGGATTTATGTTTTAATTGACCGTGTCTATAGTGGATAAAGTGAGGGTTTAATCAAAGGCATTTTAAGGCTAGGTAATGGTTTGTTGTCTTCCTTCACTCACTACCTTTCTAGAAGGAAAAGCTGTGAAGGCACCTAGATAGCCATTTACTCGTAGCCTTTTGTGATGGACTAATTTGGAGGACTCGTTGTTTATTCCTGACACCAAGCGATAAGAGCCTAAGAGGCTTGGGTATTTAAGTGAGCCTCGCTCCACCTTCCCTCTGGTGAATCTGGGAAATCCATTTGACAGTCCGTCACACACCATAGCTCATTGGCACGTACCTTAGTGTATAAAAAGGGGTGAGCTCACTTGGTTGCTCGAACCCTTGAGTGGGGAGACCTAGTTGTGGGCCATCCTTCGCCGGTGAGAGCCTTTGTCTATACTCTTGCTAACCCACCCACGGGTTGGCTAAAGTAACAATTATTTATTTGAGTATGTGCTTGTGGACCATCCTCATTTGGATGCAGTTGGACTATTGTCAGAAATGCGGGCTTGTTGGGCCATTTAAAGTGGGGCAAGTTCGTATTGTATGACTATTAGGCCCAAGGCTTCTGAAATGTTGATGGGCTATTATGTAAAAATTATTATGTATGTTTGCATTATCTCTCTTCTATGCTTGTGTTTGGGGACATCGTCGTTTGGATCCATTTGGACCATTTATCATGGGATATGGGCTTGTTGGGCCATTTAAACTGGGACAGACAAGAACGTATTTATGACTATTGGGCCAAAGGCTTCTAAGTGATTGATGGGCCACTTTGTGATTGTGTTCGAAACATTACCCTTTGGGTTTAGTCGGGCACCTTGTCATGAGATATGAACTCATTGGGCCATTTAAACTGGGATGGGTTCACTCCTATGACAATTAGCCCGAAAGATTCTAAAATGATAACGGGCCGATTTGCTTGAGAGTTATAATTGATTTAGTATGTTATATATGTTACATGCATCTCATGCACCTCATACATACATATATCATGTTAACACTACCTATGTCTCAAAAAGACATCCTAGATACCGTTTGGGTTAGAGAAGGGACAAGACTCACTAAAAGAACAAGTATGAGTGAATCCGATAATGAGGTGTCCCGTATGGATCAGTTAGAGAACGGTCTCGCCAAGATCACTGACAGTTGCAGGCTTTGACTACTGCTATGGCTGGTATAGCTGGGTCTCGTGCCGGGGTTAATTCTGGGGATGTGAGGCAAGAGGAATCTCCCGAACAGATTGGGGGATGATACCCCCGCTTTTGATGATGATATGGTAGAGTATGCAGCAGACAGAGTATCTGGGTCTCAGGCAGAGTTACAGAAACTCCGGGATCAGGTTGAGTCGGTTACCCGCAAGATGAGGGGTAAGAATGAGGATCTGCTGGATTATAACACACTGACTTTTGAGGAACAGTTGCCGCACAGTTCAAGATGCCTGATATGGCTATTTAACGGGAATGAGGATCCAAGGGTGCATCTCCGACAGTTTGTATCAGTCATGAGTTCAGTTGGCCTGTCTCAGTGCCAAGTGCAGAAAATGTTTGGAATGTCGCTTGAAGGAGCTCCCGTGGTGTGGTACCACAACTTGGAGAAGAAAGTAAAGGAAGATTGGAGGGAGTTAGCTGATGCTTTCCTGAAGCAATATGTCACTCACTGACCTAGAGATTGATCTGTCACTCCGCGATCTGGAGAATGTTAAGCAGAAATCAGAAGAGAGTTTTAAGGAGTACGTGGACCGATGGAGGGGTTCAGTTGTTGAAAATGCAGACTAGGCCCTCAGAGAAGGACCAGATTAAAATGTTCATCAGGGCACCAAGCCCTCCATCTATGGGAACTGAGGATGATGACCTCCATGATTACTGATTTTCGGCAGTTGAGGGAAACTGTCATGGACATTGAGGAAGAAGAGGCCGGGAAGAAAATTCTATGGTCTGAACATGAGGCCCATTGGGGGAACGTCGGGAGCAAAGCCCGTTTTTGCTGAGATTTCCGCTATCCGGAACCGGCAGTTTTCTAACTTGGGAAGGCCCCTGTCAAAAGTGCTAGAGAAACTGAAGAGGCAAGGGCTTTTAAGCCTTTAGAAGCCAAACCTATCCCAAACCCACCACCACCACATTTCAATCTCAACCTTTACTGTTATTTCCATCAACAGAAGGGCCATGACACTGACAACTGTGCCCGACTGCGCCATGAGATCCAAGACCTCATTGACTCCAAAAAGATCCTAACCCAACCCCGAAACCGAACAACCAGACACAAACAGAAACCCCTTACCCATTACCGAGCAGTACCCCCACCAATCTACATGATCAATTATGGCCTCCCAGAAGACCTTGTCCTAAAATCCTTCCACCCTCAGCCTTTTGCCTTGGAATCTGGGATAGTACTAGTGAAGATGAGGCAGAGCAGTGGAAGAGCTTTTGGCTTTGATTTCTCTAGCAGTGATGAGGAAGAAGTAAGGGGAATGACGCGTAGCGGTCGCTTTTACAATGTTATGGCGGAGAAGGGTAAGGGAGTTTTGACAGATGGTAGAGAAGTGGTTGAGACTGCAGAAAATACTGAAGGGGATATAGTGCTAAGGCAATTGAGGAAGACTAGAGCATAAGTGAGTATCTGGGAACTGTTATGTGCATCCCAAGAGCATAGACAGGCCATGGTTGAGGCCTTGAGCAAAATTATGGTACCAGAAGACGCCAACCCTGCAATTTTTTTGGGTCAGTTCAGAAGGAAACTTTGAGGGAGAAGTTGTTACTATCCGGGCTGAGGTAGATAATGCCGTGGCTGCCTTGGAGATACAACCTTTCACAAGGTTTCAGGTGTCAGCTACTTTTGAGGAATGGGTGGATCCTAGGGTGCTAGGATTATGGAAAATGAAATTTGAACCGGTGAAGGTTCAAAATTGCCAGATTTCAGAGGACATACCACTCGGAAAGGTTTGGGGTATAAGTCTGATGAAGAAAAGCCAAAGGTCAAGAAAAAGGGCCTGAAACTGATGTAATGTTTTGTGAAAGCTTCAGGATATCAATGGGAGCCTGAGCCTGTGGAAGTTAATGGAATTGTGGTACCGGGATTTGAGATCTTCCAGGATTTGTTGGGTGAGAAACCGCTGGTTAAAGAAGTTGTGTAAGCAGAGAATTGGGAAGAAGAATTGATGAAGTTGGAAAGCCTGACTCTGGGAGAGGACGAAAGCCTGAGGAAGATCTGATTGCAGAGGAAGAAGTGTCTATAGATGATGAAGACATTTACCTTCCTGATTTGTTTGAATGTAACTTCCGCATTATCCAATAATAAGACATTTCTTTTGCTTACTTGCCTGAGTCATTTCCATTTGCTCTGCACGAATCAAGCATATTTGATATCAGTTCAGCCAGAACTACTGCATTTAACTTGGGTACACTTGAGAACCCCAAGGAAATTTGATTGCAAGTGAAGTAACCTCCGAAGAGAGGGAGAAACTAGAAGAAGTGTTGGTCAGATATGCCAAAGTGTTTGCTTGGTCCTATGAGGACATGCCTGGGGTAGACAGAAACATTGCCCAGCACACGATACCAACTTATCCGAATATGAGGCCAATAAAACAGAAACTTCGACGGATGAGACCAGAATGGGCTGAGAAAGTCAGAGAGGAAGTTAAGAAACAGATAGATGTGGGGTTCCTGGAAGTAGTAAAATATCCAGAGTGGTTGGCTAATATAGTGCCGGTACCAAAGAAAGACGGGAAGGTCAGAATGTGTGTAGACTACAGAGATCTCAACAAGGCTTGTCCGAAGGATGATTTTCCTCTGCCGCATATAGATGTTTTGGTTGATAGTGTGGCTTTATCTGCTATGTATTCATTTGCAGATGGGTTTTCAGGTTACAATCAGGTTCTCATGGCTGAGGAAGATAAACATAAGACTGCATTTGTTACTGAGTGGGGTACTTATTGTTACAAGGTAATGCCGTTTGGGCTTAAGAATGCAGAAGCTACTTATCAGCGGATGGCCACTACATTATTCCATGACTTGATGCACAAAGAGATTGAGGTGTATGTGGATGACATGATGGTGAAATCAGAAACAAGAGTTGGGCATATTAAGGCATTGGAAGGTTCCTTCAGAGAGTTGACAGATACAACCTGCGGCTAAATCCCAAGAAATGTGTGTTTGGGGTGACATCAGGGAAATTTCTTGGTCACACAGTGGGAATGGGCGGAATAGAGGTAGACTCCGAGAAGATCAAGGCAATCACAGAAATGCCTGCACCGAAGACAGAAAAAGAAGTCAGAGCATTCTTGGGAAAGATTCAGTACATCAGTCGATCCATCGCCAAGTTGACATCAGTATGTGAGCCTATCTTCAAACTGTTGAGAAAAGATCAGCCGGTGAGATGGAATGAACAGTGTCAGACAGCCTTCGATAGAATCAGAGAGTACTTGGTAAAGCCACCTGTATTGAAACCTCCGAGACCGGGCAGACCTTTGATATTGTATTTGGCTATAGAATCAGAAGCACTGGGGGCTATGATGGTACAGGCAGATGAGACAGGGGTAGAACATGCAGTCTATTATATGAGTAAGAAGATGCTCCCGTATGAGGCTCGGTATCAAGAAGTTGAGAAGATCTGTCTTGCAGTGGTATGGGCTTCCAGAAAATTGCGGCATTACTTCCAGTCATACAAGATCCAGGTAGTGGCAAAGGAGAATCCTCTGAAGTATCTTCATTCGGTGCCTTCACTAGTGGGAAAGTTGGGCAGATGGTTGGTATTGCTGACAGAGTTTGACATTGAATATCTCACCTCCAAAGTGATCAAAGGGCGAGCAGTAGCGGAGTTTTGGCAATGCAACCTGTTGAGGGGGATCAGTATAAGTTTGAATTTCCAGATGAAGAGATCCAAGCAATAACAGTTCAGAGATGGAAGATGTATTTCGACGGAGCAGTGAATTACAAGGGAGCTGGAATTGGAATCGTGATAGTGACCCCCGAAGGGGAGACTTTGCCTTTAGCCAAGAGGTTGACATTCAGAGTGACTAATAACATGGCCGAGTATGAAGCATGTGCTTTTGGTTTGACAGCATTGATAGCCTTGAAGGCCGGGAGTGTGGAAGTCTACGGAGATTCTATGTTGGTAGTCCAGCAGATGCGAGGAGAATGGAATTGAAAGAAGAACGGTTGAAACCTTACCTTTTTCACCTCAGAAAGTTGGCACAGGTTATCCCCGAGTGTAAGTTTCAGCACTTACCGAGAGAAGAGAATCAGATGGCAGATGCATTGGCTACACTTGCAGCAACTTGGGAAAATCCAGAAAAGTTAGTGATGAGACCGTTGATACTGACAACAGCGAGCAGACCTGTTTATGAGATAGAAAGAATTCTGGGAGTTGAGGTCGACGATGGTAAACCTTGGTATTATGACATCCAGAGGTATCTGGAATATGGTGAACTCCCGGAAGGGGCAGGCAGAAAAGACAGAATGGCCATTCAGAAGTTGGCTTCCCAGTATGTAATCTTAAAAGGGGAACTGTACAAAAGGCAAGCAAACGGCATTCAGTTGAAATGTTTGAGAAAAGAAGAAGCTCAGAAAGTGATGGAAGAGGTACATGCCGGGGTATGTGGTCCGCACATGAATGGGTTGAACTTATCCCGCAAGATAGTGAGACAGGGGTTTTATTGGTCGACTATGGAGACAGACTGCGCAAGGATGGTAAAGCACTGTCACGACTGTCAGATACATGGCAATCTGAGTCATCTGCCACATACAGAGTTGCACGGGCTGTCAGAGCCATGGCCGTTCTCAGCATGGGGGATTGACATGATCAGGGAAATTCGACCGAATGCATCTAATGGGCATCGCTTCATAGTAGTAGCAGTGGATTACTTCTCAAAATGGGTAGAAGCTGAGTCGTTCCGGAACGTTACAGCAAAACAGATGGCCAAGTTCATAGCACGGAACCTCATTTGTCGGTATGGTATGCCGCACCACGTGGTCACGGACAATGGGGTACAGTTTCAAGGAGAGACAAAGGCAATGCTACAAAGGTACGGGATAGGCCATCATAAGTCATCACCTTACAGGCCACAAGCGAATGGGGCAGTTGAGGCAGCCAACAAGACTGTAAAGACAATTCTGGCTAAGATGACAGAGAACTGCAGGGATTGGGCTGAGAGACTACCGTATGCCTTGTGGGGGTACAGAACGTCAGTCAGAACAGCAACGGGTGCAACACCTTACTCTTTAGTGTACGGGATGGAAGCGGTACTGCCGGTGGAAATGGAAATACAGTTATGAGGGTATTAGCAGAGACAGAGTTACCTGAGTCAGAATGGGCCGCACAGAGATTTGATCAGTTAGCACTTTTGGACGAGAAAAGGATAAGAGCCTTACATCACATGCAGTTGTATCAGAAGAGACTGGCCCGGGCCTTCAACAAGAAAGTACGTCCCACAAAGATCAGAAAGGGTGATTTGGTACTTAAGCAGTCGAGGCCGTCGACGACAGATCCGAGAGGGAAATTCAGGCCAAACTGGGAAGGACCTTACATCGTTCAGAAAGTCATGGGAAATGGAGCAGTGAAGTTGTCAGACCTCGAGGGAAATGAATTCACAGAACCAATCAATGTCGACAGGTTGAAGTTGTACTTTGCTTGAGAAGACTTGGTCGCCAGTGGAAGACCTAACCCAACGGAATAAGAAAACCCCTGCATACATGCATGCACGTAACCTATATTGCATATTTTTGTGTTTGTTCTGTTTTGTGTAAACAGGTGTTGAAGACGGAAAAGAGCGAGCAGTAAGCCAATCAGAGATAGTAAAAGCACAGTATTTGATCTGGGCAGTAATCTGAAGATTGAGGTCCCAATGAAGTTAAGTTCCGGGTATGGGTCTCGGAGGGCGAAGTCCACATCACATCATATCAGCTTGGGGGCGAGGCCCATATCGGCTGAGGAGCGAGGCTCCACATTGTACCAGCTTGGGGGCGAGGCCCATATCGGCTGAGGAGCGAGGCTCCACATCACATTATATCAGCTTGGGGGCGAAGCCCATATCGGCTGAGGAGCGAGGCTCCACATCACATTATATCAGCTTGGGGGCGAAGCCCATATCGGCTGAGGAGCGAGGCTCCACATCACATTACATCAGCTTGGGGGCGAAGCCCATATCGGCTGAGGAGCGAGGCTCCACATCACATTACATCAGCTTGGGGGCGAAGCCCATATCGGCTGAGGAGCGAGGCTCCACATTGTACCAGCTTGGGGGCGAAGCCCATATTGGCTGGGGAGCGAGGCTCCACATCACATCATGTCAGCTTGGGGGTGAAGCCCATATCGGCTGAGGAGCGAGGCTCCACATCACATCATGTCAGCTTGGGGGCGAAGCCCATATCGGCTGAGGAGCGAAGCTCCACATCACATCATCAGTAGTATCGAGATGCGTCTCAGGATCGAGGTCCACTGCAGTATCAGCTCAGCTCGAGACAGCTAGCTAGCCAGGTAAGTAAAAAATGTATTGCATAGACTTTGATAGGACTGTCACTGTCACACACTGCACAAGCCCCATCAAAGTGGGGGCGACTGTAGGCATTGCTTTTTTTTTCGCATGTGAAACCCGATGATGAGTCTCAGTTGGAGGCACTACTTTTTTAGCTAAGGATATTGCGGGAAACGGAGGTCGGAAGAGGAAATTCAGAATAAGTGCGTCATCAAGTTCATTTCACAAGCTCACTGTCTTCGTTAGTGCTGCGTTCGTTACTATGTTCGAACGTCAGGCAGATTGCGGACGTTCGTGCCGCGTTCGAATTGGCGTTCGAACGGTGTCGGTAATTCTGGTTTTGCTGCTAGCCTCACACCCCAGCCCATTTAGCTCCCCAAAGCCCATAAAACACATCCCAATTTAAATAAAAAAATTAATTAAAACATTAACTAAATAAGATAATAATTAAATTAATTAATAATTAAATAAAACATTTACCAATTAAATAAAACATTTACCAAACTTAAAAAAATCATGCCTAATTTAAATAATTTGAATATATTATATACTAAACTAAAAAGAAGATATACCTAATTAAAATCAATCCTAACCAATTAAAACCAATCATATTTGACTTCCTAATCTAATAAGACATCTACCAATTTAAAATAGTTGACTTCCTAATTTAAAATATTTTGTCCCCCCTCAATCTTGTGTATACCATCCTTAGGACTCCTAATTTGGAAACTAGATCTCTTCCTTGTGAGACAAGGGCAAACCCTAGCTCTCTTCTATATAAACAACCCCTAACCAAAGCCATCCTCTCCTTGACACATATGATTCACGCCCAAAACACTTCACATATACACAAAAAGAACAAAGAGCCCTAACCATCTCCTCCATAGCCGAGACAACAAGAGCCTCAATCCTCCACCATAACCGAATCCACCACAAGTAACAATCCTCCATAGCCGAATCCAAAGCACCAATAACCACCATAGCCGAATCCAAAACAAACCAAACTCACCCTTAGCCGAATCCAGAACACCAAAAATCCTTCAAAGTCGAGACCACTACAAGCAATAACCCTCCTTAGCCAAATCAAAACACTCCCCTCTTGCACCGAGAACACATCCCCCATACAGCCCTTACAACCACTAAAACACCCCCTAACAAACACTCAAAAACAGCCCCTGAATCACCTTAAAACAGCAGCCCAAATCCTCTTAAAACAGTCCCTAAAAACCCTAAAAACAGTAACACAAACTGCATAGATAATCTTAAAAATAATCACACACAACTGCACTAAGAACCCACGCAAACTTGGAGCAGTTCATTGAAAACGTTAAAACAGGTGGCCTGAGCAGTGAGCAGCAAGACAGAGGCCGAACAGGAGAGAACAGAGTTCGAACCGCAAGCAAAACAGCAAAGCAGTGAGCTAGGACGCTGAACCAGTGAACCAGAGAAGTTGAGGAGTTGTACCCTTCCGACATCCGTGAAACGCAAGCCTGAAAGTTGGCTAAAAGGTTAGACCTGAGGGTACTTTTCACACTCATCTTTATTTGACCTTTGTTATTTATTTGGATTGTATTTACTTGTTCGTTAAATCTTGCTTGTGTATGATGTGTGTTGTGGGTATTGAATGAATGAGAGATGTGTCAACTCTCGCGGTATATCGGATGGAAACCCGGACATAAATTTCATAGCCGATTCCGAATGGACGGTAATATGATCTGTACTCGGGACACAACTCCACGTACCGCTTGAGTAAACGGCACCCTATTTGTTTTGTGTTGCTTTTGTTTATTTTTCGTCACTTGAATTCTGTATGTTGTATTTATGCATGATTCAATCGAGCGCATGGGCTTAGTAAGTGGAATGAAAGATCCCCTATGGGGAGGGGCTAAAGCCCTTTACCACGATGTTTTGCCGCGCCGGTTGATGTGTGTTCGGTTGGATGCAAGATACGTTCAACCGGGCATACTTAATTTAATATTAGTGTCTTTATCTTTTTATGCATGGTTCAATCAAGCGCATGGGCTTAGTAAGTGGAATGAAAGATCCCTTATGGGGAGGGGTTAAAACCCTTTACCACGATGCTTTGCCGCGCCGGTTGATGTGTGTTCGGATTGGATGTAAGATGTGTTCAATCGGGCATACTTGGTTTTGATATGATTGGCTCTATTTTTGTATGTGTGATGTGACGCGCATGGCTTAGTATGTTGGTCTAAAGGTCCTCTCTTTGAGAGACCAAGAGCCCCAAAAGGCCACCTTTACGGCAGTACTTCGCCGCGCCCCTTTATTTTGTTGTTTATGTATTGCGTCCCATTTCATGCGTCAGGTCTGTTCCCGTTCGAACGCGTTTACGAACGCAACTCGAACGCGCATGCATTTTGCCTTATCATGCATCAGGTCTCATTTCCGTTCGAACGCGTTCACGAACGCCATACGAACGTGAGCATTCTGTTTCATTTCCGTTCGAACGCGTTAACAAACGCCATACGAACGTGAGCATTCTGTTTCATTTCCGTTCGAACGCGTTAACAAACGCCATACGAACGTAAGCATTCTGTTTCATTTCCGTTCGAACGCGTTATCAAACGCCACACGAACGCGAACCTTCTGTTTACCGTTCGAACGCGTTTACGAAGCTACACGAACGCGAACACACTGAACTGAGACATATTCATCACATGCCATGTATAATTGTTTCTTAGGTGATTGTTTTATGGAACCACACATAGTCATTCTCATCTTTGTGCACGTAATAATGAAAAGCATGTTTTTCCGTTAGTTGCGTCACTTGCCTTAGTCTTGATTTAACGTATTACGATTTATATACCTATGCCATGATGACTTTGGAGTATTATTTCTTGTGATATATCGGATGGAAACCCAGACATAAATTTCGTAGCCGATTCCGAATGGACGGTAATACGGTCTGTACTTGGGATACAATTCCACGTATCACTTGGAAAAGTGCTCACATGTATGCTTGTGTGGTTATTATGTATGCTTGTGTTTTTCATGAATATGATATGCTGAATGAAGTTGTATGTTCATTGTTACTTTGAGGTATTTTCAGGCATGTGTTCTTAGATATGAGATATATGTGAAATGTATGTATAAGTGTTATTTTGTACCCGTGAATATAGAAGCATGATATTCTTAAGAATAAGTGTTACTTAAGCCTGATTAAATTATTACATAAATCCTTTATTACAAGTGACATAAGTAAGGGACCATTCCGAACCCAACGGTTTGAGGTTTCCCTTGCGAGGGGTGAGTGCGGCCTTAAATCACATTTTAGTTCACCCCTCCTTCAACCTTCCCCGTTCAGCACATGCTGGTGGCGACTCCATTACTCTCCGGTTTAGTCCCTCGTGGCTACTCCGTACTCCCGACTAGGCCGCGAGCCTAGAAACAGCATGCGTCGCCCCAGATTTCTGTGTTCCCACACCCGGTAGATCCTTATACCCAGTATATATGAAGCTTCACCCTTATCTTTCATGAAGAAGATCTTGCAAAAGTAGGATTTCATAATTTGCATCAATTCTATATCATTTCCAATGACCAGGATGTCATCAACATACAAGACTAGGAAAACTATCATGCTCCCACTCAATTTCTTATAAACACATAGTTCTTCCTCGTTATTGATGAATCCAGATAATCTAATTATCTCATCAAAATGACGATTCTAGCTTCGGGATACATGTTTAAGTCCATAAATAGACTTTTGGAGCTTACAAACTAAGTTTGAAATCTCACTGGATACGAAACCCTCTGGTTGTTCTCTATAGATATCCTCATTGAGGAATCCATTTAGGAAAGTGGTTTTCACATCCATCTGCCATATCTCATAATCGTGATTTGCAACAATGGCTAAAAGAATCCTAATGGATTTTAAAACTGCTACTGGGGAAAAAGTTTCCTCATAGTCAATCCCAGGACATTGAGTGTAACCTTTTTCTACCAGTCGGGCATTAAAGGTTTCCACCTTTCCATCGAGCCCTCGCTTTCTTTTGTAAACTCATTTACAACCAATAAGTTTAACTCATTCAAGAAGTTCAACTAATTCCCAAACTTGATTGTAATGCATAGAATCCATCTTGGATTTCATGGCTTTCTGTAATTTTCCTGAATCAATATCCAATATCATATGTTTATACGTAGTCAGATATGTTTCCTCCAAGAGGAGAACATCAAGGCTCACATCAGCTATTAAAAATAATCTCCGAGGAGGCCTTGATATTCTATTCAACGTATGTAGAACCTGTGTTGTAGATCCTTTACCTAGTTGGATCTATGGTTCCATCTCATATTCCTTACTGTTGGGATCAAACTCATCAAGTTCAATCTTTCTACAATTCCCATTTTCTCTCAAAAATTCATTTTCAAGAAAAGTAGCAAAGCGAACAATAAATACATTTCATTGCTCAGAATCATAGAATTAATATCCCAAAGAGTTTTCAAGATATCCAACGAACCTATATTTATACCCTTTGGGTGCTTATATTATCCCGATGTGTAATTCTAACGTATGCAGGACAACCCAAAATCTTTAAAATTCTAAGACTTGGATTTCTATCGAACCATATCTCATAGGGGGTCGTAAAAACAACTTTCGATGGAAACCTATTAAGTATGTGGGTAGTAGTAAGTAAAGCATAACCCAAAGGTAATAAGAAAGATATGTATAGCTCATAATTGATCGCACCATATCCAATAAAGTACAATTTCTATGCTTAGATACACCACTGTGTTGAGGTGTTCCTGGTGGGCTATATTGGGCAAAAATTCCATTCTTCCTTAAATAACTTATGAATTCTTCATTCATGTATTCAATGTCTCGATCTGATTGAAGACACTTGATAAATTTACTGGTTTGTTTTTCTACTCCGTTTCAGAATATTTTTAACTTGTCAAATATTTCCGATTTATGTCTCATCAAATAGACATATCCAAATCTAGACTTATCATCCATGAAATTCAAGAAGTATGTTGAACCATCGTGAGCGACATGATTTAATGGACCACACATATCGCTGTGTATTAGCTCCAATATATCTCCAGCACGGTGTCCAACACCCAAAAAATGGGGCCTTTGTCATCTTCCATTGATACATGACTCACAAATCGGATAAATATCTAAGGTAAGATTTTCAATCAAACCATCCTTTACCAATTTGGATAGACGTCTAACACCAATGTGGCCCAATCTCATATGCCAAAATTCGGTATTATTTAATTCAGATTTCCTACTTGTTTTTTCCTCTACATTAAAGACATCTCACAATAATGACGGTATTGGGTGACCACATTAACTCATCATGCTACATCTAATATTTTACCGGAGTGACCTAAGTTCTGAGCACTTATACCCTCACAATAATGACGATTTCAGATATAAGTAGTAAGAACTCATTCATCTCCGTATTTACAAGACAGACCTTCCAATAATGCTCAAACATTACTAATATTATTATTTAAAATAAAGTAATCATTTAATAATGGGATATTTATGACAATTGTAGGACACAGAAATCAGTGACGCTGTTCTAGGCTCGCGGCCTAGTTGGGAGTACGGAGTAGCCCACGGGGGAACTAAACCGGAGAAATAATATGGAGTCGCCACCCGGTGTGAACCGGGAAAATGATTTAAGGCCGCACTCACCCCTCGCAAGGGAAGACCTCAAACTGTTGGGTTCAGAATGGTCCCTTACTTATGCCACTTGTAATGATGTGATTTGTGCAATAATCTAACCAAGCCTAAGCAACATATATTTCCAAGGATAATCTATTTTTAAGTTCATGCATAAAAAATAAATTGGAATAACGACAAGCATATAATTTCATGAACACATTATATTGATAGACATAGAGACGCAAATAAACAATAATTGTACAAGCATGCATATTAAAGAGAGGCAATTAAATGCATAATGTAAAGAGAGCTAACTAAACATATGATGGGGAAGGGCATGACTAGGGGAACAAACATGCATGAAACATGATAAAGGAATCTGTCCAGTGTGTGCGCGTTCATGTAGCATTCGTAAACGCGTTCGAACGGTAAACATAATGCAAGCGTTCGAGTAGCGTTTGATAACGCGTTCAAACAGAATGTCCACGTTCGTATAGCGTCTGATAACGCTTTCGAACAGGATGAGACCTGATGCATGATACAATAAAATACATGCACGTTCGAGTAGCATTCATAAACACGTTCGAACGGTAAACAGAATACAAGCGTTCGAGTAGCGTTCTGAGTCGCGTTCGAACGGAAATAAGACAGAATGCATACGTTCATGTAGCGTTCGTAAACGCGTTTGAATAGAATAAAATAGAATGCATACGTTCGTGTAGCATTCGTGAATGTGTTCGAACGGAATGAGACAGAATGCATACGTTCGTGTAGCGTTAGGAAACGCGTTCGAACGAGATTGCCAAAATGGCATATGAAATGACACAAACACATATGTGGATGAACAAATACACAATGTAGGACCTCGTGTGCCCGATGGAACACATTTCACATTCAATCGGGTGCACCTCGTCCGGCGCGGCAAAACATCGTGGAAAATATAGCCTTTAGGCATTTCCCTCGAATAGAGGACCTTTAATCCACCCTAGTTAGCCCATGAACATTATATTACAATGCATATAAAATAAAGACAATGATAATATAAGACCTCGGGTGCTCGATTAAACATATCTCACATTCAATCAAACATACTCCGTCCGGCGCGGCAAAACATCATGGAAAAGGTAGCCTTCAGGCATTTCCCTCGAATAGAGGACCTTTAATCCACCCTAGTTGGCCCATGCTCACTATATTACAATGCATATAAACTAAAGACAACGATAATATAGGACCTCGTATGCTCGATTAAACATATCTCACATTCAATCAAACATACTCCGTCCGTCGCGGTAAAACATCGTGGAAAAGGTAGCCTTTAGGCATTTCCCTCGAATAGAGGACCTTTAATCCACCCTAGTTAGCCCATGCGCACTATATCATCATGCATAATTAAGTAACATGCAGAAAGTAATAGCATACTAACGACTGAATCATGCTTAAAAGATAAATAACATACTAGCAACCCAATCATGCTCGAATACAAGGTTGGATGAAACGAAATGTGTGAATCTCTCAAGTGGTACGTGGCATTGTATCCCGAGTGCAAACCGCAATACCGTCCATTCGGATTCGGCTACGGAATTTACGTCCGGGTTTCCATCCGATATACCACAAGAGAGAACACATATTTCATTCATCCAAGGACCAACATATATCGACAAACGACTCTCATGCAAAGGAATTCTAATAAACAACAAAAAAAGATGAGAATAAATAAGAAGGGTGCCCTCAGGTCTAACCTCTTAGGTCGTCTCTCGAAAATACGTTACACGGCCGTCAGAAGGGTTGATGCTCCGTAACTCCTTCGGTTCACTGGTCCACTGCTCTTGTTCGCTGCTTCGCTGTTTTGAGCTGTCGTTTCCTCTATTTTGCTGCTGTTTCTTGCGGTAACTTAAGGGTTTTAAAGTGCAGTTTTTTGGTCACTGTTTTGCTATATTAAGGGACTGTTTTTGGCTACTGTTTTCGGTGATGTTATGGTGTAGTTTAGGGACTGTTTCGATGATGTAAAGGGGAGTGTTTTCGGTCTGGTTATGCGACAATGTAGGGGGTTTTGATGTGTGAGTATTCGGTTCTAGAGAGAGGAGGAGAAGATGATTATTTGTTTGCTTGTTCTTGTTGTCTTGGGCGTGTGAGCTAGGTTTATTTCTTTTGTGTTTTTGTGAGAATGAGCTAAGGTGTGAAAGGTTGGATTTGTGTTTCTTTTATAGGCAAATGCTAGGGTTCCTCTTTGTTTGAATAGGAATGGGATTTGTGTAATTATGGGGGATATATTTTATTAGTGTCACACAAGGAAAGCATATATTTAATTAGGGACAAGATTTGGCTTGATTATGAAGATCATATATTTGATTTGTTTTGATTAGGTATGTGATTTGTTTTATTTAGGTAGGTGATTTGTTATTTTGGGATGAGATTTGCTTAAATTAGGAATTTAATTTAATTGGATTTTAATGGGATTTAATTTAATTTAATTTCAATTTAATTGGTTTTAATTTAATTTGTGACATGTTTTTTAAATGTTTTAATTATTATTGGATGTGATTTAATGGGCTAATTGGGCTTGGGCGTGAGGCTAGCAACAAAACCAGAAGTACCGACACCGTTCGAACGCCGATTCGAACGCTACACGAACGCCCGCAATCTGCTTGACGTTCGAACGTGTTCACGAACGCAGCACTAACGAAAATAGTGAACATGTGAATTGAATCCGATCACATACTTATTCTGAATTTCCCCTTCCGACGTTCGTTTCCCGCGACTTCCGCAACCTAAAGAGTAGTGCCTCCGTACGAGACTCATCATCAGGACTTATATGTAAAAATGCAGTGCCTACAACAATCAAGTCATTAACATAATTAGGTCAAAATTTTAATTTAAAACATGCAATATATATCCAATATGACTTATGCATAATTAAAATACAGAGGTATAGATTCAAATACATGCCAAACATGTAACATGTGGAACCCGTAGGGTTGGATCAGTGCCCCTCGCAGCGGAAATGGGTCTAACCCATGGATATCTAGCTTGGGTGTATTTTAAAATATTTTATATAAAATTACATTTCGTTTCGAGTCCGAAGGACAAAACTTAGACCAAAACGGAGTCTGGAAACTCTAGAATGGAGAAAATAAAGTTTCAGTGTATATCAGCTCCGTGTGTTGCGACGCGAAAGCGTGGGCGTTGAGACGCTCCAAAGAAGGAGAGCAACTACGAGAGCTAAACATCTCAGCATCGCGACATGGAATGGTACGTATCACGATGCTCTTAATTCTGATGCTCGGTGTCACGATGCTGGAAGGTCAGAGTCACCACTCTATCTTAGGCAGTGAGCATTTTTCAACTTCAGACCAATACTAAACACTTCTAATTTTCTCCAAATACTTCAAATACACTTAAAATCCTATTTTAGCATCATAACCATCATCAACACATGTTATACAACTAACATATATGTATTTTAAATACTTATATGTAATTATTTGAATCAAAACACAAACTAATTTAGAATCCCACTATGAAATGTCTCATGAACAATTCTAGTTCACCCAAAGGTGGCCAAGTGATTCTAGAATGGTAGCCATAACTCTAAGCTTTAATCTAGAGTTCGAAATTCTTATTAATTGTTCCATGTCCAACATGAACATATTTGACCTAATTAACAAATATGTTGTGTTTATACTTCCAAAGCATCCTAACACAATTCATTAGCCTCATCTCAACTTTAAGCTATGTAATTATACATCCAATACCTAATTCATCACTATATGTCTCACTAATGAAAACTCACTAATGAAAAATATAACTTAAGAGAAGATCAAACATTACCTAGTAAGCTTTATAAAAAGATCCAATCTCATTCTCCCTTGTTGAAATGGTTAGAGAATTTCCAAGGTTTGCAAGCTTGACTCCAAGATCCAATCTTGATTCCTATACTAACAAGTTTCACTCCAAGATCCAACCTTGATTTCTTATAAATGAAATGTTGTAGAGATCTCACAAAACTTCTCTAAATTCTTCTCTAACTTAGGCTAATTTTTCCAAGAAATACTTCTATTTAGCTTTCACAAGCTTAATTAAAACATTCCTCAAGCTTGCTATTTATAGCAAAACGTAGGTAATTTTTAATTAATAAAAATTCTAATCAACTTTTATGTGAGTTTAATCTAATTTGTCCAAATATGTATAATTAGGTGTGACTAATCATCTTTGTCTACCACTTTGATTTAATCCAATTAAAGCAAGACAAAAATTAGGAAATGGATTAGTTCAATGTTTGACACTTTGATTTAATCCAATTAAATCAAGCAAAAAAACCTATAATTACATATTTACAATTACTAAAATATTCTCAAATGGTAGAGATAATTATGAAATTACGACAAAGTCCTTTTGTAAATCTTGAATTAATTCAATTAAGTCAAAGTAAATAATCAATGTTATTCATAACACTTGATTATCTTAGTTGATAATTATAATATCAAATATTATCTATTTCTGAATTAAAGTTAAGGATTTGGAACGAGATAATATTTGAAAATAAGAGTTTATGTGTTGGAAAATAGGTCAGAATGTTTTTAAGTAAAGCTTCGTCGCTTTGGAAAACGCATGATTTCGAGAATCGGTTACGCGATTCATGTTTGTATCGTTATACGCATAAAAGTTTGTTATTATGACTATAAAAATAACAAACAGACTTCAATTGAGCTGAATCTTGAACCGTTAGACTCATTTTCCAAGATGAACAACCTTCATGTTGAACACTTTTCGAAATATGTATCAGAAAGGCTTTAAAAATATGAATTTCTGTGAAAGCCCTATGGAAAAGACCTAGAAGCGATTTCGTGGGGGCCAAAATATAATTTTCAGAAAATTTTCTATGAATACCCCATTGTTTATTGAAATTTCCAAAATGGCATAATTTTCCAAAACACCTCACACAACCCTCATCCCTAAACATGATTTGGAAGAGCCATGGTCCCGCCGGCGGCCTATCGTCGGCTATCGCCGGTCGGTGTGATCGGCTAAAGGGGTACGCCGGCCATCCTTCCATCTTGTGGTTGCCGGAGGCAGCCACCAGGTCGCCGGTAATGGCGGAAAAGATGAGAGACACATGCGATGGTGAATATCATGATCCTAACTCGTCGCTTCATTTCACGGTCCGAGGCACCCGCCAAATCGAATCTCTCAGAAAGTACTATAAGTTAGCGGTGATGGATTTCCCGTTCCGTGCCTAGTTGCTCACAAAACGAGAGGAGAAACCTCAGTGAATAGTAACCCATGAATGAACAGTAGCTTCGATCAAATTCTGTCGATTCCAACATGTACTTGGGATCATTTGGAGTCCGTATATGCTCTCGAAATCTCTGTAAGATCTCCCGGTAAAAATTTGCTAATTTCAAGTTTATCTTTAAATATTCGGATATATCCAGTAGCTTTGTAGAGTAGCGTATTGATATAAATTGAATTGTTTGAACATAAGTATATTGAATATGTGCATTTGGTAGAATTCGAGTGAAAACGGAACGAATTGGATTGATCTGATATGTTATGTAAGTTTCCGATTAAAATAGATTTTTCGTGTATTGATGTGTTTTTTTTTATTGTAATGATAGAAATGAGATATATATGATGAGATAATGTTTAGATAAATCCGGGTAGATTTAGAGGGTTATGGACCCTTGTGTAGCGTTTGCGGAAATTTTTTTCGGAAGATTTTCCAAAAACTGATAAACCGAGGATTTAAGTGAACTAGTAGCTTGTATTAGTTTGTAATGATATTTTAAGAGTAATGGAACTGAAAACAATGAAATCGAACTTGATTTTGTTGTCCCGGAAAGATTCGGGAATTTTAGCATTTCACCATTTGTTTTGATTGATTTGACTAGGACTCAGAGTGCTCGCGAAGCCAGGTAAGTAACTTATGCGATGAGTACTTAATGGTTGATTTGTGTTTTAAATATATACATATATAAAGATGATTGAAGAATTTAGAATAAGATGAGGATAATTTTGGATTTAGATTTGCATGAATATAAGAGAAGTTAAATATGATTTATGCACTGATATGAGTGAATGAGTATGTGTTATAAATGTTAAGCTATATTAAGGCTATCGAAATTGAAGAAAAGTTTGTATCGAATCGAAGAAAGATTGTCTGGCTTACCGATTTGATGATATTTCAAAGATGTTTATTCGCGATAAAGTATAAGTATGTGAATGCATATTTCATGTTTTTGAAATGGGTTCAATGTTAAATGATGTACTTTGTGATGTTTATATCTTTGCCTTTGGTGCTTTGAATGTTTGGTTATTAGATTGACTCATATATAAGCATGTGAATATAAGGATTTGACATGTGTAAATAATAAAGGATAATATAAAGTTGATAAATCTGAACTTGTCTTGGTAATTCTGAAAAGCTGTTGATACACTTGACTTGTATGTTTGTTTCTAGTATGAGCGTGGTTACTTACTAAGTTTTATAACTCACACCAAACCAATTTTTAGTTTTGCAGGTTGGCTCAAGACAGGTTAACCACATCAGCTTTTGAAGTTATGCTCGAGACGCGGATCACCCAAGTTGCAGTCACCCTCGCAAGTGTCATGGGAAAAGTTTTAGAGGTTTATGATTTGTGATTAATATGTTATTTTTCGTACTGAGCACGCTGTTTGTATATATTAAGTAAAAGTTTTGATTGCTTATGATGTTATGGGCACATGGCCTTTGAGTGTTGATAGATGATATGGGTATGAAACCCTTAAGTGTTGATTTTGATGTGTTTTGTGTGGACCTGAGGTCCTTTTGTATGTTGGATGTTCTTTTCAGGTTTCTTTTTGATGCTGTACTTTGATCTAGGTTGTCCAGTTTTAGAGTACATCATATTCGTTTTTCTGTAAATTTGGAAGGTTATGAAGATGGGTTAATCTTGTCTCATGCCGGGGTGTTACATACACTCTTGAAGGCTAATCATTTATCTTATTGCCTGGGGAGAAATAATAATTTTTTATTGCTACATATATGGATTATTGACAAAGAATAAAACATATAGTTGAAAATTTTCCCTCAACCCCATAATATTGGATTATTTGTTTGACATATTTTTTTTTTCAAGTTTTGGTTTTAGTTAGGAGTTGTAATACGGGTCAAGATTCGTTTATTTGTTCGATTCGATTAGCATTAAAGAGGATATAGATTTGGAAAAATTAATTCGTTTAGTAAATGGATTAATTCGATTTGATTAGTTTATTAAACAAATAAAATACGAATTTGAGTTCACTTATTTGCTTATTTGTTTATGATTCTTTTTTCCCTTTTACTAGTTTTTGTTATTTTTTAATTAAGTCCGAGAAGTTATTGCCAATTACCACAAAAAATAATATTATCTAGCAAGATTTGGTGGGATAATTTAATAAATTCATTATTTGTGTATTTCATACATATATCATATATTTATAAAAAAATTAATGTAAATAAATCATTGTAATTTATGTTATTAAATCATATCTAGACTCAATATTAGGATTCATTAGTAAACGAATCAAATATAAATCCATCATATTTTTATTTGATTTATTTAGGATTCAACACAAATTCAATTTATCAATTCGTTTTGTCACCTCAAATTTTAGTTATTAGAAAGGAAATAATGAAGGCTAGCTAAATATTTGAGATGGACTAAGCTTTTCTTTTTATTTTTTGTTTTTTAATAAATGATGGTCCAACGTACAAGGTTTCTCACACTGTATGCTCCGGGGATGACTTAATATGTACGCAACTTTATCTTTTTTTGTTGTTGTAAAGAAGCTGTTTTTGCGACTTGAACGCGTGTCTTGCAGGTCATAATGGAATAACCTTGCCCTACTTTTTTAATTTTTAATAAAAAAAATAGTAATTAAATTGTTGACCCTAAAATTCTAAGGGGTTAGTGTCAGCTCTGACTAATTGATAGTAGAAACGACCTTGAGTTGCTGCCTTGAATATTATAAGTCCCTAAACGAGTTCTTAAAATGAGACTTATATTGATAAAATATAAAAATATATGTGTCATATTATACATTAAAAATTAAAATTTCTCTTGATTCAAGATCCTTTATTTTGAGTCAAATTTAGGGATCCAATCAATCGCTTGTGTCGGGGGATATCTGATTAAGAGGTATCAATACAAAAAATAAGGCCTTTAGCGTCGAAAACAATCGACGCCAAAAGTGAAAAGTTCGACACCAACAATAAATGGCGTCGAATAATTCCGATGCTAAACTTAGACGCTAAAATGTGGACGAGAACGACAATTAGCGTCGAAATACAAATTATCGATGCTAAAACCTCTTACTTTGTGTCCAAATTATTTCGACGAAGAAGAAGAATTCCCGACAGTATTGTTCATGTTTGGCGACGAAAGTTGTCGACGCTAAAAATTAAACTTTTAGCGTTGAATTTATGCGACGCCAAAAGAAATAAAAAAATAAAATTTTATACTTTTAGCGTCAAAATTTTCGACGCTAAAGTATATAAATAATATTTTCTATTTCTTTTAGCATCGCATAAATTCGACGCTAAAAGTATAAAAATATTTTTTAAAAAATTATTATTTTACATAATTTTGCTCTGAAATATTCAATTTAATATTTTAAAAATATTATTATTTCAAAAAAAAAATTACCGATTAATAGCACAATTAGGAAATATTCTAATAATTATTTTATTATTATAATGAAAATTTATTAAAAAAAATACATAATATATTAAAACTATCTGTTCTGAATGTTTATACAAATGGAAATAAAATTTATTACTGCTGCGATGGGGGCGCTTGAGCCCGATGCACCCCGGCCGAGTGAGACCTCCAATATCTCCCGGAAAGCCCGTATCTGCTGGTCGAACTGCTCCATCTTCTTTTCGTGGTCCACCTTGACCTGTAATAGTTCCTTTTGAGTCTTCCTCAGCTCGTCTTGGGTGGTGGCTAGCTGGTCTCGAAGGCACGAGTCAATATTCGAAGAAACAGTAGTGCGTGCAGATGACGTCAGCTTCTTACGAGTGTCAAGGCCGACGTTGTACGCTGTCTGGTTCTTGAAAATCAATTGCGAAAACTGCTCATCTGGTATCGGGTCTTCCTGTCTCCTGAGTTTGATGTTAGAGATCCACCATTTCGTTCTGTTTAAAAAAAAATTAAGTTAATGTTAGAATTTGAAAAGAAAAAAATCAATTTAAAATAATAATTATTTTATTTTAAAAACTTTAACTTACATAGCAGCGTTCGACTTATTCATTGACCCATTTTTTCTTTTCATTGTAGTGCGTCACTCGGAAAAAATCTGGAAATGATTGCACCTCACCTGCTACTCTGCTAAAAACATAAAATAATTGTACTATTATTCGACATTAGTAAAAATAATGAACTGTTAAATTTCAGGTTAAGATATATTTATCTCAGAATATTCGGTACAATGTTGGATAATTGGCTTGGAACCTACACGGTGGTTAAAACGCAAGTGACTTCGATTATTCGCATTTGCGTGATATTTATTATGCATTTAACAACATTGTAAGTACCAAAAACGAAGAGAATTATAAATTTCTGTTTATGTTAAAATTTACCTCGTGTTTCTCGCTAGACCACAGCTCAAACAAGAATGTCCACTCTTGCTCCTCTATAAAATCATGCTTGTGTTGTGGAGCATCCAAAGGTCTATATTCGTCGAATATTGGTTTCATGACTTTTCCCCATGTGGTAGTCAAGATACTGTTGGACATTAACTTTGGTCAGATCGAAGTCGAACCACTTTTACAGGAATAGCAACCAAGTAAAAATGAGTATAAAATAAAAATTTAAATTAACAAACAATATCGAAAACTTAATCTGTAAGGAAACTCACAAGTAGCGAAGGGAAGATGACCGGCGTAAACACACACGTATAACGCAAGCGCACGTATCGTTCAAGTAGTATAAAAATATCGATCCCACGAGGACTTAATTCCTACTGTTGTTATTAATTGTTGAATCTATTTATTTACAAATATCTAATTAAATGGAGAAGAGAATGATTGTTTGATTGGTTGAAAGTGGTTTTACAAAATAAATAAATAAATAAAAAGACAAAAGAAAATATTAAGGAAAATAACAAAAGACACAAAGATCTAGGGTTGTGATTTCTTTTAATATCATTTTAAAGATGAAGTGGTTATCTTAAAGTTGGTAATATATTGATTTATTAACCTGGAACACTAAATTATGTGTAAGCCTCTGTCGATGGTCAGACACAAATACCCAGTTTAACCCAATTGAACCATATGTCTATGTCAACCAAATTATCTGGATTCATTAAGTTTAAGTTCCAATTATGGCTACCCCCGCCCGACAGGTATATTCCTATCCTGTAAGGAAATCTATTAAAGGGTTATCTATCCTCAAGGAAGATCGTGGGCTATTAAGTCTAAGGCTGAAACCTAAAATCCCTATGTCTAGTTCATTTTAGATTTACCATATCAATCTTATTGGTGATCAGACAACAAGAAGCATTAAGCTTAAGACTTGATAAATAAACCTTTAAATTACCCAACTATAAAATAATCCCTTATAAACCGGTGATATTAAAAGTCATCACAACCCCTAATTAACTAACACATAACTAGGACTATAAAAATAAAATACATAAAATAAAAATACTGAAAAGTAAAATAAAATAAAATAAAATGCTAAGGTAAAAGGAATTACTTTTACTACTACTAATTTAGATATCTCCCATAAAATAATATATAAACTTGTGATAATATTACCAACCGACCATTCTGGCGGTATCCTGATTAAGTCAAATTAAGTCCAACCAGCCATTAAGGCGGAACCAAAAATAAATTACCAACCGACCAGTCTGGCGGTATCCGTGATTAGTCAGGTTTAAACCAGATTAAAATTAAATTACCAACCGACCAATATAGCGGTATTCCTTATTAAGTCAATATTTTAAATAGTTAATATATTATTTTTACGGGAGATTAATCTAAATAGTAATAGTAAAAGAATTACCTTTCACCCTAGCTGAAAAAGTTACTTCAACATGGTGAATAGTAAAAACTGTAAAAAGTAAAAATTAAATTACTATTATTACAAAAAGTAATTAAAATAAATTACAAAACTAAAAATTAAAAAAACTAAAAAAAAAAAAAATTCTAGAGAGAGAAACTCTCTCTAGAGAGAGAAATCAAGAGAGAGAAAGGTGTATAAAAATTGAAAATTCGGCCTCTATTTATAGTAAAAATTTTCACTGTTTGGGCACTGTTCTCGCGTCGCGACGCCAAGGAGCAGCGCGTCGCGACGCGCAATTTGTCGACGTGGCACGCTGAGGAGACGACACGTCATCAAGGCGGCTGACTGTTCACGCGACACGTGTCAAGGCGGCTAATTCTCAATTATTGTGATGACGTCATCGATGACGTGGCGATGACGTGGCGTAGGCGTGTGTTGCATTTGTCGGCACAATAGGATTGCGACACGTGTCGACACGTGTCATGCTGTGATTGGCTGAGGCTGACGTGGCAAGTTGACTCGGTTGACCTGCTGACGTGGACATGATGTGGCATGACACGTGGCAAGGTTGACTTGTTGACGATGATGATGTGGCTGATGACGAGGCGACATGTGTCAAGTCTGAGTGTCGGCAGCATATGATGATGACACGTGGCACGGCGCATGTTAGCAGATGGGATTTGATGGTGACACGTGGCACGGCGCATTTTAGCAAAGTCAAAACTTCTCAATTGTTGACCGTTGACCAGGCGCATGTTAGCAAATCCGGCTCACGCTGGGCGTCGCGGCGCGCTGTTCTTCAGAGTCGGGACGCGAAGAAGACGAAAATAACCCTGTTGACGCATTTTTGTCCGGTTTTGCCCCAAATTGCCTCCAGTGCTATCCAAACTTTATTTATCTGCAAAATAACAATAAAACAAATCAAAACGTTCACAAAACTCAAGAAACTATACAAAATATTAAGTTAAATGAGTGGGAAATTGTGATATAAATACCACTCATCACACCCCCAAACCTAACATTTTGCTAGTCCTCGAGCAAAATACAAAATAAAATAACATAACAAAATTTAACTAAGCCACTTTCGTAGGGATCACGGTTGCACTTAGCATATGCAACAAGCCTTTAAACCCCTAGGTGTCCCTAGTGGACGAGTGTAGTCTCGTGAGGGCTTACAGCAATGATACCCACAAACATTTTTACAAAAGTAAAAAGTTAGTAAAACTAATGCACACAAAAGCAAAAAGACAAGAGAAAAGAGAATAAAGAAAGTTAGTGACTAATCAGGTGAAAATTCTACTCCAAGTTACTAGTTGTTTTGTTTCTTTCTAAATTACCGAATAAGTAAATTCTCCGATTATTTTTACCATTCTCCATATACACAGCCAACAGAATATTAATCAACTCATTTTTTGCCCACAACAGTCATAAGTGCAGTTGATAAGAGAGTAATATTTTTGTCCTAAAGTTCTATCAGATTTCACATCTTTTTTGTAGCAATGGAATAATTTTTCTGATTTTTCTGATTTTTTCTTTGATTTTTTTTCTTTTTTATTTTTATACAATACCTTCCGTCTATGTAGCGAGCTTTGGGTCGGTGGCTCCCAAACCAGTTGGCTTTAGGGCACCAGGTGTTAAGACACCCCTACGAACTTAATTACTCAGACTTCAGATATATATATATATTTTGCAGCATCTTCGATCCATGTAGCGAGCTTTGGGTCAATGACTCCCAAACCAGTTGGTTTTAGGGCACTAGGTATTAAAACACCCTTACAGACTTAATAACTCGGATCTCGGACGTTTTTTTTTTTTTTTTTTTTTTTTTTTTTTTTTTTTTTTTTTACTCCATCACTATTTGAGATGCTTCCTCCAATTACACTATAGCACGGAATATTACAAACTTTTCAATTTTAGCTCATGTCCGTATGTTTCCATGTAAGTTCATAATACCTGTCAACTGAACATATGAAGATTCATTTTAGTCAGTCTTAAGGAGAATTCACAAATTAAATAATTCAAAATGAAATAAACAAAAATTAACTTGTTTCGAAATAGGTTTGAGATACGTCTCAGGAGCGGAAATTCCTTACTCGGCTATCTCTTACCAATTCCACCTTTTTAGTCAAAATAAAAACACAAAAATGCAAAATATTTTTGTAATTTTGAAAATTTTTCAATTTTTTTGTATTTTTCGAAAAATTTTGGACTAAAAATAAAAACAACATACAAACTAAAAACAAGGTACTAATCAAGGTACTAATCAACTAAATCCCTCCCCCAAACCTAAATGAGACATTGTCCCCAATGTCTTAAACAGTAGAAGAAGAGTTAGAAGGTAATACCTGATCAGCTGAAATTTTACAGGAAATTAAAGGTTAAGATCCAGATTAACCCGACGTCTCTTACCACGATCGTCCCCCGACCAATTTATTTTTGAAATGACAGGGTCAATTTGTGGTTCATAGGCTATGAGTTGGTCAATTAGATCTGGAGCAAGTCTGGCAGTGAAGATGAGTTCTTTCATAGGTTTTGAAATGAATCCATTTCTCCGGCATCATCAAGAAACACACAAAGAAAATCATAAAATCCATCAACGTTAAGCAGACCAATTGGTTTCTGGTGTATGTTCAGGTTCGCCCAAGATAGTACAATAAAAATTTCCTCCAATGTACCCAAACCACCTGGCAAAGCAATAAAAGCATCAGCACGATTAATCATTTCTACCAAACGTTCAGACATACCTGATACGATTAGTTCCTCTCCGTTTGATGATCCAATAAGATTTGCCTCTGCCAAGGGTTTTGGGATGATTCCCAAAACATGACTGCCTCCTTCCTGTACGGCCTTTGAAACGATCCCCATTAATCCAAGATTTCCTCCGCCATATATTAAGTGCATATTTCTTGCAGCTAATACTCGACCCAACTCCTGTGCTGCTTCTATGTATTGTGGTTTAGTACCAACAGTACTTCCGCAAAACACACAAATGTTTTCAACTCGTCTTCTTGAGGTGGCTTCCATTTTTTTTATGTATTTATTTTTTTTCAAATTAGGATGCCTTTAAAAGTGCAATGACGGGCTGAATTTATAGTACCTGAAAAAGGGTGAGTAATAATAGCAGAAGTATCTTCCAGAGGACGTTTTTTGCTAAACAACAAAAGAAATCGTGAAAGGTCAAAAAGTCTGGATCCTGTCTACGAAAATAAAGATAATTACAACAGAAAAGCGAATCAAAGCAATAATTAAGGTAACGGAATTGTGTATGCAATACGCCACTCGTTTAGTATAAATTCATTAGAATGCGTCTCAAGATTTCATTCTTTATTCAGCCATCGCTAATGAATTGTTTCTTATATTTGCTTGCCAAACACAATTCCTCTGTCTTAAAATGCTTCGTTTAAGCCTTTCCCTACAAAAATAACACACAAAATTAAAAAGTTCACACAATATGAAAAATAAATTACAACAAATTGCATGGGTTGCCTCCCTGCTAGCGCTGAATTTTTCGTCTTCAGCCAGACGTGACTGAAATTCATTTGTTAAGGAGGTTTCAATGTCATTTTGGATGTCCGATTAAAGACAATTCCGTGAGCGTTGCTTTTGAATGGTCTCTTCCAACGGTAAAGTGGCAAAATGAGTTTTGTTTCATTCAGTGCTCGTGCCACCTTTTTGACTTTTGTTGCTCCAGTAGTACCTGAAAAGAAAGAAAGAAAATTAGGAGGTCTCGTATGGTGCTTGACTTGGAATGGAAGTTCCATTCTGTCAAACTTCTGGGTGATATCTTTGATTTGTACTCCCCAACACAGCGATGTTTTTCCTGAATGCTCTGGATCTTTATTAAGGTCAGACAATTGCTCCTCTATTTGCTCTGTTTCTTGCTCCACCTTTTCTTCACAGATGTATTTTAAAATTTCTGTATTTAGTTCTTCATCTGTCATCTGTGAAATACATGTTTCAAAATTGTCAACCTGAGAATGAAAAGAAATGTTAGATTTTAGGTCTTCATCCTCTGATTTGACTGGATTGGATGGCTCAAGTTGATCTTCTTCAAACATTTGTGAAATGGAATCTCCAAGATCTTCGTTTTGAGGACACAGAATTCCATCCTCAACTTTTGATGCAGTTGGTAGAAATGTTTCAGCTTTCTCCTCGTCAGAGTCAGAATAATAAAAATCAAATCGAGACTTTGCCGGTTCAAGTTCCTGAACTAATACATCTGATTCTTGATACTGCTCAGCCTCCTCTTCTGATGAAGTGTCATTATAAAATGATTGGTACTCGAAGGCTACATCAGTGTCATCTGAAAATGGTTCTTGAGGTATATAGTTCTGGTTTTCTGTTAATTGTCTGATTTGATCTGTCATTCTCTGCATGGATTCTGTTTGACTCTGAATTTGTGCATCAAATTGAGCTGTCTGTTCCTTGAACATGTGAATCAATTGATCTTCCTCGGATGGTTCTGGTTGTTGATAAGGATCGAAGGAAGATGGTGGATAAGATGGAAAATGTGATTCTGTGAAATGTGATGGTTCGTCATACCATGAAGGATCTTGATAGTTCTGCCACCCTGGATGGTAGTTGTATTCGCAATAATCGCTTGGGTGGTCACCATTACATATGTCACATCTCCACATTGAGTTCTGTTGAGCAAATGTAGTATTGCTTGGTTCTGACATCCAGTAATCATTGGGCTGGACAACAGGCCTCAGAAAACCGGACTGTTGCTCCCAGATTGGGGTGTATCTTCTTGTAAAGCACGTAGTCTTTCAATCTCCCAGTAATGTTCCATTTGTAAGTCACCTGAAATCAAAAGAAAGAAAATAAAAATTACAAATAAAAATAAAGAAAATTAGATACAAGTAAATTAGATAGCTTCAAAATTAATAACTCAAGAAATATAAGTCCCCGGCAACGGCGCCAAAAACTTGACCGGCGTAAACACACACGTATAACGCAAGCGCACGTATCGTTCAAGTAGTATAAAAATATCGATCCCACGAGGACTTAATTCCTACTGTTGTTATTAATTGTTGAATCTATTTATTTACAAATATCTAATTAAATGGAGAAGAGAATGATTGTTTGATTGGTTGAAAGTGGTTTTACAAAATAAATAAATAAATAAAAAGACAAAAGAAAATATTAAGGAAAATAACAAAAGACACAAAGATCTAGGGTTGTGATTTCTTTTAATATCATTTTAAAGATGAAGTGGTTATCTTAAAGTTGGTAATATATTGATTTATTAACCTGGAACACTAAATTATGTGTAAGCCTCTGTCGATGGTCAGACACAAATACCCAGTTTAACCCAATTGAACCATATGTCTATGTCAACCAAATTATCTGGATTCATTAAGTTTAAGTTCCAATTATGGCTACCCCCGCCCGACAGGTATATTCCTATCCTGTAAGGAAATCTATTAAAGGGTTATCTATCCTCAAGGAAGATCGTGGGCTATTAAGTCTAAGGCTGAAACCTAAAATCCCTATGTCTAGTTCATTTTAGATTTACCATATCAATCTTATTGGTGATCAGACAACAAGAAGCATTAAGCTTAAGACTTAATAAATAAACCTTTAAATTACCCAACTATAAAATAATCCCTTATAAACCGGTGATATTAAAAGTCATCACAACCCCTAATTAACTAACACATAACTAGGACTATAAAAATAAAATACATAAAATAAAAATACTGAAAAGTAAAATAAAATAAAATAAAATGCTAAGGTAAAAGGAATTACTTTTACTACTACTAATTTAGATATCTCCCATAAAATAATATATAAACTTGTGATAATATTACCAACCGACCATTCTGGCGGTATCCTGATTAAGTCAAATTAAGTCCAACCAGCCATTAAGGCGGAACCAAAAATAAATTTACCAACCGACCAGTCTGGCGGTATCCGTGATTAGTCAGGTTTAAACCAGATTAAAATTAAATTACCAACCGACCAATATAGCGGTATTCCTTATTAAGTCAATATTTTAAATAGTTAATATATTATTTTTACGGGAGATTAATCTAAATAGTAATAGTAAAAGAATTACCTTTCACCCTAGCTGAAAAAGTTACTTCAACATGGTGAATAGTAAAAACTGTAAAAAGTAAAAAGTAAAAATTAAATTACTATTATTACAAAAAGTAATTAAAATAAATTACAAAACTAAAAATTAAAAACTAAAAAAAAAAATAAAAATTCTAGAGAGAGAAACTCTCTCTAGAGAGAGAAATCAAGAGAGAGAAAGATGTATAAAAATTGAAAATTCGGCCTCTATTTATAGTAAAAATTTTCACTGTTTGGGCACTGTTCTCGCGTCGCGACGCCAAGGAGCAGCGCGTCGCGACGCGCAATTTGTCGACGTGGCACGCTGAGGAGACGACACGTCATCAAGGCGGCTGACTGTTCACGCGACACGTGTCAAGGCGGCTAATTCTCAATTATTGTGATGACGTCATCGATGACGTGGCGATGACGTGGCGTAGGCGTGTGTTGCATTTGTCGGCACAATAGGATTGCGACACGTGTCGACACGTGTCATGCTGTGATTGGCTGAGGCTGACGTGGCAAGTTGACTCGGTTGACCTGCTGACGTGGACATGATGTGGCATGACACGTGGCAAGGTTGACTTGTTGACCGATGATGTGGCTGATGACGAGGCGACATGTGTCAAGTCTGAGTGTCGGCAGCATATGATGATGACACGTGGCACGGCGCATGTTAGCAGATGGGATTTGATGGTGACACGTGGCACGGCGCATTTTAGCAAAGTCAAAACTTCTCAAATTGTTGACCGTTGACCAGGCGCATGTTAGCAAATCCGGCTCACGCTGGGCGTCGCGGCGCGCTGTTCTTCAGCGTCGCGACGCGAAGAAGACGAAAATAACCCTGTTGACGCATTTTTGTCCGGTTTTGCCCCAAATTGCCTCCAGTGCTATCCAAACTTTATTTATCTGCAAAATAACAATAAAACACATCAAAACGTTCACAAAACTCAAGAAACTATACAAAATATTAAGTTAAATGAGTGGGAAATTGTGATATAAATACCACTCATCAGAAGAGCTGGTTGATTTTCGTCTCCCACGGTATCTTTCTATAAGAAATGTAGTTTTCGGGAGCTTCAAACCAATCTGCAGCACCTATGGCTGTAGTAAACGCTGAATTATGTTGCTCGATTTGTCTTTGTCCATCATCCGATATCTCTATCCGGATACGGCCGTGAGCCTTAACGTGCTTAACCAACCACATGCCACAAATGCGTCCTCGAACCTTCGCTGTACTCGAATCACCTGTGCTAGTAGAGACCCCAGCAGAGACATCTGTTATTGAAGATGTAGAAGGAGTCGCATTAGCGCGTTTGCGATTGCCTGGTACCATCTGCAAAATAAGAATTCCGACACTATAAATGACAAAAAAATAATCATAATGATGCTAATGAAATTTCAATATTTTGATAACCATATAAACTTTTATCATTACACATGGACTGCTCAAAATATCTTTAACCATATACACTTTTATCATTACACATGGACTGCTCAAAATATCTTTAACCATATAAACTTGTAATGGATATTGATTTGGAGATACACACCATAAACCAATGATAGAATAATATCATCATTTGGAGAAACATTATTCTCATAACTCTAGAATCATGAAGACAAATCGGGCAATATAGCTGCCGTTCTCAACATTTTCCATCATTCACACACACAAATATACCATGTTTTTATAATCAAACACACACACAAATAATTCAAAACACAAAAACATCAACTATACCATCATTGAAAACACAAAAACATCATAAGCACACATGGTAAAACACACAATATACCATGTTTCTAAGCATTAATCAACACTTTTCATTAACAAAACACAAAAACCCATTCTCTCGACCACAACCACACACACAAATGTATTTCAATTTGTCACCCATTCTCTCGGCCACAATCACACACACACATGCAAGTGTTGAGAAAGCATTTGCTTGAGAACATCAGTAATTTGCTGCTGTTCTGGAACCAAAATAGCAGCAAATGCTATTCGTGATTGATCTGTGCAACACACAAAGAAATTTGTAATCAATTTGGTTTCTTAATTTGTAATGATAATTGATACTGTTAATGCGATGTTCATGATTTCATTAAACGGTTCTTTAAGGCTAGAACTCAATTCAAGTTATTGAGAAAATACATGTACAAGTATCCAAAAGTTTCTAACTAGAAAGAGCTTGTAAACAATTTATTGATTCCAGCTGCAGCTAATGCATTGGTTGTGTTACTTATAACTTGTGAGTGATCTGTAAATATCAATAATGGTACTGCAAAAATATACCTACAGTGTTCACTGACAGTGCAATTACAGGCAGAGCAAACATGTTGCATATATTTATTTGTTTAACATTAATTTTTCTGGAATTTTTTTACCAAATTAAGGGGACATGTACACAAAGCAGAACTATATATTCATATAACACACTTCCATCTCACATATCATAAGCACACATCGGTTAGTCACACAATATACCATTAACAAAACACAATTCGACCATTAAAAAAATAAGTCCATTCATTCTTCTTCATAATTCGGCCATGAATCCCATTTTGGGGTTTATGAAAATGTCCACTAATTCATTCAAACCGAAAAATGAGAGTGATGAAAAAACTTCCACTTATCGTAACCCAAATGATACAATCCAACTTTATGAGAGTGATGCAAAAAACCAAAAAATGAGGAGAAGATTGAATTCGGTGAAGCAGAGAAGAATGAGTGGAAACCGAATTAGGGAATTTAACAACAACAACAACAACAACAACAACAAAAACAACAACAACAACAACAACAATTTACTGTCATCCATCAAGAACACTTAAAATCATAACAACAACAACAACCATCCATGATAATAATAAAAATTAATCATTCATGACAAATATACTAACTAGATTAGTCACTATTATCTTCGGTATTTGAGGATTCCTAAAAGGACTCGAACTCATCTTCAGTTTCAAATTTTTCTTCATTTACTACTTCCACGATAACTTGAGAGTGATGAATGATCTCAACATCTGCATTTTCTTGAGTCAAAGTGATATTTTCAGTAACTTAGATATTTGGTAAATGAAATATATGTTCAGGAACTTCAAAGTTATCAGACACTTGCTTGCTTCATCTGAAATTTCAACACTATCTTTCTCCTGCGTGTCCCAAATGCCCTTATGTTGTAATTTTTCTACCACCATCCATCCATTTCCTAGCTTTGGTTAGATATATATATCACAGACCGTGCTTGGGTACAAAAAAATGTATGGATCATTCTTGTACCAATAACGTTGAACATTAATGGACGTTAGATGATTACTAAATTGAATACTCATCTTTCTGACATTTATGTCAAACCATTTGCATTCGAATAACACAGTATGTCGTCTGGGTCTGTATATCAACTCAATGACTGATTGCAATACTTCGTAGAAATGAACAATATCTGAGCCGTGTTCTCTTGGGACTACAATTCCATAATTCTGAGTGACATGTGAAACATCTCGCTGCTCGGTATGAAATCTAACTCCATTCACAATGCATCCACTGTATTCGTAAGCCTGCTTTTGAGGCCCATATGCCAATGCAACTAACAGTTGACCATTTTGCACTTGGTTCTTTATCTAACACATGATAATATTTATGTGTTAATATAACAAACTTCAATATTTACTGTTAGGATAAAAATAAATAGTAAATATTAGTGCTTATAGTTGCCTCAAACTATTTTGGAAATTCTTTTTTGTGTCTTCCATCAACGTTGTGGTCACTTCCACATTGTAGCATGATAATATGTTGCCTATAAAAAATGAGTTACGTTAATAGAAGACAATAAAAATACACTTATGCACCTACAAGACTTACGTTAAGTACGGTTGCACTTCATCGCAATTACTCAATATAAACCAATGCGCACGTTGAGCATCCTCGAATGCTAGTAATTTGACACCTAATGCTCCAAACGGTCTGCAATTTTGACGGAACACTGTGATATCTTGCTGATTACTTGCATCTCCATCATAGTTTCTTGGTCGATGATTAAAATGAGTTTCAATATTCTGCATATACATCGAACAAAATATTCTTACCTCACTTATTAAAACGGCATCTGCTATTGACCCTTCAGGCCGCATATTGTTTTGCATATATTGTTTGTAATGTCCTAAAGCCTAGCAGACCACACACATAAATTTGCATTATTAATAAATTTAATGAAAATCAAATTTAAAAATATAATATTTAAGACTGTATATTACCTCTCAATGGGGTACATCCATATGTAATGGACATGACCTCCCTTCCTAGCTTCGGAAGGTAAATGCATGGCCAGATGTACCATCATATCAAAAAAAGCAGGTGGTAATATTCGCTCCAGCTTGCATAGGATTATCACGATTCCTCGCTCAAGTTCATTAATAACAGATGTGGTTAATATCATTTGACATAATTTTATTTAAAGATGCCACATAGATCAAGTACGACGTCGCATACATTCGGTGGCAGATAAGGTTGAATGCCAACATGAAGGAGAATCTCCAGAAGCACATGACAGTCATGACTCTTTAATTCAGTTATTGTATCATCCTTGACCCAACGTCCAATATTCGATGCATAATCATCAGGAAATTTAACTATTTTCAGCCAATCACAGAATGATTTTCTCTCTGATTGAGTTAGCACGTAACTAGCAGATGGCTTAATAAGACCTCGATGAGTGACCTGTAAATGCAATTCACTGCGAATTCTAAGATCTTGTAGGTCCAATCTAGCATTTACAGTGTCTTTCGTCTTACCCGAAATATTGAACAGTGTGCCCACTAAACTTTCGCATATGTTTTTTTCTATATTCATTACATCCAAATTATGTCACAGACTCAGACTCCCCCAATACTTTAACTCAAAGAAAATACTATTTCTTGTTCAATTCAACTCTCCAGGTTGACGTTTTCAATTTTTATCTCTATTATTAGGATGTTTCCTTGGTGTGCTGTCTCTGAGATGTTGATTTTGGCAAGGTATGTCGAATCCAGACAATGGACTGGGCATACTCTGAGGTTCTTGTTGATCGTTGAATAATTTACTTCTTCGCCATGATGACTCAACTTAAGAAATCTCTTGTGCCATGTGTATCATATTTTATTCCGTAACCGTTGCGAAGGTGTTTGACTCGCACAAACTGGACATGCCATGAATCTCTTAGTGCTCCATCCAGATAATGAACCATAAGTTGGAAAATCATTAATGGTCCATAATAATGCGGCATGCATATGAAAATACTGCTCAGAAGCTGCATCATAGGTATGCACACCCACATTCCATAATGTTTGTAACTCCTTGATCAATGGTCTCAAGTAAATATTCATATCTTTACCAGAGGAATGTGGACCAGGGATAAGCAATGACATAAACATGAACAGATCTTTCATACATTTCTATGAAGGTAAGTTATATGGAATAACAATAACGGGCCACATGTTGTAAGAGTTGTACATATTCCCAAACGGGTTAAAACCATCGGAGGCGAGACCTAACCTGACATTACGGGGGTCCTTAGCGAAACAAGGGTACATGTCATCAAATTTCTTCCACTCGCTTCCATCCGCAGGATGTCTGAGTATTCCCTCCGCACCGATCCTCTTTTCATGATGTCACATCATGTCAGTCGCTGTGTGTCGTGACATGAAAAACCTCTGTAGTCTGGGTGTTAATGGGAAATATCATAATATATTCCGAGGTACTTTCTTCCCCATATCACGGACTTTGTACCGACTTTCACCACATATCGGACAATATTCAAGTGATTCATAATCGACACGAAATAATACACAGTCATACTTACAAACATGAATGGATTCATACCATATTCCCAAATCACGTAATATTTTCTTTATCTCATAATACGACTTAGGCAATTCGCTTCCAACCGGTAACATTTGTCCCAGTAAGTCTAGCATCATATCAATACATTTGTTGGTCATTCTGTTGATCACTTTAATGTGTAATAATTTCACAACGAAATTCAAAATCGACATTCCAACACCTTCAAATGGAATGTTTTTTTGCCTCATCAAGTAGTTCACTAAATAAATTTTGATCATTTCCACCTAACACTGGTATGTCACCGCTAACACTATGACCAACTTGTGGACCTTGTAAGTCATGCAAAACATCGATTATCTCATCATTTGCAGGTTGATTGTAACTACTGCTCCCTTCACCGGAATCAATAAACCGTGATTGAGAATTATACTGCTCACCGTGATAAATCCACGTACGGTAAGTTGGTGATATTCCCGGCATGTATAAATGATTATGAACTTCATCTAACCGTTTCATTTTCCTATTCAAACAATTTGTACATGGACACCGAACACGACATTCTACATCAATGTGTTGCTTTGCCGATTCCATGAACTCATACACTCCATTACGGTATTCAACACTCAATCTATCCACCGAGCTCATCCAATTTCTATCCATTTTAGCCAAATATCTAAGTATAAAAATATAATTATTAGACATCATATTACACTCACCAACATCACCAATTCATTAATTATTTATTTAAGCATACACATATATATTCAGTTAATTAATTAATTAGTTACAAAATAAAATATATTTAGTTAATTAACTAATCTACATATATGCATCATAAACCACTAACACAAATTAAAGTATATAATAAACATAATTATAAAAAAATGTAAACCATAATTTTTTACAAAGATTAAATTGAAAATACTTAAATGAGATATATACTTATTCTTTGCAAATATAAAGAAAAATAATAAAGATATATGAAAGAAAATTTACCTTATGGAAAATTAATTAGAGTTTTATTGAAAATTTGTAGGAGAGTTGTGAGGTTGCAGATGAGAGAGTAAGATTGCAGAGGATGAGATTGCAGATGATGAGAGAAAAAGCAGAGGGGGAAGAAGGGTTGGTGGTGCTGCATTTTAATATAGTTTTAGCGTCGAAGTCCTTAATTCGATGCTAAATGTCCGATTTTTAGCGTCGAAATTAAATTTCGACGCTAAAGGTTAAATGACTGTCGGTGGTATTATCATAAACATTTAGCGACACAAAATAGTCGACGCTAAATGTCAAATTTTTACCATCGAATATGTCATTTCGACGCTAAAGGTAATGGGAATAGTTGAAAACCTTTAGCGTCGACGTATTTTCGACGCTAAAATTACTACTTTCAGCGTTGTTTTTCATATTCGATGTTAAAAGTATATCATTTGGCGTCGAAAAGTATGTTCGACGCTAAAATATAGACATTTGGCGTCGAATATTGTTATCGACGCTAAAAGTTGTTATTAGCGTCGAAATTAATTTCGACGCTAAATGTTTGGACGCTAAAGGTACATTTTCTTTATGATATTATTTATTAATAAATGGAAGTCTTATATAAAACTTTTGGTCAACTTTCGTGTATTTTGAAATCTAACTGATAGCTGACGCATGTTGCTTGTTCAACCTTTGCGCCTGTTTGAAACTCAGGCTCCATGGCCGCATAAGATTATGATTATTGATAGTTATCGCGTAATTAGAACATCAGGATTTGATTTTACAAAAATAATATATATATTCAAATAAAAAATTATATAATTAACAAACCATACTTTTCATTAATTTATAAAATACTTTTAATAAATTTTCGGATTGAGTGAAGACAAATATCCTTTAGTGACTCCGTTACTAATTGATAGTTATTAGATAATAAATTTTAACTATGTTTTACTAATAAAACATGCATAACAATTTTTTTTGAAAATCTTAACTCAACTAAAGACAGACAATATAAACACTGTTTGGTAGAGAGTATTGATTGTGAGAGTATAAATTAACTTATAAATATTATAATAAAATTATAAACTTACTTATAAACTCACCAAATTTTATATCATAGGAGTGGTTAAAATAATTTGTGATTCTGATAATGTTTTTTAATATCATATATAGATATGAACTATGTAAAGCCACGTATCAACTTAACAATCACTACTATTCTGTGCTCAGTATTATTTATCTACTAGTAGCATTTTGGAATGGAATCAGACCACACAGTTGAAGGCAAGGTAGGCGTAGCAATAAATTAAACCCAGATATATATATATATATAATAATAAAAATAATTTGGGATTCTGATAATGTTTTTTAATATCATATATAGATATGAACTATGTAAAGCCACGTATCAAGTTAACAATCACGACTATTCTCTGCTCAGTATTATTTATCTACTAGTAGCATTTTAGAATCAGACCACACAGTTGAAGGCAAGGTAAGCGAAGCAATAAATTAAACCCAGATAAAGAAAAAGCAAAGAAATGGCGGCGTCATTGATGGCTACTTCTTCATTAAGCCTGAAAGCAGCTCCGTTCACCGTCGAAAAATCAGCAGTGAGAGGTCTTCCCTCTGTTGCTAAAACCTCTTTCAAAATTGTGGCCAGTGGCGGCAAGAAGATCAAAACTGACACACCCTTTGGTATGTTCTACTTATAATATATCACTATATATGCATGCATGCATGCGAGTTTTTTTTGTTTGGAAGACTAGGAAACCCCACGTCATTCAATTGATACGTAGGTAAATCGATGCTGTATCAGGCTCTTACAAGGGTGCTACTCAGGATTTGAACTTGAGACCTTGAAGATCAGGTCCCCAGCTCAAACCGTTGGGCTGCGTCCCTTGAGGACGCATATGTGTGTATATATGTGTGTGTATATATATATAATATATATTCTCTAGGTAAAGATATTCGGATGTTAATAAGATAACGAGTGAGTTAAAAAACCTAAAATAAATAAAAAAGAATCCAAAGTATGGGAAAAACTAAAATTATCTTATTAAAAAATTAAAATTTTCAATCATTTATATGATATATTTTAATAAATTTTCGAATTGAGCGAGAACGACTGCCCCTGTGACTTCGCCACTGCTCCAAAATATTACTTTTTATCTTTTAATGAATCGGATCGGAAGTTCTGGTGATCAATATTATTCATATTGTAGAGTGAGTGGATAACAAACAATTCATACCCATATTCAACGTTATCAGTTTGGTTAGTTTGCCATTCAATATTATCATGTTGTTATCAAGATTTGCAAAATTAATATCACATGATTGTATATGATTCTATTTCTATAGGAACTGGTGGTGGCATGGAATTGAGGGATGGTCTTGATGCATCTGGAAGGAAGCCTAAGGTTCGTGCTTAGTAATTTGTCATTATTTTTATATAACTTCATGTCTTTTGCTAGCTGCTTGCTTCTCTCTCGAGTCCATTCCTTCAAATTCTATGAATCAAATGTTTGTTAAAAGTTGTATTGCAAACGTTTCATTAAGTATTAATTTCTTACTTTGTTTTATCTCTCAAACTCCAGTAAATTTTTGAAATAATTGAAATATATATAGATAGACATGATATCACCAATTAATAAGCATATAATATACACAGTTGTGATTCCACCGTTGTATTGTAAAATTTTTCTTATGCAATTAATGACGTGACATGCAAATTAATATGTATTTCATACTATCAATATGTAAATAACGACCCAATTCATATGCCTCCACTTTAAGCACCACTTATAAGTTTATCCCAGTATCATTCTCAAGCGATGTTAGATATGCAACATAATATATGTTTAAATCGTCCTTTCTTTTTCCCTTTTAGTATCATTCTATATTCAGTTAACTCTTCAACATTTCAAACTTAATACAGGGAAAGGGCGTTTACCAATTTGTTGACAAATACGGTGCCAATGTTGATGGATACAGGTAGAGATCATCATCATCATCATCATTTAGTTTTGTACTTGTTGTAATGACATTTCTTAAGCCATTAACACTTGATGGATATTGATACAACTTCTAGCTCTGACTAAATTCATTTCATGATGAATTTACAGTCCTATCTACAATAAGGATGATTGGTCTCCAAGTGGCGATGTTTATGTTGGCGGTAACTGACTCCTAACTATTACTTTCATTGACGGATAAAATGTCATTGTTTTATGAATTTTATGTCATAGGCTATTGTGACATTTTTAAAACTAGCATAAAATGACCCTTATAACTTATATATAAGTCCCTTTTTTGTAGTAGTGGGAGGTTAATTTATTTGTGCTAATGTGATATTGCAGGTAAAACAGGCTTGTTAATCTGGGCTGTTACTCTTGCTGGTCTTCTTGCAGGAGGAGCACTTCTGGTCTACAATACAAGTGCTTTGGCACAATAGATCAAGAGTATCAAAATTGTAGTTTTTATTTTTTTAATCTCTATTGTATTATAACCTGTCAAATGTTGTTCTTATAAGAAAAAAGACCTTTCACAGCTGTTTCTATTTTTATAATATTTTGGATGGATTTAAGACGAGAATGTTGTGATTCTCTGATCACTGAAGAGTGTTTATGAGGAAAAATCGAATTCTATTATTATAAAAACAGAACTTATAAGTGTTTAAAACTCTACAAAAAACTCACTCTCTAAGCTCTCTTTACATGTAGCCTATGATACATTGAGTTCTTGCTCAACTCCAGAGCATCTGACTATCACAATGTATATTGTATTCTGTCTGCTTGATCTTATTTTTTTTTTTTTTGTTGGAGAAAACGGTTTAAAACTCTACAAATAACCTCACTCTCTACGCTCTCTAAGCTCTCTTTACATAAAGCTTGATATTTTGAGATGCTTTGAGCTCTCAAATGAGCTCCCCATTTATAATGAAACTCAAGCTCACTATTACAACCACTCAATAAATGCACCTAAAGCTATTTTGGTGGTTTGCACCATTGTCCAAAGATGGTGATCTCCTTTTTGACAATGGTGGCAACAATCTTTAAAGTTCCATCCAAGCTGGTGCAAGTTGGATACTACAATTCTCCCCCTCCAACTACATCTGAAACGATTGTCATCTGACAGCTATCTCGGCTATGTCTCTGCACAACTATAACTTGTCCTGAGTAATCACATTTGTTAACATAGCGAATATCGATGTACTTCATCTGAGAATGATACATTGAGTTCTTGCTCAACTCCAGAGCATCTGACTATCACAATGTATATTGTATTATGTATGCTTGATCCTATTTTTTTTTGGAGAAAACGCTTTAACCACAACATCTTTTTTCTTACTTTCGCTGCTGTAATATACTCAGCTTCTGTTCTGGATAATGCAATACACATCTGCAATCTTGCCTATCCTGACACAACTCTCTATATAAAATGTAGAGAAAACCTGATGTAGATTTTCTACCATCAAGATCTTCTGTCATATCAAAATCTGTATAGCCTTTCAAGATCAGATCAGCTCCCCGTAACACGGACATAAATTCGATGTACCCTTGAGGTATTTGAGAATCCATTTGACTACCTCCCAATATTCTTTTCCTGGGTTAGAGGGAAAATGACTCACTACCCATAGCTTGAGCAATATCTGGCCTGGTATATACTATAATATATATTAGGCTTCTAATTGCTTAAGAATATGATATCGATGACATCTCATCTATCTCTTTCTTGGATGAGAGGCACGAACTCTTGCCAGTTTGAAGTGGTTTGCTAACGAAATGATGACAGGTTTGGCATACTGTATATCAAATCTCCTGATTACCCATTCAATATAACTCTCATATAAAAGCCACAACCTTTTGTTCTATCTGTCTCAAACTATTTGCATTCCCAAAATCTGTTGAGCTGGTCCTAAGTCTTTCATGTCAAAAGACTTATAAAGTTCATTATTCAGCTGGATGATCTTCACTGCATCTTGTCCAACGATCAATATGTCATCTACATATAATAGAAGATGGAATTTCCATCCGGAAACCTTTGAATGTAAACACAATTATCTGTTGTGGTTCTTTTGTAGCCTTAACTCACCATTAACAAGTCAAACTTCTTGTATCACTGCCTTGGTGCTTCTTGAGGCCATACAAGCTATTCTTTCAGCTTGCAAATAAGGTTCTATTTTCCTGAAACATTGAAAACTTCTGGCTGATCCATGTAGATTTCTTTTTGTAGATCACCGTGATGAAATATTGTGTTAACATCCATTTGTTCAAGCTCTAGGTTTAAATTGGTTACTAATCCTATAATAGCTCGGATTGAATCCATTTTTACAACTGGTGAAAATTTTTCATCAAAGTCAATTTCCTTTTTCTATAGGAATCTTTTGACTACTAATCGAACTTTGTGTTTCACCATATTTCCGCTGTAATCTTTCTTCAGCTTGAACACCCATTTATTCTTCAGTAGCTTTTTGCCTTGCAGGAGCTTGACTATCTCATAAGTATGATTCTTCTGTAGAGATTTCATTTCATTCTGTATTGCATACAACCATTTTCCATTGTCTTTATGAGATATAGCTTCCTTGCAATTTTCTAGCTCCCCCTCAACATTAACCAGAATATTATCAGATCATAAGTATCTAGTTGATGTAATTTAGACTCGTTCAGATCTTCGTACTTGAGGTTCACTAGTTTCCGGAGGTTTGTCATCATTCAACTCTGTGGATGATCTTGTAGCATCTGATGAAGCGGGTTGCAGCTCATCTCCTCAACACCATATTCTTCCTCATCTGGTTCTGGTTCTGACATATCATGTATCCCATCATTATCTATGGCCACTCGTGTTGGTGCTGAGATTATGTCTGGATTTGAATCAGTTTTGTTGACACTGTAATTAGAATACACCTTAGGCTTTTGAATGTCCTCTATTGTTTGGTCTTCAAGAAACACTACATCCTTACTTTTGATGGCATTCTTTTCCTTCAGGTCTCATAACCTGTATCTGAATTCATAGTCTCCATATCCTATGAAGATGCATGGAATAATCCTTTTATCGAGCTTCTGCCTGAGCTCCATGGATATGTGTTCTGAGGCTAAATAGACGAATGTTCTAAGGTAAGAATATAATGGATTCTTACCAGACCACACTTTCTCTGGAATCTCAAAATTCAACGGTACATATGATGATCTATTGATCGGGTAGCAAACGGCACAAACAGCTTCTCCCCAAAATGGATGTGGTAGCTTAGCTATGTTGATCATGCTTCTGACTTTCTCCATAATGGTGTGGTTCATTCTTTCAGCAACACCATTATATTGTAGGGTGCTTGGAATGATCCTTTCATGTTGAATGTCATGTTTTCCACAGTGGGCATCGAAATCTCCGGAAGTATATTCGCCTCCATTATTTGTGAGGTGGTACTTCAGTTTCTTCCATGTTTCACACTCTACTATGGCATTGAACAATCTGAAATGATCCAGGACCTAATCCTTTGTTTTTACGAAATATACCTACACTTCCCGAGAAGCATTGTCAATGAAAGTCAAAAAGTGTTTGTTATTGCCTAATGAATTAACCTCCAAATGACCACAAACATCACAGTGTACTAGAATGAGCAGCTGTAATCTTCTCGTAGAAGAGCAATTAAAAGAGACTCTATGTTGTTTACAGAATAAACAATGATTACAAGGATATAAAACAGGATTCTTGGAGATATTGATTAGATTTTTTTTTTGTCAAGGTGGATAATCTTTTTTCACTCATGTGACCGAGTCTCTGGTGCCACAGATTTTGAGAAGCCTCTCGTTCAGCTAAATTGAGGCTTTATGCACATATATTCATATGAGTCTTGTATAAAGTGCCATAAATATATCCTAGGGCGACGATCATGACACATTTTATCATTCTCCATGTGTCATTACTGAAGTGGCTAGCATAATTCTATTTATGAAGGGCTACCCCCGAGAGTAGATTAAGTCGGAGTTCTGGAACAAGTCCAACATCCTTTAGGGTTGTTGTATATCCTGCATTTGTCAGTATCTGAATATCACCAATTCCCACTATATGAGAGGAATTAGTATTTCCCATCTTCACTGCACTAAAATCTTATGCTTTGTATGTTGTGAAGAAATCCACATGAGGGGTGACATGGTAGGATTCTGCTGTATCTACCACTCACTCAACATCTTGGGTTGTGGTGTGAAGACATATCTCTTTCTGGAAGAAGAAGAAGAAGGTCACATCTCTTAAGACAACTACTAATATCTCTACATCATTGTTCTTCGGAGAGGAATTGCCTTGACCCTCCTCTCATTGTAGCTTTTAGCAGTTCTTCTTTAAATGGCATTCGATGTGACAATAGTAGCACTTGTAAGTATACTATCTTCTTCTGTGGATTTACCTCTACGTTTGCTTCTACCTTTCTCTCTACCTCGATTTTTATCTTGTTGTCTTCCTCGATTCTCCGTGACAAGGGCTTATATCTGATATGTGCCCATGTCTTTTCTTCTGGCCTCCTCATTTGACAGAGCATCTTTTACCATTGGCAATGTAAGTTTTCCTCCAGAAGCTAAATTACTGAGAGTAACCACCAATGTATCCTACCTATTAGGAAGAAAACTGAGTAGTAGGAGAGCTTGTACATCATCTCCCAATTGCATGTCTACTACAGATAACTGACACTACAAGAAAATGTATCTTTAGCGTTCAAACATTTAGCGTCAATTTTTTTTTTGTCGCTAATAAACCATTTAGCGTCGAATTTAAATTTTGACACTAAAAGGTAACCCTCTAACATTGAAAATCTATTTGACCCTTTAGCATCAAAATTTGATTCGCCACTAAAAGGTTGCACCTTTAGGTCGAAATAGTTGTTCGACGCTAAAGGTTCTAACCTTTAGTGTCAAAAATAAAATCTGACGCTAAAGGTTCTACCCTTTAGTATCGAAATTCGATTTGAAGCTAAAAAATTGACTCTTTAGCATCCAAAAACTATTTTGACACTAAAGGGTTGCCTCTTTATCGTCGAATTTTAATTTCTACGCTAAAGGGTAAATTTAAAATTTTTGAATTCCCACCTTCTAAAATGTGAATTTATAGCCTAATAAAATTAGATTTAAATTTTTGAGATTTAGCGACGAATTTTCGACGCTAAATGTCAAATATTTCGATGCTAAAGGGAAAATTTAAAACTTTCAAATTACCGCTTTCTAAAATTTGAATTTATCGCCTAATTAGATTAGATTTAAATTTTTTACATTTAGCGATGAATTTTCGATGCTAAAAGTCAAATATTTCGATACTAAAGGTTAAATTTAAAATTTTTTCGAATTACCGCTTTTTAAAATTTGAATTTATCGTCTAATTAGATTAGATTTAAATTTTTTACATTTAGCAATGAATTTTCGATGCTAAAAGTCAAAAATTTCGACGCTAAAGATCAAAATTTCGGCGAAAGTAATTCCCACTATTTGAGGACCTTTAGCGACGAAAAACCATTTCGTCTCTAAAAGTTATTTTTTTCTTGTAAATTCATCTCCTCTTTTATTTATCCTATTCTCACTTTATTTCTCTCATACTCTTAGTTCCCATCTAATTTTTTTTCTTAAGTGTTTGTTTTATTTTTTATATTTTATATGAACATCAAATATTTTTTTATTTTGTAGGGGAATATGAAGATGAAGAAATGGTGAAAATGAAGATAGTGAGGAAAATGAAAATGAAGATGAAGAATATGAAGAAAATATATAGAAGATTGTATTTTGTCATTTTCTTTATTATTTTATATTTTTTGTTGTGATAAATTTTGTAATTTTATTATTATATCATTAAAAATATCATTGTTATAATTTTTCATAACGAATTTCTAATAATGTTATAATTTTTCATAACAAATTTCTAATAATGTTATTATGTTTTCTAAAAATTTAATTACTTATGTAATGAAATTAGTTTGAAATTAATTTGTAATGTCAAATTGTTATAATAATTTTCATATATACTTTAACATTGAAATATTCGACACTAAAATTAATAAAATAATATATATATATTTTCGATGCTAAAAGAAAAAATAAATAAGTTTTTTATTAATTAAAAAATTATTTGGCGTTAAAAATATTCGTCATCAAATACGTGATTTAGCGTCGAAATTTTTTTGACGTAAAATATTGTACTTTAGCGTCGAAATTTTTTATTTCGATGCTAAATGTCTTTCTCGTCCACGTAAACTTTAGCGTGAAAATGGTTTCTTTTAACGTAAATATTTTTCGACACTAAAGACCTTATTTTTTGTAGTGTAGTTCACCAGACTTTGGAACTCATTGGTGTGTTCTGCAACAGAAGTTCCACTCCGTAACTTCAAATTCACCAAACACTTCATTATTAAGGCTTTATTCCGAGCTATTTTGGCCTGGTACATGTCTCCCAACTTCATCCACATTTCGTAAGCGTCTGTATCCAGTGCTACATGGTGGAAAATACTATGACTGATCTACTACCTAACCTGACCGAGAATTTTGTTATTGAGTTTATTCTAGTCACTCTCTTTTATGGAATCCGATTTCACTCCTTTCACCGTGCAAATAATCTATCATTCAAGGCCTTCAGAGAGTAATTAGTTACTGTCAGCTTTATCATTGCACTAGAAGATGAATCTTCCATTTCCATTTTAAGTATGAAATTTAAAATAAAAATAAGATAAAATCGGGGTTGATTTTCACAAATCGGAGGTCATTGTTACATCTGAAATGGTAAAAAAATGGTGGATTTAACTTTTCGTTGGTCCAAATTCGACTCAGGAGACTATATAAAAATTTCTAAATTTTATGGGGTAAAAATGAAAATTTCTAAGACTTCAGGGGGCTCAATGAAATTTATCAAAAATGCTAGCGTAGTTAACACGTGGCTACTAACTCAAAATAATGTGTCGATGATGTTTGATGATATGGTACTAACGTGGCTCCTAACATAGTCATCTTCAACCTTCAGCAGCGCGTGACGGCGTGTGTGGAAGTAGGGGAGCATAAAACATCTTCTACCTGGCGCGTGCGTTCTTATTTAGCCTCCATTTGATTGCCAAAAAATACCATCGTGCTTCTATCAATGTGAACAAGCGGTTTATATGCTCAAAATTGATTTTTGATAACTTTTTCAAAACTCAAATTTTCCGAATCGAGCTCCGTTATTTGGTTTTACGATCCCATTGATAACCAAAGCTCCTGATACCGCTTGTTGTGATTCTCTGATCACAACAGAGTGTTTATGAAGAAAAAATGAATTCTATCACTATAGGAATATGTAATACCCCAAAAATTCTGACGATTACTATGTTATATATGGCATGATACATAATAAAATCATGACCAAGCATGTATGTGCTCGTGAAATTATTTTGTGGACATTTGGAAAATCCCTTGCAGATCCGATATGAAAATCATTTTCGGTACTACTCCAAATAGCCCTTAGTATTTGGACTGTAACTTTTTCATAGATCTTGAATTTTTATGAATTATATATTTTCGGAAAGATAAGACCGAGTCTTACAACTTCCACGTTGGATATATTTTCAAATTTGAATAAGAAGTATGTCAAAAATAATGATTTCCATGAATGCTATAGTGAAATTCCAGAATTAACTAGAAAAAAGTGATGTGGCAAGTTTTAGACCATTCATTTGCAAACAATAATCACTCCTAAGCACTATAAATAACAAGCACTATTCATCATCTTCTATTCTCCCTCAAGTCATGATTTTAGCTCCAAAAATAAACTCAAAAATTCTTCTTTTCTCATGCCAAATGGTGAAGGAAAATTGATGAGTTCAAGCTACCTTCATGCAAGCAAGCTTATTTTTCTTCTCATTTCCTTTAATCTTGAGTTCATGGCATACAGCTTCTTCCTCCAAATTTGTACATGGAAGAACCTTAGAATCCATCTATTCATTTTAACTTTGATTAAGTGGCTAGCATGCATAATTATGAATTTCATGATAATATAAGAGTGGAATTATCATTATTTTATGAAATGCCCAAAATTTTCCCAACAAAGGGCATTGGCTGAATGATGCTTGTAATATGGGGGTTGTGTTTTTGTTTTTTTGATAGTGAATGGTCATGGTTTATAAAGTTGGTGATGTATGATATGAGTTTAAGTTGTTTGGGAGTTGATAACTCAAGATTATAAAAATAGAGTCATTGTTCAATTAGATATGAATATGTTGAGGGGTATACTTGATGATTTGATTATACTATTTAATGGCCTATTTTGAGTGTAATGAGAAGTGCTTGTGTGAAGGTTATAGGGTGGGAATATTGGAATAACTTGGAGGCAGTGACAATGGAGGATTTGTGTTAGGCCCTGAAATTGGGCTAGCATCGCGACGCTCAAGACCCAGTGTCGTGACGCGTAACGAGTGTTGGGTTTTTAGGTTAATCCCAAGATCATTTAAGCATAGAAATAGAATGAATACGCAAAGAAGAGTGACGGAAACACACTTACATTGAACGGATTTAGATGTGATGAAAAACAAAATGAACTCCAAGATCTCTTTGCAATATTCGGCCAATGTGGTCCTCCAAGCTCCAAGCTTTGTCTTGTGATTCCAAGCTCTTAGAATAGGTTTCCCTATCGCCTTGTATGATTCTATGATGGTGCTAGCCTTTAGAAATTTTACAACAAAAATTCTCTTCTTCCTCCTTCAACTTTCGGTCAAGAGAGAAAAGAAATGGGAGTGTAATTTTCTTTGCAATTTGCTTGAATGAGAGAGTGAGATGGAGTGTGTTGACTTGATTTCTTTTATTTATTTGATTTCAAAAATCAAATTAAAGGTTTACCAAAATTTTGGTAATAAGTCAATCATATCACTTTAACTTGGAGTGTAAAACAAGTTAAAATCATTCTCACCAAAACCCATCACTCAAAGTGACAAGTGATGTGACTAATGATGTGACATGTGGGCCCCACTTGATTCGAAATCCGAGTGGGCCCGCAAACACTCCCGGGCTCGGGTTCGCTAATTCCGAATTAACAAATTTTCCGTTGCGACGTAATTAAATCAAATTTAATAAAATAATTATGCCAAACAAAATTACTATTCACGTCGCTAGCGAATTAATTATAAATTAATCTGTTTGCCCGAATTAAAATCTAATTTTAATTCCGCGTCGAAATCTAATTTCGTTTAATATATCGAATATAATATTTTATCGATTAATTCCAAATTAATCGTTCTCTTTCTTCAAATAGTATTTTATCCCAGATAAAATCTCTCCGTAATTAATCCCATATTAATTATGCTCGAATCATACGTCATCGGTGAATCTTCGGGAAGCGACCCAAGAGATCCCTGGATATGTTGGCAGTAAATTCGGTCATCGGACTATCCAAACACGTACGTACCTCGTACTACGTTCTTACCGATTTACGAGACAAGGTTGCCTTCTAGTAAATCGCCGTGTCTACCCAATTCTCCAAAAATATTCTTAATGGAATATATAATCTATGTCAGGCGTAGTATACGTAGTATTGTGTATCTCGATCCAATATCGGATGTCATATATAAGGCCTGAGGCTGGAATAGTGTCTGCCCCGTACGAAGCATATATCGGATCACTAGCAACTAGTCTCTTTATTATCAGATAATCATGACCTAGTCATATTATCCCGACGGTTGCAACCTTTTAGAGAACCAGTTCTGTATCCATGTGTGACCATCATCTCCATATGACTGAAGTGATACTTCCGTCTTGACATCACATCTAATACACTACGATTCTCAATAAACCCAGAAGAGGCGTACACAAAACCTGTTAAAGTCCTGGACGACCAAAACCAAAGTGTATTGATTGTCGCAAGTACTAGCGATGCAAGTCTCAGGTTAAGACCAAATACACCTACCCTGATGCGGACTCCCATAGACACATAGTCATACTACCAATGGGATTCCGAGGGTAAAACACAACCTCCTACCACACTTGCATAAGTATCCAATACTTAAATATATGAGAACTATGTTGTTACGCTTCCATAACACGTACAAGTGCGATACTAGTCCATTCCGCATTATCGATGTCCAGTCTCGATAATACTACGACTAGGGATATTTAATAATTAAACCATCGTGGATTGATACTGTCTCATATCATCTCAATCCGGAACTAATCATAAGGACTTTCATCATTCACACATTTAAGTAATCTAATTACGAAATGATATTAGGTAATTTCATTTGCTACATAATTAATTTGTGTTGGGGTTGGTGCTCAGAGCGCCAATTCCCGGTTGTATTTCTGTTAAATACTTCTGTAAAACATTATTATTATGAATAATATATGCAGTTTCTATAATATAATCTATCTTTCTATATGGTAAAGACGTAATGACCCTAGAATGATTAGTCATGATACAGTTGCAAAAGCGTCGCAACGGACATTGAGAAGTTTCATGACGTTGTCATTCTCAGACAGCTCCTGGTCAAGGTTTACACTACTTGGTCAGTATAGTAAACCCGTTGAGACCGGTACATGTCGTATACTGGAATATATGATTCCAATGGTTTCTCAATGAACCATTAGTCTTGGAGACTAGTATAGACGTGTAGGTGTTTATAGCGGATAAACACTGAACGACTCACCGAAGATTCTTAATGGATGGTACACCAGCGTCAATAAGAATCTTCTTGGGTTGAGTAGCACTTGTGATTCTTAGACTTGAGATGCCATTGTGGGCACATGAGACATCTTCTACACTTAGACGGCAGTCACGTCACCGATCTATTTAGATCAGACCTCCGCCTGTTCGTTGGGTGTAGATAGATCCTCAGGGTGTCCTATGAGTATCAAGATAGGATCCGTCAGTTCTGTGTATCAGAGCATAGGTAGTCCATATGATTAGCAATCAGATAAAACCATGGGCCCGTGGTAAAGTTTAGAAGCTAGTTCTAAACATTCTTTTGAGATTGCTAATAGAATAGTCGACTGGAAAGTCCCGATAGAGATTTGACGTTTACATCTATATCTCTGGGATTTATCCGGATACCAGTGACGGAGGAATTATACATTTGCCATGACCTCGACCTGTATGGTTCATCGAGATTATCCGTGATCGTCATAATATCCGTGATCGTCATAATCTACGGGTGGATAGATTATGGACACGAAATTTGATTTCGTGACGGATATACCTGAATCTAGAGAGTCTCAATAATGAAACATACTCGTAGAGCACTAGAGCAACATTAATAAATAATATTGATTATTTATAAAGTCGTTTAATGGTTAAACGCAAGATACATGCTAAAGAGACTAGATAATCATTTGCTTAATTATTGTGTATTTACATTTAATACTTGATTAATTTAAATACACATTAATTAATAGTCAAAATGAGTTATTTGACTTATTTCCTAAATGAATATGTGTTTTTAATATTTAATGTAAATATTATACATATATTTAATATATTTGTATTTGATTAATTAATTAATTATTTAATTGTTAAATGATTAAATTAATTAAAATATAAATATCTTACATTAGGATATTTAAAGTTAATGATGTTAGTTGCTTTTGTTGACTTAGATAAATATCTAATAAAGGTGTTTATAAGATATTTATGCAAGTTGATGACATTAATTTGAAATGAAAAATGAAATTACCAAACTTGAATTTCATTTGATGAAATTCGGCCAAGGCTATTTGGTGGAGGTATAAATTGTTTTTCATTTCATGATACACTTAACCTAATACACTTTATCAAAATAAACTCCATTGAAAGAAGCTAAAGGAAGTTTGTGAGAAGAAAGGCTAAAACATCAAAAGCTTGGATTTTTAGTAAGTTTCTTGAACTTGCTATTAGTAAGGAATTTGTTCCTTAGGTTCTAGGCTTTAATATATGATATTCTTAGGATGTTTCTTTCTTTGTTCCTTGTGGTTTTTGTTGATGGAATTTTTGGTGAAGTGTGAAGCATGTATGATGAAGGAAGTGAATGACTATTGTAGTGATAAACTTTCTTATAAGGTTTTTGGAAACCATGTTGCTAATCTAGAGTTGTTGACCCACTCTTAAATGACCTAGATTTGATCTTGAGTTGTTTCATTGTGTTGAGACTTGGATTGGATGGAAGAATGATGATTGAAATAATTGATTTAATGTATTTGGTCTAATTTGTCCAATTTGTGGAAATTGAAAAATTAGGGTTCATGACCTATTCCAAATTTGGGGTTTTTCATATATGTTGAGCATTTGGGTGTGTATATGATGCATGCAAAGTTTCATGTTGATTGGATTTCATTTGGATGAGTTTTGAAGCATGAAATGACCAAATGGTCAATTTAGGCACCTAATGGTGCTCACGGCAATGGACTTGAAAATTTGGGGATTTTGTGGTTTTTGGTGTTTTGATGTTTTGAACATGCCAAGTTCATCTTAGAAATGATTTAGAATCATTCAAAATTGATTAGATCAATTTCGGACTAAAATGGACAAAATACCAATAGAAGGGCATTTCGGTAAATTCACTTAAAATTATTTTATTGAATTTATTTTCATAATTTAATTATTGGAATATTAAATAAATATGTTTATTTAATTTATCCGAGAAAAAGTTTTGAAATCTGAAAATCGGATTTTCACCGCTTCCGCTGCGTTACCGGATTCACCCCCTAAAAACCCCTACAATTTGTACAAAATACAATGTCTTTTACAAATAGTGACGCTATGGGTCATAATTGTCCAACAATCTTCCACTTGGCCTATAGCCAGTCACTCAAGCATCTAACACCTGAACTATGTACATGTCGCTCAAATTTTTGCTGAGGAATGACTTTCGTCAGCAGATCTGCAATGTTGTCATCTGATGCGACCTTCTCGATCTTCACATCGCCACGATGTATGATCTCACGAATCAGATGGAAACGTTGAAGAACATGATTGGATCGTTGATGAGACCGCAGTTCCTTAGCCTGCGCTATAGCCCTGTTTTTGTCACAATACAATGGAATGGGCTCAGCTGCTAGCGGAACTACTCCTAATCCAATTAGGAATTTTCGGATCCAAACTGCCTCATTTGCTGCTTTAGCTGCAGCGATATACCCTGCTTCTGTTGTTGAATCGGCAACAGTCTCTTGCTTGGAATATTTCCAACTTACTGCTCCGTTATTCAAACAAAACACGTACCCAGATTGCGACTTACAGTCGTCTTTATCGGTTTGGAAACTTGCATCGGTATACCCAGTTTGTTGGACAATTATGACCCATAGCATCACTATTTGTACAGATCATGGTGTTGTTGTACAAATTAACTATGTGACAAAGGAGATTGCACTCTTATCATTTGTGATTAGATCACTTAGATATAAAAATGATAGGAGGTCCCTGTAATTTGTTCCTGGATTGAGAATGATATGAGACAGTATCAATCCACGAAGGATAAATCATTAAATATCCCTAGTCAGAGCATTATCGAGATTGGATATCGATGAATGCGTAAAAGACTAGTATTACACTTGTGCGTATTGTGAGGGCACAACAACATAGTTATCATATATTTGGGTATATGATACTCATGCAAGTGTAATAGGAGGTTTTGTTTCACCGATGGTACGAGAAATAGCTTCGCTCTGGATAAGACCCCCTTGGAATTCCATTGTAGTATGACTATGTGTCTATGGAAATCCGAAATCAGGGTAGGTGTATTTGGTCTTAACCTGAGACCTGCACCGCTAATACTTGCGACAATCAATATACTTTGGTTGCGGTCATCCAGGGCTTTAACCGGTTCTGTGTACGCCAATACTAGGTATATTGAGAATCGTAGTGTGTTGGGTGTGATGTCAAGAAGGAAGTGTCACTCCAGTCATATGGAGTTGATGATCGCGCAGGGATACAGAACTGGTTCTCTATATAAGGTTGCAACCGTCGGGATAATATGACTTGGTCATGATTATCCGATATTAAAGAGACTAGTTGCTTGTCATCAGATATATGCTTCGTACGTGGCACACACTGTACCAGCCCCAGGCCTCGCATGTGATCATCTGATATTGGACAGAAATACGCAATACTACGTATACTATGCCTGATACAAATCCTTTATTCCTTTAAGGATATTTCCGGAGAATTGGACAGGCATCGCGCTTTGCTAGAGGCCAACCTTGTCTTGTAAATCGGTACAAACATAGTAGGAGGTACTTACGTGTTCGGATAGTCCGACGACCGAATTTACTGCCAACATATCTGGGGATCTCATGGGTCGCTTCCCAAAGATTCACCGATGACGTATGACTCGCACTCTAAATTAATCTAGGATTAATTAGAAGAGAGAGAAAATTAATCTGGGATTAATTACGGAGATATTTTATCTGGGATAAAATATCATTTAAAAGAGAGATAACAATTAATTTGGAATTAATCGAGAAATTTATATATTTGATATATTAAATGAAATTGGATTTCGATGCGGAATTAAAATTAGATTTTAATTTGGGCTAACGAATTAATTTAGAATTAATTCGTTATCGACGTGAATAGTGACTTCGCTAGGCGTAATCATTTAATTACGACGCAACGGAAAATTCGTTAATTTGGAATTAGCGAACCCGAGCCCAAGATTATTTGCGAGCTCATTCTCATTTCGAATTCGAATGCGGCACGCAAGTCAAATCAAGCGTCAAATCACTAGTCGCATCAAACGTCAAATCATTAGTCACTTTGAGTGATATGACTTGACAACTTGATGGATTGAGTGATGTGAGTTGATGGCAAGCATTTAATGCTTGACTTGTGGAATGCCAAATTCATTCCAAATGCATTTGAAATGAACAAAAGTGTATTAGATACACTTTAGGCAAAATTCACACACAATCTCTCCTCTCTTTTCCCTCTTCTCTCCTCACGCCATTTCTTTCTTTCTTTTGGTTATGTGAACTGCCGAATGATGGAAAGAAAGAGGGAAGCAAGAGTTGGATTTTTGTGGCAAAAATCGCAAGTGCTAGCACACTACGAGACATACGAAGGTGATAGGGAAGTCCACCCATGAGCCGGGAATCACCACGATGAAGCTTGGAGCTTGGAAGTTGATTCAAAATGGCTGAACCAGTGAGCTGCTACTGCCCACTACCGAGCAGTCCAAAGAGGAAGCAGAAACAAATTTTGTTGTCCTCTGCGTCGCTCAATCGATCGATGCAAGTATTCCGCGACTTCTCGATTGTATTCACACATGTTCATGCTTGATTTGTGATCCTTGGGACCTTAGAATCTCCAACAATGGTATCAGAGCTTGGTTAAAAGCATGAAATTGATTTAGGGCTTAAAATTGGGCAAACTTGATTTTGAGCATGATTAATGAAATTGGATGGATTAGTATGCTTAAATGTGTTTGAATTTAGGATTGATTGGATCAATTTGTTGAAATTGTGTTTGGAACAAATTTCCTCAATTTTTTGGTGTTGGCCGAAATGTGATGCCCTAAAATGTCTTGGGATTTTTGATTTTTGACAATTGGATGTGTTGGAAATCATTCGGGATGATGATTTAATGTCTATTGTGGAATTAATTGGATTAAATTCGAATCGGACGTAAAATCCCCAAATTGCCGAGAGCATAAGAGCATATGATTGGGTTTGATTTTTGATTAAAATGTGTTGGACATGTTTTAATGTTGATGGCATGATTAATTAGTACTAATTTTGTGTTTTGGAAATATTGATTTTGGTGATTAATTATGTTAATACACTTTAGTTTAATTAAACATTAAATTGGAATTTTTGTGTTTGATTAAATGGGCTTAAAATTGGATTTGGGCCTTTAATGTTGTAAATGAGCTTATTGGGCTTTGTTGTACAAATTTGGGTTAAGGAAAATTGAATTGGATCCAATTGGGCCCAAAACCGCATCCATAAAGCCCAAATGCGACTTAATGAACCTTTAAAGTTTAATTGGGCCCAATGGGCCTAAATTGATTTCTAGACTTATGGGGTAATTCCCGGATTGGTCTTTGGTTATCAGTTTGATCCGAGTTGACCAAAAGTTCACGCCTTAAGAAATTAATTAAAAGCCCATTGGACTTTAATTAAATAAACATTGGACGTTAATCGGGCTTTGAGACCCGTTGCGATTAAATTGGAATTTAAGTCGTAAAGGTTCGTAAATAAAGTGTAATATTTAATTTTGAATTAAATAGTGAATTAGAATTAAATACAATTTGAATTGGATTTAATTGTGTAGTTTAATTTAATTTGAGAATATGTACTTTGAGTACTCATTCGCAAAAACGAGTTTGACTCGAACAAAATCAAATCGTTGTTTGAACATTGGATGGTCACTAATTATCAGATTAATTAATTTGATTAGATTGATTGATAACATGCTTGTTTGAATACGTGGTTGCGATGCATGAATAATGTATATCAGATGGATATTAAATGGGTGGGACAATTTTAGAAATTGTTGTAATAAATTTGATTTTTTAAATTGGACCTGCATGTCCAGCCTTATTACCTCCTCATTCTTTGTATTCTCTTCTCACATATTCCCCTCAATGCAAATGAGGTTTCTTTAGAAGTGCAGTGTAACGGGTAAAAGTAATACATGTGCTAGCGGGAGAGAGAAATGGAGAGATTTGATCTAGGATCAATGTGTAAAGTATCCATCCACATATCATTATTATTTTATCATATGCGCTTTATTATGTGTTTAGAATGCATGTTTAAGAGTGTATGATGATGAGACCTTAACAAAGATAATAAATTGGTTGCTAATTTGCACTCAAAAAACCCTCAAACAATATTAAGCGTCTTTCCTTCCATTGAGTGATTCTCACTCAAGGTCCGAGACTGGCATTGGCTTGTTGGCCAAAGTCAAGGCCTTTGTCCGTCGATGATGTGTTTGAATCACAAAGGCTTTGTTACATGTCAGTGTCTTGTCCAAGTTGTGGTTTGTTGGCCAAAGTCAAGACCACTTCTTGTCCATCGACATTGATTACGAAGCTTTCCATGGTCAATGGGTCGCGCTTAACTGGGATCACTAAGTTTGTTGTGCCAAAGCCAAGACTTAGTTGATTCAGAGGAAAAATGTTAGGTAATACATTGGATGTATTGGCATATATAAGATATATGTTTCGGACTTGGATGTCCCCCTACCGGATCTAGGAATTGGATTGGATCCAATCGATCTTAGAGATCTACCTAGTTAATTATCATACAATTTGTTGGCCAAAGTCAAGATTGTGTGATATTTAACGGGATCCTAGCCCACTAGGAAACGCGGTTTCCCGAGTACTCGACAGAGGGTTAGAGTCTCGCCGAAAAATAGTGGGAGGCAAGAATTGAATTTGCAATATTCGTTTAATTACTTGTCATACGCGCTCAAAACAAATATCATTCGTCGTTATAAATTAAATGTTAGTTGGACTAATATTTAAATGTTGTTTTAATAAATAGTTGGACTATATTCAAACTATTCATTTATAGTTGATTTTATAATTGGATTATAGTAATCAATATAATTGGTTTTAATCTATTAAATTATAGTTGATTAAATAGTTGGACTATTGTAATCATTATAATAAATAGTACCTAAATCGTTGATTAAATAGTTGGACTATTAGAATCAAGATATAAATTGAAAGATTGACGTTTAATACATAATCCTAGGGAAAATGTGTTTAAATGGTTTAATTTTCAAATTGGGAATAATTTCAGGATGGTCCTGGAAAAATAATAAGTTATTTTATTTGATAAAATAAAGCAAACAGTAGAGCATAATCTTTGGAAGATTATGTGATGATAACTTTAGTGCTTAATCCATTATACTTGCCGCAGTAAACTCCTTAATTTCTGAATCAGAACTAAGGATTAGATCCTTAAAGTATGATACTGAAATTGAAGGATCTTCATAAATCTATACTTAGATTTTAGAAGTACTAAATTGCAATAAAAACTCTTGGAGGGTTAATGACTATTCTCAAGGAGATAAAGTCAAAGTTTGCAATTAGGCAAGTAGCGCAAGGCGCATCTTACTTCGATATTCCAGAAACCCGAGGCTTGGCCAAAGGCTACTGGAATATGGAAAAGGGGCAAAGGCAAAATCATTATAATCTTATGGGAAGATAAATGACATATCCTAAAATGTCTGCCTAAAATGTGGTAAACGGGATCGCAGAAGCGTGACTGCCGTTTGGACAAAGTAGACATGAAGGAATTGAAGAATGAGCAAGGCTCTGACTTCAAATATGTTTGTCATAAATGTATTCACTACTAGTATTAAAATTGGATTTTAGATACTTAGTGTGATATATATATAGATTGATGTTCAGAATCTGTTATGAGCAGGATATTGACCTCAATTGAGATTTATCTGCGAATTGGAAACGGGACGAAAGTCGTTTTTTTAACCGTAGATACCTAAGTTTAGGAACTGCCTTCGGGTGTGTACCTAAATTTGGAAACTGCTATAATGTAACTAGTTTGACTAGATACATTATCTTTATATCAGTGTTTGACCCGCTGCTTGTGAACCTTTATATTCTAGAACACTAAAGTGTTTTATTATATAAAGATGATATTGAGATAAACATATTATATGTGAATAACAGAATTTATATTTTGAATATAAATAAAATCTCAAAGGTATAACATGACAAACAAATAGCTCAAACTGATTTGATCAGATGAAACTTTATTGTGGCATTGTTGTCTGGGACACAATTAAACAAGAATCATATATCCACACTTTCGAAGTGTGGGTACTAGGAAAAATTTGATTCTAATCAAATAAAGTCTACGAATCTAGTTTATTGGGCAAAGTGTCTAAAACACTATTTACTTGGTAAAAGTGTAAATGCCACCAATCTGTTAGCCCTAGTTCATAGTGAAGCAAGTGGGCCCATGTCTAGCTAGGCTAGATATGGATATGAATATTTCGTGACCTATACGGATGTGGCATCGCGTTATGGTTATGTGTTTCTTTTGAAGAACACAAATCGGAAACTTTTACAGTTTCGACACGAAATAGACAAACAGATCGGCTAAAGTATTAAACCATCACAGTAAAACCATAATGGAAAATACTTAAGCAATAAGTTTCTAGTATACTTGAAAGAGTATAGTATTCTTTCAAATGAGGACTCCACCCGGAACACGTCAGTTTGACGGTGTGTCCGAACTGAGTAACCGAATTTTGTTGGACATGATAAGGTTAATCATGAGTCACTCTGAGCTACCATTTCCTTCAACGGATAAGCTTTAAACAATGCAAGAACTTATTTAGAATAAGGTTCCATTAAAATCTGTTAGACAGATTTCATATTAGATATGAACGGGAAAGAATCGGGTTTCTCGTTCCTGAATATTTGGGTATGCTTGGCATACGTTTGGATGATACCAAACTAGAACCCAAATTGGATAAGTGCCAATTGTAGGTTATCCTAGCGATACCAAAGTATTGTACTTATACATCTCACAAGAGAACAATTAGATTGTTGCTCGCCATGTGGTTTTCCTAAGAGGAATACCGATATGCAGTGGTAAGTGGGAGGATAGTAAAACTCGATGAAAATCGGAGTAATACTGTTCAAGGAACCGAATCCTAATGGAACACAATAGTTCATCAAGGATGAAACTATACCATAATCTTCGAATACATAAGAACCATGTAGGTCGGAGAGAGTCAGAAAACAACCTGGGGTATGAGGTTCTGATCTCACCTCATAAAGATGTCTATCTTATTGAGGTATACCAACTGACTACGTATGAGGAAGTGATACAAGGTATCGACTCCCTATTATGGCAAAGTGCCATAAGTCCGAAATGGATTCCATGTATATCAACCAGTTTGGATACTAGTTGATGTATCGCAAGGCATTGTGCCTATTGGTACTATAAGTCTTCATGGAAGACGTACATGGATGGCAACATACCAACGTATAAAGCTAGGCTTTTTACGGAAAGGTATCATTATCAACATTGTGTTGATTTCGATTCAACCTTTTACCTGTTGCCACGGTAAATCCATTTGGATAATTCTTGTTAATGCTGCATGTTTCATTAATGAAATATGTCAGCATAACGGGAAAATCGCTTTCCTGAAAAGGAAACCTTTTGGAGGATGTTTACAACATCCTGTCGATTTTGTCGTACCATAACAAGCAAACAAGGTTTGCAGGTTATTCGATCCATGTTTGGATTGAAGCAAGCATTAGGTTCTTGGAATTATTGTTTTGAAGTAATCATAATAGAGTATGATTTAATTCAAAACAAAATGATTCTTGTGTATATAAGAGGGTTAGTGGGAGCGCATTGACAGTGGGTGTCCTATAAAATAATGATAATATGTCATTTCTTGGAAAAAGACTCTCCGAGAAATCCGTACATTGAAAAATGTACGTGACCTGGTGTCTCATACGCTTTGAGCATATGGATTCACAAACAGGCCAATCGGTGTGATAGTCACTGGATTGAACTTAAGAACATCCGTTAGTATCTTATAGATCTAAGGATGCTGTCTTAATCTATGGATAAGGATAACTTGAAGTGACTGGGATCACTGTAGCAAGTTTCCTAAACCGATAAAGACGACTAAAAGTCACAAACGGTACTATACAGTTTGAATAACGGTACAGTGAGCTGGAAATCTTCCAAGCAAGATATTGTTACCGAATAAACAAAAAATGCGGGTTATTGTTGCAGCTGAAGCGACAAAAGAAGCCTTCTGGGTCAATAATAAATCTAATTAGATTAGATATAGTTCTGTTAGCAGCTGAGCTAGGCGTCAGTATAGGCTAAAGAATTAATGGTCTCATCAACGATCCAGATACATACTTCGACTATTCATCTGATTCGTTCGGATCATACATCGTGGCGATGTGATGATCGAATAAATCGCATCAAGATGATAATCATGCAAATCCGCTGACAAAAGTCTTTCATCAGCAATTTGAGCCAACCGTACATAGTTCGGGTGTAAGACACTTGAGTGACTAGCTATAGGCCAAGTGGGAGATTGTTGGACAATTATGACCCATAGCGTCACTATTTGTACAGATCATGGTGTTGGTTTACAAATTAACTATGTGACAATTGAGATTGCACTCTTATCATTTGTGATTAGATCACACAGATATATAAATGATAGGAGGTCCCTGGGATTTGTTCCTGGATTGAGAATGATATGAGACAGTATCAATCCACGAAGGATAAATCATTAAATATCCCTAGTCAGAGCATTATCGAGATTGGACATCGATGAATGTGTAAAAGACTAGTATTACACTTGTGCGCGTTGTGAGGGCACAACAGCATAGTTCTCATATAATTGGGTATAAGATACTCATGCAAGTGTAATAGGAGGTTGTGTTTCATCGATGGTACGGGAAACATGTTCGCTCTGGATAAGACACCCTTGGAATTCCATTGGTAGTATGACTATGTGTCTATGGAAATCCGAAATCAGGGTAGGTGCATTTGGTCTTAACCTGAGACTTGCACCGCTAATACTTGCGACAATCAATATACTTTGGTTGCGGTCGTCCATGGCTTTAACCGGTTCTGTGTACGCCAATACTGGGTATATTGAGAATCGTAGTGTGTTGGGTGTGATGTCAAGACGGAAGTGTCACTCCAGTCATATGGAGTTGATGATCGTGTAGGGATACAGAACTGGTTCTATATATAAGGTTGCAACCGTCGGGATAATATGACTTGGTCATGATTATCCGATATTAAAGAGACTAGTTACTTGTCATCCGATATATGCTTCGTACGGGGCAGACACTGTACCAGCCCCGAGCCTCGCATGTGATCATCTGATACTGGACAGAAATACGCAATACTACGTATACTACGCCTGATACAGATCATTTATTCCTGTAAGGATATTTCCAGAGAATTGGGTAGGCATGGTGCTTTGCTAGAGGCCAACCTTATCTTGTAAATCGGTACAAACGTAGTACGAGGTACTTACGTGTTCGGATAGTCCGACAACCAACTTTACTGCCAACATATCCGGGGAACTCATGGGTCGCTTCCCAAAGATTCACCGATGACGTATGACTCGCACTCTAAATTAATCTGGGATTAATTAGAAGAGAGAGAAAATTAATCTGGGATTAATTGGGGAGATATTTTATTTGGGATAAAATATCATTTAAAAGAGAGATAACGGTTAATTTGGAATTAATCGAGAAATTAATATATTTGATATATTAAATGAAATTGGATTTCGACGCGGAATTAAAATTAGATTTTAATTCGGGCGAATCAATTAATTTAGAATTAATTCGTTAGCGACGTGAATAGTGACTTCGCTAGGCCTAATCATTTAATTATGACGCAACAGAAAATTTGTTAATTTGGAATTAGCGAACCCGAGCCCGAGATTATTTGCGAGCGCATTCGAATTTCGAATTCGAATGCGGCACGCAAGTCAAATCAAGCGTCAAATCACTAGTCGCATCAAGCGTCAAATCATTATTCACTTTGAGTGATGTGACTTGACAACTTGATGGATTGAGTGATGTGAGTTGATGGCAAGCATTTAATGCTTGACTTGTGGAATGCCAAATTCATTCCAAATGCATTTGAAATGAACAAAATTGTATTAGATACACTTTAGGCAAAATTCAACACACAATCTCTCCTCTCTTTTCCCTCTTCTCTCCTCACGCCATTTCTTTCTTTCTTTTGGTTATGTGAACTGCCGAATGATGGAAAGAAAGAGGGAAGCAAGAGTTGGATTTTTGTGGCAAAAATCGCAAGTGCTAGCACACTACGAGACATGCGATGGTGATAGGGAAGTCCACCCATGAGCCGGGAATCACCACGACGAAGCTTGGAGCTTGGAAGTTGATTCAAAATGGCCGAACCATTGGGCTGCTACTGCCCACTGCCGAGCAGTCCAAAGAGGAAGCAGAAATGAATTTTGTTGTCCTCTGCGTCGCTCAACCGATCGATGTAAGTATTCTGCGACTTCTCGATTGTATTCACACATGTTCATGCTTGATTTGTGATCCTTGGGACCTTAGAAAGTATCTTTAGTTCGTCTAAGATACTTAAGGATATTCTTAACCGCTATCCAGTGACCTTCACCTGGATCGGCCTGATAGCGACTACATAAGCTCAAAGCATAGGAGACATCAGGTCGTGTACATATCATGGCATACATGATCGATCCGACTACCGAGGCGAACGGTATCCGACTCATGTTGTCTCTCTCATCTTGAGTTTTAGGATACATGTCCTTAGATAGAGTGACGCCATGTGACACTGGCAATAGTCCCCTCTTGGATTGATCCATGTTGAATCTCTTCATCACTTTGTCAATGTACGTGCTCTAGGAGAGTCCAAGCAGCTTTCTAGATCTATCCTGGTATATCTTTATTCCCAGAATAAAGGCTACTTCTCCCAGATCTTTCATGGAGAATTTTAATGAAAGCCAAGCTTTCACCGATGTTAACATGGGAATGTCATTGCCCATAAGCAATACATCGTCAACATAAAGGACAATGAAAGTCAGTGCGCCCCCACTAACCTTCTTGTATACACAAGGATCATCTTCATTTTAAATGAAGTCATATTCTTTTATGATCTCATCAAAACGTTGGTTCCAAGAACGCGACGCTTGCTTCAGTCCATAAACGGACCGATTTAACTTGCAAACCTTGTTTGCATGTTTAGGCACGATAAAACCGTCAGGCTGTTGCATATAAACATCCTCCAACAGGTTTCCGTTAAGGAAAGCGGTTTTGACGTCCATCTGCCATATCTCGTAATCGAAATATGCAGTAATAGCAAGCATTATCTGAATGGATTTAATCATGGCAACGGGTGAGAAAGTTTCGTCGTAATCGACATCGTGTCATTGAAGATACCCCTTCGCTACAAGTCTAGCTTTGTATGTTTGTACGTTGCCATCCATGTCGGTCTTCTTCTTGAAGATCCATTTGCAACCAATAGGCTTTACGCCTTCTGGTGCATCAACCAGTGTCCAAACTTGGTTGGTATACATGGAATCCATTTCAGAATTCATGGCATCTTGCCATAAAATGGAGTCGATACCTTGTATCGCTTCCTCATACGTAGCCGGCTCGTCTTCCTCAATGAGATTGATATCTACATTAGGTGATATCAGAAACCCATACCTCTCAGGTTGTTTTCTGACTCTCTCCGACCTACGTGGTCCTTGTGTATTCAAAGATTGTGGTACAACTTCATCCCTGATGAACTGTTCATGTTCCGTTGAGGATTCTATGCCAGGAACAGTATCACTCCGATTTTCATCGAGTTCTACTTTCCTCCTAATTATCATTGCATTTAGGAATTCCTTCTCAAGGAAAACCGCATGTAGATCAACAAAAACTTTGTTCTCTCGTGGGTGATAGAAGTAATATCCTTTGGTTTCCCTAGGATATCCCACAAAAAGGCATTTATCCGATTTGGGTTCTAGTTTGGTACCTTCCAAACGTTTGACGTATGCCCAGCAACCCCAAATCTTCAGGAATGAGAAACCCAGTTTCTTTCCTGTCCATATCTCATACGGAGTCTGTTGAACAGACTTTGACGGAACCTTATTCAAAATAAGTATTGCATTGTTCAATGCATATCCCTAAAAGGAAATAGATAGCTCAGTGCGACTCATCATAGACCTTACCATGTCTAACAGGGTTTGGTTTCGCCATTCGGACACACCGTTTAATTGCGGTGTTCCAGGAGGAGTCCACTGTGAAAGAATACCATATTCTTTCAAGTAGTCAAGAAACTCATTGCTCAAGTATTCGCCACCACGGTTTGACCGTAATGTCTTAATACTCTTGCCGGTCTCTTTTTCTACTTCGTGTCGAAACTCTTTGAATTTCTCAAAAGTCTCCGACTTGTGTCTCATAAGATACACATAATCATAACGCGATGCATCATCCGTAAAGGTTACGAAGTATTCATACCCACCTCTAGCCTGGCTAGACATGGGCCCACAAACGTCACTATGAACAAGGGCTAACAGTTCGGTGGCACATACCTTTACCATTAAAAGGTGATTTAGGCATTTTGCCTAATAAGTAAGATTCGCAGACGTCATATGAATTTGAATCAAATTCGTCCAAGTACCCACTCTTCGAAAGTGTGGATATGCGAGTCTTGTTTATGTGTCCCAGACGACAATGCCACATATAAGTTTCATCTTTATGACTTACTTAAAGCCTTTTGTTTGTTATATTTTGAGATTGATTTAAATTCAAAATATAAAGACCATTATTTACAACAGCAGTGCAAATTTCTATATCATTTTTATACATAAAACACCAGTGTTTCTAAATACAAAAGTGTACCCACATTGGGCTAACATAGATACAGAAATAATATTCCCAGTCAAACTAGATACATAATAACAGTCTGTAAGTTCAAGTACATGCCCCGATGGCAGTTCTAAAACAAAAGTGCCAACGGCCAAAACGGCGACTGGTGTCTTATTTCCAACACGGAGGTCAATCTCTCCTGAAGCCAGTCTCTTGCTAATCCGCAGATCCTGCACATCAGTACAAATGTGAGTACCACAACCAGAATCAAAAATCCAATTTTTAAAACTAGAAGTAGTCATGTTTATTTCTATAACAAACATAACTGAGGCCGGTGCCTTGCCCACCTTAATCTCCTTCTGGAGCTTCTTGTACTCGCGGCAGTCACGATTCCAGTGACCCTGCTTCCCGCACTGGAGGCATACATCCTGAGACTTGTCATGATGAAACCACTTCAAGTGTCGGGGAGAGACTGTAAGATCAAATCTATAGAGGTCTCTATCTCAAAGACAATCCTCATTTGTCCAAGCTGCTCGATATCGACAATCATCTGTGTCACATGATGTTCAACAAATGTACCCTCCGACATGCGAGCGTGGAAGAGCGTCTTCTGTAACTCATATCTTTGCGATCTAAGATTAGATTGGTGTAGATCATTCAACTTCTCCAACATGGTATATGGATCCAATCCCTTGTTCTGTCGACGGAATTGCTGAGTCATAGCAGCAAGCATAATAGATTGAGCAGTTGCGTTATCATCGCTATGAGTCTTCCAAAGCTCTAGCTCGAGCAACTGATCAGATCTGGGCTTAGGCCCAAGAGGTCTCTCTATAGTATATAGCAGCCTCTCGGATCCAAGGACTATCCTTAGATTCATTTCCCAATCGGAAAAGTTAGTGCCGTTAAAGACATTATCGCCCATGATGATGTCCCGGACACTGTTCTTTCCAGTCATTTTAATTGCGATAGTCCAATTATCCAATTAACAATGTAAGGGTACAGTCTAACTGTTACAAGAAAAATAACACAATATTAATCCAACTAATAAAATAATTTTGACGAAATAATTTGAAAGCGCGTAAAGCTAAGTATTTGAACGAAATTGCAAATTCAATACTAGCCTCCCACTATTTTTCGGTGAGCCTCTAACCCTCTGTGGAGTACTCGGGAAACCTAGTTTCCTAGTGGGCTAGGATCCCGTTAAATAACACACAACCTTGACTTTGGCCAACAAGTTGTATGATATTTAACTAGGTAGATCTCGAAGATCAATTGGATCTCATACAATTCCTAGATCCGGTAGGTGGACCTCCAAGTCCGAAACATAAATACAATATATATTCCAATATATCCAATATATTTTCCTAACATTTTTCCTCTAAATCAACTAAGTCTTGGCTTTGGCACAACAAGCTTAATGATTACAGTTAAGCGGGACCCATTGACTTTGGAAAGCTTCGTAATCGATGTCGATGGACAAGAAATGATCTTGACTTTGGCCAAAAAATCACAACTTGGACAAGACACCGATATGGAACAAAGCTTTCATGATTCAAACACATCCAAAATTGACAAAGGTTTTGACTTTGGCCAACAAACCAGTGCCAATCTTGGATCTTGAGTAAGAATCACTCAATGGAAGGAAAACGCTTAATATGTTTTGAGAGTTTTTCGCGTAAATTGGCAACCAATTTATTATCTTTGTTAGGTCTCATCATACACCCTTAAACATGCATTCTAAAAGCATAATACGACGCGGAAAGTAAATTAATAACGATATGCGGATGGATATTTAACAAATTATTCCTAGAACAAATCACTTATTTTCCTCTCCACGGCTAGCACTATTCTACTTTTACCCAATTACATAATACAATAATAGAAATCTCATTACATTGTGGGGAATTAGGTGAGAAGAGAATACAAAGAATCATGAGAGAAAAGGCTGGACAAGCAGGTCCAATTTAATAAATTCTAAATTTACAACAATTTCCAAAATTGCCATTTCCCTTATAATATCCATCTGATATGCGCTATTCATTCAACACATCCATGTATTCATTCATAGCAAGTAATTCAATCAATCTAATCCAATTAATTAATCTTTGAATTATATGATAATCCAATGTTCAAACAACGATTTGATTTTGCGCGAGTCCAACTCGTTTGAGAATAAGTACTCAAAGTACGAATTCTTGAATTATATCGAACTACTTGTTAAATCTAATTTTAATTCGTATTCAATACTAATTCATTTATTTAATTCCAATTAAATAACTACACTTTTTAATGCGCTTTAACGACTTAGATTCCAAATCTAATCTAATCGGGTCTCAAAGGCCAACTAACATCCAATGTTGTTTAATTAAAGTCTGATGGGTTTTCAATTGATTTCATAAGGCATGGGCTTTGGTCAATATGGGTCAAACCCAAATACCAAGCCCAATTAAGGAATCACCCTTATTTTCCAAGAAACCAATTTCGGCCCATAAGGCCCAATTAAACTTTTAAAGCCCATTTGTTATATTTGAACTTAATGGAGTGATTTAGGCCCAATATGGATCCAATCGAATTGGCCTAAACCAACTTGGCCCAACCAAGCCCATTATGCCCAAATACAACAATTATAAGCCCAATTCAAAATCAAGCCCAATTAATTAAATTTCAATATTCCAAATTTCAAAATTCAATTAATTCAAGTGTAATACATTAATTAATTGTCTAAATTAATATTTCCAAAATACAAATTTAATCAATTAATCTTGTATTAATTTGTTCTAGTCATGTCCAACATTTTTGAATCAAAAAATCATCTCATTACATGCTAGGTAGCTCACGGCATTCATGGGGTTTTTATGTCTGATTTCGTTTTCAATCCGATTGAATTACAAATCAACATTTCCCAATTGTTTCAAGTCATCCAATGATCAAAGGAACAAAAAAAAAATACCATGACTTTATAGGGTAAAAACTCTCGGCCATGCCAAGATTAAGGTAAAAAATTGATCCAATCCATTTTTCACAAAATTGATCACAAACAACTCCAAGTCATCCATATACAAGGATGTTCAAACAAGTAAATTAGTCAAAACATGCTCAAATCTAATTTATCCAAATTTTACCCTAAGTATATTTCATGCTCAAAATGGCTCAATGATACTATTGTTGGGTTTCTAGGTTAATCCCAAGATCATTTAAGCATAGAAATAGAATGAATACGCAAAGAAGAGTGGTAGAAACACACTTACATTGAACATATTTAGATGTGATGAAAAGCAAAATGAACTCCAGGATCTCTTTGCAATATTCGGCCAAGGTGGTCCTCCAAGCTCCAAGCTTTGTCTTGTGATTCTAAGCTCTTAGAATAGGTTTCCCTATCACCTTGTATGATTCTATGATGGTGCTAGCCTTTAGAAATTTTGCAACAAAATTTCTCTTCTTCCTCCTTCAACTTTCGGTCAAGAGAGAAAAGAAATGGGAGAGTGTAATTTTCTTTGCAATTTGCGTGAATGAGAGAGTGAGATGGAGTGTGTTGACTTGATTTCTTTTATTTATTTGATTTCAAAAATCAAATTAAAGGTTTACCAAAATTTTGGTAATAATTCAATCATATCACTTTAACTTGGAGTGTAAAACAAGTTAAAATCATTCTCACCAAAACCCATCACTCAAAGTGACAAGTGATGTGACTAATGATGTGACATGTGGGCCCCACTTGATTCAAAATCCGAATGGGCCCGCAAACACTCCCGGGCTCGGGTTCGCTAATTCCGAATTAACAAATTTTCCGTTGCGACGTAATTAAATCAAATTTAATAAAATAATTATGCCAAGCAAAATTACTATTCATATCGCTAGCGAATTAATTCTAAATTAATCTGTTTGCCCGAATTAAAATCTAATTTTAATTCCGCGTCGAAATCTAATTTCGTTTAATATATCGAATATAATATTTTATCGATTAATTCCAAATTAATCGTTCTCTTTCTTCAAATAGTATTTTATCCCAGATAAAATCTCTCCGTAATTAATCTCAGATTAATTATGCTCGAATCATACGTCATCGGTGAATCTTAGGGAAGCGACCCAAGAGATCCCTAGATATATTGGCAGTAAATTCGGTCATCAGACTATCCAAACACGTACGTACCTTGTACTACGTTCTTACCAATTTACGAGACAAGGTTGCCTTCTAGTAAAACGCCATGCCTACCCAATTCTCCAGAAATATTCTTAATGGAATATATAATCTATGTCAGGCGTAGTATACGTAGTATTGCGTATCTCGATCCAATATCGGATGTCATATGTAAGGCCTCAGGCTGGAATAGTGTCTGCCCCGTACGAAGCATATATCGGATCACTAGCAACTAGTCTCTTTATTATCGGATAATCATGACCTAGTCATATTATCCCGACGGTAGCAACCTTTTAGAGAACCAGTTCTGTATCCCTGCGTGACCATCATCTACATATGACTGAAGTGATACTTTTGTCTTGACATCACATCTAATACACTACAATTCTCAATAAACCCAGAAGAGGCGTACACAGAACCTGTTAAAGTCCTGGATGACCAAAACCAAAGTGTATTGATTGTCGCAAGTAATAGCGTTGCGATGCGAGACATAAACAGTTTCATAACATTTTAGTTTCAACATAGGATGTTAGAGCCACCCTAAGGGTTTGGTATTGACACTAATTCATTCATTATGGCATGTTGCAAGCATTATACATCATGTGGTGATTATAGATTAGTTGAATTGAGAAACTTAGCATAATTTCGAAGCATATTCACGACTTATATTCGAACCAAGTTTACCGATTATTCACAATCTTACACTCTCTTAGAATAAGAGAACTACAACTCTCTCACAAAGAGGATTTGGTTGAGAATGAAATGAAAAAAATAATGAAATAAAATCTCTATTTTTAGACATCAAATTCACTATACAAATAGTGAATTTAATTTTTTATTATTTTCTTTTTATGTATGTGGGACCTGTTAGTGTCATAGACATGCCACTGGATCTCTAAGGAATGATTTATGTGTGAATAATCTAAAGTAAGTTGAGGAAATTACTTCCAGAGATTGGTAGAAGTTCAAAACTTTTCATGGATGATGGAAGCTCCAAGCCCTCTTAGTTGTTCCAAACTCATGGGTGAGTCTCCCTATCACATTCATTTGACTCATTAAAGTGCTAGCTTACTTGAATTTTGCAATAAAATTCCATGGGAGAGACAAGAAGCTCATGTTTTTTGTGAGGAAGAAGAGAGAATAGGTTGCTGTGAATAGTAACCATGTCCTACTTCCAAAGTCAACAAGTTAATTTATACTTAGGTTGAGTGTTGAATTTGGTTTGAGTGTAGTATAAGCAAAGTCAAGCCTTACTTGCCAACAAATCAAACTCAAAATCAATCCTAACCACTTCCATCAAATGTCCAAATTTGATGTAAGTAAATTGGGTCCCACCACTTTTAAATTCCAAATTTGAGTCGGCTAATCCAACACGCAACTTCGCTCGGGCCGGGTTCGTTTAGTTCCGAATTAAACGAATTTGTCGTTGCGACGTAATTTAATCCAATTTAATTAAATAATAATGCCTAGCAAAATTATTATAAAAGTCGTTTAAGAATTAATTCCAAATTAATTTGTTCGCCCGAATTAAAATCCAATTTTAATTCCGCTTTAAATCTAATTTCAATTAATATATCTAATATATTATTTAATCGATTAATTCCAAATTAATCATTCTCTCTCTTCTATCCGAATTTTATCCCAGATAAATTCTTGCCCAATTAATCACAGATTAATTTTCTCTCTCATAATTAATCCCAGATTAATTCTGTTCGAGTCAAATGTCATTGGTGAATCTTTGAGAGGCGACCCAAGAGATCCCTGGATATGTTAGACGTAAATATGGTCATCGGACTATCCGAACACGTGCGTACCTCATACTACGTTCTTACCGATTTACAAGACATGGTTGGCTTCTAGCAAAGCATCGTGCCTACCCAATTCTCAAGAAATATTCTTTTAATGAATATATAATCTATATCAGGCGTAGTATATATAGTATTGCGTATTACGATCCAGTATCGGATGTCACATGCTAGGCCTAGGGCTGGAATTGTGTCTGCCCCGTACGAAGCATATATCGGATCACTAGCAACTAGTCTCTTTATGATCGGAAAGTCATGACCTAGTCATACTCTCCCGATGGCTATAGCACTATAGAGTACCGGTTTTGTATCCCTGCGTGATCATCATCTCCATATGACTGAAGTGATACTTCCATCTTGACATCACACCTAATACATTATGATTCTCAGTATACCCAGAAGAGGCATACACAGAACCTGTTAAAGCCCCGGACGACAAAAACCAAAGTATATTGATTGTCGCAAGTATTAGCGATGCATGTCTCAGGTTAAGACCATATACACCTACCCTGGTTCGAATTCCCATAGACACATAGTCATACTACTAATGGGATTCTGATGGGTCTATCTAGAGTGAAGCTGTTTCCGTAACATTGGCAAACAAAACCTCATATCACACTTGCATAATTATCCAATACTTAAATATACGAGAACTATGCCGTTAAGCTTCCATAACGCGCACAAGTGCAATACTAGCCTATTCCGTATTATCGATGTCCAGTCTCGATAATACTACGACTAGGGATATTCAATGATTAAAACTTACGTGGATTAATACTGTCTCATATCTTATTAATCCAGTACTAATAATATGGACTTTTATCATTTATATATCCAAGTAATCCAATTACAAATGATAAAAGAGCAATTTCCTTTGTCACATAGTTAATTTGTACAAGAATATCATGTCCTTTACAAATAGTGATGTTATGGGTTACAATTGTCCAACAATCTCCCATTTGGCCTATAGCCAATCACTCAAGTTTCCAACACTTGAACTATGTACGGGTCGCTCAAACTTCTGCTAAGAAACAACTTTCGTCAGCGGATTTACAAGGTTATCATCTGATGCGATTTATTCGATCATCACATCGCTACGATGAATTATCTGACGAATTTGATGAAATAGTCGAAGTACATACTTAGATCGTTGATGAGACCGTAATTCTTTAGCCTATGATGTAGCCTAGCTCAGCTGGTAACAGAACTACTCCTAATCCAATTAGGAATTTATAGATCCAAAATGCTTCTTTTGCTGCCTCAGCTGCAGTAATATTCCACTTTTATTGTTTAATCGGCAACAATATCTTTCTTGGAAGATTTCCAGCTCACTGTTCCGTTATTCAAACTAAATATGTACCCTTATTGCGACTTACAATAGTCTTTATCGGTTTGGAAACTTGTAGTGGTGAACCCAGTCACCTCAAGTTCTCATTTCCCCATATTCTCAGAAAGCATCCTTAGTTCGTCCAAGATACTCAATGATGTTCTTTATATCAATCCAGTGACCATCACCTGGATTGAGTCTGATTGTGACTGCATATGCTCAAAGCATATGAGACATCAGGTTGCGTACATATCAAAACGTACGAACTCTGGGAGAGTGTCAGCATCTTTCTAGATCTATCCCAGCAGATCTTTATTCCTAGAATAAAACCTGCTTCTCCCGGTATACTATAAAGAATTTTATGAAAACCAAGCTTTCACTGATTATAGTATGAGAATGTCATTGCTAAGAAGCAATACATCATCAATATTTAGGACAATGATTGTCAGTGCGCTCCCACTAACCTTCTTATATACACAAGAATTATCTTCGTTTTGAATGAAACCATATACCATTATGATCTCATCAAAACGTTGGTTCCAAGAATGCAATGCTTGCGTCAATCCATGAACGGATCGATTTACCTTGCAAGCCTTATTTTCATGTTTTGGCACGACAAAACCGTCAGGATGTTGCATACAAACATCTCCAAAAGGTTTCCGTTAAGGAAAGCGGTTTTTGCGTCTAGCTGCAATATTTCATAATCGAAATATGCAGCATTAGCAAGCATTATCCGAATGGATTTAATCATGGCAACATATGAAAAACTTTCATCGAAGTCGACACTATGTAGTTGACGATACCATTTCTGTACAAGCCTAGCTGCGTATATTTATATGTTGCCATCCATGTCTGTCTTATTTGAAGACTCATTTAGTACCAATAGGCACAATGTCTTCTGATACATCAACTAATATCCAAACTTGATCGGTATACATGGTGATATGATACGGGTAGCATCAAGAAAATAAGCCTCGAAGTATAGATCCAAGCATCCAAGGATGAAGCCTAATAATCCATTCAAGTTATTTGGCAATGAAGGGGTAGAAAATATACAAGCGAAGACCTCCTAAAAGGGTAATGATAGTGTTTTTTATTTTTAGAGTGGGCCAACTGTTAGGGTCCCTAGGTTTTAATATTGGTGTTTATTCTAGAGTGAGCCAAATGTTAGGGGCCCGAGATTTTATTTGTAATAAGGATTATTACTGAGGGTTATTTCTGATTTTTTTAACATATTATAATTAAGGTTTCCATTGTACTATTTAAACAAGCTTTTCATGAATAAAATGGATGAATGTTTTAACAAAAAAAAAATTAATCACATTGGTGGTGAGGTCGTGATGACTAACCATGGAAGGGTGGATTCTCTTCAAAAACTTATCAAAGTGGTTGTTGTAATTTGTGGCGTTTCAAGCAATTAGGGGTTCGTGAGGCTTGTTCTTCACGGGTTTCTAATCTCCAAACCTCGTTATGCTTTCTTGGGCGCTCATAACAATCTTTTATAGGTTTCACAGGCTTTATTCTTGCGGGGTTCACAGGAGTTGCGTGGATCAGTTGGTATTCAGAGCTTTGGTTGTAGAGCAGGTTATATCTTATCGTTTGTGTCTTTTTAATTTTCTTTCTTTCTTTCTTTCTTTTTACGATTTTTTTTTCTTTTCTTTGAGTCATGTTTCTGTTAATTTTTTTTTCTTTTCTTTGAGTCCTGTTTCTGATAATTTTTTTCTTTGAGTTATGTTTCTGTTAATTTTTTTCTTTTCTTAAGCATGTTTCTGTTAATTTTTTTTTCTTTTTTTTCTTTCTTTTCTTTTGTCATCTTGCATGTGTTGGATTCAAAAATTAAAAAAAAAATGATGAAGAAAAAAACGTGGGCTGTGAAAAATAAAACACAAATCATGCACCAAAAAAAAGGAACAGAAAGACAAATCAGATTTGGTTAGAGATAAAGTGTTTGGGCATTAGAGATTGACCTTAAAGATTCGAGTACGAATCTTCTTAAAGAAGGGGAGAATGATATAATACAGGGAGCATCAAGAAAACAAGCCTCGAAGTATGGATTCAAGCATCCAATGATGAAGCCTAATAATCGATTCAAGTTATTTGGCTATGAAGGGGTTGAAAATATACAAGTGAAGGCCTTCTATAACCGGGTTAATGTTAGTGTTTATTTTAGAGGGGGCCGACTGTTAGGGGCCCTAGGTTTTAATATTGGTGTTTATTTTATTTGTAATAAGGATTATTACATAGGGTTATTTCTTATTTTTTAACATATTACAATTAGGGTTTCCATTGTACTATTTAAATAAGCTTTTCATTAATAAAAATGGATGAATGTTTTTACCAAAAAATATTAATATTGTCGTCATACACATTGGTGGTGAGGCCGTGATGGCTAACCATGGAATGGTGGATTCTCTTCAAAAACTTATCAAAGGGGTTGTTGTCCCTTGTGGTGTTTCAAACAATTGGGGGTTCGTGAGGCTTTGCTCTTCATGGTTTCTAATCTCCAAACCTCGTTATGATTTCCTGGACGCTCATAACAATCTTTTGTGGGTTTCACAAGCTTTGTTCTTGCGGGGTTCACAAGAGTTACGTGGATAACAATCTCTTGTGGGTTTGTCTGATTTTACTCCAGGCAGGTTTGCTTGAAACGCCACAAATGACAGCAACCCCTTTGATAAGTTTTTGAAGAGAATCCACCCTTCCATGGTTAGCCACCACGACCTCACCACTAATGTGCCTGACGGCAATAATAATTTTTTTGGTTAAAATATTCATCCATTTTATTCATGAAAAGCTTGTTTAAATAGTACAATGGAAAGCCTAATTGTAATGTGTTAAAAAAATAAGAAATAACCCTAGGTAATAATCCTTATTAAAAATAAAATCTCGGGCCCCTAACATTTGGCCCACTCTAGAATAAACACCAATATTAAAACCTAGGGCCCCTAACAGTTGCCCACTCTAAAATAAACACTATCATTAACCCCTCTAGGAGGCCTTCGCTTGTATATTTTCTACCCCTTCATTGCCAAATAACTTGAATGGACTATTAGGCTTCATCCGTGGATGCTTAGATCCATACTTCGAGGCTTGTTTTCATGATGCTACCCGTATCATATCATTCTCCCCTTTTTTAAGAAGATTCGTCCTCGAATCTTTAAGGTCAATCTATAATGTCCAAACATTTTATCTCTAACCAAATCTAATTTGTCTTTATGTTCTTTTTTTGTGGCGCATGATTTGTGTTTTTTTTTCCACAACCCACGTTTTTTTTCTTCTTTTTTTTTTGAAATTTTTGAATCCAACAAGGTAGGATGACAAAAGAAAAAGAAAGAAAGAAAGGAAAAAAAAATTAACAGAAACAGGACTCAAAGAAAAGAAAAAAAAAAACAAAACACGAATGAACTCAAAGAAAAGAAAAAAATAAAAGAAACATGACTCAAAGAAAAGAAAAGAAAAAAATTAACAGAAACAAGACTCAAAGAAAAGAAAAAAATTTAATAGAAACAAGACTCAAAGAAAAGAAAAAATTTGACAAGAAACATGACTCAAAGAAAAGCAAAAAAATTTAACAGAAACATGACTCAAAGAAAAGAAAAAAAATTGACAGAACATGACTCAAAGAAAAGAAAAAAATCATATAAAAAAAAAGAAAGAATAAAAAATTAAAAGGACACAAACTATAAGATATAATATGCTCTGTAACCAAAGCTCTGAATAGCAACTGATGAAAACCTGCCTGGAGCAAAGCCAGACAACCCAAAAATATTGTTATCCACGTAACTCTTGTACCCCACAGAAACAAAGTCCGTGAAACCCACAAAAGTTTGTTATGAGTGCCAACTGATGAGAACCTGCCTGGAACAAAGTCACGGACAAACCCACAAGAGATTGTTATCCACGCAACTCTTGTAAACCCCGCAGGAACAAAGCCTGTGAAACCCACAAAAGATTGTTATGAGCGCTCAGGAAAGCATAATGAGGTTAGAAACCTGTGAAGAACAAAGCCTCACGAACCCCTAATTGCTTGAAACGCCACGAAGGACAACAACCCCTTTGATAAGTTTTTGAAGAGAATCCACACTTCCATGGTTAGCCATCACGGCCTCACCACCAATATGTCTATGGTAATATTAATTTTTTTTGGTTAAAACATTTATCCATTTTATTCATGAAAAGCTTGTTTAAATAGTACAATGGAAACCCTAATTGTAAAATGTTAAAAAAATTAGAAATAACCTTAGGTAATAATCTTATTACAAATAAAATCTCGGGCCCCTAACATTTGGCCCACTCTGGAATATAAACACCAATATTAAAAAATAGGCCCCTAACAGTTGGCCCACTCTAAAATAAACATTATCATTAACCCCTATAGGAGGCATTCGCTTGTACATTTTCTACCTCTTCATTGCCAAATAACTTGAATGGATTATTAGGCTTCATCTTTGGATGCTTGATTCCATACTTCAAGGCTTGTTTTCTTGATGCTACCTGTATCATATCACATGGAATCCATTTCGGACTTCATGGCACTTTGCCATAAAAGGAGTCGATACCGTGTATCACTTCCTTATACGTAGCCAGTTCGTCTTCCTCAATAAGATTGATATCTACATCAGGTGAGATCAGAAATCCATACCTCCCAGGTTATTTTCTGACTCTCTCCAACCTACGCGGTTCTTGTGTATTCGAAGATTATTGGTATAGTTTCATCACTAATGAACTGTTTGTGTTCCGTGAGGACTCGATGTCTGGAATAGTATTACTCCGATTTTCATCGAGTTTTACTTTCCTTCCACTTACTACTGCATATAGGAATTCCTTTTAGGAAAACCGCATGGAGAGCAAAAAGTACATTGTTCTCTAGTGAGTTGTATAAGTACTATACTTTGGTTTCCCTAGGACAACCTACAAATAGGCACTTATCCAATTTGGGTTCTAGTTTGGTATCATCCAAACGTTTAGAGTATGCCCACCATTCCCAAATCATCAAGAATGAGAAACTCGGTTTCTTTCCTGTTCATATCTAATATGAAATATGTCTAACGGATTTTCATGGAACCTTATTCAAAATAAGTATTGCACTGTTTAATGCATATCATTATAAGGAAATTGGTAGCTCAGAGCAACTCATCATTAACCATATTGTGTCCAATAAAGTTCAGTTTCTCCGTTCAGACACACCGTCTATTTTTATACTTCGTGTCGAAACTCTTTGAATTACTCAAAGGTTTCCGACTTATGTTTCAAAAGATACACATAACCGTAACGCGATGCCACATCTGTAAAGGTTACGAAGTATTCATATCCACCTCTAACCTAGCTAGACATGGGCCCACTTACGTCACTATGAATGAGGGCTAACAGATCGGTTGCACGTGCACATTTACCATTAAAATGTGTTTTAGGCACTTTGCCTAATAAACAAGATTCGCAGACATCATTTGAATTAGGATCAAATATGTCCTAGTATCCACTCTTCGAAAGTGTGGATATACGAGTCTTGTTAATGCTTCCCAAACGACAATGCCACAAATAAGTCTCATCAGAATTACTCAATTTGAGCTATTTGTTTGTTATGTTATATATTTGAGATTTATTTATATTCAAAATATAAATACTGTTATTCACATCTAATGTGTATATCTCAATATCATGTTTATAAACAAAACACCTTGTGTTCTGTAACATAAAGGTATACCCGCAACGGGTTGAACTAGATATAGAGATAATGTTTCTTGTCAAACTAGGTACATTATAATAGTCTCCTAATTTAAGTACATGCCCCAAGGGCAGTTCCAAAACTTAGGTTCCTACGGCCAAAACAGTGACCATCGTCCCGTTTTCGACTCGCAGGTCGATCTCATCTGAAGCCAATATCCTACTAATCAGCAGATCATGCACATCAGTACATATGTATGTCCCACATCCACTATCAAAATCTAATTTTGAAAACTGGTAGTGGACATATTTATAACAAACTTACCTGAAGCGGAGCCTTGCCCCGCCTTCACTCCCTTATATTTGGCTTGTCCATACGGCAGTCACGCTTCCAGTGACCCCGTTTGCCACAGTTTAGGCAGACATCTGGGATATGTCCTTTGTCTTCCCAGGAGACTGTGATGATTTTGCCTTTGCCCTTTTTCTTCACACCCCAGAAGCCTTCGGCCAAGCCTTGGCCTTCTAGGACGTCGAAGTAAGATGCGCCTTGCGCTTCTTGCTTTTTTGAAGCTCTGGCTCTGCCTCATTGAGCATAGTCATTAACTCTCCAAGAGTTTTTCTCTTGGTTCATATTGAACCCGCCCCGGCTTTCGGGTAGAGACCGTAAGATCAAATCTATGGAAGTCTCGGCCTCGTAGGTAATACTCAACTAACCTAGCTGTTCGATGTCAGCAATCATCTGCGACACCTAGTGCTTAACAGACGTACCCTCCGACATACGCGAGCGAAAGAGCTTCTTTTGCAATTCGTACTTCTAAGATCTAATAATTGATCTATGAAGATCCTCAAATTTCAAAATCATGGTATAAGGATCTAATCCTTAGTTCTGACGACGAAATTAAAGAGTCATTGCAACAAGCATAACGGATTGAGCACTAAAGTTATCATCACGATGAGTCTTCTTAAGCTCATGCTCAACTATTTGCTCAACTCCGGGCTCAAGCTCGAAAGGTTTCTCTATTACATAGAGTAACTTCTCAGCTCCCAGGACTATCATGAGATTCATTTCCCAATATGGAAAATTAAAGCAGTAAAATATTTTCACCTAGGATTATGTCTTTTGACGCTAATCTTTCCAGTTATAATGATTGCTATAGTCCAACTATCCAATCAACGATTTCGGGTACAATCAAATGTAATGATTACTATAGTCTAACTATATAACCAATTATAAATGATTGGTTAAATTCAAATATATTGATTACTATAATCCAATTATATAACCAACTATATATGAAGTAGTTTGAATACAGTCCAACTGTTCAATTAAAACAACAATTGAATATTAGTCCAACTAATATATTTAAAAATAATTAATGACGAAAAATGAAATGAGCGCGTATTGGTAAGTATTTAAACGAAATTGTAAATTTAATACTTGCCTCCCATTATTTTTCGGCGAGCCTCTAACCCTCTGTGGAGTACTCGGGAAACCTAGTTTCCTAGTGGGTTAGGATCCCGTTAAAAGATACACAACCTTGACTTTGGCCAACAAGTTGTATAAAATTTAGCTAGGTAGATCTCTAAGATCAATTAAATCCCATCCAATTCCTAGATCCAGTAGGTGGACCTCCAAGTCCGAAACATACATCCAATATATGTAAACATATCCAATATATTTCCTAACATGTTTCCTCTGAATCAACTAAGCCTTGGCTTTGGCTCAACAAGCTTAATGAAACCAGTTAAGCGTGGCCCATTGACAGTGGGAAAGCTTCGTAATCGAGGTCGATGAACAAGAAGTGACCTTGACTTTGGCCAACAAGTCACAACCGCCCAAGACATACAATATGGAACAAAGCTTACGCAGTTCAAACACATCCGCGATGGAAAAGGTTTTGACTTTGGCCAACAAACCAATGGCAATCTTGGATCTTGAGAGAGAACCACTCAATGAAATGAAAAACGCTTAATATAAAATGAGGATTTTTGTCGCGATTGGCAACAAATTTATTATCTTTAATTAGGTCTCATCATACACTCTTAAGCATGCATTCTAAAAGCATAATAAGGCGTAAAATAAATTTAATAATGATATACGGATGTATATATAACAAACTTGTTCCTAGAATAAATCTCTCCAATTCTTCTCTCCCGCTAACATTATTCTTACGTCTACCCAATTACATAATACTTCTAAAGAAACATCATTTACATTGAGGGGAATTGGTGAGAAGAGAAATACAATGAGATAAGGAGATAATAGGCTGGACACTCAGGTCCAATTTAATAAATAAGTATCATACTTACAACAATTTTCAAAATTGCCCTCACCATTCTAATATCAATATGATATACATTATTCATACAATACATCCAGTATTCACACAAAGCATGTTATCAATCAATCTAATCCAATTAATTAATCTTTGATTAATGATCATCCAATGTTCAAACAACGATTTGATTTGCGCGAGTCAAACTTGTTTAAGAATAAATACTCAAAGTAAGTATTCTTGAATTATATCGAACTATAATTTTAAATCCAATTTAAATTGTATCCAATACTAATTTATATTTAATTCCAAATTAAATAATTACACTTTTAATAGTGCCTTTTAGACTTGGATTCCAAATCTAATCCAATTGGGTCTCAAAGGCCCAATTAGCATACAATACTATTCAATTAAAGTCCAATGGGCTTTCAATTAATTCGTTAGGCATGAGCTTTGGCCATTATGGATCAAATCTAAGATGCCAAGGCCCAAGTTAGGAATCACAATATGCCATAAAATCAATTTAGGCCCAATTAGATTATTAAAGGCCCAATTGTCATATTTTGACTTTATGGAAATGGTTTTGGCACAATTGGATCTAACCCAATTGTCTTAAACCAAACTTGGCCCAACCAAGCCCATTAAACCCAATTACAACAAATTAAATTAATATATCATTTCAAATTACATATTAATCTAATTAAAGTGCAATTAGTATAATTAATCAATTAATCTAATATTTCCAAAATACCAATTAATTTAATTAATCATGTTTAACATTTCAATTATGTCCAACACAAATTAAAGCACAATCAATCCATTCCAACATGCTAGGCTCACGGCATTGGCAAGTAATTTGTCATGCAATTTGATTTCAATCCAATTAAATCAACATATATCATACATATCATGCCAACAACACATTCAATTGTTAAATTTCAAAAATTAACCATGAGCATTCCTGGGGTATAATTCGGCCAAGCATGGATTTTGGGGATTTTTTATCTAATCAATTTATCACAAATCCAATGATATACAAATCCAATTCAACATCATATTAACTCAACCAAATCATCAATTTAGGCAAAATCAAGTTCCAAGCAAAAAATCTCAAATTAAAGTTTACAAACCCTAGACTCAAATCAAGCTTAAATCTCGATCTGATACCATTGTTAGTGTACTAGACATGCCACGGGATCTCTAAGGAATGATTTGTGTGTGAATAATCTAAAGTAAGTTGAGGAAATTACTTACAAAGATTGGTAGAAGTTCAAAACCTTTCATGGATGATAGAAGCTCCAAGCCCTTTTAGTTGTTCCAAACTCATGGGTGGGTTTCCCTATCACCTTCCTTTGACTCCTTAAGTGCTATCTTACTTGAATTTTGCAACAAAATTCCATGGGAGAGACAAGAAACTCACGTTTTTTGTGAGGAAGAAGAGAGATTAGGTTGCTGTGAATAGTAACCATGTCCTACTTCCAAAGTCAACAAGTTAATTTTTACTTAGGTTGAGTGTTGAATTTGGTTTGAGTGTAGTATAAGCAAAGTCAAGCCTTACTTGCCAACAAATCAAAACTCAAAATCAAGTCTAACCACTTCCATCAAATGTCCAAATTTATGTAAGTAAAGTGGGTCCCACCATTTTTAAATTCCAATTTAAGTCGGCTAATCCAACACGCAACTTCGCTCGGGCCCGGGTTCGTTTAATTCCGAATTAAACGAATTTGTCGTTGCGACGTAATTAAATCCAATTTAATTAAATAATAATGCCTAGTAAAATTATTATAAAAGTTGCTTACGAATTAATTCCAAATTAATTCGTTCCCCGAATTAAAATCCAATTTTAATTCCGTTTTGAAATCTAATTTCAATTAATATATCTAATATATTATTTAATCGATTAATTCCAAATTAATCGTTCTCTCTCTTCTATCCGAATTTTATCCCAGATAAATTCTTTTTGCAATTAATCTCATATTAAATTTCTCTCTCTCATAATTAATCTCAGATTAATTCTGTTCGAGTCAAATGTCATTGGTGAATCTTTGGGAGGCGGCCCAGGAGATCCTTGAATATGTTGGTAGTAAATACGGTAATCGGACTATTCGAACATGTGCGTACCTCGTACCACGTTCTTACCAATTTACAAGACATAGTTGGCTTCTAGCAAAGTACCGTGCATACCCAATTCTCCAGAAATATTATTTTAAGGAACATATAATCTATATCAGGCGTAGTATACATAGTATTGCGTATTACGATCCAATATCGGATGTCACATGCTAGGCCTGAGGCTGGAATTGTGTCTGCCCCGTACGAAACATATATCGGATCACTAGCAACTAGTCTCTTTATGATCGGAAAGTCATGACCTAGTCATACTTTTCTGATGGCTATAGCACTATAGAGTACCAGTTCTGTATCCCTGCGTGATCATCATCTTCATATAACTGAAGTGATACTTCCATCTTGACATCACACCCAATACATTATGATTCTCAGTATACACAGAAGAGGCGTACACATAACATGTTAAAGCCCCGGACGACCAAAACCAAAGTATATTGATTGTCGCAAGTATTAGCGATGCAAGTCTCAGGTTAAGACCATATACACCTACCCTGGTTCGAATTCCCATAGACAGATAGTCATACTAGCAATGAGATTTCGAGGGGTCTATCCAGAGCGAAGCTGTTTCCGTACCATCGGCAAACATAACCTTCTATCACACTTGCATAAGTGTCAAATACTTAAATATATGAGAACTATGTCGTCAAGCTTACATAACGCGCACAAGTGCAATACTATTATATTTCGCATTATCGATGTCAAGTCTCGATAATACTACGACTAGTGATATTAAATGATTAAACCTTACGTGGATTAATATTGTCTCATAACTTATTAATCTGGTACTAATCATATGTACTTTTATCATTTATATATCCAAGTAATCTAATTACAAATGATAAAAGAGCAATTTCTTTTATCACATAGTTAATTTGTACAAGAACATCATGTCCTTTATAAATAGTAATATTATGGGTTACAATTATCCAACAAGACCATCCACATAATTAATATATTTTTATATTATTAATTTGCAATCACCTCATTGTCTTAAATTTATGTCACGAAAAGGTTAAAGGTGCTTAACATGAGAAACAATCCCAAAAACATCACATTGTCGTGCAGTCAGTATTGCTCAGAATCAGATTATCACATCAATCTCAGTTCCTCGCATTGAAATCAAATGGACAAGAAGGATGCATTACTGAGATTGATGAAATAAAAACATAAAAATTCTTAATTTTTTTTTTACATTTTTAAGTATGAAAAAATTTCAAATAAAATAATTATTTTTTCAAGAATTAAAAAAAAAATTTATTTTATCTCAGGACAGGACCGGCCCGACCCGACATCTTCGGAGCAAAGCCCCGGCCCGGCTCATTTTCACATTTACTTTCTACAAAGCATGCGTCTTAGAGATAATAAACGAAGGTTTGAGGAGTTTGGCAGCCTACTTTGAAGCAAATAATCTCCAGCGTTTAAGCTGAAGAAGCAAGAAATTTCCAAAATAAAAGTTTTATGATGAAAAACAGATACTGAATGACCATCAGTCAACATCTCAAAAGAACTAGGTGACAGGTTGCTGTTTATCCTTTTCCAAGTGAGAGTAAAACAACATTAACAACTGAAATCAAAAGAAAATAACTGGTCTGTCTCTATCACTAATGTTTTGGATAAAATGCAAACCTAGTCAATCATTGGAACATCTAAACGAAGACACAACTAAAACATATATAGAAATCAAAAGATAAAAGGAATATAATCTTGTTTAGAAGAGAAATATTAACGAGTGTTCTAAGGACACTCATTAAAAATCTACTTTAGGAAAATTTTGATGGGAAAAAGAAAAATATTAATGTTTTGATAATTTTTTTCATTTTCCATAAAACTGATATTAAAACTTCCGTAAAATATATTTTTAATGAGTTCTATAAGGACACTCATTAGCATAATCAATATTTAGAAAAAATATATCACCAAAAACAAGGACATCAAGAAACACACATAATGAAGTACAAAAGGAAAATACCTCTACAATTCTCCCTTTAGGATGCCCACCACCTAAGGCTAAATCTAGAGTCAAACAACCACTCAGAAGGATTCGCTGCAAAAGAAGAAATGAAACAAAATTAAGCCTACACTTCAAGTCTTCGAGTACAAGTCATACAAGGAAGTAGCATAGAGCAATAACCAATGAAAAACAGGAATTAAATTTAAGACATTGAAGGGATAAATATCCGAGAAAGGGGCAAGTTTTTGGGACAGAAGTGCTACGGCTTGAAAGGCCACAGCTGCTGAATGGGTTGTTGTTAAATATTAACTGGTTGTTAAGTTAACATAAACAGTAGTTACGAACATAAATTTAAAACAATATATATAGTGGCGAGCCACCTAGAAGTTAATCTGAAAATTTATTAAAATAGATTTTATAAATTAATGAAAAATTTGATTTTTAATTTACAACGTTACTTTATGAGTCAATTAGTAAAACAACGTTATTTTATTGAACAAAACACGCGTCCGAAACTTCATACATATACATATACATATATACATATACACATACATATAAATATACATATACATATATATACATATACACATATACATACATATACATATACACATATAGATACATATACATATACATATACACATATAGATACATATACATATATAGATACATACATACACACACACATATATATATATTGTTGGGGTTATACGCGGAGGAAGCGTGGTTCGAGCGAAATCGTATTTAAATTTTTTTAAAATTATTAATAAATTATTCAATATCCTATATGAATAATTCATTTATATTTCACCTAAATATTTTATTTGATATCAAATAACGACATAATTAATTTAGAAAATAATGCGAAACTTTTACGAAAATATTTTTCGGCAAAATAACATAAAATGATTTTACTAATGAACTGACCAACCAATACCACACAGGGCTGCCCAGGTTAGCTCCAATAGTACTTGGGAAGTTCATGGGCTGCCCCGAATAGTGACCAATTCACTATTTGGGTAGCCGTTACCCGGTTAGTTCAAAAATTATTTGGTAACGCTAATTTTCATCGTTTTCGCGTATTTTCACTGGTATGATAATATAAGAATAAGATTTATTCCAGTATATAGTAATCAATTGAGATTGTCTCGATCTAACATGCTAATATTTGACCTATCCTAGGGCGACATTTATAGCCAAACAGCTTACAAATGATCTTACTGTTCCTTATGATAAGGCCAAAACCCATCCAGTTGCATTGGTGAAAAATAAGTATGGTATTTCAAATATGGATTTGTTCAAGGCATGCTTCGAAAGGGAGTGGCTACTTATGAAGAGTAATTCTTTTGTGTATATTTTCAAGACTTGCCAGATAACAATCATGTCACTAGTTGCCCTGACTGTGTTCCTTGGAACAGAGATGTCAGTGGGAAATGTGGCTGACGGAGGAAAGGTTTCCCAATACACATTCAATACATTTAAACTTCATAAATTTTCATCACCAAAATTCTGAATTTTCCAAATCTGATCAAGGAACAAAATTAATCATTTTTCATACTTAAATCCAATTTTCTCAACATTAATCAATTAATATTTACATCAATCAAAGCCACCACAAATGAAGAAATTAAGAACAATTCTAGGTATTATTAGAGTGGTCATAACACTATAGAATGACAAACAATCATCATATGATAAAATTTAATTGATATTACACTAATATTAATCAATATTTATTAACATATGTATCTAGCATCTCAATTCATAATCCAAATCAAAAAGCCCCAAAATTTAAGAAAGAAAAGAAACCATAGAAAAATTCTAGCTACTCAAGAATAAGAAACAAATTTTCTAAGTTTAAGAATATTAAAGATTACCTTAAAATCTCCAAATTTCCTTAAGTTTTCTTCTTGATTTGATCACTTTCTCTCGAGTTTCTCTCCATAATCATTTTAGAAGCTCTCTAAAATGATGAGGGATTTATGGCCAAGACAACTTATGAAAGAGAAAAAATAATTTTCGCTTTATATATGTGTTGGTCGAAATATTAAGGGGATTTTTTGGGTCAAAAATTAATTTATTTAATCAAATTAAATAATTAAAGCTAAAGGTTGACAAAATCAATTTGTATACTCCGACTTCAAAAGTCATGCCATATGTAACCATTAATAATCAAATATATTACATAACAATTATGAATAATAGATATTATTTAATTATTAAAATATTTAATATCTAAATAATTAATTAATATAATTATAAATATAAATGTATTTTTATTTACACTAAATAATAAAATAATATATTAATGACATGTGTCAAAATCTTATTTGACAATTAATTAATATGTATCTAATCAAATTTTGTATCAAATACAAATACATATTAATTATTAATTGACCGAAATACCCTTAAGCAAATGTAATTTCATTTAACGATTAAACGATTCGAACTAACTCATTTAATCTGAATCAATATTATGAATATTCTGTATTATTCATAACGTGTTGCCCAAGTGCTCAACGAGTACACTTCATATTATGGGACTCTCTAAGTTTAGGTTTATCCGTCACATAATTTAATTTCGTGTCCATAATTCACCCACCCGTAAATTATGACAACCACCGATAATCTCACTAAACTATGTAAGTCGAAGTAATTGCATAAGTATAATCCATCATTCACATGCTATCCATATTATATTAGGGATATAGATGGGAACATCAAATCTCTGAGGTATAATATAGTCGACTTACAAATTTATGATCTCTTAATAATACTTAAAACTCGCTTCTATAATGTACCACGATCATGGATTTAACAGATCGTAAACACATGCAGGATAGCTATGTCATGTACACAAGACTGACAGATTCTATATGATACTCACAAGATATCATGAGTATGAGTCCACACCTAATGAACAGACGGAGGTCTGATCTAAATAGATCGGTGATGTGACTATCATCCAAATATGGAAAATGTCTTATATATCCATAACCGTGTCTCAAGTTGAAGGACCACTATTCTACTCGACCTGAGAAGATTCCTATTGACATTGGTGTATCATATATTAGGAAGTTGATAAGAACCTCTCTGTGTTTGATTCCAAGAAGACCCCTCCACGTGTTCTGAGCCTTAAGAACTACAAATCTTGATTTTTTAAGAACAAAATCCTTCAAAGATCAAGTCTAACCCTTAAGGAATATTGCCCTTAAGAACCTTTCTTTATTTCTTTGGAGAATCTTGAACAACGATACAAAGCCACAATGCTTTCCACACGTCGGTAAGATTTGTTCTATAGAACTAAGGAAAAATCCACTTGCTCAAGATGACACAAGTCACTTTGTTTTGTTAAAAGAATTTTTTTTTGATTCATTATCAATTACAAATAAATAATGACATTTAAATAGGTGGCTAACCCTAATTCTACCCAAATATAATAAAACCCTAGTAAAATAAATCTAATAACATATAAATTTCTTCAAAATTCCGTGCACAGGCTTTCTAATTTAATTAAAGTTTAGCCCATCACTTAAACATCACATAACCTTAAAAAATTTAAAATATAAAAGCTATAAGGATAATTTGCCTCCTCATTTTGACTAAGAAGGATTCAGAATTGGACTTTAACGTAAACTGTAAAGTTGTAGATCCATGAGTTCTCTTTCTAATGAATCTTGAATCACTAAAATCGGACATCAAAAGAGAAAATTATGGCCAAAATACAAAGACTATGCAAATCCCGCCACTGCTATGCACCTTTTGGAAATTAAGCCGAAAATTAATCAAGGCAACCCATGAACATCCGATGCCCATTTTATTCTTGACTTAGACATAATAAAGTCTTCATATTGTTGTAATATTTTATATCGTACCGCAAGTGTACGATGTGAAGTTTTAGTAAATATGAGTGAAAGAGTGTCGAACTCATAGGGATTGTATTCAACTCACAGTAAATATTATAATTGATAATCCTAACTTTATTTAGAAACAATTAAATTAAGATTAAAACTAAAAACTAAAGAAACGAGATATTAAAATGTTGATAAAGATAATCCAATGAATATAGAGATTCTAGAGTCTGAATTCACCTAGTTATCCCCAATGTATTTGTCATGCCATTCAATACTTATTCAGTGTTGTTGTTTATAAGTCAAGAATCCTAAAGTGTTACACTCCCTCTCCCGAGCAATAGTGAAATGATTATTAAGTACCGACTTCGATATCCCTATAAAAATCTAGTAATCAATAACTCATTACGCTTTGTGATTTTTTGTTAACGACTTCAAAGAAACTATAGATTCTCCCGAACTCTATAAAACTTCTAGGTTATATTCTCTAGATCCTATTCAAAATCCCTCTCTCCCGAGCGGTAGATTCTAAACATTCATCATCTCAATTTGTGGCCAACAAACAAGAAGCATTAAACACAAAAGAATATAAATAAACTGAATTATAATTTTATAAAAATAAAATTGACAATCAATACATAGGTTCAAGCATTGGCTACATCATCCTCTATAATTATGGAATTAGTTCATGACTAAAGATAAAAAAAATAAAAACATGGTCATATATCTAATAGAAATCATTAGAGTTTAAAGATAGAAACTAGAAGATTAAATCCGAATCAAATTCCTTCGTCTTCGGACGTCACCGCCTTCGTCTCTTCTTATCGCTCTTCAATCTTCCTCCCTATATCTCTCTAAAATAAGTGTTTTTATTATTGAGTTATGTGTTTGCCTCCCTTTAGGGTTTTGGACCAGCTTATATATTTATAGGGAAGTCCCGGAGTTATTGTGCATGTAAAACAAGACCAAATTAAGTTTATGGGCTTCTATCGCAGCGCTGCAGCGCCAAACTCTCAGGAAATTTTTTTAGGATGCTCATGAGGCATCGCGATGCCAGAAGTGGGCGCCACGGTGGCAGTCATTTTTTCTGACGTGCTGATTTTTGAGTATTTGCTCTTCCCTCGTGCTTCCGATTCGTCCGTAAGATCCCAAAACAAATGAAATTACCCCAAGATCCATGTTCCAATGCTTTCTATAAATAAAACATGAAAGAAACTACAAAAATACATTTAACTTCAAGGAATCTAACAAAATAGTAAGCTAAGAATGCAAGAATAATTGGGTATAAATCACACTTATCAAACACCCCCAAACTTAAGATTTTGTTAGTCTCGAGCAAAAGACTAAATAAAAACTAAATAAAAATAAACAAATACAATTAATTAAGTTAACTAAGCCACTTTCGTAGGGATCACAATTGCATTTAGCGTATGCAACAAGCCTTTAAACCCCTAGGCGACCCTAGTGGACGAGTTATAGTCTCGTGAGGGATTGCAGCGATGAAATCCATAAACGTCATTCAAACACATGCAAAAATATAAAAATAATAAAAGGAAAGTAAATTGTCTTGATAGTTATGCATATTATTGTCCTCAAAGAATGCTTATCAATGAAATCAGATAAACTTCAAAGTACTCAATACAATATAAATCCAAGTTCTAGAATAAATCATTTAAGCCAGACTCACAGTGTGTGTGTGTAAAGGTTCATCCACAACTCGACTCATAAGTAAGCCAACTCAATGATTTCGTCTCACAAATTGAGATCCGATGGTTCAAACCAACCTAGATATCTCAAAAGTACTCATTTTGTGCTCAGTATGGTATGATTTTTTTCCTTTTTTTTTCCTTTTTTCATTTTTTTCAACACATCTACCCTATAATGTAGTATTTCTCCTCATGGTGGTCCTAATACTCGCCCATGCGTAGCTTCAAGCTTATCGGTTATAGGTGGTTTAACTTTTTTTATTTTTTATTTTTATTTTATTTTATTTTTTTAACCATACCATACATTATAACATTATCAAATCGAGAAAGACATCTAAGGAAACAATCATTCATCGACATGCAATTTCTTTAACTAGTCACTTTGTCAACTACCTAGGTTCTTATTGCTAAAAATATATTATTAAGTGCTTATGAGTCTAACATAGATCACCTACTTAAAGCATCAGATAAAAATCAATTGGAAACTTATCGTTTATAAGATTTCATTTAAAACAAATAAAATTCATCATTAGACTTATGCTTTACTATCGAGGATTAAAAACAAAAATCATTTTTTTGCAGGAACTATAACTACATGCACACACTCCCAAAATTAAGACTTGCATTGTCCTCAATGTAAGATAAACATAAAGAAATAAAAGTAAGGAACAACACTACTGTGCATGGAGTTGATCAGGCTCTTACTGGTCAGAATTTGACTGTGCGGGTTGTGTGGGTCGTGCTACATGTGTAAATAATATGCAAACAATAAACAAGCAATTGGCACACAATAAAATAAAGTAAAGGAAATAAAAAAATAAACAAATGCAAGGGTTGCCTCCCTGCTAGTGCTAAGTTTAACGTCTTCAGCCAGACATAACCACCCAAGTGATCATGGTGGCTTAAATGTAGCGGACCGGATTGTCTCAACTACCTTCTTCTTTGGTATCCACTGATTGTTATGACATGAAAAAGATAGTATGGTAGGCTGTGGCAGTTTATCCATGGATGGTCCTCCAAGTTCTACTGATGACTGAATTTAGGGCTGCACATACAGTAAAATTAGCTCGACCACTTTTTGAGTTTCCTAGGGATCATCTTCAAGTGAACACTGACTCTTGATTTCCTCTTTTTACGGCGCGTTAGGATCGGTTTCAGATCTAGCTTTGGAGAATCTTCTTTTATGCACATCTGCACTATGCTCGTAGTATACAGAAATACTGAATCACCATGTGTGTTTGCATTTCCCTTATCTACAATATCTACCATGTGACATTCTGCATCACCTTAAGGACTCGGCATGACTCTGAAAACACTAGAGGTGATTTCTTTATCTTAGACTCTAATTTTCAGTTCACTTTTCTGCACATCAATGACCGCTCTGTTGGTTGCCAAGAAAGGTCTCCCAAGGATGATTGGAACGTCATGGTCCTCCTCTATATCAAGAATAAGGAAATCTGCAGGAAAGTAAAACTTATCAACTTTAACTAACACATCTTCGACTATTCCTCGTGGGTAGGTGAGAGATATATCTGCTAACTGTAATGTCACTGTGGTTGGCTTCGCCTCACCTATGCCCAACTATTTGTAGATGGATAAGGGCATGAGATTTATACTTGCCCCTAAATCGTATAACGCCTTACCAAAATATCGATTCCCAATAGTGCCCGGTATGGTAAAGCTGTCAGGATCATTCAGTTTAGGAGGGAGCTTTTTCTGTATAATCGCACTACACTCTTCTGTGATTGCTACTGTTTCAAAATTTGCCAGCTTCCTCTTCTTGGATATTATCTCTTTCATAAACTTCACATAGTTTGGCATTTGTTCCAAAGCATCTGCGAAGAGGATGTTGGTATGGATCTTGTTGAAAATGTCTAGGAACTTGGCAAATTGAGCATCCGATTTCTTCTTTTGAAAGTACTGAGGGTATGAAAAAGGTGTCTTCAGGATATGAGGTGGCTTATATGGGGGAACTATGGCATTATTATCTTCTTTCATCACTGTTTCCTCCTGAAGTGCCATTTCTTTGTCCTTGCTGTCTTGGCCCTGAAAGGTGTCTTTAATATCTTTTTCGCTCATGAGGAAATGTAACCAGTAGATATCAGTCCAATCCAGGAAATGACCATTGGATGGCTGTTAAACATAGCCTGAAGTATTTTAAAGGTATTAAGGATAAGTTTATCATATATGGAGGAAACGAACTGCAGATTAATGGGTATACGGATTATGATTTCCAATTGGATCCTGATGATAGAAAGTCTACATTAGGATTCATATTTACCCTTAACGAATGTGCAGTTTGTTGGAAAAGTTCCAAACATGGGTCTACAGCTGATTCCACCACAGAGGCGGAATATATTGCTACTTCTGAAGCTACAAAAGAAGCTGTTTGGCTTAAGAAGTTTATCATAGAACTGGGAGTTATCCCGAGTATCGAGAATTCGATTCTGTTACACTGTGATAATACTGATGCCATTGCGCAAGTAAAGGAACTGAGGGTGCATCAAAATTCGAAGCATGTGGAACGAAAATACCAAATTATTCGAGAGATTGTGTCGCGAGGTGAAATTGTCGTGTATAAAGTTCCCAGTGAAGATAATGTAGCAGACCCGCTCACGAAGGCCATACCTCCGAAGTTATTTGATAAGCATGTGAAGTCGATGGGTATTAGATACAATCGATATTGGCACTAGAGCAAGTGGGAGATTTTGTTAGGGTTGGTGCTCTGAACGCCAATTTCTTATGTATTTCCCTGTAAATACTCTTGTATATATTTTATTAATGAATAAAATAAATAATTTCTATAATATAAATTCTTTTATTATATAGTAAAGACATAAATGACCATAGAGTGATTGGTTATGATACAGTTGCAAAAGTGTCGCAACTGATATTGAGCAGTATCATAACAATATCATTCTTTAACTATTCCTAGTCAGTAAGTAAACCCACTGAGACCAAAACATGCCGTATATTGGAATGTTGGATTCTAATGGTTTCTCAATGCACCATGAGTCTTGGGAGACTCATATAGACACATAGGTGTTTATTTCGAATAAAAACTGAACGACTCACGGAAGATTCTTAATAAATGATACACCAACGTCAATAAGAATCTTCTCGGGTTGAGTAAGCATAATGATCCTTCAACTTGAGATACCACTGTGGATATATGAGGTATCCTCCACACTTTGATGTCAGTCATGTCACCGATCTATTTAGATCAGACCTCCGCCTATTCGTTAGGTGTGGACTGATCCTCAGGATATCATGTGCGTATCAAGATAGATTCGTCATTTCTGTGTACAGAGCATAGGTATCCATTATGGAATTAGTAATCTGTTAAATACACTGTAGAAATCAGTTCTAAATGTTATTTAAGAGATTGCTAATAAAATCATCGACGAGATTATACCTATGGAGATTTGATATTTATATCTATATCTTTGGGATAATCCGGATACCTGTGACGGAAGGATTAGACGTATGCAGTGACCTCGACCTGTATGGTTCAGAGATTTTATCCGTGTTCGTCATAATTTATGGGTGGGTAGATTATGGATACGAAATTGGATTTCGTGACGGATATGCCTGAACCTAGAGAGTCTCACTACTGAGATATACTTGTAGGGCACTAGGGTAACTTTTATAAATAATATTGATTATTAATAAGTCGTTTAACAATTAAATGAAGATACATGCGTTTGGGATTTTTCGGCCATTTATTAAATATCGAATTATAATATTTGACATTTATTATTAATGTATGTATTTTGATTATTTAAAGTAAATATAATACATATATTTGAGATATTTGTATTTAAATATTTGATTATTCAAATGTTGAATATTTAAATTAATTAAATAGTTAATATCTAGTAATATTATCTAGTTAATATTCATGTCCAAAGTAAGTTTTCATATGTAATGCCCTATTTTCATATTTAATTCCTAAATTTTCATGCTAATTGTAAGACACAGAAATCAGCGACGTTGTTCTAGGCTTGCGGCCTAGTCGAGAGTACGGAGTAGCCCACGGGGGAACTAAACCAGAGAAATAACATGGAGTCGCCACCCAGTGTGAACTAGGAAAATGATTTAAGGCCGCACTCACCCCTCGCAAGGGAAGACCTCAAACCGTTGGGTTCGGAATGGTGCATTACTTATGCCACTTGTAATGAATGGATTTTTGCAATAATATAACCGAGTCTACGCAACATACAATCTACATCTAAGTTTGCATACTACCTATATCTAAGTTTGTATGCATACAAGTCAGTCGAAATAACGGCCAACACACAATTTCATGAACATATCAAATAAATAAATGCGGAAAGATAAATAAACAATAACGGTAAAAGCATAAATATTAAAAGAGATAACTAAGCATATGATGTGGAAAGAAATAACTAAGGAAACAAACATGCATAAAACATGATGAAGGGACATGTCCAGTGCGTGCGCGTTCGTGTAGCTTTCGTAAACGAGTTCGAATGGTAAACAGAATGCACGCGTTCGAGTAGCGTTTGATAACGCGTTCGAACGGTAAACAGAATGTATGCGTCCGAGTAGCGTTTGATAACGCGTTCGAACGAGACGAGGAAGAATGCATGCGTTCGTGTAGCGTTTGATAACACGTTCGAACATAATCATAAAAAACGATTCCTCTAGTCACTTAAACACCTAAATCATGCATAAAATCACATAAACACCTAAATCATGCATAAAAAAGAACATACTAAACAACTAAATCACGCATAAAGGAAAATAACATACTAACCGATTAAATCAAGAATAAACATGAGATTAGATGATTAATCATATAGTGCAAAAGAAATGATCAAAGAAGCAAACATGCATGAAATGTGACAAAAAGAAGTATGTGCACTGTACGTGCGTTCGTGTAGCATTTGAAAATGAGTTCGAACGGTAAACAGAAGGTTCGCGTTCGTATAGCATTTGGAAATGCATTTGGACGGGATAAGACCTAATGCATGGTAAAGCAGAATACGTGCGCGTTCAAGAAGCGTTCTTAAATGCGTTCGAACGTAAATGAAACAGAATGTCCGCGTTCGTATAGCATTCGGAAATGCGTTCGAACAAGATTACCAAAATGGCATCTGAAATGACACAAGCGCATACATGGATAAAAGAATACACGATGTAGGACCTCGTATGTCCGATTCATCATATCTCACATTCAATCAAACATACTTCGTCCGGCGTGGCAAAACGTCGTGGCAAAGGTAGCCCTTAGGCTTTTCATCCCTCAAGGGGGTGGACCTTTAATCCAACTTGATTTGCCCATGCGCATTACACTATGATGCATGATTTAACAAGGAGATCGCATATAGAAGGCAAATAACGGAATAATAAAAGGTGCGGCGAAATGTCATGGTAAAGGTAGCCTTTTAGGCTTTTCTTCCCTCAAGTAGAGAACCTTTAGACCAACATAATAAGCCCATGCACATTACATTACAATGCATACAAATAAATAAGACAATGATATGAGACTTCGTATGTCCGATTAAACATATCTCACATTCAATCAAACATACTTCGTCCGGCGCGGCAAAATGTAGCCTTTTGGCTTTTCATCCTTCAAAACGGAGGACCTTTAATCCAACTTGATTTGCCCATGCAGATTACATTAAAATGCATAAATAAGTAACATGCGGAAAGTAAATGACAGAATAAAAAAATGCGAATAGTAGATGAACAAGATTAAATAAAGCGAAACACATGTCGTTTGCTCAAGTAGTACGTGGAGTTGTTTCCCAAGTACAGACCGTACTACCGTCCATTCGGATTCGGCTACGGAATTTACGTATGGGTTTCCATCCGATATACCACAAGAGACGACACATATATTCCATTCATCCAATAGCCATAGCATATATTAATCAACAATACCCATGCGAAGAAATATTGGCAAAATAAAAGAAATAAGCGGAAATAAATAAAAAAAGGGTGCCCTCAGGTCTAACCTCTTAAGTCGTCTTTCGGAAGTGCGTTACACAGCCGTCGAAATGGTTGATACTCCGCAACTCCTCCGGTTCATTGGTTCAACGTTTTCCTTCGCTGTTTCACTATTTGGGCTGCTGTTTTTACTCCGTTTTGCTGCTGTTTTGCTGTATTTTATGGTCACTATTTTCACTGTATTAAGGGACTGTTTTGGCATTTTTTAAGGGGTTAGGGCTGTAATTTTCCACTGCCGTTTGTGGCAATTTTTGATGTTGTTTCTGGCGTGAACTGAGCTGCTGTTTAGAGGGCAAGGATGTGTTTTAAAACAAAGGTCCAACAAGCGAATCCGAAGCTAAACAAGCGAATTAAATCCAACAAGATGGCAATGTCTGACTCTTCCCTTCCGACGTCCATTTCCCGCGACTTCCATAATTTAAAGAGGTAGTGTCTCCATGCGAGACTCATCATTGGGACTTATATGCAAAAATGCACTGCCTACAGTCGCCCCCACTTTGATGGGACTTGTGCAGTGTGTGACAATGATAATCCTATCAAAGTTTGTGCAATGCATTTTTATTTACCTGGCTCGCCAGCTGCCGCTTGATTTGCCCGTTGCTTTGAATTGAGTTGATCTGGTTGTGCCATACCCGGCGTGCTAAACCCCATACCTGAGGTGTCGCAGTTGTGTCTCCATACCCAGAGTGTCGTAGTAGTGTCTCCATACCCGGAGTGCCATACCCGGCATGCTAAACTCCATACCCGAGGTGTCGCGGTTGCGTCTCCATACCCAGAGTGTCGCAGTAGTGTCTCTATACTAGAAGAGCCATATCTGGCATGCTAAACCATACCCGAGGCATCGCGGTTGCATCTCTAGACCCAGAGTGTCGCAGTAGTGTCTCCATACCTGGAGTGCCATACCCGGCATGCTAAACCCCATACCTAAGGTGTCGCAATAATATCTCCATACCCGGAGTGCCATACCCGGCATGCTAAACCCCATACCCGAGGCATCGCTGTAATATCTCCATACCCGGAGTGCCATACCCAACATGCTAAACCCCATACCCGAGGTGTTGCTGTAATATCTCCATACCCGGAGTGTCATACCCGACATGATAAACCCCATACCTGAGGCGCGCTGTAATATCTCCATACCCGAAGTGCCATACTCGGCATGCTAAACTCCATACTCGAGGCGTCGCTGTAATATCTCCATACCCGGAGTGCCATACCCGGAAAAACTGATAATGATGCTGATGTGGGCCTCGCCCCTGAGACTCATCCCCAAAATTGATATTGATGCTGATGTGGGCCTCACCCCCGGGACTCATTCCTAAAACTGATATTGATGCTGATGTGGGCCTCGCCCCCGGGACTCATCCCCAAAACTGATACTGATGTGGGCCTCACCCCCAGACTGATATTGATGTGGGCCTCGCCCCCAAACTAATACTGGTGCTGATGTTGCATATCAACATGCTGTCTTGCCTCTCACGAGATAGTCCTGATAGCTAAACATATTTTCGTCCTCAACAGATGCTTCATGTCAAAACCAGAGAACCTTCAAAGTACTTAATACACTCAAATCCGATCGTCTGAATGAGTGATCTGAACTAGACTCCTAGTGTGTGTGTGTCAGGACTCTTTCGCAGGTTAATCCTTAAGTAAGCCAACTCGATGATTTTGTCTCGGAGAATTGGATCGGTGGGACTAACCAACCTAGATGTCTTAATCATACTCTGTGATTACTTCCTCGTAATCAACATGATATGATTTTCTTCTTTTTTTGCTTTCTTTTCTTTTGAACTTTCTTTTTTTTTCTTTTTTTTTCTTTTTCTTTTTCTTTTCTCTTTTCTTTCTTTCTCTTTTTTTTCGACAGACCTACCCTTTAAGGTAGCATTTCTCCTCATGGTGGTATTAATACTTACCCATAGGTAGCTTCACGCTTATCGGTTATAGGTAGTCTATTTTTCTTTTCTTTCCAGAGACTTTTTCTTTGTTTCCAACCATATCATATATCGTAGCATAAGTAAACCAAGATGGACATCTAGGCAAACAGTCATTCACCGATCCGCCATCTCTTCAACTAGTCATCTCACCGACTAATCAGGCTTCTACTGCTAAAATCCCATAATCAATTGCTCGTGAGTCTAGCCAAGATCAACCACTCATAATACCGGATGAGAGCACATATCGCACTCATCGTTTCTAAGGTTTCACCCTACAGCAAACAATGTCATCATCAGACATATGCTTAACCATAAAGGATTTCTCTCTTTCTCTCTGTTTTTTTTTCACTCACTCACTCACTCCACGAAATTCTTCCTTTCAACTGCTGATAATGTGGGCTTCGCCCCCTCGAATTCCTTCCCGAAACTGATACTGATGTGGGCCTCAACCCTGGGACTCATCCCCGAAAATGATACCGATGTGGGCCTCAACCCTGTGACTCATCCCCGAAACCCATACTGATATGGGCCTCAACCCTGGGATTCTTTCCCGAAACTAATACTGATTCATTCTTGAAACTGATGTGGGACTCAACCTCATAATTCATTCATGACTGATGACACTGTACTATTGCTACTTCTGGTTGGCTTGCCTTTGCCGCTTTCTCTTTTTCTTCTTCGAAACCTGTGATTACAAAACAAACACAAAAAAAAAAGAATGCAAATACGTTACGTGTATGCATGCATGCATGAATGAATTTCCTATCCCGTCGGGTTAGGTCTTCCGCCAATTCCCTTGGTGACTGCTCGGTATTCTCTTCCTCAGGCAAAGTACCGCTTCATTCTATCCACGTTGGTTAGCTCGGTGAGCTCGTTCCCTTCTAAGTCTGACAGCTTCACCGCCCTGTTTCCCAATTTCTGAATGGCTATCCTGTCTTTTCTGTTTGCTTCTTCCGAGGATTCCCCGTGTTCTAAACATCGCTGAGTATCATAGTACCGGAGTTGAATGCTTTTGTCAAATATACTCACGTTGCAGGTTGAAAGGAAGAGACTCAGGCAAGTAAGCGAAATGAACGTCTTTATTATCATTAAGAAAAGGTTCGAACAAGTAGACAAAATCAATGTCTTTATTAAAAATGCAAGATCAAATAAGTTAGGAGGAACAACTTCATCATTCGCAGCATTGCCTTCTTCCTCGGCCTATGGTTCTCCACTGCTGTCGTTCCCTATCCCCATGAAAGAAACTGGGTGGTTGAGAGTTTGGAGGACAAAGCTTTCGGGCAGGCCGGAGTTGATCATGTAGGTAGGCGGTGGGACTGAGTGGTAGTTAGGCAGGGGGTTACGGTATATGTTGGGCTGTTCTTTCTCAAGGTCGGGTATTTTGTGGGAGTCTATTAGGTCCCAGATTTCATGTATGAGGTGGGCACAACTGTCGGTGTCATGGCCGTTTTGTTGGTGGAAGTGACAGTAACGGTTCATGTTGAGGTTTGGTGGGGGAGGGTTTGGGAGTGGTTTAGGCTCTAAGGGTTTTAGGAGTCCCTGCCTTGTCAATTTCTCAAGTACTTTGGACAAGGGTCTACCAAGGTTGGAAAACTATCGGTTCTTAATGGTAGCAACCTCAGCAGAAATAGGCTTGGCACCTGATGGCCCTCCGACAGTCCTTCTGTTCATGCCATAGAACTTTATATTCTCCGCTTCTTATTCTTCGATGTCCATGACAGTCTTTCTCAGCTGTCGGAAATCTGCAATCATGGAGGTCATCCTTCTCAACTTGCCATAAATGGAGGGCTTGGTGCCATTGATGATCATTTTGATATGGTCCTTCTCCGAAGGCCGAGTCTACATCTTCAGAAGCTGGCTCCTCCAGCGATCTACGTACTCCATGAAGCTTTCCTCCGGCTTCTGCTTGGTATTCTCCAAGTCGCGAAGCGACAAGTCGATCTCCAAGTCTATGACATACTGTTTCAAAAAGGCTTCCGCCAATTCCCTCCAATCTTCTTTAACCTTCCTTTCAAGGCCATGGTACCACACCACGGGTGCCCCTTCAAGCGACATCCCGAACATCTTCTGAACCTGACGCTGCAACAGGCCCACTGAACTCATCACTAAAACATATTTCCGGAGATGGACCGTCTGATCCTCGTTCCCGTTGAACTTGGCTATGTCAGGCATTTTGAACTGAGCTGGCAGCTGCTCCTCAAAAGTCATTGCCTCATAGTCCAACAAGTCCTCATGTTTACCCTTCAGCTTACGGGTAACTGATTCTACCTGATCGCGGAGATTTTGTAATTCGGCCTGGGACCCAGCTACCATGCATGCAGCGTACTCAGCCATATCATCATCAAAAACATGGATATCATCATTTATCCTGTTCGGAGGCTCTTCACGCCTAACATTCTCAGAGCCTCCCCCAGCACGGGGCACATCTATATTAGCCATAGTAGTAGACAAAACTTGTAATTGTTCAGTAACCTTGGTGAGACCATTCTCCAACTGATCCATGCGAGATACCTCATTCTCTGATTCACTCATATTTGCTAACGGCTTCTTGACGAGTGTTCCCTCTTCCCTAACCCAACAGATATCTATGATGTCTTTTTTTTAAACTGTGAATCAGCATGTATGCGTGCAATGCATGGAATGTATAAGTCGGCCCATTATCATTTTAAAGCATTCAATCATACTATTGCGCGGTGCAAACTTGTCCCAATTGAAAAGGCCCCAACAGGTTTACACTTTTGCGATAACATGGCTAAACAACTTTGAATGACAAGAGGCCTAAACACAAGATGGCCCATTGGCATTTCAGAAGCTTTTGGCCCAACTGTCATAAAGTATGGACTTGTCCCAGTTTAAATGGCCCAACAAGCCCATACCTCATAACAAAAGGTCCAACTAAATCCAAATAACGATGGTCATAAACACAAGCATAAAGAGATAATTTCTATTAATTATACAACTACGGTTCTCATGTGCGGGTTTATAGGGGTATAGACAAAGTCTCTCGCCGGCGAAGGATTGCCCAAAACTAGGACTCCCCACTCAAGGGTTCAAGAGACCAAGCGAGCGCACCTTTTTTATACGCTAAGTGTTAGGTTTTATCTAGGTCCCAAGATCAAACAAGCAATGAAATACATGTGTGAATACATCAACGGAGGTAGCGGAATACTCACATCGATCGGTTGAGACGATTTGAAGACGAATAAAGCCACTTTGCTTACTGCCATTCACGCCCAAGCTGTGCAGATTTGCTCACTGGTTGGGCAGTTTTGGATCCAACTTTGAAGTTCCAAACTTCGTCGAATGGATCCCGCCTCATGGGTGAACCTCCCTAACACCTTCGCAAGTCTCGTAAGTGTGCTAGCACTTGTGTTTTGCAACAAAAACACACTCATTGCTCCCCTTGAAGCTCACGGCAGTGAGTTGTGTTGGAGAAGAGAAAACAGCCCTTTTGGGCGTGAGAAAGAGAGAAGAATGAAGGAGTTGTGTAATGGTTGAGTTGATAAATGAATTACCAAAAATTGCTTTATATATTTTCCAAAAATTACAAAGCATTTACCATTTAAAATATCAAATAAAATAAATGGTAATGGCTTTCTCAACCACCAACACTATTCCAACAACTTACATCAACTATTCATTGTCACTTTAATAAAGTGATGTAAGTCTTTCAATCAATCAATCACATCAATCAATCACATCACTCAAAGTGACATTTGATTTGACGCTTGATGTGATGAATGATTTGACGCTTGATGTGACTTGCGTCGCGCCGCACTCGAATTCGAAATACAAATGCGCTCGCAATCACACTCGGGCTCGGGTTCACTAATTCTTAATTAGCGAATTTTCCGTTGCGTCGTAATTAAATGATTACGCCTAGCGAATTCACTATTTACGTCGCTAACGAATTAATTCTAAATTAATTCATTTGCCCGAATTAAAATCTAATTTTAATTCCGCGTCGAAATCTAATTTCATTTAATATATCGAATATATTAATTAACCGATTAATTCCAAATTAATCATTCTCTCTCTTTAGACGATATTTTATCCCAGATAAAATATCTCCGTAATTAATCCTAGATTAATTTTCTCTTTCTTCTATAATCCCAGATTATTAATGAGTGCGAGTTATGCGTCATCGGTGCATTATCGGGAAGCGACCCATGAGATCCCCGGATAATTCGGCAGTAAATACGGTCGTCGGAGTATCCGAATCACGTACGTACCAAGTACTACGTTCTACCGATTTACGAGACAAGATCGGCTTCTAGCAAAGCACGAAGTCTACCCAATTCTCCGGTCATATTCATCTAAGAATATTTAAGATCTATATCAAGCGTAGTATACCAAGTATCGTGTATATCGGCCCAATATCGGATAGTCACGTGCTAGGGCTGGGGCTGGATAAGTGTCTGCCCCGTCCGAAGCACATGTCGGATGTCTGGTAACTAGTCTCTATGATCGGATATACATGACCTTGTCATAATATCCCGATGGCCGGCCAGCACTTAAGAGCACTAATACCGTATCCTGCGTGACATCATCTCCACTATGACTGGAGTGATACTTCCGTCTTGACATCACACCCAATACTCTACGATTCTCAATATACCCAGCATTGGCGTACACAGAACCGGTTAGAGTCCTAGACGACCTCAACTAAAGTATATTGATTGTCGTAAGCATTAGCGGTGCAAGTCTCAAGTTAAGACCATACACATCTACCCTGATGTCGGACTCCCATAGACACATAGTCATAATACCAATGGGATTCCGAGGGGTCTATCCAGAGCGAAGCTGTTTCCCGTACCATCGGTGAAACACAACCTCCTATCGCACTTGCATAAGTATCCAATACTTATATATATGAGAACTATGTCGTTGTGCCCTCACAACGCGCACAAGTGCAATACTAGCCTATTCCGCATTATCGATGTCTAGTCTCGATAATACTCCGACTAGGGATATTTAATGATTAATCCTTCGTGGACTGATACTGTCTCATATCATTCTCAATCCAGGAACTAATCATAGGGACCTCTCTTCATTTATATATCTAAGGTGATCTAATCACAAATGATGAGAGTGCAATTTCCTTGTCACAATAGTTATTTGTACAACAACACTATGATCTGTACAAAGTGACGCTATGGGTCATATTATCCAACACTAAGGTACGTGCCAACGAGTTATAGTGTGTGACTGACTGTCAAATGGATTTCTCATTGTAGATTCCCCAGAGGGAGGGTTGAGCGAACTCTCTTAAATACCCAAGCCTCTTAGGCTCTTATCGCATTGGTGCCAGGAATAAACAACAAGTCCTCCAAATTAGTCCGTCACAGTGAGCTACGGGTAAATGATTATCTAGGTGCCTTCACAGCTTTTCCTTATAGAAATGTAGTGAATGAAGGAAGACACCAAACCATTACCTAGCCTTAATAATACCTTTGATTAAACCCTTTCAACCCACAATAGACATAGTTAACTAAAGCACAAATCATAAACATTACAAGACATTACTTCGGGGCCGATTCTCTATCCCCAGTGGAGTCGCCAGACTGTAAGACACAGAAATCGGCGACGCTGTTCTAGGCTCGCGGCCTAGTCGGGAGTACAGAGTAGCCCACGGGGGAACTAAACCGGAGAAATAACATGAAGTCGCCACCCAGTGTGAACTGGGAAAATTATTTAAGGCCGCACTCATCCCTCGTAAGGGAAGACCTCAAACCGTTGGGTTCAGAATGGTCCCTTACTTATGCCACTTGTAATGAATGGATTTGTGCAATAATATAACCGAGTCTATACAACATACAACCTACATCTAAGTTTGTATACTACCTATATCTAAGTTTGCATGCATACAAGTCAGTGGAAATAATGGTCAACACACAATTTCATGAACATATCAAATAAATAAATGCGGAAAGATAAATAAACAATAACGGTAAAAGCATAAATATTAAAAGAGCTAACTAAGCATATGATGGGGAAAGAAATAACTAAGGAAACAAACATGCATAAAACATGATGAAGGGACTTGTCCAGTGCGTGCGCGTTCGTGTAGCGTTCGTAAACGCGTTCGAACGGTAAATAGAATGCACGCATTCGAGTAGCGTTTGATAACGTGTTCGAACGGTAAACAGAATGTATGCGTCCGAGTAGCGTTTGATAACGCGTTCGAACGAGACGAGGCAGAATATATGCGTTCGTGTAGCGTTTGATAATGCGTTCGAACAAAATCATAAAAACGATACCTCTAGTCACTTAAACACCTAAATCATGCATAAAATCACATAAACACCTAAATCATGCATAAAAAAGAACATACTAAACAACTAAATCATGCATAAAGGAAAATAACATACTAACCGATTAAATCAAGAATAAACATGAGATTGGATGATTAATCATATAGTGCAAAAGAAATGATCAAAGAAGCAAACATGCATGAAATGTGACGAAAAGAAGTCTGTGCACTGTACGTGCGTTCGTGTAGCATTTGAAAACACATTCGAATGATAAACAGAAGGTTCACGTTCGATAACGTTCGGAAACGCGTTCAAACGGGATAAGACCTGATGCATGGTAAAGTAGAATACGTGCGCGTTCGAGAAGCGTTCTTAAACGCGTTTGAACATAAATGAAATAGAATGCTCACATTCATATAGCGTTCGGAAACGCGTTTGAATGAGATTGCCAAAATGGCATCTGAAATGACATAAGCGCATACATGGATAAACGAATACACGATGTAGGACCTCGTATGTCTGATTCAACATATCTCAAATTCAATCAAACATACTTCGTCCGGCGCGGCAAAACGTCGTGGCAAAGGTAGCCATCAGGCTTTTCATCCCTTAAGGGGGAGAACCTTTAATCCAACTTGATTTGCCCATGCGCATTACACTGTGATGCATGATTTAACAAGGAGATGGCATACAGAAGGCAAATAACGGAATAATAAAAAGCGCGGCGAAATGTCATGGTAAAGGTAGCCTTTTAGGCTTTTCTTCCCTCAAGTAGAGAACCTTTAGACCAACATAATAAGCCTATGCGCATTACATTACAATGCATACAAATAAATAAGACAATGATATTGGACTTCGTATGTCCGATTAAACATATCTCATATTCAATCAAACATACTTCGTCTGGCGCGGCAAAACATCATGGTAAAGGTAGCCTTTTGGCTTTTCATCCCTTAAAACGGAGGACCTTTAATCCAACTTGATTTGCCCATGCGCATTACATTACAATACATAAATAAGTAACATGCGGAAAGTAAATGACAGAATAAAAAAATATGAATAATAGATAAACAAGATTAAATAAAACGAAACACATGTCGTTTGCTCAAGTAGTACATGAAGTTGTTTCCCAAGTACAGACCGTACTACCGTCCATTTGGATTCGGCTACGAAATTTACGTCTGAGTTTCCATCCGATATACCACAAGAGACGACACATATATTCCATTCATCCAATAGCCATAGCATACATTAATCAACAATACCCATGCGAATAAATATTGGCAAAATAAAAGAAATAAAAAAGGGGTGCTCTCAGGTCTAACCTCTTAAGTCGTCTTTCGGAAGTGCGTTACATGGTCGTCGGAAGGGTTAATGCTCCGCAACTCCTCCGGTTCATTGGTTCAATGTTTTCCTTCACTATTTCGCTGTTTGGGCTGCTGTTTTTACTCCGTTTTGCTGTTGTTTTTGCTGTATTTTATGGTCACTGTTTTCACTGTATTAAGGGACTGTTTTGGCATTTTTAAGGGGTTTAGGGCTGCAATTTTCCACTGCCTTTTGTGGCAGTTTTTGTTGTTGTTTCTGGCGTGAACTGGGCTGCTGTTTAGAGGGCAGAATTCAGTGATGATATGCAGTTTTTGGTGCACTTTTTGGTGGTCACAGGGGGCTGTTTTTGTGTCTATATGTGGCTTTGTTTGTGGGCTACGTGTTGGTGATTTTTTGGTTGTTTATTTGTGTTTTTCTTGGTCGGTGGGGGCAGGTTTTTGTGACTTAATTTGGTGATTTGTATGGTCGGTGAGGAGGGCTGCTGTGTTTTGTGGCTAAACGTGAATTGAGGCTGGTGAAGGTGACTTTAGCGTGAGCGCTGACGAGGGCTTTGTGGCTAGGCGTGAATGGAGGGTGCAGGTGTGAGGACTTTATGCGTTAGTGGAGGGTGCAGGTGTGAGGGCTTTATGCATGAGTGGAGGGTGCAGGTGTGAGGGCTTTATGCGTTGAAACAAGGGGCTATTGTTTTGCCGAGAGTGATAGGAGATGGGAGAGGGCCGAGTAAGAGAGAGAGGCTAAGGGTTTTTGGGAGTGAATGCCTTGGGAGAGAGATGAGGGGTGTGAATGAGCTAGGGGTTTCAAGGTTGGGTTTAGGCTTCTTTTTATAGGCAAAGGCTAGGGTTTTCCTTGCATGGGAAGGAAATAGATCATGCAATCAATGGTGATATCTCCTAATTAGCATATCACAAGGAAAATATCTACTTAATATAGGGAGGTGATTTGTTTAAATTTGATTTGATTTCTTTTAATTAGGAATATGATTTATCTTGATTTGATTTGATTTCTTTTATTTGGGAATGTGACTTATCTTGATTTTAGCATGTGTTTAATGTGTTATTTGTTATTTAGGATGTGTTTTATTTGGCTTGGGCATGTGCTAGAGGATGTTTGGGCGGGCTTGGTGTATGGTTTGGTGGTGTGTGGGCTTGGTGTGTGACTTGCAGGGGTTTGGGCTAAAGATGTGTTTTAAAACAGAGGTCCAACAAGCGAATCCGAAGCTAAACAAGCGAATTAAATCCAACAAGATGTCAATGTCTGACTCTTCCCTTCCGACGTCCGTTTCCCGCGACTTCCACAATTTAAAGAGGTAATGGCTCCATGCGAGACTCATCATCGGGACTTATATGCAAAAATGCAGTGCCTACATTAATGCACTATTTTCATGTTTAATGTCATACTTTTCATGTTGAATCTCCAAATTTGCATGTTAATATTATGAAATATCAGGTGAGCAATTATATACGTGTGAAATGTCAAAATCTTATGTCAGGTGTGAAAATAATCTTTCATGTTGATTTTCATGTTTAATGCCCTAAATTTCATTTTAATGCTAATACAATTTTATGTTTCTGATTTTAGATGTTTAATGTTATATTTTCATGTTCATTATCCAAATTTTCATGTCAATGCTATACACTGTAATAAATTTATAATTTTCATGTTTAATACCTTAATTTCATGTTTAATGCCAACAATTTCATGTTTAATGCCAACAATTTCATGTTAATGCTCACAAGCCAATAATTTTATAATTTTTATATTTAATGTCATAAATTTCATATTTAATGCCTTATGTTCATATTTAATGCTTAAATTTTTAGGTTAATACATTATTTTCATGTTTAATTCCATATGTTCATATTTAATGCCTTATGTTCATATTTAATGCCTAAATTTTCAGGTTAATGTATTTGTAACACCCCTCTAGGGGCAGGATGCTACCAGCAAGAGACAAGATTAACCCATCTCCATAAGCCTCCAAATTAACGAAAAATCGAGCACGATATATCATAAAACTGGACATCTTAGATCAGTGGCCAGTACCGCAAAGACTGAATAGCTATCAAACCTACAAATAAGACCTCCGGTTCGAACTCAAACAACACAATTCCCATCATCAATTTACAGGGCGCTGTCCCTAAATCAAAACATTCAACCTAACACTTCAAATTACACACATATAATGATGTGTTTTGATTAATACAAATAAATATAATAATGACATAATTTAATAAACCATAATACTCTTCCCAATACTCCAAATTGGGTGACTGCAGTTTGAGTAATCCATAATCTCGAGCAAGATATTCAAGCCAAAGTGAATGTCTAATCAATTTTCCCACCTGCAAAACTAACAATGGTGGTGGTGTGACTTATAGAAACCCAGTAATAAACCACACACACTACAACGAACAAGATTGACAGTTTAAATACAATACTTATGAACATATATACATATTTACATTTACTTATTAAAATACCTTTAACTCATATTGTTCTTTTTATTTCGGGAAACATGGGTTCATGAAACATAGCTGAAGTGAATCAAAAGCAAATTACACGCAGAGCTCCTCGAACATTAAAAATTTACATTACACATAATCCAAAGTACATAACTTATGTAGGCTTCCAAATTCTCTACATTACGAACATGTCATAATCGTTAAAAGTACAATACATCATATATACTCCTTCAACCTCAATTTCATGTGATCGAATTTAAGTTTTTCTTTCTGAATACACAAGACATGCCTATACTAATGCTAATGGAACATTTTGGCAGAGCCGAAATAGCTACTAGAAATGCCCAAAGCTAGATGTCTATGATTGCCCAAATCTGGCCTAACCCAATCTTACATGTTTATTATCCTTACAACTTATCAATCTTATGCTATCATCATGCACTTATATGATTTTCACTTAGACAAAGTTCACATTCAGCTCTAATATAATCCGAAATAATTTAACCAAAACATTTATGATAGAACTTTAAAGCTTTCAAATCAAGCCATTACTAACTCATATTTTAACACTATCACAAGTACACTTTCATACTCAAAACGTAATACATACCATCACTACATAATTTCCGTACCATAAAAGTTTACATACAACTATTAAGGCAATCACTATAACTCATCTTCATGCTCATCAACAATTCATTATCAAGGACAACAAAGCAACCCCTAACCATCCCTTAATTTACGGCCAACACATTACACAAACCAACATCAAAATTTATTTGACTTATACATATCAATATCTCATTAAATACTTCAACTATGCTCACAACACTACCATCATCATCGTCATCACTAGCATCAAATTTAATACACACCAAGCTTAAATCAAGTTTCATGCATTCACACACTACACATATACAAACTCAACATCAAGATTTATCATTACAAGAATAATTTATCACAACACACAAAAATCTCATATTTTTTCACACAACTATAGATTCAGCCAATGGATACAATTTACAACCTTTAGAGTTTTCTATTGGTTTAGGTAGTGGTCGGGAGTAAATAAAGTGGTTTTTTTTTTAAAAAAAAAAGAGAGAGAGAGAGAGAATAAAAGAAGAATGAAAATAAAAGCAATGGGCGTGAGGCCCATTATATATTGGTGTAGGTCCCATTTCCATGACTAATCTAGATTTTTCTTTTCAATTCTTTTCTCCCCTCTCCCTTTTCATTCACGTCCGTTACTCACAAATTGCCATTTCTTCCTTGTTTCTTCACGCCACTTTCTGGCACTAAAACAACTCCCAATTTTTGAATTTCTTTGCCTTTTTCACTCATAAAAAAATCACTCAACAAGCTCCTTGGAAGGTAGTTGCGTTTCAATAATCTAGAAAAGTAAAGGAAATGCAACCCTAAACTCTTCTTTCATCACCAATCATTAGAAAGGATTTTGGAAATTTAAATTTTGACAATTTTACAAGGTAATGATTTTCATTTCTTATTTATTTTAAGTGGATATTTTGGCTATTGAATTTGTATTTGTGAGTTAGATTACATTTTTTCCAAGCTCTTAGAAAATGAGTATGTTATATAATGATGTTAATTTCATGGGTATCATGAAATGTATGTGTTTTTGTGAAGATTGGATGTTGTTCTAAGTGATGTTGGATGGATAATTAAATCGCTGAAAGAAATTAGTTGTAGGGGAGTAGAGGACTGTTTCGGTCAGCCCAAGATGGGTTAGGTTTGTCTTAAAATTTTTTGTTTCCTCTTTTATGGTGGCATTGACGTGGTGATTTTAGGTGATAGGGAAGTGGTTGGTAGTGAAGTTTGAGTGTTGTGAGGAGTTGGAGAAAGGAAAAAGGAGAATGTTTTGGGTTCCGAAAATGGCACACTGGAGGGGGCTGTTTTGGTCTAATATGCCATGAGCTGAGGGGGGAGAAGTAAGAAGTGAGATTCAGCCATTACAGTTCGTACACGGGCTGATTTTCTTTTGGAAGGTATTGGCATGTGGGTTAAGGATGAAATTATATTGTAAAGTAATCTATACGCTTTTTATATATGCTAATTACTTCGAGTTGGAAGTGAATAATAGAACCATACTTCGCTCATTTTCCACATGTGACGTACTTTCATTTTTTTTTCCTTTTGTGTCATCTTTAAATGGTTGAGCCAAGAATATTATCTATTCTTATCTTAATGTAGATCGATAGCTTGATCAACCGCCTACCTCTCAGTAATCTTCGACAATCTATCACTGTGAATACATGCCTTGCTTTTATTTTCTTGGTTTAAGTTTCATAGACTTTTATGTTTTAAGTTATGATTTGAATTTATTTGATTTGTTAATGAATATGCATTATGATTACATGTTTCCGTCTCAGCGTTTGTTAAATATTTGTATGATATATTTCCGATATATTTCCGCTGAGATGATCGATTGATGATATTGTTTCCACCCCGACGCTTGTTGCATGTTTTATATTTTATAACTCATCATATGTTTCCGTTAGGTTGCTTGTTAAGGTCTCGTTCATCTGAAATGTATGACCCGATACCTTGTCGACAGGGGATCGTTCGTTCCTCGCTCAGTCTTTACGCGCGACTTGGGCGTAGAACGCTTGATATGTTTTTGACTACCCATGCATGAAAATCGTTTTATAAATATATTTTGGATTTCTCTTATGATTTTTTTCTTTATATCTACTCACTGAGTTTACAAGACTCATTCCCTCCAGTTTGTTCGTGATTGCAGGTTTTCCTTCTGTTGCCGTAAACTCTACTTTTGATGGAGATGTTGCCTGAATGACATATATTATTTTGTAAAGTCACCATGGGTTGTTATTTTGGCTTTAGGATATTAGGATAAATGGTTATGTGGGAAATGTATTTACAAGTCTGTATCATTAGGTTATATTATTTGTGATGTGATATTATGGGCACGGAGCCATTGAGTGTTAACTTTGATTTTGATGTGTTATGAGTGGACTGAGGCCCTATAGTGTGTTGGATGTCATGTTTAGGTTTGATTGAACTTGGATTTTGATCCAGATTGTCTATTTTTAGGACGAGTCATGTCTATTTTTTTTAGAATTTTGGAGGCTTATGGAGATGGGTTAATCCTGTCTCTTGCCGGTAGCATCATACTGATGGTGGGGTGTTCCAATACGGTATCAAAGTCGGACTTTAGAGATTGGGATAATAGTATGGTGACTTGCAAATGAATGGTAAGGGTATTTTACATGCGTAGTATGTCCGAGATACTCGTATATAGGATACTGCTTATCTGATATCTGTGTCATTCGAGCATATCTTCAAATGTTCATAGTATGTATTCTCAATGAAATCTTTCCTTTTTCTGCTAACATCTTAAATCTCCTTTTGTAGATCTATTTTATGCCTCCGCAAATGAGAGGTGCACATGGGAGATTGACCGGCGTAAACACACACGTATAACGCAAGCGCACGTATCGTTCAAGTAGTATAAAAATATCGATCCCACGAGGACTTAATTCCTACTGTTGTTATTAATTATTGAATCTATTTATTTACAAATATCTAATTAAAGGGAGAAGAGAATGATTGTTTGATTGGTTGAAAGTGGTTTTACAAAATAAATAAATAAATAAAAAGACAAAAGAAAATACTAAGGAAAATAACAAAAGATACAAAGATCTAGGGTTGTGATTTCTTTTAATATCATTTTAAAGATGAAGTGGTTATTTTAAAGTTGGTAATATATTGATTTATTAACCTGGAACACTAAATTATGTGTAAGCCTCTGTCGATGGTCAGACACAAATACCCAGTTTAACCCAATTGAACCATATGTCTATGTCAACCAAATTATCTGGATTTATTAAGTTTAAGTTCCAATTATGGCTACCCCCGCCCGACAGGTATATTCCTATCCTGTAAGGAAATCTATTAAAGGGTTATCTATCCTCAAGGAAGATCGTGGGCTATTAAGTCTAAGGCTGAAACCTAAAATCCCTATGTCTAGTTCATTTTAGATTTACCATATCAATCTTATTGGTGATCAGACAACAAGAAGCATTAAGTTTAAGACTTAATAAATAAACCTTTAAATTACCCAACTATAAAATAATCTCTTATAAACCGGTGATATTAAAAGTTATCACAACCTCAGAAAACTAACACATAACTAGGACTAGTAAATTCATAAAAGTAAAAGACATAAAGTAAAAAGCTGAAAAATAAATTACAATAAAATAAAATACTAAGGTAAAAGGAATTACTTTTACTACTACTAATTTAGATATCTCCCATAAAATAATATATAAACTTGTGATAAATTTACCAACCGACCAGTCTGGCGGTATCCTGATTAAGTCAAACTAAGTCCAACCAGCCATTAAGGCGGAACCAAAAATAAATTTACCAACCGACCAATATAGCGGTATTCCTTATTAAGTCAATATTTTAAATAGTGAATATATTATTTTTAAGGGAGATTAATCTAAATAGCAATAGTAGAAGAATTACCTTTCACCCTTAGCTGAAAAAGTTACTTCAACATGGTGAATAGTAAAAACTGTAAAAAATAAAAAAATAAAAATTAAATTACTATTATTACAAAAAGTAATTAAAATTATTTACAAAACTAAAAATAAAAAAATAAAAAAAAAAATTCTAGAGAGAGAAACTCTCTCAAGAGAGAGAAATTAAGAGAGAGAGAAGTGTACAAAATTCTGAAATTCGCGCAGTATTTATAGAAATATTTTTCACTGTTCGGGAGTCGCGACGCCAAGGAACTCAGCGTCGCGACGCTGGATCTGTCGACGTGGCACGCTGAGGAGACGACACGTAGCAAGGCGGCTGACTGTTCACGCGACACGTGTCAAGGCGGCTAATTCTCAATAATTGTGATGACGTCATTGATGACGTCATGCTGACGTGGCGCTGACGTGGCGATGACGTGGCGTGGCGGCTGACTGTTCACATGTCGGCACAATAGGATTGCGACACGTGGCGACACGTGTCAAGTTGTGATTGGTTGAGGCTGACGTGGCAAGTTGACTCGGTTGACCTGCTGACGTGGACGATGATGTGGCATGACAAGTGGCAAAGTTGACTTGTTGACCGATGATGTGGCTGATGACGCGGCGACACGTGTCAAGTCTGAGTGTCGGCAACATATGATGATGACACGTGGCACGGCGCATGTTAGCAGATCGGCTGTGATGGTGACACGTGGTACGGCGCATTTTAGCAAAGTCAAAACTTCTCAAATTGTTGACCGTTGACCAGGCGCATGTTAGCAGATTCGGCTCACGCTGGGCGTCGCGGCGCGCAATTCTTCAGCGTCGCGACTCGCAAAAGACGAAAATATCCCTGTTGACGCATTTTTGTCCGGTTTTGCCCCAAATTGCCTCCAGTGCTGTCCAAACTTTATTTATCTGCAAGATAACAATAAAACACATCAAAACGTTCATAAAACTCAAGAAACTATACAAAATATTAAGTTAAATGAGTGAGAAATAGTGATATAAATACCACTCATCACAGATCCCCACAAGAGCTTGCCCCGGATCAAGGCTCATCGATACCACACGAGCCTGCACCAGGGAAGCGCTACTCGTAGGAGGCACAAGATAAGTTTACATCCTACAACCGAAGCGCCAGCTCCTCAGGCTGCTCCTGTGGGAATGCAGCAAATTCATCAGACTTTACAAACTCTAGTGAACCTTATGACCCAACTGCAACAATCACAAGCTCACGCTGTACCTCCCCCACCACCTATCCAAATGCAACCTCAGGCTCTGGTTGGTCAAGGGCAAGAGTTAGTTGTTACATTACAATAGTTCCGAAAGTTGAATCCACCCATGTTTCTTGGAACTGAACCTAATCCTAACTTCATAGAAGAGTGTAATAGGATTTATCAAGCATTAGGGTGAACCTCTATTAGGGCAATCCAATTGGTGAGTTTTCAATTACAAGATCTAGCTCATGCTTGGTATCAGTCCTATTGTCCGAACAGACCGGTTACAGCTCCACATTTACAATGGGAGGAATTTAATGAAGCTTTCTTAACTCGATTTCTGCTTGAAACTGTAAGGGATGTCAGAGCTAGGGAGTTTGAACAGCTAGTGCAAGGTGAATGAATGACAATAATGAAGTATGATATAGCATTTACCAGCCTCTCACGGTTTGCTCCTTACCTGGTTGCCACATAGGAAATGAAAGTAAAAAGATTTGTCAATAGGCTACGTGATTACCTATTTAAGTCCATCTTGATAACCTAGAGATGACTTACACACATGCCTTAAATACAACATTACGATTTGAGGCAAGGGCTCAGGAGAGACACTCGAAGAGGGAGGTTCAGAAGAAAGTAAGGTCTGAAGTAACAGGGAAAACATCTCAACGGGAGATTAGTGGAACTCATGATGGGCCTACTCTTTCTCAATGCATGTCACGACATGAAACTTCGGGTCCTAGGAATGTTGGAAGAGGTCATTCTCAAGGTGTTGCTTCATAATCCGTGACAAAAGCCTCTGTTGTTAGATTCAGAGTACCTATTTGTTCTGTTTGTGGTCAACCTCACTGAGGGGAGTGCAGGAAATTTTTAGGAGCATGCTATCTGTGTGGTCAGATGAGACACTTTGTTAAAAATGCCCCCCTTGTACGTCAGCCTTCACAGAACCTATCAGGGGTGCTTGGAAATGTTCAGGGGCAGATTCCTAGAGGGTGAGGTTTTGGAGAACAGAGATGGACTGACATGGACAACCTTCTAAAGGGCAAGGCCATCCCTCAGTTGGTAGGGGATATGGGAGTTTTACTTTAACCCTTAAAGATGCTCAAGCTTCAAATGTTGTGATGACATGTATTCTAATAGTTGAATCTTATTATGCTAATTTACATCATCTTATTTTACCTCGAGTCTGAGAAGAAAATTAGAAGTGTTAGAATCTCCACTTGTTGTGTCTACGCCGGTAGGAAGTGCTATTGTAGTGCCAAATGTCTTGAAGTATTGCGAGGTAATATTGGGGCAATGAGTGTACTCTATTGATTTAATTGTGTTGAGAATTACTGATTTTGATATAATCCTGAGAATGGATTGGCTATCTCGGTATCATGCCACTTTAGACTGCAGGGAGAAGGTGGTGACCTTGTGGGTTCCAGGGGAATTAGAAATAAAATTTTAGGGGGACAGATGTGGGGTTCCGAACAATTTAATTTCGGTGATTTGTACACGTAAATTGCTTAGAAAATGATGTGAATGGTACCTTGCGTATTTGATTGATACAGAAGGGAGTCAAATGGAACTTAATCAGGTTCCGGTGATTAGAGAGTATCGCAATGTATTCTCAGATGAGTTACCATGACTACCCCCACAAAGGGAGATTTAGTTTTTTATTGACGTCTTTCCAGGAACTCAACCTATTTCTATCTCTCCCTATCAAATGTCATCTACTGAGTTGAATGAGCTAAAAGTTTAACTCCATGACCTTTTAGATAAAGGATTTATTCGGCCGAGTACATCTCTGTGGGGCCCACCTGTGTTATTTGTTAAAAAGAATGATGGTACTCCCTGATTTTGTATTGACTATCAGCAGTTGAACAAAGTTACTATCAAGAAAAAATATCCTTTACCCCAGATAGACGGTTTGTTTGACCAACTACAAGGAGCACAATGCTTTTCAAAGATTGACCTGTGGTCTAGTTATCTTCAGCTTCAGATTAGAAAGAAGGATATTCCAAAAGCTATATTTCGGACTTGATACGGGGCTATGAGTTTCTGGTTACGTCTTTCGGTCTCATAAATGCTCCAGCAACGTTCATGGACTTAATGAATCGAGTATTCAGACCATTTTTGGATCAGTTTGTCGTTGATGATATATTGATTTTGTTCTAAGAACGCTGAAGATCATGAGCGTCACTTGCATATGACTTTACAGACTTTGAGGGAAGATAGTTTATATGCGAAGTTTTCCAAATGCGAATTTTGGCTAACTGAAGTAGGGTTTTTGGGGCATGTGGTATCTAAAGATGGTATTAGTGTGGATATGAAAAAGGTGAAAGTGGTGCAAAATTGGCTGCGTCCTACAAGTGTTACGGAGATTAGAAGCTTTTTAGGGCTAGCGAGTTATTACAAAAGGTTCGTGGAAAATTTTTCTAGCATAGCAGCGCCTTTAACCCGCTTGACTCAGAAAAGGGTTAAATTTGTATGGACTGATGAATGTGAGAGAAGTTTTCAGGAACTGAAGAAGCGTTTGACCTTAGCTTCAATACTAGCCCTACCATCGGGCTCTGGTGGTTTTGTGGTATTTTGTGATGCCTCCAGAATAGGTTTGGGTTGCTTGTTAATACAACATGGCAGAGTTATTGCCTATGCATCTAGGCAGTTGAAACTTTATGAGCAAATTTACCCTACCACGACTTAGAAATGGCCGTAGTAATATTTACTTTCAAGATCTAGAGACATTATTTGTACGGTGAACTGTTTGAGGTTTACACCGATCACAAAAGTTTGAAGTATATTTTTTATCAGAAAGATTTAAATCTGAAGCAAAGAAGGTGGGTAGAGTTCTTGAAGGATTACGATTGTTCCATTTTGTATCACCCAGGTAAAGGAAATGTAGTGACAGATGCGCCGAGCACGAAATCGGTTGGGAGCCTAGCCTATTTACCGATCGATAGAAAGAGGAGAGTACAAGAATTGCATAAGTGTTTATAGAGTGGAGTGGAACTTTAGCTTTCTGAATCTGGAACTTTGTTGGCACAAATTCAAGTTAAGTCAATTCTCATTGAAGAGATAGCACATGTGCAAACAACTGATCCATATGTTCAAAATATTAAGGAAAATGTATTACAAGGTGATAGAAAGGAATTTCGAATTGATGAACAAAGTGTGTTCCAGTTTAATGACCTTATTGTGATGCCTACAAATAGGGAGTTAAGGAGAAAGGTAATGGATATGGCTCATGCATCTTCTTATACTATGCATCCCGGTGCGACAAAAATGTATCGGGATTTAAAACAGTTCTATTGGTGGGAAGGAATGAAAAGAGATGTGGCATAATTTGTATCTAAGTGCCTCGCATGTCAACAAGTGAAAGCGGAGCATCAGAAGCCTGCGGGTACTCTTCAGGGGTTAGAAGTTCCAGAATGGAAATGAGATAAAATCACCATGGATTTTATTACGGGTCTTCCACGGACACAAAAGGGTTTTGACTCGATTTGGGTGATTGTAGACAGGCTGACGAAATCAGCGCATTTTCTTCCAATACAAACCACATTTTCGACATCTCAGTATGCCCAGATCTACCTGGATAACATTGTGTCATTACATGGTGTGCCTATTTAGATTGTTTTTGACCGAGGTACACAGTTTATCTTGAAGTTTTGGAAGTCTTTTCAAGAGGCTTTGGGTACCCAACTACGGTTTATCACCGCTTTTCATCCCCATAAAGATTGGTAATCTGAACCTACTATCAAAACCTTGGAAGATATGTTGAGAGCCTGCACCTTAGATTATGAAGGAAGTTGGGACATGTATCTGCAGTTAATCGAGTTCGCCTATAACTTTAGGTACCATTCCAGTATCCAAATACCACCCTTTAAAGCCATGTATGGGCGTAAGTGTCGATCTCCCGTGGGATGATTTGAAGTTAGGGAGACTAAATTATTGAGTCTGGGTTTATTGCAAGACTCAATAGAAAAAGTTAAATTGATTAAAGAAAGATTGAAGACTGCACAGAGTAGACAAAAATCTTATGCAGATCACAGGCAGAGGGAACTTGAGTTTCAGGATGGAGATTAATAAATAAACAAATATATATCACAAGACATAAGAAAATTCAGCTTATTAAACCATTAATATTGGAAAGTCAACTTATTAAACCATTAATATTGGAATTCATCACAACCCTAGATAATGTATTTAATTACGACAAATATCTAGGACTACAAAAGACATAAATAAATAAATAAAACATCATGCAACTAATTGAAAATTAAAAAGGTAAAATTTACAACAATGGAATAAAATGTTGGGGTTTTGGGATCCACTTTTATTATTTCAAATCTAGAAATCTCCCTTATTATAATATATGAATTCGCATTACATTATCAACCGAACATATAGGCGATATCTTGATTAAGTCAGATTTTTATTAATTCCAACCGACCATAAAGGTGGTATCCAATTAAGTCAGATTAAATTTAATTTAATTAAGCCCAACCGACCATAAAGGATGTATCCAATTAAGTCAGGTTTTAAGATAATTTATGTATTATAAAATAAGAGAGATTACTCTAAATTAGAATAATAAAAGTTTCACCTTCACCCAATCAGAAAGAAGTTACCTACTCATACTTTTAAGTAAAACAAAGAAAGATTTATTACTTAAAATAAAATTAAATACAAGAAAACTAAAATTAAACAAACAAGATACTCTCTTCTTAGTATTCTTAGGAAATTCCCTAGAAGAAAGTATGAAGAAAATCAACTGAAATCAGCTTCAATTTATAGGCTTCAAAATCGGCCTGCGTCGCGAAGCGCCAAGCCTTCTGGGTCGCGATGCGCACTACTGGAAATGGCGACCGTGTATTATTATGTCGGCATCGCGACGCGTTGAGGGTTGGCGTCGTGACACGTGCTACAATACTGACGTCATTATGATGCAAGTGATGATGCATGTCGGTAGCTGCATTATTGCTTGCGTGTCACGATGCAGAGGTCCTACATGTCGTGATGTGTGAACGATAAATTTCTCATTTTGCCCTTTTCATCTGTTTTTTGCCATTTTATCCCCGATTTGATTCCAGTGAATCCCGATATTTTATTTATCTATAAAATAAACATAAACACATCAAAACGATCATGAAACTTGAGAAACTATACAAAATATTAAATAAAAGGGGCAGTAAATATTGATATATTTTCCGGTCATCATACCCCCAAACATAACATTTTACTAGTCCTTGAGAAAAACAACAAAATAAAATGCAATAAATAACTTTAAAATGAAATTAAACTATGCCACTTTCGTAAGGATCACGATTGCATTTAGCGTATGCAACAAGCCTTTAAACCCTTAGGTGTCCCTAGTGGACGAGTTATAGTCTCGTGAGGGTTTACAGCGACGATACCCACAAACGTCAATCAAATGTACAATCAAACACACAAAATAAGTTAGTGACTAAACATGTGAAATTCTTATCCAAGTTAATAGTTGTTTTCTTTCTTCCTAAATTACCAAATAACTAAATTCTCTGATTATTTTTACCATTCTCCATATACACAACCAACAAGGTATTAATCAAATCATTGTGCCCACAATATTCATAAGTGTCGTTGAAAAGAGAGTAATATTTTTTCCTAAAGTTATATCAGAATTCACACTTTTTTTGGCAATAGATTTTTTTTTTATAATATCTTTAATCCTTTTAGCGAGCTTTGGGCTAGTAAATCCCAAACCAGTTGGCTTTAGGACACTAGGTGTTAAAACATCCATACGAATTTAATTACTCGGGTCTCAAATGTTAAAAGTTCTACGATTTGACGTGAACAATCACTGCTTACTGAGGTAAAACGTCTGGTTACTAAGTAAAAACTATATTATTATTAACTCAGGCTTTACCGTTTGACGCGAATAGTCACTGCTTACTGAGGCAAGACGTCCAATTACTAAGTAAAATCTTGGTTAATTATTTATATACACATTTTTTATTATTCCATTACTTTTAGGTGCTATTTCCAATAAACCAGAGCACTAATATTATAAATTGCATAGAGACTTAGCAATCTTGGAGAAATCCTTGATGAATATCCAATAAAATCCTACATGCCCAAGAAAACTTCGAATCCATTTGACGGATGATAGTGGAGGTAATTTTTCTATTGTCTCTATTATTACTTTGTCTACCTCTATTCCTTTCTGTAAGATCCGATGTCACATGATAATGTTTTCCTGCACCATGAAATGACATTTCTCCCAGTTAAGTACCAAATTTGTATCTTCGCATCTTTGTAACACTTTTTTTCAGATTTTGCAAATAATTGTCGATCAAGTCTCCAAACACTGAGAAGTCATCCATGAATATTTCCATGCTTTGTTCTATCATGTCTGAAAAGATGGCCATCATGCATCGTTGAAATGTGGTAGGAGCATTACAGAGTCCAAATGGCATCATGCGAAATGCAAAAGTACCATATGGGCATGTAAAAGTGGTTTTCTCCTGATCTTCTAAGGCGATGGCAATCTGATTGTATCCTGAGTATCCGTCTGGAAAGCAGTAGAATTCATGTCCCGCCAATTTATCTAACATCTAGTCAATGAATAGTAGTGGGAAATGATCTTTCCGTGTTGCTTTATTCAGCTTCCTGTAGTCCATGCATACTCTCCATCCAGTCATTGTCCTTGTGGGAATCAGGTCATTCTTTTCATTGGTAACTACAGTCATTCCTCCTTTCTTGGGTACACATTGCATATGACTCACCCAAAAGATGTCAAAAATGGGGTAAATGATGTATGCATCCAACCATTTGATGTTTTATTTCTTTACTACTTCTTTCATTATTAGATTCAATCTCCGTTGATGCTCCATATGGCTTTGTACTCGTCGTTCATCAAGATTTTATGCATGCAAAATGATGGACTAATGCCTCGAATGTCTGCTATAGTCCAGCCAATAGCTCTCTTATGCTCGCGTAGTACTCTCAACAACTTATCTTCCTGCACCCATGTTAATGACGAAGAAATAATCACAGGTAAATTAGAAGAGTTTTCCAAGTATGCATACCTGAGATGGCTCAGAAGTGGCTTTAGTTCCAGCTGTGGTGGTTCTTCAATCGAGGGCTTGTTTCACTTCTTTTTTGGTAGTTCTAAGCTTTCCACATGTGGTGTCGATCTGAAGCAGGAGGCTCTATCAAAATAGTTGATACATTCCAGAATCTCATCATCTAATTCTTTTTCAGTCATATTGGTGACGCATGCTTCAAGTTTGTCAGTGGAAAGTTGCATTGCATCTGTATTCTGGATGATAATATCTATTACATCAAGTCTGAAACATTCCTCCTCATTTTCGTCATTCGGGAATTTTATGGCTTTAAAAACATTGAATGTTACTTCTTGGTCTTGCACCCTCATGGTTAGTTCACCTTTTTATACATCAATAATGGTTTGACCTATAGCCAAGAATGGTCTCCCGGGGATGATGGGTACGTCTTTGTCTTCCTCTATGTCAAGGATAATGAAATCTGCTGGGAAATTGAATTTGTCGACTTTGACTAGTAAATCTTCCATTACACCTCTCGGAAATGTGAGTGATCTGTCAGCAAGTTGCAGAATGACTGAGGTGGGCTTTGCTTCTCTAATCTGCAGTTTCCTATAAATAGACGAAGGCATCAAGTTAATACTAGTACCTAAATCACACAAAGCTTTACCGAAGTAATGTTCTCCTATGGTGCAAGGGATGGTGAAACTACCAGGATCCTTCAAATTTGGGGGGAGCTTCATCTGAATATGGCGCTGCATTCTTCTGTCGATGCTACAGTCTCATAATCACCCAATCTTCACTTTCGTGACAGAATATCTTTCATGAATTTGACATAACTGGGCATTTGCTCCAATGCTTCTGCAAATGGAATGTTGATATGCAGCTTTTTGAAGATCTTCAGGAATCGAGCAAATTATTTGTCCAATTTGTGTTTCTGGAGACGCTGTAGAAAAGGTGGAGGTAGAGTAAATTTTTCTCGATTATTTTCTTTTGCCTATTTTTCCTCCATCTGTGGATCTGATTCGTTGTTTTCTTTTGGAACATTCTCAGTAGATGCCTTGACTCCAACATCTTTATTGATTTCAGTGTCGCTTTTTAAAGTGATGGCTTGGCATTGCTCATTCCCTCTATTCATTGGATTTGGTTCTGTGTTGATGGGAAGGGTACCTTACGGTCTGTAACTCTGAGCATTGGCCAGTTGTCCCATTTGATTTTCGAGTGCCTTTATACAAGATGATTGGTTTTGATTTAATGCTGCTTGGGCTTGAAACATAGCATTATATTTGGCTTCTTGCTTTTTCATATGGGCAAGCACTTTTCCTATTTCTATTTCTTTTCATACTAATGGCTTTTATTTTGCCGTTGGAATCCGGGTGTGGAATGTTCTTTTGCCTTGAAGTGTTGCTCCATGCGAAATTGGGATGATTTCTCCAACATGGGTTGTAGGTATTGGAATACAGATTGTTTCCTTGTCTGTTGAAATTACTGACATAGTTCACAGGCCTGATATTCTCATTTTGCCATTAAAGCTCCTCCAACAGCAACATCTATTATGGTTCTCATTAGTATAGAAAGTCCATTATAGAAGGTTTGGACTTGAAGCCTCTTTCCAATCTCATTGTGAGGACATTTTCGGAGCAATTTTTTGTATCTTACCCATGCTTCGCAGAGGGATTCTGAGTCATGTTGCACAAAAGATGTGATGTCATTTCTCAGCTTTGCTGTTCTGGCTAAGGGAAAGTATTTTGTAAGAAAATAAGTGGCAAGAGTGTTACAAGTTGTGATGGAGCCTGCTGGTAGTTAATGGATCCAAGCCTTAGCTCTGTCTTTCAAGGAATATGGGAACACACATAGACGCATTGCTTCTTCTGCCGCTCGGTTGTAATTGAATGTGTCACAAACTTCCAGGAAGTTGCTGATGTGGGCATTAGGATCTTCAGTTGCACTTCCCCCAAACTAAATTGATTGATGTATCATCTGAATGCATGTTTTGATGTCACACACATTTACAGGTAAGAGAGGAAGTACAATGCATGATATGAAGTCGTCAACCACCGAAATTGTTCTGTCTCGAATGGGAATTGGTGGTGCAACTTTCAAAGGTTCAGGTTCTTGATTGTTCATGTTGATCAGTGCTTCTTGGCTGTCTCGCCTTTCCCTTCTCAACTGTCTGATTATTCTTTCAATTTCTGGGTCAAGCGGAAAGATTTCAAAGTTTCTGCTTCTTCTCATATAATGTTTGAGAACCTGAAACACAAGAAAACAAAAATAATTAGTAGAAACAAATTAGACACAAGTAAAAATACCTAACTTCAAAATTAATAGTAAAAGATAAATAAGTCCTCAGTAACAGTGCCAAAAACTTGATCGGTGGTAAACACACATATAACACAAGCGCACGTATCGCTCAAGTAGTATAAAATATATCGATCCCACGAGGATTTAATATCTATGCTATTAATTTATGAAGCTAAATTTCTATAAGTATCTAAAAATTCATTGTTGTTTGGTTGGTGATTTTTTAACTAAAGACAAGTAATTAAAACAATGCGAAAGTAAAATCTAAAAAGTAATCAATATTATGAAACTATCTAGGGTTGTGAATCCTTCCAATATTCTTCTAAAGATGAAGTGATTATCTTATGCTTGTGTAATATGTTAATTCATTAACCTGGAACACAAAGATATGCAAAAGCCACCGTCGATGGTCAGATGCAAATACTCAAAGTAACCCAATTAACTATATTCTATGTTAATTAAAAAACTCCGAATTCATTAAGATTAAGTTCCAATTTTAGCTACCCACGCCCGACAGGTATATGTCTATCTTGGAAGGAAATCTCTAAGGTGAATGTGAGATCGTGAGCTATTGAGTCTATGGATAAAACCTAAAATCCTTTCGTCAAGTTCATTTTAAGTTTACCAAATCAATCTTATTAGTGGCCAATTAATAAGAAACATTAAGAATTAGACTCAATAAATAAACTAATACATATCACAAGACATAAGAAAAGTCAACTTATTAAACCATTAATATTGGAATTCCTTACAACCCTAGATAATGTATTTATTTATGACACATATCTAGGACTACTAAAGACATAAATAAATAAAACTTCATGCAACTAATTGAAAATTAAAAAGGTAAAATTTACAACAATGAAATAAAATGTTGGGGTTTTAGGATCCACTTTTATTATTTCAAATATAGAAATCTCTATTATTATAATATATAAATTCGCATTACATTACCAACCGATCATATAGGCGGTATCCTGATTAAGTCATATTTTTATTAATTCCAACCGACTATAAAGGCAGTATCCAATTAAGTCAGATTAAAATTAATTTAATTAATTCCAACCGACCATAAAGGAGGTATCCAATTAAGTCAGGTTATAAGATATTTTATGTATTATAAAATAAGTGAGATTAATCTAAATTATAATAAATAAAAGTTTTACCTTCACCCCAGCAGAAATAAGTTACCTACTCATACTTTTAAGTAAAATAAAGAAATATTTATTACTTAAAATAAAAATTAAATACTAGAAAACTGAAATTAAACAAACAATATACCCTCTTCTTAGTATTCTAAGGAAATTCCCCAGAAGAAAGTATGAAGAAAATCAACTAAAATCAGCTTCAATTTATAGGCTTCAAAATCGGCCCGCGTCGCGACGCGCCAAGCCTTCTGCGTCACGACGCGCGCTACAGGAAATGGTGGCTGCATTATTGTGTTGGCGTCGTGACGCGTTGAGGGTTGGCGTTGCGACGCGTGCTACAGTGATGATGTTATTATGATGCAAGTGATGACGTGTGTTAGCAGCTACATTATTACTTGCGCGTCGTGACGAAGAGGTCCTGTCTGTCACGATGCATTAACGTTAAATTTCTCATTTTGCCATTTTTCATCCGTTTTTCACCAATTTAGCACTGATTTGATACCAGTGAATTTCGATATTTTATTTATCTACAAAATAAACACAAACATATCAAAACGTTCATAAAACTCGAGAAATTATACAAAATATTAAGTAAAATGGATGGTAAATATTGATATAGTTTTCACTCATCGGTAAGGAAGCTTCGTTGTAAGAATGTACCATCGGTAAAGGTAGTGTGGCAAAATCATAGTGACCAAAAAGCTACGTGAGAACCGGAAGGACTTATGCGTTCGCTATATCCGCATCTATTTGAATCTGGTTAGTAAACTATCTCTTTAGTTTCGTTTCACATTATTTTTCAATTCGAGGACGAATTCTTTTGAGGAAGAATAATGTAATATCCGTGAAATAGTCAACGTAAAATTTTCTCTTTGGGAAATATTGCTATTGATTTAGGTAGTGGTTGGGAGTAAATAAAGTGTTTTTTTTTTAAAAAAAAAAGAGAGAGAGAAAAGAAAAGAAGAATGAAAAATGAATGAAAAAATGAAAATAAATATAATGGGCGTGAGGCCTATTATATATTAGTGTTGGGCCCATTTTCATAACTAATCTAGATTTTTCTTTTCAATTCTTTTTTCCTCTCTCCCTTTTCATTCACGCCCATTACCCACAAATTGCCACTTCTTCCTTGTTTCTTCATGCCACTTTCTGGCAGTAAAACAACTCCTAATTTTTGAATTTCTTTGCCTTTTTCACTCGTAAAAAAATCGCTCAACAAGCTCCTTGGAAGGTAGTTGCGCTTCAATAGTCTAGAAAAGCAAAGGAAATGCAACCTTAAACTCTTCTTTCATCACCAATCGTTAGAAATGATTTTGGGGATTTTGATTTTAACGATTTTGCAAGGTAATGATTTTCGTTTCTTATTTCTTTTGAGTGGATATTTTGGCTATTGAGTTCATATATGTGAGTTAGATTTCATTTTTTCCAAGCCCTTAACAAATGAGTATGTTCTAAAATGATGTTAATTTCGTGGGTATCATGAAATGTATGTGTTTCGTGAAGATTAGATGTTGTTCTAAGTGATGTTGAGTGGGTAATTAAATCTTTAAAGAAATCAGTTGTAGGGGAGTATATGACTGTTTCGGTCAGCCCAAGGTGGGTTAGGTTTGGCTTATATTTTTTTTTTCTATGTGTTTGCGCGCTTTTTGTGCGCGAAGAAGAAAGAGAAACGTGTAAGGTTCAAACCTCATGAAACAAAGTCTCAGCAATCGAATTTATTACAACAATTTCCAAAATTGCCCCCACCCGACTAATATCCATCCGATATACATTATTCATTCATCACAACCATATATTCACACATAAGCATGCTATCAATCAATCTAATCAAATTAATTAATCTGATAATTATGTGATCATCCAATGTTCAAACAACGATTTGATTTTGGTCGAGTCAAACTCGTTTTTGCGAATAAGTACTCAAAGTACGAATTCTTGAATTAAATTAAACTACATCATTAAATCCAATTTAACATGTATTTAATACTAATTCATTATTCAATTCCAAATTAAATATTACACTTTATTTAATAAACCTTTAACGACTTAAATTCCAAATTTAATCGTGTCGGGTCTCAAAGCCCGATTAACGTCCAACGTCAATTCAATTCAAGTCTAATAGGCTTTAATTAATTTCTTTAAGGCGTGGGCTTCGGCAACCAAAGCCCAATCAAGGAGTAACCCCATAAGCCCAGAAATCAATTTAGGCCCATTAGGCCCAATTAAACTTTAAAGGTTTATAAGTTGCATTTGGGCTTAACGGAAGTGGCTTTGGGCCAATTGTTTCCAATCCAATTTGTCCAAATCCAACTTTGTACAACAAAGCCCAATAAGCCCATTTACAACATAATAAGCACAAATCAAATTTAAGGCCTAAATAACTAAATTACATGAATCCAATTCCGCAATTTAATTACCTAAAGTGCATTACATGATTAATCACCCAAATCAATATTTCCAAAACATTAAATTAGCTTAATTAATCATGTTCATTATCATCATCACATGTCCAACACATAAATGAAAAATCAAACCCATTAACCATGCTTAAAGTCTCGGCCAAGGGAGATAATTTTGTCCGATTTGAATTCAATCCAATTAATTCCACAATCGACATCGAATTAATATCCCGAATGATTTCCAACACATCCAATGTCCAAAATCAAAAATCCAAGACTAAATTAGGGCAGGTTACATTCGGCCACCATAAGCATTTTGGGGATTTTGTTCAATTCAAAATTAAATCCAATTCAATCTTAAATTAACATCATCCAACATCATTACAACTCATCCAATGAATCAAAATGAAAAATTCCAAGAATTCCAAAATACATTACACATTCGGCCAACATGAATTTTTGGGGAAAAATTGATCCAATCATTATTTCATTAAATTGATCCAATCAATCACTAATTAAACATGTTATAAGCATACTCAAACATTCAATTCATTCAAATCATGCTCAAAACAAGTTTACCCAAATTTTAACCCTAAAAGTTTCATGCTTGAACCTAGGCTCTTGATGCCATTGTTGGTTTTATTCTAGGTCCCAAGATCATCAAACAAGCATGATAAAGTGTGAAATACATATCAAAGAAGTTGCGGAATACTTACATTGATCGGTTGTGCGAAACGACGAACAAAACTCCAAGATTGCTCACTGAATTTAGGCGCCCACTGCAGCAGAATTTCAGTCCACTGTCTTCTGTTTTGAGCTGAGATTTGAGCCTCGAATTTGCGTCGAACGATTCCCGGCTCGTGGGTGAGTTTCCCTAATACCTTCGTAAGTCTCTCGGAGTGCTAGCTCCGCTTGATTTTGCCACAAAATCAAGGCACACATGCTTCCCTTCTCACGCCAAAAATGAAGAAACCAGTGAGTGTGTTCACTGCCCATTTGGGCGTGAATGAGAGAGAGAAAATGATGAAGAAGAAAGTGTGTTAGTTGGTTGGTAAATGTTAAAATATATCTTATATACTTTGATTTAATTTATCAAAAGTCAAACAATTGATTTTAAATCATTTGTCATATACCAAATATTTAAAGTTGGTATATGTACATCACCACCAACTTTGAGTGTCCAACACTCAATATCAAACCAACTAACCACATCTTTCATTCAATCAATCACATCAATCAATCAAATGTCACATCACTCAAAGTGATATGTGATTTGACGCTTGATGTGACGAATGCTTTGATGCTTGATGTGACTTGCGTTGCCGCACTCGAATTCGAAATACGAATGCGCTCGCAATCACTCTCGGGCTCGGGTTCGCTAATTCCTAATTAGCGAATTTTCCGTTGCGTCGTAATTAAATGATTACGCCTAGCGAATTCACTATTCACGTCGCTAACGAATTAATTCTAAATTAATTCGTTCGCCCGAATTAAAATCCAATTTCAATTTCACGTCGAAATCCAATTACGATTGATATATCAAATATATCAATTTACCCGATTAATTCTAAATCAATCGTTTTCTCTCTTTAGACGATATTTTATCCCAGATAAAATATCTCCGTAATTAATCCCAGATTAATTTTCTCTCTCATCAAATTAATCCCAGATTAATAAATGTGCGAGTCATACGTCATCGGTGTATCATTGGGAAGCGACCCATGAGATCCCCGGATATGTTGGCAGTAAATACGGTCGTCGGACTATCCGAACACGTAAGTACCAAGTACTACGTTTTACCGATTCACAAGACAAGGTTGGCTTCTAGCAAAACGCCATGCCTACCCAATTCTCCGGAAATATTCTTACAGGAATATATAAGGATCTATATCAGGCGTAGTATACCAAGTATCGTGCATATCGGCCCAGTATCGGATAGTCACGTGTTAGGGCTGGGGCTGGATAAGTGTCTGCCCCGTCCGAAGCACATATCGGATGTCTGGTAACTAGTCTCTATAATCGGATATACATGACCTTGTCATAATATCCCGATGGCTGCAGCACTTCAGAGTACTAATACCGTATCCTGCGTGACATCATCTCCACTATGACTGGAGTGATACTTCCGTCTTGACATCACACCCAATACTCTACGATTCTCAATATACTCAGCTTTGGCGTACACAGAACCGGTTAGAGTCCTAGACGACCTCAACTAAAGTATATTGATTGTCGTAAGCATTAGCGGTGCAAGTCTCAGGTTAAGACCAAATACACCTACCCTAATGTCGGATTCCCATAGACACATAGTCATAATACCAATGGGATTCCGAGGGGTCTATCCAGAGCGAAGCTATTTCCCGTACCATCGGTGAAACACAACCTCCTATCGCACTTGCATGAGTATCCAATACCCAAATATATGAGAACTATGCTGTTGTGCCCTCACAACGTGCACAAGTGCAATACTAGCCTATTCCGCATTATCGATGTCCAGTCTCGATAATACTACGACTAGGGATATTTAATGATTAATCCTTCGTGGACTGATATTGTCTCATATCATCTCAATCCAGGAACTAATCATACAGACCTCTCTTCATTTATATATCTAAGGTGATCTAATCACAAATGATGAGAGTGCAATTTCCTTGTCACATAGTTAATTTGTACAACATCACTATGATCTGTACAAATAGTGACGCTATGGGTCATATTATCCAACAATCGTGCCTGTAACCGTTGAGCTGCGTGTCTCAACTGCTCGGTTGTGGAGGGAAAACCGTCCAACTTCTGCAATTGTGGAAGCAACTGCATCATGCATTTTCGTCCTAACCGCTACTTCAGTCGTCTCGACTCTTCGTCGCTCTCCGCTCCATCGTCCTTCCTCCCTTCATTCTTCCCTTCGTCTTAGGGCGATTTCGTTCCAGAGTGACTAGAATTTCCTCTGTCAACAATTGTCCCCCAAATTTACCTTGATTGAACCGGACGTGAAGATCGAGTTAATTTTATGGTCTTCCATCGACGAAAAGGCTTATATATCGGAATGATAGAAACTTGTATGGTCGTTCCTCTTCGCCCTCGACCAGCCCATCACTCGGCTAATCCCTTAGTCCTGAGAATCTGTGGAATCAGGCTCTTTGCACCCCCGCGTAGAGAAGCTGAAGCTAGCTGTTGCCAACGAGCGTAACCCATACGCAACAGGGAGGATGAAGTACCTTCCACACAGAGGACCCTGGTCAGATGTCGCTAATGGACATAGTCCATCCACACCATTACATTTCATTTCACAACTCACACAGTGTGGATGACCATTAGCTAATCTTTTTACATTCCATTTCACACTTCATCGAAGAGAAGCTTTCGCTTCTGATGGCCTTTGTTTCATGCATCTCTTTTCTTTTCCTCGATTTTCTTCTGCCTCTCCCGATCTTTTCTTTTTCATCTTAGGGAGTCTGCTTGGTTACGGAGGGCCAAGCTGCGATGTTTTGAGTAAGGTCGGCCCTTAAATGGGCGGTTGAGGGACCTTGCAAGTTACTTCTTCAACCTTCCTCTTTTTTATATACTCCTAAGTCATGACACTGTTTTCACGTGAAGTGCTTTTTTCCATGTGTTACCAGACCAACTGGGGGGCTCCCTGCTCTAGGTCTGGTTTTTCACCGAAAGTAAGCCTGCGGCCTGATGGTATTGTCATATCAATTTTGTCTTTTCTGCTTGTGCCAATAATGGAAACAGCTTGGGCGATGCCCCTAGAGGATGTAGTATTGACATATGTCCTTGACCGATCTTGGAGGTCGATGCTAAGATTTTGAGGTTCGGTCGATCTGCTGGAGGCCGATGCTGCAACATCAAGCGATGTAAAACCTGGGATGAAACTCTTCGCTCTGTAACTTGTCGGGCTTTCTTTTAGAGTCCTTCGTGACCCTATCACTTCTACAATAAATGTGCGGCCATTTCCTATACGTTTCATCATGAGGCCCATTTAAGAGCCGTCTTTACGTTACTTCTGTGTTCCCTTCCGTCGCAAGTCACTTTTGCAACGAGTTGCATTCGAACACCTGTCTAGGGCAACCTTTCATCCTTTTTCCATTTTCCCGCCGCTTTCACTTCTCGACAACTCGTATTGCGACACCTATCTCATGTTAAACCTTTCGTCTGTTACATAAGGATTCATCCCATTCCGGCCTTCATTTTACCTTCGACTTCCTCTGTAAAACCACTTTTATCGCATTCTCAACCTTCTATTATCAATGGCTTCTTCATCCTCTGCTCCCAAAACTAGCGCCTCGACCTTCGCCGATTATAAGATGGCGCTGGAATATTCTTCTGTGGGCACCTTCGGAGTTCACACTATTGATGAGAATTTCGGCCAGTGCGCTCTTGGTCCCATCTTCGTTGAAGATGACACTATTGCAACGGCTTCGTTGGCTCAATAGTTCCCCTCTTCTTCTGGCCTCCCATTTTCTGAGCCATTTAACATCTCTCCTTTCGTTCAGTCCAATCTGATTCGCACCTGGCCCAAACCTGATACCGCATTCGAAGCCTGGTTTCAACGTATGCTGTTGCATGCGGATAATCGAGCCTTTTTAGACAAACATCACATTCTTTCTTTCATCGAGCTTTCATCAGTTTTGCCCCCTTTTGATCGTAACTTGTTTCATATTTCTTTGCTCTTTTGGTCTTCTGAATACAATGTATTCATTCTTCCGGTCGGGCCCCTCACTATCACCCTTCATGATATTGGTGCTCTTACTGGACTGGCCCCTCTTGGAGTGACCATCTCTGCTTGTACAAACTTTCGTTTCCCTCCTCCTTCAATGGACCCTTCGTCCTTTTCATCATATTCTTCTTTTCTTCACACGTTTTCGAAAATGCCTGGTCCTATTTTGATGTTAGAGCGAACGGTTTTCCTTCATTATTGGCTGTGCAAATACATCATTTGTGTGCCTAGCTAAAAGCCTGTGGCGGGCTATCTCTCTATCTCTTCCGACCTTGCCAACGGCCGTCACTTAGACCTGGCCTCCTTTTTACTGGCCGCCATATATCGGAGATTGGCCGTCCTCTAGAAACAACTTCGGTCGGGGGCATCACCCATTGCCTCCGGTCCCTTGTGGCTCGTTCAACTTTGGTTGAAAGCCTATTTCCCTGTCTTAGGCACAATTGATTCAACTCACCCTTATCCTTGTTCCGGTCTTTTTTTTCTCAACTTCGGCCATCTTCTTTCTCCACTCACGCTGTTTTTGAGTATTTCTAAACTCTTCCTCGGGTTTCTTCTTTTTTTCCCTTTTTTCTATGTCGGATAGCCCATCCTTCGTCCATGACATCCCTCTTTCGGAAGAGGATGAATCAGGTTTTCGCATATGGCGTAGGTTTTTATGTAGCCGCGACCTGATTCATGACATTATGACTGGGGCCAATGGCAAGGCCGGAGTAGAGGTGTACTCATCCAACTTCGTTGCCCGTCAATTTGGCCTCGTTCAAGGGTGGCATCTTTCTTTCTTTCACACGCGCTCTGCTATGTCAGACAGTTTTAAGGTCTTTTCAGTCTCTGAAGTTGAGGATTCCTTGGCGGAAACTCGCTCTTTGATCTCTTCTTTTGTTATCGCTCCTTTTGCTATTTTCACATCTTTTCATTCCTCTTTTGATCGTTTCTGGCCACCTGCCCGCGAACAATTTTTCTCATTGCCTTCCATGAGAGTTTTTTCTTCCATTCCTTTGTCCCCCAAGTCCTCTGAGCCGACGGGGTCGAAGAAGGCAACTGAGGCATCTAAGCCCAAGAAAATAAAGCTTGCTAAAAGGAGACAACCTTCTCCCAGTCGTAGCTCTGATTCGGACGTGCCGCTCGTCCGTCGCTCTAAGATATGAGTTTGAGACTCGTCTTCTTTTTCACATGAGTTTGATGTACTCTGAAATCATAATCTGTATCTTATGCAGGTGCTTAGGGTTGAGCCACTTTCCGCAATGCCCAAAACGACATGAACTCCGAGGGCCGAAACTCCTTTAGGTGGAGGCGAGGAGGTGGGACCTGCAGAAATACCGGTCGTTCAGTTTGATGCGGATGAAGCGGCCGAGGGTCCCATCATGGAGCAATTACCAAGAGAGGGCAGTACGGTCGGAGCCGATCCCCAAGGTATGGAGCCATATATTGAATTTGGCTGTTGGCGTCCAAGAGTGGAGGAAATTCCAAGAGACCATCCTCTGTTTGAGCGCTTCTCTTCAGACGGTTCTGTACCATTTGTACAGGATCCGGATGATGAGGCTGAAGTGCCAGAGCCTATTTGGCCGATTGGGTCTCTTTGGCACCACCTCAAGTAACTTTATCCCTTAGTATGCAGGATGTCTGCCTCAGGGTTTCGAGGGGCTATAGGGACGTGGACGGCCTTTATAGTTTGGCTGAATTGGATTTGTTAGAGGAGGCTCGGTCTATGTATAAATACGACGTACTTCGTCGCATTTACGAAAAAGATGAAGTCATTTACATTTTTGATTCGTCCGACTCTGATTCTCTTGCAGAGGCTCGGCCTACTACTGCGCCGCAACGCCCAACGCCAAAAGTAGAATCTCCAAGTACTTCTGCGCACCAAACTTTGGTCTCCGCCCAGCCGTCGTCTTTGGATCCTCCACCCTCTCCTTCTCGAGCGGAGTCTCTTACGTCTAAACAGCCGTCTTCTCCGACTTTCTTGATTGCCTCTTCCGCAGCTTCTGTTCCGACGGTCCCAGTGTTAGCCGCTTCTGAACAATCATCGTCCCATCGGGATGAGTCTCCCGTTTTGCCACAAAGTTCTCCTGCTCGACCATTTTATCCTCAAGCCGCATGGCCGCTGGCTCTTGTCCCCCAGCATCCATCATCCTCAGATCCTTCATTTCAGCAAGAACCAGTGCAGCCACAAGCTGAGGCATTTGAGGCATTGGTGGATCGGCCTTCCAGTTCTGGTTCTGGGGTGGTAAGTCTTTCCCCTCTTTCCTTTAGCTCATGGCCTTAGTTCCTTTTGCTAATTCCTTCTTCGTGTGCAGGTATCCGACCCATTGCTGCAATTGGTTCATAACATTTTGGACCACTTTGGGTGATTGTCCTTTGCTTCTTTTCGGCCCCCTTCGCCTTCGGTCAACACCAGTACCGACCTGGAGGGCCTTCGAGAGGTTCTTGGTCAATACGCTTCCTTTGTTGCACTGGAGGTTAGTCAGCTGCTCGGCCAGAGAACATCCTTCAATTGGACAAAAGCTTCTCCGAATTAAGCCGAATATTGGCCCTTCCTGCCTTGCCCATATCAGTTGACGATCGGCTTTTCCTCCAAGAAATGCAAGACGGCATAGCAACCCTTCTCTCTCGGTATCGCAATATGCACAGCCAGAGGGTTGGGCTTCGCTCCTCTGTAATGAGGAAAGAAACGCTCTGTGGCTCTCTTGACGCCCTTCATCAGGCCCTGAGAGACACTACAGAAGAAATGATGACCGAGGAATTGGTCTTCCTGGACTTGGAGCGAAAGCTACAAGAGATTCATCGTCTTGTCGAGGAAAGCCGTATGATAAAAGATGCTAAGAGGAGGACCATTGCTACTCAAGTAACGGAGATGGACGATTCTATGGCAGAGTATGAAGGTCTGGCCCGTATAAATTTTGAGAAAAACTTGGCTGATTTGGATGCAGTGGGTTTGGAGATTCAGGACGAATGGCGCCTGAGGAGAGAGACGCTTTCGGCCATTAAGGAGCTGCCCGGGGGTTTTCGGCGTTCTTTGGGCCAAAATTAATAATTTTTGTAAGACGTTATATCATCTATTCCTTGTATTTTTAGGAAGTTTTCGTCCATAATTAATTATAATACATTATTATTCCAGTGCATTTTGTACATTTTCATGCTCCCACAAAGAGGGCACATATCTCTTTAAGTACTTGCCATTTATCGCTCTTGCATGCACTCTTCCGTTCAAATCCTGCAAATGGTAGGCTCCGTTTGGTAACACATTTTTCACCACGAATGGGCCTTCCCTGTTGGGCGACCATTTGCCATACGCCGGGTCCTTAGAACCAAGTGGTAATATAGTTTTCCATACTAATTCGCATTCCCTGAACGATTTAGCCATTACTCTGAGATTATATTCCTTGGCTATTTTTCTCTTTTGTGCTTCTAGACGATTTAGCACATCACATCTGATATCGTCCAATTCCAACAAATTCTGGATCATTGCCTCGTCGTAGTCTTCCTTTGTCAGCTTTTCTTGTAACATCACCCTGGTGGATTCGATATTCATTTCTACTGGAAGCACAACCTCGTGACCATACACTAACTGAAATGGTGTTACTGAAGTACTTTTTTGTGGTGACGTCCTATAGGCCCATAGAGCCTGGCTCAAATATTCGTCCCATCATCTAGCGTTGTCTGTCACCATCTTCTGAATCAACCCTTGAAGGGTCTTATTGGACGATTCTGCTTGGCCGTTTGACTGAGGATAATAGGGGGTAGTGTTTACCAACCGGATTCCGTACTCGGCTAGCAAATCTTTCACCTTTCCACCATTTAATGAGGTGCCATGGTCTACCACTATTATTTGTGGTATACCAAATCGGTGAATTATATGTTCCTTTATGAACTTGATGATCTTTTCTTGGGAGATTTCCACAACTGAGATAGCTTCCACCCATTTGGTAAAGAAATCAGTAGCAACAATGATGAAAGTATGCCTCTTGCTTGATGCTGGGTAAATCTTCCCTATCAAGTCTATCGCCCATCCAATAAATGGCCACGGTTTAATGATTGGGATCATCTCGGTCGCTGGTGCCCTTTGAATAGGCCCGTGCTTCTAACAAGTAATGCATCATTTGGCATACGAGATGCACGACTCTCCCATCTTCGGCCAATAATAGCCGCTTTGTATAATCAACCATCTCATCTTTACTCCTGCTTGGTGTGCCCCACAAACACCTTCATGCACTTCGGCCATGATAGTTTTGGATTCAACTGGCCCTACACATTTCAACAACAATCCATCTTGTCGTTTTTTATATAGCACATCTCCTGAGACTACGTAGTTCAGGGCTTTAAGTTTTAGCCTACGATCTTTCCCTTCTCCGAGCTGTTTTAGAAACGTCTTGATTTCGCTTCTCCAATCGTCCTCCTTTTCGATTTCAACGGTCGTGACATTTTTCTCTTCTTTTCGTCGCATCAGGATCGGTTTCACTTCGCCGCTTTTATATATACCATCTATGCTTGCTTGCTTGCTTGTACCCGGAAGCTGCTTGGGCTAAACTATTGGCCAATTCGTTCTTTGCTCTTGGAACATGTTCCAACTCTGCATGATCAAATCGCTCTACCAATTCTTTGGCCATATCCAATAATGCCATGACTGATGGGATTTGGTATTTAAAGGTTCTTATCACTTGTTGGATTACTAGTTGCGAATCCCCCTTAATGGATACATGGGTTACTCCCATGTTGAGGAGTATCTCCAATCCAAGTATCAAGACTTTGTATTCGGCCTGATTATTAGTGCAATATTCGTTCAACTTGATTAAGAACCGAAATGATTCCCCCAATGGGCTGACTAAGACAATCCATATTCCAGCTCTTTTCGTTGTGCTAGATCCGTCGAAATACATCATCCATGGTTTCAAGCTGCACTCGTCCAGATCCATTTCTATTTCTCTAATAGTGCTCAAACATGGGTGATCGGCCAAGAAATCAGCCAAAGCTTGATTTTTAACGGCCCTTTGGGGCTCATGGCGTATATCGAATTCTGAAAGTGACAGTGACCAAAACCCAACTCTTTGATGCAAGATAAGACGAGAAAACATGTATTTTATTATATTAATTCTTGTGATCAAATACACTATGTTCGGCCTAAGGTAGGCTCGTAATTTAGTACATGTGAAATATAGAGCCAAACATAATTTCTCAATTGGAGAATAATTACATTCATAATTCAGCAATTGTCTACTAATATAATAAATGGCTCTCTCAACGTTCATGTCATCATCTTGCGCGATCATCCCAGCTATGGACTGTTCTTCGGCCGATATGTACAATTTCATTGGCCTTTCTAGCACTGGAGGTACCATTACCGGCGGCTGTGACAAGTATTTCTTCAGGCTATCAAAAGTTTATTGATGTTCTTCGGTCCAGACGAATTCGTCCTTGTCCTTCAACCTTAATAAGGAGGAGAACACTTTTGTTTTCCCTGCACAATTGGAGATAAATCGTCTTAAAAAGTTAATTTGCCCTAAGAACCTCTGTAACTCTTTCTTATTTCGGGGTGGTATAGCTTCGATGATCGATCGAGATTTATTGGTGTCAATCTCGATTCCCCGTTGGTGCACTAGAAAACCTAGGAAATTTCCTGCGCACACCCCGAAAGCACATTTGGCAGGGTTCAATTTTAGTTTAAACTTTCTCATTCGCTCAAAGGTTGTTGCTAAATGGCTAAAATATTTTTCCATGGTCACAGATTTCGCCACTATATCGTCCACATAGACTTCTACAGATTCTCCGATCATGTCATGAAAGATCAAATTCATGGCCCGCTGATAAGTGGCACCAGAGTTTTTCAGGCCGAACGGTATCACTACCCATTCATAACACCCTAGAGAGCCTGGGCACCTAAAGGCTGTTTTGTGAATATCGTTTTCGGTGATGTAAATCTGATTATAACCCGCATACCCATCCATAAAAGAGCAGACTTGGTATCCCGCCGTGGAGTCCACTAGGGAATCTACTGTCGACATTGGGTATTGATCTTTTGGTGTCGCTAAGTTTAAATTTCTGAAGTCTATACAGATCCTTATTTTTCCATTCTTTTTCCTGACTGGAATGATGTTTGACAACCATTCTACATATCTGGTCGTCCCAATGAACTTCGCCTCTAAAAGGCGTTCAACTTCTTTCTTAATATCAGGCATGACATTGGGCGCAAACCTCCGGGGATGCTGCTTATGAGGCCAATGGTTTGGCATGATTGGCAACCTATGACCAGGCATCTCATTGTAGTCCCATGCAAAACAATCTTTGTACTCTCGCAGTAAACAAATTAGCTTTTCGCGTACCTGGGACTCCAGTTCCTTGCTGACGTAAGTGATGCGTCTATCATGCTCGCTTCCCAGATTTACCTCGTCCAATGCATCTTGTCCTTTAGAGATATTTGTCTTTCGTCGTCCATTCAGAGCACATTTTTTTTCTTCTATTGATTCACTTCCTCCTATCAAGCAGTCCACTTTGCATAGTTCTTGAAATCGTGGCCTGTGCTTCGGCCTCATTTTTTCGCTCTGCTACATAGGCCATTAAACTGGCCTTGGAGGCCGCAAGGGCGGCTTGCTCCTTATTCTTCTTGTTCTTCATTTGAATTGATGTGCGTTGGCTTTCCAAAAACCACTTTGGTTGGTCTCGTCTGTGCGAACAAATCATTCAGCAGTCTCGCGGGATACGGCTCGTCATTTTGAGCCACAATGGTCGGGTTTTCCCCTTTAGTTAGAACTCTGGTCGGCCCATAATTCCCTTCGTACATGAAGTACTCGGCCGAATTTGTCTCTGCAGCGAAAAGCTTGTTGTCAGCATGTACTATCTCCACCTCGTCCCTCTGGTTCCAGAAAACTAGGCATTGATGAAGGGACGAAGGGATGCATCAGCTGTCGTGTATCCAGTCTCGTCCTAAAAGTATATTGTATGTTGTCGGCCCATCTATGACAAAAAAATACTATTGATTTCGTAATACTTCCCACTTGCAAGTCCAACGGAATAACCCATTTGGCCGTCGTCGCCCCTCCATTAAAGCCGGTAAGAACCACTTCCGTATGGAGGAGGTCTTCTTCTGATTTTTCCAAACGTCCTAGCATCCTAACTGGTATTGCATTAATGGCCACCCCATTATCAATCAACACTTTAGTGATAGGTATCCCATTAGCCTTTGCTTTTACGTACAGCGGCCGTAGATGCTTTGTCATTTGTGATGGTGGCTTTGGGAATATCACATTCCCTGACAGACCTATCTTCATTGCTTGGTCGCCCTCATTGTTAGCTTGAGGCGATTTTTCTTCCACGTCCCATCCAGATGGTAGCAACGTGGCTGGTGCATATTGAGAGACGTTATTGACGACCAATCTCCATTTTTTGGCTCTGGTGATGGTCCGTTTTACCTTAGGTGTCTCATACAAAATGAGGAATGGATATCGTCCAAATATTCTCCCAATGTCCCGACTGCAGGATTATCGGCCTCATACAATTCTTTGAGAAGCTGATTTTATGAAATTCCATTTTTCCTTTCTTCGGTGTTAATGTCTATTTCTTCTTCTATGTCGGTCATTTCCTCATCCGAAGCCTCCCTATCTGTTATCGAGAGCGCCGTAAATTCAGTCTTGTTGCCATCATAGACGTCTTCGCTTGTTCCAGCTCCTCCGCTGTTATCCCCATTGAATTTCACGGGCAACAAGTAATGGTTGGCCACAACCGGTGGCATACTGCCGAACTGAATGACGATAGGAGGCTCTTCGTCATCTATTTAGTGCGTTCATCGCCGCTTTCGCCTGTCGAACTTAGTGCGTTCATCGCCGCTCGTCACTACTCCTTTTTTGATGTCACTCATTTTTTTGTTTGCTTCTGATTTCTCCATGATGTGAGGGCTATCACTCGTGGTGGCCTTTGCTTCGCCTTGTTGGCGCATCATCTAGCCATAGTTTCTTTGATGTCGTCTTAATTGCGTCCTTGTCATTTCATCCACGGGGGAATAAATGTTCTCGGCCTAAATGTTCTTATATTTTGGACGAAATTTGAATTCTCCCCATAGAATCTTGGGGTGAAGGTCTGTGGCTGCCATGCTGCTGACTCTTTCTTTACGGGCCTTTCACAAGTCTCTTCTAACTCCCTCATCCATTCTATATTATTTTTGCATCGAATACAAACATTCGGCCGTTCTCCATGCTCTGAAGTTGCCTTAATCCTTTCCAGAAGCTTGGGCGATGATGGTGGTCCTTCGTCTAGAACTAATTTGATCTTCGACAGATTCATCTTGGCCAGATCTGGGTTGATCATGTTCAATTCCACCGATTTTGGAAAAGGGTTATTATCAACTGCCATCTTTTTCTCGAATGTAATTCGTCCAGAGTCTATAGCATCCTGTAAAAAATTTCGAAAAACAAGACAATTATTATTTGTATGAGACCATGCATTGTGCCACTTATAATATTTTTTACTACCGATTTGTTCGACTGTTGGCAACGTATGTCGATCGCTCAAACTAATTTGTTTATCTTTATACAATTGGTCGAATATGACATCCACTTTAGTGATATTAAAAGAGAAGTTCCTACTCTTTTTATCGTTCTTTTCATTGGCTTGGGGCTCCGCCCACGTCTTACAAATGTAAGGCTTCCCCTTAACCAATTCAGCCAAACATAAGTCAGCCGATTCGACGTCTACTTCGCCCATTTCATAATCAATGTTTCTATAATACGTCCCTTTACTCGAATTTTTTATTTGCTCATCTTCTCTTAATAACCGCTCATAACTCACCACACTAGTGGTGAGTTGGGGAAGGTCCCAAAATTCGTGATCCTGAAATTTCTTTTTTAGATCGAGATTGAGGCAACCTTGAGCGATTCTCACAAATTTTTTTTTTTTGCAGAGGCACGTAACATCGGCCTCGGGCTACTTTAAACCGCTGTAAAAATGTCTCGGCCCACTCTCATGGCAACTGTCATAGGTTTTCCAAATCGGCCAAGGCTACTTCAGATTCGGCCTTGTAAAATTACGCATGGAACAATTGTTCCATTTGCTTCCAACTTTCTACCGAATTGGCCGGCAGACTGACATACCACGAGAAAGCTACTCCTGACAATGAGCCGTGAAATAACCTCAATTTGTGGAAATCATTGACTTCCCCACACTGAAGGGTAAATCACCCTATGTGTCCCATGGTAGAAACCTCCACAGACCCCGTAAATAGGGAAAAATCTGGTATCTTGTAGTTTCGAGGCCACGGATCAGCCACATCGATCCAATCAGGATACGGCTTCCGATATCTTGGCCAAATTGGCCGTATGCCTAGACCAAATTGGTCTTGAAGGATCTCGGTCATTTGTTCCCTTAATATATCATTGCCATTAAATGGCACGACTATGGGCGGCGGCTGCGGTCCTCTCAAAAGTGGGACATAATCGTGATTCTGCCCCTGAGAAGCCTGGATGCCTTGAGGCAACACCACTTCATGTTGTGCCATGTTTGGCCCTTGGTGCATATTCGGCCCTAATTATGGGCTATTGCCCTCAGGACTTATTCATCCCCTGAGAACCGTAGGGATATTGGTCCCTTGTGTAGGAACATTACTAGGGCCAGCCTCCTGACTGCTTGATTCATGGAGGGGCGTGGTCCACGGCAGCGCCGTCCCACCGTTCACACATTTGGCCATTAATTCATTTAACGAGCTTAGATGTTTGGCCATGTTTTCATAATGTGAGTTGCTAGATGATACGAATTTGTCTATGACATGCGCATTTTGAAGCCTAACTTGTTCGACAACATCCTGCGTGAATTCACCGAACAACATGCGTACCGTATTAGGGCCGAGCTCCCTCATAGGTTCGTATCGACTAGCGTCTATCAGACCCTCGAAATGACCGACTACGGCTGGAATGTGGGGCTGGTTGGTTTGCTCCAGTCCTTCTTCCTCCGCGCTCGAGCCAGTTTGAGCGTTTCTTTTCGGAGGCATCTCCATTATTTACACCAAATCCTCCCACTGTGATCGCCAAAAACTATTTGCGCGATTTTTATGCGCGAAGAAGAAAGAGAAACGTGTAAGGTTCAAACCTCATGAGACAAAGTCTCAGCAATGGGTGTTTGATTAAGTGAATAAGCCTCTAAGGGGCGCAAGAACACAAATTACAGTCCTAAAAGTTATAGAAACTAAAAGATAAAAAAAATGTTCGTTTGAGTCTTCATTTGATCGGGGGTTTTTCTCTTTGTCCGAGTGAGCTTTTATAGTGAAACTTGTAAACTGCTTGGGCGGTCCCAGTATCTCCATGCAGCTGCTGGATCGTGCCTTCAACTGTTGGGCTGTGCATCTCAACTGCTTGATCGTGGGTTGAGCTTTTATAGTGAAACTTGTAAACCGCTTGGGCGCTCCCACTATCTCCCTGCAAATGTTGGATCATAACTGTAACCGTTGAGCTGCGTGGCTCAACTGCTCGGTTGTGCAGGGAAAACCGTCCAACTGCTGCGATTGTGGAAGCAACTGCATCATGCATTTTTGTCCTAACCGCTACTTCAGTCGTCTCGACTCTTCGTCGCTCTCTGCTCCATCGTCTTTCCTCCCTTCGTTCTTCCCTTCGTCTTAGGGTGATTTCGTTCCAGGGTGACTAGAATTTCCTCTGTCAACACTTTGTTATGGTGGCAGTGACGTGGTGATTTTAGGCGATAGGGAAGTGGTTGGTAATGAAGTTTGAGTGTTGTGAGGAGTTGGAGAAAGGAAAAAGGTGATTGTTTTGGGTTCCGGAAATGGCGCAATGGAGGGGGCTGTTTTGGTCCCATATGCCGTGAGCCAAGGGGGAGAAGTAAGAAGTGAGATTCGGCCAGGACAGTTCGTGCAAGGGTTTGGGGAAGGAAAAATATCTGGAGCTAATTGATTATATATGGACGTGTACTAATTATTGATGATGGTTAGATAATTATTTAACTAAAGGTATTGGCATGTGGGTTAGTGATGAAACTATATTGTAAAGTAGTCTATACGCTTTTTATATAGGCTAATTACTTTGAGTTGGAAGTGAATAATAGAACCATACTTCGCTCATTTTCCACATGTGACGTACTTTCCTTTTATCATTTTGTGTCTTCTTTAAATGGTTGAGCCAAGAATCGTATGTATTCTTATCTTAATGTAGATCGACAGCTTGATCAACCGCCTACCTCTCAGTAATCTTCGGCAATTTATCACTCTGAGTAGATGCCTTGCTTTTATTTTCTTGGTTTAAGTTTCATAGACTTTAATGTTTTAAGTTATGATTTGATTTGATTTGATTTGTTAATGAATATGCATTATGATTACATGTTTCTGTCTCAGCGCTTGTTAAACGCATTTATGATATGTTTCCGCTGAGATGATCGATTGATGATATTGTTTCCGCCCCGACGCTTGTTGCATGTTTTATATTTTATAACTCATCATATGTTTCCTCCGGGGTGCTTGTTAGGGTCTCGTCCATCTGAAATGGTATGACCCGCTACCTTATCGACAGGGGATCATTCGTTCCTCGCTCAGTCTTTGCACGTGACTTAGTCGTAGAGTGCTTGATAAGTTTTTGACTACGCATGCATGAAAATCATTTTATAAATATATTTTGGATTTCTCTTATGATTTGTTTTCTTTTGTATCTACTCACTGAGTCCACAAGACTCATTCCCCCCAGTTTGTTCATGATTGCAGGTTTTCCTTCTTTTGCTGCAAACTCTATTTTTGACGGAGATGTTGCCTGAATGATAGATATTATTTTGTAAAGTCACCATTGGTTGTTCTTTTGGATTTAGGATATTGGGATAAATGGTTATGTGGGAAATGTATTTATAAGTCTGTATCATTAGGTTATATTATATGAGATGTGATGTTGTGGGCACGGAGTCCTTGAGTGTTTACTTTGATTTTGATGTGCTATGAGTGGCCTGAGGCCCTATAGTGTGTTGGATATCATGTTGAGGTTTGATTGAGCCTAGAGTTTGATCCAGGTTGTCTAGTTTTAGGACGGGTCATATTTTTTTTTTTAAGAATTTTGGAGGCTTATGGAGATGGGTTAATCTTGTCTCCTTCCGGTAGCATCCTACTGTTGGTGGGGTATTACATTTCAACTCCAATAAAATAAACTTGTGTCATCACCTTCTATCAAACTTGAATCATAACAAATCATCCTCAAAATCATCAAAACAACAAGACAACTCAATAACACAAGCATATACGATTCGACCAATATAAATAAAAAGTTACAACTTCAAAGTTTTCCCAACACAAGCCAATACATGCTCATACTTAACATTATCCCAAACACATGAACCATTATCTATTTTTATAAAAAATAACAGAAAAAAAAATTAAAAAATAAAAAATAAAAAACACTCCCAACCAGCCCATGTAGTTCGGCCAAGTGGGCATCATTATCAAACTTTTGAAACTACAGTCAAACCAAGTTATATCCATGTCATAAAATCATTCCAATACTTCAACCATCACTAATATTCAATAACAATAAAACTAACTCAACTCATATTCTTACATCATACAAGTAATAAACTATCATCACTTCTTTAGGAAAAGATTGCCAAAAACCAATCCCACTTAAGTCCTTCAAGTTTCGGCCAAACACACAAAAATGTGGAACTTGAATTTCTCAACACTTAAAGCAATTCAAACTCATACTCAACCTTATTCTAGATATAACCAACACTATTAAGAATCAAAGAAAAAAACAACACATTCCCCCACATCAATGAGGTTTCGGCAAACCCTATAGAAATTAGTGGAAATTGGGCATTCAACTAAAAGTGTTTAATACATGCTCAAATTAACATAAAATCCATGATTACACATACTAATTAATTTATTTCAAGCTCAAAACACATATATGAAACCTAGGTAATTCTACATGCGAGTTTGGGGGGTTGTAGGTGCTAAGACATAACTAAAAAATAAGAGAAGGGAAAAGATTGAAGCTTACTTTGCATGAGATGGCTCTTGAAATCATCTACCTTCTTGATGGAAGTGGAATGAGATGGAGAAACTTTTTTGAGAGCTTGCAGAGCTGTTATTACATTTTTTTGTTCAATGAATGGGAAGAGGGGCTGATTTGAGTGGAGGAGAAGTGGCTAGGACGGTGTGACTTGTGCAAATCATGGGCAGTCCACGATTTCACTATTTATCCGAGAGAAACGTGAAATTTTATTATTCTGTTCTGAATTTGGAAAAATGTTCAACCCCAATATTGTAGGTCTTCGTCCTAGCTTTCCGACGATAAAACATTCATTGAAATCAGACATCGTATGAAAATATTACGGCTAAAATACCGAGTCCGTTCGGATCATGTTAAAATTTAAATGCATAACAAAGTTGAAAAATCTTTACTATGTGTTTCTAAAATAACTTATATAAGTAATAAAATGCTAATTTTTCAAGTTTGAATGCTTAAAGATATCTCGCAACACACGAATAAATTTCGTAATTGTGCCACGAAAACCGAACTGGTACACTCTCCCCTCCTTATAAAAATTTCGTCTTCGAAATTTCCTCGTTCTTATTTCTAATCATTCGAAACCATACGCACCTACACCATACTAATATCCGTACTTGCAAGTGATCTCACTTTACATATTTTCAAAGGTTACATATTTCATATATCAATACAGGTCATACTATTTCAAAGTAAAATAAAAGGAATCAAACATTTCATACAAGAATCACATCGAACTTATCATCTCAATTCATATTCATTCATAGGAATATGCACAAACCGTTTTAAACTCATCTATCACAGAAACAGAATGCCAAACATGAATTCTAAATAGTTAATTACATTCATCATAACACACATTTTTTATAAGCAATTAGATACAATATCAAAACGGAAAACATAATGCGGATCTCATACTATCTATTTCATCCACAATAAAAAACGAGACGCATTCATTTCACATCATATCATTCCATATCATATATGCAAATGATATTAACATCGAAGTTTACATATGTACATATCACATCGCACAGATAACTTTGTATGGCTGACAATAAAGCATACATAACCATCACAATACTCAAAAGATCCATGACTAACTATAAACTTACATACGTACCCTTATAACGAACATAAACTTTTATACCACCAAATAAATCTATCATCACAGCCACAAGTAACATATATTCATAGGGCTTTTATGATGTTGATAGTTTGAAATTTTTCAATCTCTTTCATCATTAAAATGGAAAATGTATAACAATCTCTTTCAAAAAAACATCTCGAAAACACATTTTAAAAACCTTTTTACTGTAAACAAAATCAATTTCGAATTTCTGTTAGGGTTGCTGCTCAGAGCGCCAATCCGGACCATATTTATGTCTGATTCATGAATACGAACATCCCCTTATTCCATAATATTACTTATTTATGGTTGCACCTCTTGTTCTTATATACGTATTCGATCTGATTACGATTAGATTGAAACTAAATGTGGTTTAGTGATATGTATATATTAGACAAAGGCCCGATAATATATAATGCAGTACACAGTTACAAAGTTAGTTTGTAATTGACATTGGGAAGTGTCACTGCTATATGAATATTATCAAACATAGTTCCTGGTCAAGATTTGCTAACACGGGTCGGTTAGTCAAATCCGTTGAGACCAGTACATGTCGTGTATCGAGACTTGGTCCGATGGTTTATCCCAATGAACCATGAGTCTGGAGAGACTCATATAGACGTGTAGGTGTTTATAGTGTATAAACACTGAACGGCTCACCGAAGATTCTTAATGGATGGTACTCCAACGTCAATAAGAATCTTCTCGGGTTGAGTAGCATAGTGGTCCTTCGACTTGAGACACCACTGTGGATGTATGAGACATCCTCCACACTTAGATGGCAGTCACGTCACCGATCTATTTAGATCAGACCTCCGCCTGTTCGTTGGGTGTGGATCGATCCTCAGGATATCCTGTGTGTGTCAAGATAGGATCCTTCAGTTCTGTGTACAGAGCATAGGTAGTCCATATATATTTAGCAGTCTGTTAAATCTGTGGCCACAGTATACATCGGAAGTAAGTTCCCAGTGTTATTTAAAGATTGCTAATAGATACGTCGACGAGATAATACCTATAGAGATTTGACGTTTACATCTATATCTCTGGGATTATCTGGATACCTGTGACGGAGAGATTATACGTATGCAATGACCTCGACCTGTATGATTCAGCTAGTTTATCCGTGATCGTCATAATCTACGGGTGGATAGATTATGCACATGAAATTGGATTTCGTGACGGATATACCTGAATCTAGAGAGTCTCAATAATGAAACATACTCGTAGAGCACTAGAGCAACATTTATGAATAAGGATGATTATTTATAAATCGTTTAATCGTTAAACGAAAAATACATGCGAACGGGCCGAACCGTCATTTCCTAATAATGTGTATTTGTATTTATATATGATATTATTAAATACACATTAATAAATAGTCAAATAAAGGTATTTGACATATATCATCAATATATGTATTTGAGATATTTAAAGTAAATATAATACATATATTTGATATATTTGTATTTAATTAATTATTTAATTGTTAAATGATTAATATAATTAAAATATAAATATATCACCAAATGATAAAGTTAGGAAATGATTATAAGTGTAAATGTTTGACTTTACATTAAAGGAAAATGTTGTCAAATTGATTTTGACTTCTTAAGATATTTGTTCAAAATTGTTTGAAAAATAAAAATATCTTTTTCCTTTATTTCTTCATAATTTCGGCCATACACTTAAATATAAGAGTTATATTATTCTTAGTTGCATTTGTTGACTTAATTAAATATCTAATAAAGTGTTATTAGGATATTTATGCAAGTTGACCAAATGTAAGATGAAATGAAATTGAAATTACAAAACTTGTATTTCCTTTAGTGAATTTCGGCCAAGGCCATTTTGATACAAGTATATATTGTTTTTTTTCATTTCATTCTTCTTAACCTAATACACTTTAAAGAAAAAACTCCATTAATGGAAGCAAAGGAAGCTTGTGAGAAAGAAAGAAGAAATCAAAGAAAGCTTGGATTTTAGTGAGTTTTTCCAACTTGCTATTAGAAAGGAAAATGTTCCTTAGGATCTAGGCTTTAACATATGATGTTCTTAGGTTATTTATTTCTTTATTCCTTGTGTTTTTGTTGATGGAAGTTTTGATGGAAGTGTTGAGCATGTATGATGAATGAAGGTTGTGACTATTGTAGTTATAAGATTTCTTTTAAGGTTTTGGAAACCATGTTGCTAATCTAGAGTTGTTGACCCACTCTTAGATGACCTAGATTTGATCTTGAGTTGTTTCATTATGTTTAGACTTTGATTGGATGGAAGAAACATGATTGAAGTATTGGATTTAACCAATTTGGTCTAATTTGTCCAATTTGATGAAATTGAAAAATTAGGGTTCATGACCAATTCCAAATTTGGGGCTTTTCATATATGTTGTGTATTTGGATGTGTATATGATGCATATAAAGTTTCATGTTCATTGGATTACATCTTGATGTGTTTTGATGCATGAAATGACAAAGTGCACAAAATGGCACCAAATGGATGCATTCGGCCAAGAATTAAGAAAATGGGATTTTTGGTGCTTTTGGTGTTTTGATGTTTTGAACATGCTAAGTTCATCTTAGAAATGATTTAGAATCATTCAAAATTAATTAGATCAATTTCGGACTAAAATGGACAAAATACCAATGTAAGGGCAATTTGGTAAATTCACTTAAATATGATTTATTTGAATTTTATTTCATAATTTGATTATTGGATAATTAAATAAATGTTTATTTAATTAATCCGAGAAAAAGTTTTGAAATCGGAAAATTTGATTTTCCACCGCTTCCGCTGCGTTATCGGATTCTGCCCCTAAAAACCCCTACAATTTCATCATCTGACAATGAACGAAATGATACCATGTTGACAGAGGGTAGCGGTCGGTCCACTACAGTTGGAAAAACCCCTATACAAGTGCCACAGCGGAAACATATCATATCAAATTATAAAACCGTAAAAACCATATACAAGCGCCGTGACAAAAGTATATCAAATCGTATAATATCATAAACAATATCGAATGTATCAAAATCAAAATATAATTCTTTTGAAATCATTATTTTCCCCCAAAATATAAATATGTCTAAATCAAAAATAAATATTTGATACAAACTTTTCAAAATACATATCGAGCATCCATTATTTGGGTCGCATGCACTGACTGGACAATGTACGAACCATGTCCACATGGTAGTGAGCCAGCCATTTTCCGATGGTCTGAACCTTATAATAAGCGCTCTGGCAAAGCTAGAACGAAAAATATAAAAGCGCCACGAAAGGTCAGAAATATAAAATCATCAAGCACTGTGATGAAATAGATTTTCGAGCGTCTCGACGGAAATAAAGTTTTACAGTTTAAAAACATCAAAATCATTTTCGAACGATGAGACAGAAACATATTATCAAGCACCTCAACGGAAACATATCGATAAATCTCAAAACATGAAAACGTGAATCAAACGTCAATGAGGAAACATATTCTTTATCTTTATAGTTAAATTCAAAATATCTGAAATCTTTCTTTCTTTCTTATTTCCTTTCATTTTTCTTTTAAAAACACTTTTATGCCAGAAATCAAATACTGAGTTCTCTAAACATAAAATAATGATATCCGTTCATAATTTAGACTATCAACATCATAGAATTACATGTACCTCAAAACACATTGAATTCACAATACTTACTTATACATATACCTAAATAAACCACATACTTTTAACTTAGTATACCTATATACATACATATATTCATAGTATACAAACATATAAAGATAATCAAAATCATCCATATCAAATCAAAATCATTGCACATCATACCATATACCATAAATCAAATCAAATAGCAATCGTAAGACATATATGGTCTATACTCATCAGAAAACTTAATCAGACGATCAGATGCCCTGTAGCTGCAGTCACCGACACCTAAATCTTGGCTCTGATACCATAACTGTAACATCCCACCAAGGGCAGGATACTACCAGCATGAGACATGATTAACCCATCTCCATAAGCCTCCAAATTTATGGAAAATCGAGCATGATGTATCCTAAAACTGGACATCCTGGATCACAGTCCAGCACCATAAAGATTGAATAGCTATAAACCTACAAAAAGGACCTCCAGTCTGAACTTAAACAACACAATTCTCATCATCAATTTACAGGGCTCTGTGCCCAAATTAAAATATTCAACCCAACACTTAAAATTACACACGTATAATGGTGTGTTTTGATTAATACAAACAAATACAATAATGTCATAATTTACTACCATAAGACTCTTCCCAATACTCCATATTGGGTGACTGTAGTTTGAGTAATCCATCATCTCGAGCAAGATATTCGAGCCAAAGTGAATGACTAATTAAGTTGCCCACCTGCAAAACTAACAACGGTGGTGGCATGAGTTATAGAAACCCAGTAAGTAACCACACACACTACAACAGACAAGATTGAAACTTTAAATACAATACTTATGAACATATATACATATTTACAATTACTTATTAAAACATTTTTAACTCATATTGTTCTTTTTATTTCAGAAAATATTGGTTTATGAGACGTAGCTGAAGTGAATCCAAAGCAACTTACACGCATACCTCCTCGAACATTAAAACTTCACATTTCACATGATCCAAAGTACATAACTTATATAGGCTTCCAAATTCTCTACATTACGAATATGTCATAATCGTTAAAGTAAAATGCATCACATATACTCCTTCAACCCGAATTTCAAGTGATCGACTTTAAGTTTTTCTTTCCGAATACACAAGACATGCCTATATTAATGCTAATAGAATATTTTGTCATGCCAAAATAGCCATAGAAATGCCGAAAGCTAGATGTCTACGATTGCCCGAATCTGGCCTAACCCAATATTATCAATCTTACATGTCTATTATCCTTATAACTTATCATTCTTATGCTATCATCATGCACTTATATGATTTTCACTTAGACAAAGTTATCATTCAGCTTTAATATAATCCGAAATAATTTGACCAAAACATCCATGATAGAATATTTGTAGCTTTCTAATCAAGCCATTACTAACTCATATTTTAACACTATCACAAGTACACTTTCATACTCAAAACGTAATACATATCATCACTACATACTTTCCATACAATAAAAGTTTACATACAGCTATTAAGGAAATCACATAACCCATCTTCATGCTCATCAATAATTTATTATCAAGGACAACAAAACAACCTCTAACCATCCCTTAATTTACGGTCAACACATTACAAAAACCTACATCAAACTTTAATTGACTTACTATCCGACCATATCAAGAAAATACATTTCAAGTTTTCAATTTAACTCATAGAAAACAAATATCAATGTAATGCCCCAGTCAATTCGGTCATATCCAGTATAGTGAATCAATATGCATGACATCTTAGAATTCATAAAATAATATAAAAATTAGGTTTCACACCTTAGGAATCTCATTCAGAGGTCTCATAAAAATTTTCAGTTTCAGCATCTCATCTTAGCTTAATAGAGTCAATGGGTCACATTTCATATTTCAGCTCTAAATTTCTCATACAATCTCTGATTTTAATGAATTTTATATTTCCGAAAATCTAAGATCGAGATCTACAACTTCATATTGGAAATTTTCCCAAATTCAGTCACGAATCAAGTCAAATATTCTGATTTTCGTGGAAGCTGCTGTGAAAACGTGGACTGTCCATGTATTTTTTTTCCACTTGGCACAATCTAATCTATTCCCTTCAATTAAAATCAGCCCCTTCTTGCTATAAATAGCAAGAGCTATTCATCATCTCAGAAAAAAAAAAAAAAAAAAGGGAAGACAAGCCACGAATTGGAAGCTTCACATGCCATTCTTCTTTATTTTCTTCACAATTTTTCATTTTTTTATGCAACTTTGAAGACTCCAAGCTCAATCCTCATGAGAGTAAGCTTCTAATCCTTTCCCCTAAATTTTGAGATGTTCCTCATGTTTTTACTAGTTCATTTCGAATTTCATGAGACCTAGGGTTTCTTTTTGCATGATTAATCCTAGATAAGAGAATATCCAAGTCTTGAATGATGTTCTAACATGGTTTGCGCTTCGTATTGTTTAAATTTTAAATTTTTGTAAATGTCAGTTTAGTCGAATGAAACTAGAGAGTGATGGGGCTGAATTTGGGAATTTGGATAATGGATTTTGTGATAGAGGAGTATTTAGGGTGAAGTCTAGTTGATGTGTCTGTATTTATAACTTGAAAATTTAATTTTCAACTGTATGCCTTGCCTTGGCCGAACCTAAGTATTGTAAAGGGAGCATGTTTTAGTTTGGAGATATAGTGGGAATGATTTTGATTTTGATGGTTCCAAGTCTTAAATTGATTGGGTTCTACAAGAGGGAAACTACCTCTTTGGCCGAAACATAGAGGGAAGTATGTGAGTACTTGGTGACTTGATATGGAAGATGAAAAGTTTCATGAAAGCATAAAAGATGTTGTGGTTTTGATTCTTCTTAAGCTTACAGGGGATAATGTTTAAATTTTTGGATGGCCTTATGCCATGAAGATAATGTCTTATGGTGATAAAGTGTTGATGTATGGAATATGCCATGAAATGCTTATGATTTCATTTTGGTCGAATGGAACTTGCTTTGGATTAATGATTGTATTGTGATGATTTATTTTGTTAAAGATGTCATAAGCCTTAAGCAAATAGGTTTCATGAAACGTCATAATATGGTTGTGTTGAGTTTTTATAAGTATAGTGTGTGAATGCATGAAACTTGTTAAGCTTGGTGTGTTAAAAGGTGGTGTTAGTGATGTATATGTGTATATGGCCTAATATATAAAAAGTGTTGATGCTTGTGGTTTACTTATTTTCATAATGATTAATTATGGTTCAAGTTTAGGATAAAAGCTATTTCATGAGTTGTGTTAATGTTGTGTTGAAACCTTTGTTGAGAAAATGGGTGTGTATGGAATGATAATGAGAATTTGAAAATGACTTGCTAGTATGTTATTGCGTATGTTGGAGAGTTTAACGTTGTGTTAAGTGATAATGATTCATGCTTAGGATAATATGTTAGAGTGAGTTGTTTAATGATGAGCATAATAATGTATATTGTAAATGAGTTATGTATGTTTAACGATGATTGAATGTGCATGATAAATAGCATGAGTTTAAGTTGAATGAGATTATGACAAGTGTTGTTTATGATTTAAGTAAAAACTTAGAATGTGTTTTTCTTGATATGGCAAAATAGTAAGTTTATTAAAGTTTGATGTTGGTTTGTGTAATGTGTGTTAAATTAATGCATGAAATGTAAATGTGCACTAAAGTGTGTGTTCTTTAGTTTTTATCCCAAGTAAGGATCTTGGCTATGTGAGTTGGAATGATTGGTAAGGTTAGGCCAAATTGGGCATTTCATAGATAGAAAGATTTGGGCGTTTCAAGTGGCTATATCGGCTACAATGAAATGTCTCATTAGTATTAACATAAGCATTTCATGTAGAATTAACAACACGGTCGGTTAAGTAGCATGTTCTTGCATTTATGAATCAAGCTCTATATTCTAAGTTCAGGTATGCTATCCATACTTGAACACAGGTCCAGTTAGCATCTTGCAGGAAATCCTTCAACAGTATTCCAACACACTGGCGATGGAGTGTCACTCAGTGAGTGGATGCTATCCTTTGTTTTTAATTCTCTGTTTGATGCTATCTCTAAACTTGTGCAATCAGTTTCTTGTACTTAATTTATAATTTCTCTTATGCTGTCAGATATGTTAATTCAGCTTAAGTCATTTGATATCATTCATACTTTTAATTTATAACTTTAGTTTTGGTATTTGTTCTATGTATTCAGGTTATGTAGCCATACCAGTTTTCAGTTCATGTGTCAGTCTATATATCATAGCTTCGATATTTAATTCTTAATTTTTAAGTTCAACTATGCCATGTCTTTCACATATATGTCTGATGTCGCAACATGCATTAGTTTTAGTTCTTCGTAATTCACAGTGTATTAATATACCTGCAGTTCACAAATTCAGCATCTTCGCCAGTTGTGTTTTCAAATTAGACCTATCAGTCTAACGCTAGTCATGAATCATACATGTCTATTTTAAGAACTCATTTTTTAGTTTTCAAGATTATGACATGTTATTATGCTTTTGATATTTTAAAATGAGTTCTTTTATGATTTTCTTTATAGATTGGGGGAAAAACCCAATCTCAGAGACTTATGGAATTGACGGATTATGGAATTGACAGATCATTAGAATTGACGAATACAACAGACATATGCACATATTATTTCAAGACTAGGGGGACAGCGATACGTAACGCCCCTAGATCCTAGTTTCAGGGTCATGATGACAGCATTGACTAGCGCTCCTGACTCTAGTTCAGTGACTTGGGGGACGACGATACGTAACGCCCCAAGACACTAGTTTAGGCGTATGGGGGGACGACGATACATAACGCCTTCATGCGTCAGGTTTATACTAGATACAACAGACATGTGCATATATAGTTTCAGGACTAGAGGGACGACAATACTTAACGCCTCTATATCCTAGTTTCAAGGTCGGGATGACAGCATTGATTAGCGTTTCTGACTCTAGTTCATTGACTTAGGGGACGACGATACGTAACGCCTCCATGCGTCAGGTTTTCTACAGATTCTCCAGTTACTTGAGATTTTAGATTTTCACACCATGATTTTCACAAAGATTGTTTAGAATGAACCCAGATTATATTTTTATGAGTTCAGGCTTTCTACAGATTTTCCAGTTACTTGAGATTTCAGATTTTCACATCAAGATTTCCATATAGATTTTCTAGATGGAACCAAGTTTATATTTTATAAGTTCAGAAGCAGTTTTTCAATACTATTGATTTTAATGCCGATTTTCAGATATGAATTTCATGTTTTTATAATTTATAATATTTTTAAAAGTGATGCATCCACGTCATGTTACATTACAACTTCAGCTATGCATGCCATGCATTCTGATAGTCATGTCTAGCTCCTGTAGAATATTGATTTAGGTCATTCAGAATCAGGTCAGCATATAGCCTTTTAGGTAATGATAGTTTCAGGTTCGTAGATTACGGTTCATGTAGTCAATCCCAGATTTCATGATTCATGCACAGGTTATATTAGAACCAAGCCACCACGAGTTTGGGATGGTTTTTTCCACTAGTATGGGTGGTTTGGTTATAACATGCATTAGTTTCATGATCATAGTCCACATACATTTAGCATATTAGCTCATGCATATGTAGTTAAGATAATTAAGTGTAACTTATGCATTCAGTTAGATATTCATATCAAATCGTGCATTCCAGGACATATGTTAGATCAGTCCATGCATGTCTGGTTTAGTTTTTAGGTTCCTCTGTTCCCAGTTCAGGTAGTTTGCCTGCGTTCCAATTCAAGTAGTTAGGCGCAATTCATGTCTATCCATCTTAAACATTCATAACATGTATGTTCACGTTAGATATTCAAGTTAACTCATGGACCCTCAAATAGGTAATCAGGAATAACGCATGTATGTTAGTTAGTATTCAAATTCAGCTAACATATTTACAAATCAAATAGGCAGATATGGTTTATGCATTTCATGTTTAGTTCAAGCATATTCAGTTTAAGTGTTCAGAGCCTAGTCATGCAATTTCAGTTTAAATTACAGATTCAACACATGCACCTCAATTCAGGTAATTCTAGAAGGATTCGGTTAGAATTAAGTCATATTCAGTAAGCAGCTTTCATGGTAGGTAGATCCAGTATAGGTTATGTAGAATTCAGAATATAGTTCAACTCATATAGTTTCAAGTCAGATCACGTCGGTTCAACCCACGATAGCAGATTCAGATGTCAAAAGTTAGTTCTCAGTTCAAATAGCTTAGTATAGTTTATGCAGACTCAAGTCACCATGTAACGTTTAGGCCATGACAGAAAGCATATTATTTAGTCTATCACAGCTTCAGGTCAGGTTCAGGGCAACAACTCAGAATAATGAAGTTAGGTTCAGTCATATACCCAGTTACCAATTTGATTAAGTCCCATATCTCAATTTAAAATTAAATCCAATTCAATCTTAAATTAACATCATCCTACTCCATTACAACTCATCCAATGAATTAATAATGAAAAATCCAAGATCCCAAAAATCATTATACATTCGGCCAAGGTGTTAATTTTGGGGAAAATAATTCCAAATCATTTTTTATCAAATTAGTCCAACCAAAATGAATTTAAACATGTTATAAGCATACTCAAACAAGCAATTTATTCAAATCATGCTCAAATCACATTTACCCAAATTTTAAACCCTACAAATTTCATGCTTGCAACATTAGCTCTTGATGCCATTGTTGGTTTATTCTAAGGTCCCAAGATCAAATCAAGACATGAAATAATGCGTGAATACATCAACGGAGGTAGCGGAATACTCACATTGATCGGTTATGTCGATTTGATGACGAATCAAGGCCAAAATCGTACTGCCTTGCTCACGCCACTGCAACCAGTCCATGCTCACTGTCTTGGCAGTTTCGGGTCTCAAAACGAAGCTCCAAACTCCGTCGGATGAGTCCCGCCTCATGGTCGAACCTCCCTACCACCTTCGCAAGACTCGTAGTGTGCTAGCACTTGCGGTTTTCACCATGAAAACCCAACCCTTGCTTCCCTTTAGTGTCACGTTTTTCTGGTTCAAAACCAGTCCCAAAATTCTGTTTTGGGCGTGAGAGGAAGAGAGAAAATGTGAGAGATGAAATTGTGTTGTGTTAAAAATGATTTACCAAAAATCAATTTATATTTATGCCATAATATTTATTAAATTAATAATAAAATTATGACACAAAACATGCAATGGCTTAGAGTGTCAAACACTCAATTTCCATGCAATAACATTGAGTGCATTGTACACTATCTACATGCAAGGCATTAGAATGACATGTGTCATGGGGCCCCACACGTTTCCAAATGAAAGTGGGCCCACGTGCACTCACGCGTTCGGGTTCGATATTCCGAAATACCGAGCTTACGTCGCGACGTTAATCCAATCGAATAATTGCGGCTACCGAAATTATTATTTACGTCGCTAACGAATTAATTCTAAATTAACTCGTTTGCCCGAATTAAAATCTAATTTTAATTCCGCGTCGAAATCTAATTTCGTCCAATATATCGAATATATAATACATCGATTAATTCCGAATTAATCGTTCTCTCTCTTTAGACGACATTTTATCCCGGATAAAACATCTCCGTTATTAATCCTAGATTAATTTTCTCTCTCTTCTATATAATCCCAGATTATTCAAGAGTGCGAGTTGTGCGTCATCGGTGGATTATCGGGAAGCGACCCATGAGATCCCCGGATAATCTGGCAGTAAATACGGTCGTCGGAGTATCCGAATCACGTACGTACCAAGTACTACGTTCTACCGATTTAAGAGACAAGGTCGACTCCTAGCAAAGCACCAAGTCTTCCCAAGTTCTCCGGACATATTCATCAAAGAATATCTAGATCTGTATCAAGCGTAGTATACTATTGTATTGTGCATATCGGCCCAGTATCGGATAATCACGTGCTAGGGCTGGGGCTGGATAAGTGTCTGCCCCGTCCGAAACACATATCGGATGTCTGGTAACTAGTCTCTATAATCGGATATTCATGACCTGGTCATAATATCACGATTGGATGCGCATCACTTTAAGAGCACTAATACCGTATCTTGCGTGACATCATCTCCATTATGACTGGAGTGACACTTCCGTCTTGACATCACATCCAATACACTACGATTCTCTGATAAACCCAGAAGAGGTGAAACAAGAACCAGTTAAGATCCCCCACCACCAAAACCAAAGTTTACCGATTGTCGTAAGTATTAGCGATGTAAGTCTCAGGTTAAGACTATACACACCTACCTTGATTTCGGCCTCCCATAGACACCTAGTCATAATACCAATGGGATTCCGAAGGGTTTATCCAGAGTGAAGCTGTTTCCCGTACCATCGGTGAAACACGACCTCCTATCGCACTTGCACAAGTATCCAATACTTGTATATATGAGAACTATGCCGTTGTGCCCTCACAACGCGCACAAGTGCAATACCAGCCTATTCCGCATTATCGATGTCCAGTCTCGATAATACTACGGCTAGGGATATTTAATGATTAATCCTTCGTGGACTGATACTGTCTCATATCATCTCAATCCAGTAACTAATCATAGAGACCTCTCTTCATTTATATATCTATGGTGATCTAATCACAAATGATGAGAGTGCAATTTCCTTATTACATAGTTAATTTGCTACAACAACACAATGATCTGTGCAAATAGTGACGCTATGGGTCATATTATCCAACAATCTCCCACTTGGCACATAGCCAGTCACTCGAGTGTCTAACACCCGAACTATGTACATTCGCTCAAATTGCTGAGGAAGGTTTTCGTCAGCAGATTTGCTTAATTATCGTCTGACGCGACTTACACGATCATCACATCGCCACGATGTATGATCCGAACGAATCAGATGATATAGAAGTATATATCTGGATCGTCGATGAGACCTTTAATTCCTTAGCCTATGCTGACGCCTAGCTCAGCTGCTAACAGAACTTATCTAATCTTATTAGATTTATTTTCGACCCAGATGGTCTTCTATTGCTGCCTCAGCTGCAGCAATAATCCGCATTTGTTGTTTATTCGGCAACAGTTATCTTGCTTGGAAGATTTCCAGCTCACTGTCCCGTTATTCAAACTTTATAGTACCGCAGTATTTAATCATTTGGAAACTTGCTGCAGTGATCCCAGTCACTTCAAGTTCTCCTTCTCCATAGTAAAGAAAGCATCTTTAGTTCTCTGAGATACTAACAGATGTTCTTAACTTCAATCCAGTGACTATCACTTGGATTGACCTGATTGTGACTCCATATGCTTGAAGCGTATGAGACACCAATACAAGTACATTTTAAATGTACAATTTCCCAGAGAGTGTTAACAAACTCCAAATCTATCCCAGTAGATCTTTATTCCTTGAATAAAGGTTGTTACTCCCCAGAATTCTACGGAGAATTCTTATGAAGAATATCTATGAAAGCCAAGCTTTCACCAATTGTTTTATGGGAATTTCATTGTCAGTGCCCTCTCCCACTAACCTCCTTATATACACAAGAATTATTTAGCTTTGAATCAAATCATAAACCATTATGATTATTTCAAAACGTCAGTTCCAAGAACCTTATGCTTGCATCAATCCAAACATGGATCGAATAACCTGCAAACCTGGTTTGTCGGTTATACAAAATCGTCAGGATGTTGTAAACATCCTCCAAAAGGTTTCCTTTTCAGGAAAGCGATTTTGATCTGTAACTGACAAATTTCATAAATGAAATACGCAGTTATCAACAAGCATTTTCAAAATGGATTTACCATGGCAACAGGTAAAAGGTTGAACCATTATTAACATAATGTTGATAACGATACCTTTTCGTCAAAAGTCTAGCTTTGCACGTTGGTATGTTGCCATCCATGTATGTCTTCCTTGAAGACGTTAAATGTACCATAGGCACAATGCCTTGTGGTACAACAACTAGTATCCAAAATAGTTGTTAACATGGAATCCATTTCGGATTCATGGCACTTTGCCATAACAGGGAGTCGATACCTCGTATCACTTCCTCATAAAGTAGTCGGATGGGTACACCACCATAAGATTGACATCTTTATGGGGCGAGATCAGAAACCCATACCCTAGGTTGTTTTCTGACTCTATCCGATCTACTAGTTTCTTGTGTATTTGAAGATTAATGGTATAGTTTCATCATAGATGAACTATTTGTGTTCCATTAAGGACTTCGTGCCTTGAACAGTATTACTCCGATTTTCATCGAGTATCACTATCCTCCCACTGACCACTGCATATCGGTATTCCTCTCAGGAAAACCGCATGGTGAGCAACAATTACATTGTTCTCATGTGGGATTTACAAGTACTATACTTAAGGTTTCCCTTAGGATAACCTATATTGGCACTTATCCAATTTGGGTCCTTAGTTTGGTATCATCCAAACGCTATGCCTGGCATACCCAAATTATCAGGAATGAGAAACCCCGTTTCTTCCCTGTTCATATCCTATATGATATCTGTCAAACAGATTTATATGGAACCTTATTCTAAATAAGTTTTGCACTGTTAATACATATCCTGTAGAAGGAAATAGTAGCTCAGAGCGACTCGTGATAAACCTTATCATGTCCAACAAAAATTCGGTTTTTGGTTCGGACACACCGTCTAACTAACGTGTCTCGGGAGGAGTCCTCATATGAAAGAATACCGTACTCTTTCATGTACGTATGAAACTTACTGCTTAAGTATTTACCAATACGGTCTTACCGTAGCGGCATAATACTACAGCCGATCTGTTTGTCTACTTCGTGTCGAAACTCTAAAGTTTCCGATCTGTGTTCTTCAAAAGAAACACATAACCACAACGTGATGTCACATCCGTTAAGGTCACGAAATATTCATGTTCACATCTAGCCTAGCTAGATATGGGCCCACTTACTTCACCATGAATAGGGCTAACAGATCGGTGGCCCTTTTACTATTACCAAGTAAATAGTATTTTAGGTATTTAACCTAATAAACTAGATTCGTAGACCTTATTTGAATAGTCAAATCAGTCCTAGTATCCACTCTTCAAAAAGTGTGGATATACGAGTCTTGTTTAATAAAATTCGTGACCTTATTTGAATAGTCAAATCAGTCCTAGTATCCACTCTTCAAAAGTGTGGATATACGAGTCTTGTTAATAAACTAGATTCGTAGACCTTATTTGAATAGTCAAATCAGTCCTAGTACCCCTCTTCAAAAGTGTGGATATACGAGTCTTGTTTAATTGTGTCCCAGACAACAATGCCACAAATAAGTCTCTATTGATCAAATCAATTTGAGCTATTTATTTGTCATTTTATATGTTTGAGATTTTATATATTCAAAATATAATTCTGTTATTTACATCCAATGTATTTATCTCAGTATCATTTTTATATAATGAAACACTTTAGTGTTCTAGAATATAAAGGTTTTATCCGCATCGGATTAAACACTGATATAGAGATAATGTCTCTAGTCAAACTAGTTACATTATAACATTTCCTAATTTAAGTACATACCCAAAGGGTAGTTCCTAAACTTAGGTATCTACGGTCGAAACAACGACTTTCGTCCCGTTTCCAATTCGCAGAGAAATCTCGGCTTGAAGCCAGTATCCAGCTCACAGCGGATTCTGAACGTCAATACATATATGTATTATGTACCACACTAAGTATTTAAAATCAATTTTAATACTAGTAGTAAACATAACTTTGACAAATATTTTTTAAAGTCAGAGCCTCGCCCTTTCTTTAATTCCTTCGTTTCTTCCATATCCAAATGGTAGTCACTACGGGATATGTCAATTATCATTTTTCAATATTTCACAAACCTTTGGCCAAGCCTTGGGTTTCGGAATATCGAAACGATGTGCACCTTGTGCTACATGCCCAATTGCAAACTTGACTTTTCTCCACTAGAATAGTCAATTAATTCTCCAAGAATTATTAATTGCAATTTTAATACTTTTAAATCTAAAGATAGATAGATTTATTGTAAGTATATTAATTAAGCACTAAAGTCATCATCACATAAATCTTCCAAAGACTTTATGCTCTACTATTGCTTAATTATGGGCTTAGTCATAATAAGTTATTTTATCAAATAAATTAACCTATTATTAATCCCAATTGAAAATTAAATCATTTAAAACATTTAATCCAAGGATTATATATTTTAAATATTCAACCTTTCAATTCTTTCTTGATTTCAATAGTCCAACTATTTAATCAATTTATTAAGGTACTATTTATTATAATGATTACAATAATCCAATTATTTAATCAACTATAATTTTAATATTGATTACTATAATCCCATTATAAAATCAACTATCATTTAATTCAATTATATTGATTACTATAATCCAATTACAAAATCAACTATATATTGAATGAGTTTGTATATAGTCCAACTATATATATATTTAAAACAACATAAAATATTAGTCCGACTAATACTTTTAATTAATGTGACGAGTAAAATAAAATGAGCGTGTTTAGCGAGTATTCGAACGAATGTTGCAAATTCAATACTTGCCTCCCACTATTTTTCGTCGAGTCTCTAACCCTCTGTGGAGTACTCGGGAAACCGTGTTTCCTAGTGGGCTAGGATCCTATTAAAAACACACAACCCTGACTTTGGCCAATAAAAAGCTGTATGCTATTTAACTAGGTAGATCTCACAGATCAATTGGATCTCATCCAATTCCTAGATCCGGTTAGGTGGACATCCAAGTCCGAAACATATGTATAATGTCAATGTATCCAATACATTTTCCTAACCATATCCTCCGAATCATCTAGGCCTTGGCTTTGGCCAAAAACAAACCTAATGATTCCAGTTAAGCAGGACCCATTGACGAGGAAAGTTTCGTAATCAATGTCATTGGACAAAAAGTGATCTGACTTTGGCCAATAAAAATCACGATTTGGACAAGACACCGATATGCAACAAAACTCTCATGATTCAAGTACATCCTTGATTGACAAAGGTCTTGACTTTGGTCAAAAACAAACCAATGCCAACTTCGGATCTTGAACAAGAATCATTCAATGGAAGGATATTTGCTTAATATAGATTGAGGGATTTTCGCGTGCAAATTGGCTACCAATTTAATTATCTTTGTTAAGGTCTCATCATCATACACCCTTAAACATGCATTCTAAATACATAATAAAGCGAGTATGAAATAAAATAATAATGATATGCGGATGGATACTTACACATTGATCCTAGATCAAATCTCTCCTTTCTCTCATCAAGCTAGCACTTGTACTACTTCTACCCGTTACACTACACTTCTAAAGAAACCTCATATACATAGAGGGGAATAGGTGAGAAGAGAATACAAAGAGAAAGAAGGTGATAAGGCTGGACACGCAGGTCCAATTTAATAAATCGAATTTATTACAACAATTTCTAAAATTGCCCACCCGACTAATATCCATCCGATATACATTATTCATTCAACACAACCACGTATTCACACACATAAGCATGCTATCAATCAATCTAATCCAATTAATTAATCTGATAATTAAGTGATCATCCAATGTTCAAACAACGATTTGATTTTGTTCGAGTCAAACTCGTTTTTGCGAATAAGTACTCAAAGTACGAATTCATGAATTAAATTAAACTACATAATTAAATCCAATTTAACATGTATTTAATACTAATTCACTATTCAATTCAAATTAAATATTACACTTTATATTAATAAACCTTTTACGATTTAAATTCCAAATTCAATCGCGTCGGGACTCAAAGTCCGATTAACGTCCAACGTCAATTCAATTAAAGTCCAATGGGCTTTTTGATTGATTTCTTAAGGCGTGGACTTTTGGTCAACTCGGGTCAAACCGATAACCAAAGTCCAATCCGGGATTTACCCATAAAAGCCCATAAATCAATCTTGGCCCATTAGGCCCAATTGAACTTTAAAGGTTCATTAGTCGCAATTGGGCTTTATGGTTAGGTTTTGGGCCCAATTGGATCCAATCCACTTGGCCTAAACCAAACTTGATAAATCAAGCCCAATAGGCCCAATACAAACTTTAATTCTAATTCCAAAATTAGGCCCAATTAATTAAATCCAAAATCCAATTTTCACAATTTAATTACCAAAAGTGCATTATATGATTAATCAACTAAATCAACATTTCCAAAACACTAAATTAGTCCAATTAATCATACTTAATTCATTATTACATGTCAAACACACATAATGAAAAATCAAACCCATAAACATGCTTCAATGCTCTCGGCCAAGGAAGGTGATTTTGTGTCCGATTCGGTTTCGATCCAATCGAACCTACAATCGACATCAAATCACATCCGATTTGATTTCATACACATCCAATGTCACAAAACCAAAATTACCAAGACATTAGGGCAAAGGCACCATTCGGCCAACATATAGAATTTAGGGTTTTTGTTCAATTAAAATTAATCCAATTCAATCTTAAACTAACATCATCCTACTCCATTACAACTCATCCAATGAATTAATAATGAAAAATCCAAGATCCCAAAAATCATTATACATTCGGCCAAGGGGTACATTTTGGGGAAAATAATTCCAAATCATTTTTTATCAATTAGTCCAACCAAAATGAATTTAAACATGTTATAAGCATACTCAAACAAGCAATTTATTCAAATCATGCTCAAATCACATTTACCCAAATTTTAACCCTACAAATTTCATGCTTGCAACATTAGCTCTTGATGCCATTGTTGGTTTATTCTAAGGTCCCAAGATCAAATCAAGACATGAAATAATGCGTGAATACATCAACGGAGGTAGCGGAATACTCACATTGATCGGTATGTCGATTTGATGACGAATCAAGGCCAAAATCGTACTGCCTTGTCACGCCACTGCAACCGTCCATGCTCACTGTCTTGGCAGTTTCGGGTCTCAAAACGAAGCTCCAAACTCCGTCGGATGAGTCCCGCCTCATGGTCGAACCTCCCTACCACCTTCGCAAGACTCGTAGTGTGCTAGCACTTGCGGTTTTCACCATGAAAACCCCAACCCTTGCTTCCCTTTAGTGTCACGTTTTTCTGGTTCAAAACCAGTCCCAAAATTCTGTTTTGGGCGTGAGAGGAAGAGAGAAAATGTGAGAGATGAAATTGAGTTTTTGTTAAAAATGATTTACCAAAAATCAATTTATATTTATGCCATAATATTTATTAAATTAATAATAAAATTATGACACAAAACATGCAATGGCTTAGAGTGTCAAACACTCAATTTCCATGCAATAACATTGAGTGCATTGTACACTATCTACATGCAAGGCATTAGAATGACATGTGTCATGTGGGCCCCACACGTTTCCAAATGAAAGTGGGCCCACGTGCACTCACGCGTTCGGGTTCGATATTTCCGAAATACCGAGCTTACGTCGCGACGTTAATCCAATCGAATAATTGCGGCTACCGAAATTATTATTTACGTCGCTAACGAATTAATTCTAAATTAACTCGTTTGCCCGAATTAAAATCTAATTTTAATTCCGCGTCGAAATCTAATTTCGTCCAATATATCGAATATATAATACATCGATTAATTCCGAATTAATCGTTCTCTCTCTTTCTAGACGACATTTTATCCCGGATAAAACATCTCCGTTATTAATCCTAGATTAATTTTCTCTCTCTTCTATATAATCCCCGATTATTCAAGAGTGCGAGTTGTGCGTCATCGGTGGATTATCGGGAAGCGACCCATGAGATCCCCGGATAATCTGGCAGTAAATACGGGTCGTGAGTATCCGAATCACGTACGTACCAAGTACTACGTTCTACCGATTTACGAGACAAGGTCGACTCCTAGCAAAGCACCAAGTCTTCCCAAGTTCTCCGGACATATTCATCAAAGAATATCTAGATCTGTATCAAGCGTAGTATACTATTGTATTGTGCATATCGGCCCAATATCGGATAATCACGTGCTAGGGCTGGGGCTGGATAAAAGTATTGCCCCGTCCGAAACACATATCGGATGTCTGGTAACTAGTCTCTATAATCGGATATTCATGACCTGGTCATAATATCACGATTGGATGCGCATCACTTTAAGAGCACTAATACCGTATCCTGCGTGACATCATCTCCATTATGACTGGAGTGACACTTCTGTCTTGACATCACATCCATACACTACGATTCTCTGATAAACCCAGAAGAGGTGAACACAGAACCAGTTAAGATCCCCCACCACCAAAACCAAAGTTTACCGATTGTCGTAAGTATTAGCGATGTAAGTCTCAGGTTAAGACTATACACACCTACTTGATTTCGGCCTCCCCTAGACACCTAGTCATAATACCAATGGGATTCCGAAGGGTCTCTATCCAGAGCGAAGCTGTTTCCCGTACCATCGGTGAAACACGACCTCCTATCGCACTTGCACAAGTATCCAATACTTGTATATATGAGAACTATGTCGTTGTGCCCTCACAACGCGCACAAGTGCAATACCAGCCTATTCCGCATTATCGATGTCCAGTCTCGATAATACTACGGCTATGGATATTTAATGATTAATCCTTCGTGGACTGATACTGTCTCATATCATCTCAATCCAGGAACTAATCATAGGGACCTCTCTTCATTTATATATCTATGGTGATCTAATCACAAATGATGAGAGTGCAATTTCCTTATTACATAGTTAATTTGCTACAACAACACAATGATCTGTGCAAATAGTGACGCTATGGGTCATATTATCCAACATTAATAACTCATTAAGTACTTCAACTATGCTCACAACACTGCCATCATCATCATCACTAGCATCAACTTTATTACACACCAAGCTTAAATCATTTTTCGTGCATTCACACAATACACATATACAAACTCAACATCAAGCTTTAGCATTACAAGCATAATTTATCACAACACATAAAAATCTCATATCATTTCACACATCTATAGATTCGGCCAAGGGACATAATTTATAACCTTTGCAGTTTTCAACTCCAACAAAATAAACTCGTATCATCACCTCCTATCAAACTTGAATCATAAAAAATCATCAAAACAACTCCACAACACAAGCTTACAAGATTCGGCCAAAATAAATAAAAAGTTAAAACTTTAAAATTTTCCTAACACAAGCCAATACATGCTCATACTTAACATTATCTCAAACACATGAACCATAATCTATTTCATCAAAAATAACAAAAAATAACTCCTAACCAGCCCATGCAATTCAGCCAAGAGGCATCATATTATCAAACTTTTGAAACTACACTCAAACCAAGTTATATCAATGTCATAGCATCATTACAATACTTAAACCATCACTAATATTCAATAACAATAAAATTTACTCGACTATTTTCTTACATCATATAAGTCATAAACTATCATCTCTTCTTTTGCAAAAGAAGGCCAAAAATCAATCCCACTTAAGTCCTTCAAGTTTTGACCAAACACATAAAAAGGTCAAACTTGAATTTCTCAACACTTAATGCAATTCAAACTTATGCTAAACCTTATTCTAGACATAACCAACACTATTAACAATCAAAGAAAACAAAACCACATTCCCCCACATCAATGGAGTTTCGGCCAACCCTATATAGAATTAGGGAAATTTGGGCATTCGATTAAAAATGTTTAATACTTGCTCAAATCAAAATAAAATGCATGATTACACATACTAGGGCAAGGATTAGAAGTTTACTTTGCATGAGATAGCTCTTGAAATCATCTACCTTGTTGATGAAAGTGGCATGAGATGAAATTTTTTTTTTTTGAGAGCTTGCAGAGCTCTTATTACGTTTTTGTTGTTGAAGGAATGAGGGGATGATGAATAGTACTCATATTTATAAGAGGGGCTGATTTTTTAGTGGATGAGAAGTGGCTAGGATGGTGCCACTTGTGCAAATCAGGGGCAGTCCATGATTTCACTGTTCATTCGAGAGAAATATAAAATTATGACTTGATTCTGTTCTGAATTTTGGAAAATATTCAACATGAATGTTGTAGGTAATCATCTTAGCTTTCCGAAAATATAAAATTCACTGAAATTGGATATTGTATGAAAACTTTATGACTAAAATATCAAAGGCTGTTCGGATTGCTTGAAAATTTAAATGCACAACAAAGTTGAAATATTTTCACTTCATGTTTCTAAAATAACTTATCTAAGTAATAATATGCTAATGTTGCACGTTTGAATGCTTAAAGATGCCACGTAACTTATGAATAAATTTCGTAATTGTACTACGAAAATCGGGCTGTTACAGTATTATTTTCATGTTTAATGTCATATGTTCATATTTAATGCCCTATGTTCATATTTAATGTTTAGATTTTGAGGTTAATGCACTATTATTATATTTAATGTCATATTTTCATGTTTAATGTCAAAATTTGCATGTTAATGCTATAAAATATCAAAATATTATGTCACTTGTGAAAATATTTTTCATATTCAATGTCCTATTTTCATGATTAATGACCACGACTTCATGTCAATGTTGATAATTTTCAGGTTCGTCGATTTTGCATGTTTATTCCCCAATTTTCATATTTAATGTATAAAATTTCAGGCTAATGCTAAAAAAATTCAAGTAGGACTCGGTCAATATCAAATTAATGTCAAATCTTTTGTTGTATAATAAAAGATAAAAATCATGTTTAATGTCTATATTTTCATGTTCAATATCCCAGATTTTCATATTTAATGTCTAAAATTTCATGATACTGGATATTTAGGTAATCAATTTTTTAAATATTTTAATATTTCAAAAGGCTGTATTTGTTGAAGACAGAAGAGCCAATTCCACCGAAAGCAGCAACAATTGAGGACAAGTTGCAGTGCACCAAAAGTCAGCAACAAAACGTGTGTGTGTGTTGTGTCCAAGCTGTGTGTGAGTTGGCCAAACCGCGTGAACTTTGAAAGATAGAGAGTAAAGTGTTTGAGAGTTTTTTGTAAAGCTTGGATTATAAGCTTTGTAATTCTTTTGTGGGTATATATAAAAGAAGAGTTTTCTCTCAATTCACCTCTATTATTGTGTGTTTATTCACAACAAGTGGTATCAGAGCTACGGTTCCACGGAGGGATCCCGAAATTCAGAAACGAAGTTTCGGTTCGGAAAGTCGATTCCGACGAAAGTTGTCGAAAATCGATTTTGAGCATATCATCGGACTTTTCACGGAGAGACGAGCACGGTGGTATTTTCCGGCGATCAAACGGAGGTCCCAGAACGCCTCACGCGCCGCACGCGCCGTCCAGAGAGAAGCCCACGCGCCCTACGCGCAATCCACGCGCCCCACGCGCCAGCTTGAGGTTGAAGACGACGCCACGTCAGCCGCCACGTGTCGCCCAGTCAGCGCACAGTCAGCGCCACGTCAGCGCACAGTCAGCAGCCCAGTCATCCGCCACGTCAGCGCCCAGTCAGCGCCACGTCAGCGCACAGTCAGCAGTCCAGTCATCTGCCACGTCAGCGGTGCCTGGTAAATTTCAGATAGGTCCCTGAATTTTCTTGTAGAAATTACAATTTAGCCCCAATACTTTCAGATATTTACAATTTAGTCCCTGAAATTTTTGTAAATTGCAATATAGTCCCTTAAATTTCCGTAATTGCATTTTGGCCCCTGAACTTTCGGAAATTACACTTTGACCCCTGTAATTTCTGAAATTTGTAATTTGGTCCCTGTGTCAGATTTTGACAAACGAAGTGTCATTTCCACCATTTTTGACCAATCCGGACGCAACGGTGAGGTCCGTTTTTTGAAATTCTGCTTAGAATTTTTATGATGGAGGGGAGCAACGGAAAAAAAATGATTTTGTTAACCAGTACAAACTATTTCACATGGAGAGGAAGGATGAAAGATCTTCTATATGTGAAGGACTATGATGGATCGGTATTTCTGGAGAGAGAAACCAGAAGGAATGACCGATGGAAAGTGGGCTAATCTTCACCAGAAAACATGCAGTACTATTCGTCAGTGGATCGACGATAGTATCGTCAACCATGTCAGTGAAGAAACAAATGCACGTGTTTTATGGAGAAAGCTGGAGGAGCTTTTCCGAGCAAAGACTGGAAACAACAAGCTGTACTACATCAAGAAGATGATGAGTTTGAAATACCAGGAGGGTACAGCTGTGGCGGATCATATCAATGACTTCCTCGGAACCATGAAGGAATTGTCTGGATTGGGCATAGACTTCGGAGATGAGGTAAATGGTTTAATACTCATTAATACGTTACCAGAATCTTGGGAAACGTTCAGATCTACGGTGATCAATTCAGCCGCAGATGGGAAAGTCACTATGGAGATGGCAAAGACCAGGATCTTCGAGGAAGAAAAGAGGACGAGAATGCAGGAGTCAGCATCAGCCTCAACCTCAGAAGCTCTAGTGACAGAAAAGAACAACAGAAGGGGGATGAGTAAAAGCCGAGGCCCAGGGAGATCAGACAAGAACGGGGGAAATCAAGAACGAGGGATATTGAGTGCTATCACTGTAAGAAGAAAGGCCATATGAAGCGGATGATTGCTACAAACTGAAGAACGAGCAGTCCAGGAGAGATGGTGACTCTAATCAAGAAAGAGTTGCTACAACCACCGAGAAAACCTCCAAAGACTTCTGCATAATGTATGAAGAAGAAAATGTTGTGAATCTTGCCAGCCACGAGACCAGTTGGGGTGATAGATAGTGGCGCCTCCATACACGCCACATCTCGCAGAGACTTCTTTTCATCTTACACACCAGGGGACTACGGTGCTGTAAGGATGGGGAATGACGGACAGTCCAAAGCCGTCGGTATTGGAGACATCTGCCTTGAAACAGAGAACGGGACAAGGCTAGTGTTGAAGGGAGTCAAGCACATCCCAGATATCCGGTTAAACCTGATCTCAACAGGCAAGCTGGATGATGAAGGTTTCTGCAGCACCTTTAGTGACGGATGCTGGAAGCTCACTAAAGGATCAATGGTGGTGGCACGAGGTAAGAAAGACTCAACCTTGTATTTGATGCATGCTAAGCTTTCAAATAATAGCATAAATACAGTCATAGATGAGGGCAGCCGAGTTGTGGCATAAAAAGCTCGGTCACATGAGCCAAACAGGGATGGAGATACTACGCAGGCGGAATGTTCTTCCGGAATTGAAGAACTCACACTTACGGAAGTGTGAACACTGCATGGCTGGAAAGCAGAACAGAGTATCCTTCCAGAGCTCCCCGCCTCAACGGAAACCGGAGGTACTAGATCTCATACATTCAGATGTATGCGGTCCGATGCAGACACGAACACTTGGTGGGTCACTGTATTATGTGACATTATTGACGATCATTCAAGGAAGATCTGGGCATACACCTTGAGCGAGAAAAGACCAAGTGCTGGAGTGTTCAAGGAGTTTCATGCTTGGTAGAGAGAGAGAACCGGCAAGAAACTGAAGTGCATCAGAACAGATAACGGTGGAGAATACAGAGGTCCGTTTGATCAGTACTGCAAGATGCAAGGAATCAGACATCAAACGACACCTCCGAAGACACCTCAGCTGAATGGCCTAGTTGAGAGGATGAACAGAACCTTGTGCGAGAGGATCAGAAGCTTGTTGTCACAAGCCAAGCTGCCGAAGACATTTTGGGGGGAGGCACTCATCACAGCAGTTCATGTTTTGAACATGTCCCCAGCGGTCGCACTGAAAGGTAATGTTCCTAACCAAGCTTGGACAGGTAAAGAAGTGTCTTATGAACACTTGCATGTCTTTGGGTGCAAAGCATTTGTACACATCCCAAAGGACGAGAGATCCAAGCTTGATGCAAAGACGCGACAATGTGTCTTTATTGGCTATGGCAGGTCAGGATGATTTCGGCTACAAACTGTATGATCCTGTGGAGAAGAAGATTGTCAGAAGCCGAGATGTTGTCTTGTTGAAGACCAGACCATAGAAGATATCAGAAAGGATATGAAGACAATGCCCCAGCAATACAGAAATGTGAATCCAGAACCTCATACACCGGTGCCAGTACGAGTTGAAGATGAGGTTCCCAGACATGAGGGTACAGGTGATGAAGCTCCCAGAGATGATGATCATGATCAACCACCAGTACCAGAAGCTACACCAACAGTTCCACAGAGAAGGTCTGACAGAGAGAAGCGACCTTCAAACAAATACTCTGCATATGAGTATATGCTGCTTACTGACGGGGGAGAACCCGAGAGCTACCAGGAGGCTGTGGAAACAGAGGACAGAGAAAAATGGGAGGAAGCCATGCAAGATGAGATGAAATCTTTGCATGACAATCACACTTTTGAGTTGGTGAAATTGCCAAGAGGCAAACGGGCTTTGAAGAACAAATGGGTGTACAGGGGTGAAGCAACATGAGCATACTTCACAACCCCGGTACAAAGCCAGACTAGTCGTCAAGGGATTCAATCAGAGGAAAGGCATTGACTTTGATGAAATCTTCTCTCCAGTTGTGAAGATGTCATCCATCAGAGTGGTACTCAGCTTAGCATCAAGCCTCGACCTGGAAGTTGAGCAGATGGATGTCAAGACCGCATTTCTTCACGGGGACCTGGAAGAAGAAATTTACATGGAGCAACCAGAAGGCTTCAGAGTCAGCGGGAAAGAGGACTATGTGTGCAAGACTCAGGAAAAGCCTCTACGGTTTGAAACAGGCACCGAGGACAGTGGTACGTGAAGTTTGAGTCAGTTATGGGGAGCAGGGATACAAGAAGACCACTTCAGACCATTGTGTATTCGTTCAGAAATTTTCTGACGATGACTTTATCATCTTACTGTTATATGTGGATGATATGTTGATAGTTGGCAGGAATCATCGAGGATTGATAATTTGAAGCAGCAACTGAGTAGTCTTTTGAGATGAAAGACTTGGGCCAGCTAAACGATTCTTGGTATCAGGATCGGACGTGATCGGAAAGCCAGGAGGTTATACTTGTCAAAGGAGGAGTACGTCGAGAAAGTACTTCAGAGATTCAGATGGACAAGGCTAAAGCGGTAGCACTCCTCTTGCTACCCACTTTAGATTGAGTACGCAGCAGAGTCCCTCTACTGAGACAGTGAAGGAGGAAATGAAACAGGTTCCATACACCTCAGCAGTGGGAAGTCTAATGTATGCCATGGTGTGCACGAGGCCAGACTTAGCACACGCAGTTGGATTGGTCAGCCGGTTTATGTCAAACCCCAGGACGGGAACACTGGAATGCGATCAAATGGATCATGCGGTATCTTCGAGGCACATCCAAGATGAGATTATGTTTTGGAAGCAGCAACAAACCAGTGTTGATGGGCTACACCGATTCAGATATGGCAGGAGATGTGGATACCCGAAAGTCTACTTCGGGGTATCTGATTACTCTTTCAGGAGGAGCTGTGGCATGGCAGTCGAGGTTGCAGAGGTGTGTTGCACTTTCTACAACAGAGGCAGAATTCATTGCAGCGACGGAAGCTTGCAAGGAATTGCTGTGGATGAAGACATTCGTCCAGGAATTGGGTTTCAAGCAGGAGAAGTACATTTTGTACTGTGATAGCCAGAGCGCTATCTATCTCGGTAAAAATTCCACATTTCATTCGAGGTCAAAACATATCGATGTGAGGTATCACTGGATACGGGAGGTCCTGAGCTCAAGGCAGTTAGAACTCAGGAAAATTCACACCGACGACAACGGTGCCGATATGTTCACGAAGGTTTTACCGAAGGAGAAGCTTGAAATCTGTCGTGCCATAGCCGGATGACAAAACTCCACATAGTCAGAGTGGGGAGATTCAGAGAACTACGATTGGCTTGATCCCAACTCAGGGTACGTAGGCAGTCATTCAGATGCAGCCAGGGGAGGATCCCTTGGAGGATCCGGTTTGGATGATTGATGGTCGGCTCAGATTTTAGAAATCTTCACCGAGGGGGAGATTTGTTGAAGACAGAAGAGCCAATTCCACCGAAAGCAGCAACAATTGAGGACAAGTTGCAGTGCACCAAAAGTCAGCAACAAAACGTGTGTGTGTGTTGTGTCCAAGCTGTGTGTGAGTTGGCCAAACCGCGTGACACTGTTCACGCGGTTTTGACTCTATAAATTTGAGCCCCTGGACCATTGTTAAGCATCCCAAAAACGTGAGGAAAGATAGAGAGTAAAGTGTTTGAGAGTTTTTTGTAAAGCTTGGATTATAAGCTTTGTAATTCTTTTGTGGGTATATATAAAAGAAGAGTTTTCTCTCAATTCACCTCTATTATTGTGTGTTTATTCACAACAGTATTTAATCTCAGCCTTTGGTTTTTTTCATCCAAAGACTGAGATGAAACCCATCACCTATATTCCCAGTATACTATCTGATCCCTATATATATATATATATAGTTATATTTGGGTATCCATAAATTAGACCATCGTCTGATTCTCACATGTTGAAATCTCCTCCAGCCACGTCATGAATCTATAAGCATTCAAAAGTCTTACAGAAAATTACACACATATCATTGTACTCTCCCAAAGAGTACTTTGTCAATGTGAAAATTTATGGCCTTAGGATCACAATATGCAATGTAGTAAAAACTTTTAGTTACTGTGAGGAAGGTTTGCTTGGCATTGGAGTCAATGCCATTTGAAGAATTTTGATGTACTAATTGCACAAGTTCTTGCATGTTGGTGTCTATTTGCAAGGTTGTAATGCTATCAAAATCACCATTGCCGCCATTAGTGTCATGTACCTGAAGAAATCAACTATTAGAATCGGTTGATTCAATACTCGGCACAAACTCAATTCAGTATTGAACTATAATTCAAACAAAATAATATTTCAAAAAGGCTTGAGAAATTTAAAGATTTGTTCCACACTGACCTTCTGCTTTTGGTATTGACCAAGTTTATAGCATATTGTATTGGAAAGTTCTAAGAGTCGCCCATATTGTTCCTCAGAAAGCCAATTTCCAGCACTTAGATTTATTGTTTGCAGTATTAATTCGGCTTCTCCCTGATGCCTATCTCCTTCAACTTGCCATTTCAGCAGCCATTTTTCCCACTAATTTTCAGAGAAACAATAATATTAAAACTATAGGATTAAAATATCATTATAATAATCAGCAGACAATTGAACACTGATCAATTAAGCATCCCAATTACTTACAGCACGAAGCAACTGGCGGCTATGGTCTCGATCTTGTGCCAGCATTGTGTCAAATAATGAGAGGTAAATCAGCTTCCCAAGCAAGGTCCCGGTAAATCCATGTCCTGTTTTATTTGAAGCCAATCCTCTGTAGCACATATCACATATATGCAAATTTAACAAGGTTGCATTGCATCTAATTTAAGTATTAAAGCTTGGAGCGGCCCGGCGCACAAAGGCTCTTGCCATTGCAGGGTTTGGGAAGGATATATGTAGGCAGTCTTATTTCTGCAAGCGGAAAGACTGTTCTCAAAATTCAAACCCCTAACGACGGGTTACAATGTAGCAATATTTACCGTTGCGCCAAAGCTCGCCCTTAAGTATTAAAGCTTGAATCTTCTAAAATAAACAATGCTGCAAAATTGAGTAATGATATGCTTACATAATTGAGCACATAATTGAGTACATAAACACTAAAAACAAAAAAAAAACTTATCACTACAGGATATGTGCATATATAATTTTTCTGCAAAATTATAATGGGTTGATAGCATACTCTTCTGTATTAATACATTTTCTGAATTCATCAACGAAGGCTTTCCTTCGCTGGCTAGAATTATCTTGTTGGTTGTTGAAATAAGAGGTGATAGTCTGCACCAAGACTGCAGTTTTAGCCCATGCAATTCTCTCAGGCCATCTTTCTGATTCATATATGCTTGCTGAGGCCAAAAAATATGCTAAGAGAAGGTCTTCTCCGTTGGTCCCGAAATTTTCAAGCTTACATTCTGTGTACCATCTGTGCCATAACATAATACAAGATGAAAAATTTTAAACCAAGATATTTTGTAATGTTATTGAGGAATCTCATATTGAGGCATATTTATTAATTTTAGGTATTGTAGGGAATTAGGTCCCCCACTTTTCTCTCACAACTTTGTTCCTTAAAGAAGCCTCCCCATGTGGGGGATGCCACCTGAACTCATGTCATCAAGAGTTGTAGGCATTTGAAGTGCACCTATGGTACCATTGGTCTAGTTAACCTGATGGTACCCAATTCCCTTCAGTACCCAAACGAACAAATACGTCCTAATATGAGCTTTCTCAGTTTTCATACTTAGATAACTTACTTTTGCATACTGATCCATTCGGTTTGATGTATGGCTTGGCAATTGTTATAATCTAATTTTGCAAGCTCAAGATAAAAGTTATTGCTTATAAATGGCATCCTGGTCACACAACCAGTAAAATATAAGCCAAATTTTGATAAATTTAATCAAAGATATGTATGCAGATTAGTTAAAAGCAAACCTGTAGAGGACCTTTGCAATCCAAACGTCATCTTCGCCTCCATATTGATCTATGTAAAATCTTGCCTCGACTCTAGGCAAGCTTGCATACCATGGAATATCCAATGCATAACTCACCTATTAACACAATAATTTTATTTAATATAAAATCTTCCCATAAATTTTGTAATTTAGATACACAAGGTTCCTATGTTAGATGCTTTCAGATTTACAAAATCTACAAACAAATGTTCAAAGGGCGAGGTGCAGTAGTAAGGATAAGTTTGGAAAATTGGTAGGATTTGGAAAAGTCAGTCCTAATCTAAGTATTGTTTATGAACATTTTTAAGATTTTCAAAAAAGCCCATCTTTTTAAATTTTGAAATGATGCTCTTATTGTAATTTTCCAAGTCCAAACTTAAATAAACAAAGCTTGGACTGTGGTTAAATTTTTCCAAGTTCGACTCATTTGTAAACCCTAAGTAAAAGTTGTTGTTCTATTATGACTTGTCGTCAAAAGTTCGAATATTAAAAAATAGAAACAGTTGCTCTGCTTGCAAGGATAAGATTGCCTATATCTATCCTTCCCAGACTTGCAGTGGCGGGAGCCTTCGTGCACTGGACTGTCCTAATACAAATAAATGTTTAAATGAAGAATTTTCTTTTATACCTCACCGGGTAAGTCCTTTGCTATAACCCATTTGTCTAGGAGCTTATTAGCTGCTTTTTTTTCTCTTAAAAATCTGGATGAAAACTGCTTGGCCTTTTCAAGTATTTTCTCTCCAGGGAATTGAACTTGAGAAGCCCTATAGAGGTTAAATATTGGAGTGATAGACTGGCTACACTCCCCAACAAAGCAGAAGAACTCGCCGCTTTCCTCGAAATGCTGAAGCACATCTAAACATGACAAAATTTAAAATTAGGATCATTATAACTTATGTAACACAAAAATTTGAACTGGTTTCAGAGATATAATTCAATTTAATTACCTGGAGAAACCTCATAACCATGTAATCTCAGTAGCCTGAATCCCATGCATGTGTCATCAATATCAGGAACCCGGGAATTTCTTGCCGAGAAAATACCATCTTCACTCCAATTTCTGAAAATTAAGTGATAATGAAGCAAGGCCTAGATTAAGATAAGTTTAGGGAGAATCAAAACATAGACTCCCTTTTGTCGAATGTGACCGTTTGATCGAAAAGTTTAAGTTGATAGATAAGTGCATAATACTAATAATAATATCAAAGTAAGTTTTAATAGACTCCTCGGGGAAAAAAAAAAGGAAACTAAAGATTTTTAAGTTGAAAGGTAACATATAATGACATTCCTAATTCTGTGGTGCAACGGAGGTACAGATGACGTGGTACCTCCGTTGCAATGAACTCTTTTAATTAATTGTAGGAGTCATTACAAAAACTCATAGTTGGGCAACCTGATGAAATTTAGTGAGCCAAGATGTTGAGAGAGTTTACCTGTAAACATGATCCATACATTTCTTAAGCTCTGATTTGAAATATCTAGAAATTCCTAGGCGCTGCAAGCGATCCACAACCCATAATTGCTCGAACAAATCCATGGGATACGAGAATGGGACTAAATAACAAATATATTGATGCAAAATTAGAAAACTGAGCCATCTGAAAGTTATACATTATGAGAATTTATGGTTAAGATTGAAAAACTATAAAGCAATTTATTGTTATAAGAGTGTACCTCCACCATTGAATCTTCGGACAACTTTTGTTAAATATTTCAAGCAGTTTTCCTCTTCAGTTTGCATGAAAGCATAAGCAGTGGATGACAAAGAACACAAGAATGAGCCATCCTGGAACTGCAATTTCAGAAGCCTTTCCCAATCCAAGTTTCTCATTCCTTCCAAGCTAAAGAGTAGTGTTGTGGGCACACTGTGCATTTTCTCTATTGGTATCCTATATCACACATACGAAAATATTAAATTTGTCTTCCATTTTTAAATTAAAAAGGTGGAATGAGCATGATATTTGTCTGTTTTGGGACATATAATCTCTCACGATTTTGTTCTTGATACCAAAAATTATAAGCCTTTAGCCCAAAGTCATATGGGGTACAACAATCTCCAACATCCTCCTCGACATATTTATGATTGGGAGATGACTCTGATACCATGTGTAACAACCGACTCCGTTAGTATGATATTCCTCACAATTTTATTTTTGACATCAAAGATTACGAACCCTTAAACTCAAAACGTGTTATGCAGGTTCTTATTATAATATGTCACTTATAAATTGAATAGAGAACATATTCATAATAATATGAGTTTTGAATCTACCTTTTGAGCTTGAAATTTCTCATCGCATAGATCTTTTGCAACACATGAGAGTCATCGGGAACTTCAATTTCTAAACTGCGAGCTTTTTCCAGAAGAGAAGGGAAAGCAACTTCAAAGCCGGAAGTTGTGTGCTCATCATTCTCCTTTTCAAGTTTTGGTATGTTTTCTTTCATAAATGAAATTCCTAATGTAACCACAAAATTAAGGTGTAGCAATGTTAGGCTTAATAAATATTTAGTTATTCAATTCATTTCTTGTGTTAAAAAAATATCAAAACAATAAAAGAATGATAGATGACTATTCGAATTGGGAGATTTTTTTTTGTTCCCATTTAAAAGATCAGTCGAGAATTGGGGTGATTTTTTCATCCTGGATCATAATTGAGATTGGACAAAACGATATTATTCGGGATGTCTTGATTGAAATATCTTCCTTACATTTTATAATAATTCATGGGACCGAAAATTTGGACTCATAATAATTCCACTATTGATAAAGCGACTCTTAAAAAAAAATACCTTTTTCACACTTATCGAGATAGACATTCCATGATTTGAGTGCTACAACACAAGCTAAGGTGTTGATCAACCGATCATGTGCTAAGAATATTTTATCATCACCCCATGAACCATCAGGGAGTTGATGATCGGCAATCCAATGGAGGCAAGATGGGAATTGAGGAGAATCATTGCCATTAACATCTTTAATAAGAGCAACCCATGCTGTGTCATAAGCTGATATGCTTAACTCTCCATCTCCTATGGAGCCCAACATTGATTTAATGATGTTGATGAGTTTCTTTATCTCGTTTAATACACAAACCTTTTACGCAAAAAAAAAAAAAAAAAAAAAAAAAAAAAAAATCACTACACATTGATCTTTAAATTGCATATAATTTACACGTAAAGAAGAAAAATTACCTCGATTGCATATAATTATGAGGACTGATATGGAAACAAAACGAGAATAAAACGATGATAGAAATATAATTAAAATAACATCGTTTTGAATGTGTTTAGAAAAACAAACAAAAATAAAGGGAAATTATTATTTTCCCACCTGTTAAATAACGTAAGTATCATTTTTCACGAAAATTTTAAAATTGTTATATTTTCTATCTGAAATTTCAAATATGTTTAATTTTTCATTTTTATAAATTGGGAAACTGTTAATTTTCCTAAACTAAATGAATAATTTCTACATTTTTATGCTTTATTCGGTAGAAAGATGAATAATTTTCAAAATACAGATAGAAAAAAAAAAAACGAATTCAAATTTTTTATGACAAATAATACTTATATTATCTGTCAAGTAGAAAAATGATAATTTCTCAAAAACAATTCAATTTGTCTCTCTAACATATTTTTCGTAATTTTATGTAAAAAGGAAAATTTACCTCGAGTGCTTCCACATTGTAGATATTTGCTGCATGACACTTGATGACTGACACATCAATTCGAAAAAAAATAAATTTCAGCATTTTTTTTCCCTTTTAACCATGCTCTCCCAACTTCCATTGTAATAAGCAAAATCAATTGGATTATTTTATTTTATTTATTTTGTAGATAAATAGGATAGCATTTAGTCATTGCCAAATTTCAATGATGAAAAATATTTAGAAATTAAATATACAAAAGGGAGCTAATGTATTTATTGTTGAAATTCATGTGTCTAATCCATAACTTTTTTCTGGGTTGAGTTAGCTCCATAAATTTTAATATGATATTAGAATGAGTTTGAGACATGTGTGTTAAATTAGCCACCACATTGGTGGAAGGTTTTCAAATATTTATATTTTGAGTTCATATGTTTAACTTAACTGATGTGCCTCAACACTCCCTCTCACATGTAAGTCAATATTTTGCTTGATTCATATCATATAAGTAGATAGTCTGGGCTCAATCGTGCAAGAAAATGACTTTAATACCATATTAAAGTTCGTTCGCTTAATTATTTAATTAAAAATTTAATTTTTGAATTGAATTATGCCTACTAATATCAACTATGTACATGTAAAACAAATACATCAAACAATTTGTCACCTTTGCGAATATGAAAATTTGCTCGTTTCTCTTGAGCACCGAACTGCCGACCACCTATATATAAAATAGTAGCAGACATCATTGCAAGAAAGAGAGACCTTTTACTCTGAAAACTAGAAAAATAATATTCATAATAAATGTTGATAAAATTATGACAAAATAACAATCAAAACTATGAATGTTTAGTTTTTATAATAAAAATTTATCAAAATTATATAGTTTTATATGTTATTTTATCATTATTTTATACATTAATGATAAGTTATTGGTTGAGGGTTATCCAATATTTATATTTTGAGTTCATTTATTCATTTTAACTGATATATCGATGTGAGATATGTTGTAAATTCATACAATCATCAAAATTCTCTCTCGCGTGTAGGCTTGTATATTACTTGATCCGTGTTACGTGATTAGGTAGTGTGAACTCACTCGTGTATGAAAGTAACTCTAATATCATATTAAAATTCGTGAATTTAACTTAACCTAATAATTAATTTTTAAATTGAGCGAATACACCAAACATTGTATGTCATGTTACCTCTGCAAAGAGACAAATTGCTTATTTTGCAAATATGAAACTTTGCTCGTTTCTCTTTGCCACCGAACGGCCGACCACCTATAAATAATAATAGACATATCATTGCCAGGGAAAGCGACCTTTTACTTTGAAAATTATATATCCATGCAATTAGAATTTCTAAGAACACTATAGAATATCCAAAATATATTCTCGTTAAATGAGAATAGAAACATATATTTTAATACATTGTTGTTTGTATTTAAATATGTATGTTTATACATATATTTAATCATTTTTTTTATCTATCGCCCCAAGTTTTGATGAGTGAGCCTTAGTCTAGCATTCTGGAAATGATTATGGTTAATAAATTATGATTCATAATTCAGTTAAGTTTATGCTAATCACTCAATCAATAGTTGAAAGTTGAATTGAGCCCACATATGATAAATTCTTACCGTTTGATTTAGTGTTCAGTACAAACTCAATTGAATATTGAACCTTCATTCCTAGTTAAGAGAATCATATGACAACGGTGGAATTACGACAATAATAAATAAATAATATTATTAAACAGTGAACTTGCCTGAGAAAAGGAGTTGTGGGGAATGATACTTGTAATTGGAGAGGGAGAGAGTCAAGGGAGAGAGGCAAAGGCAATTCATTTTGTGTTGCGTTTGCAGAAGATGATGATTGCAAAAGGCTATGTAAGCTAATAATAGTTTGTAATAAAAAGGAATTAAAACCACTTTATATATAGCTGCAGTTAGCCTTTCTCTTTTAGTAGGTGGACTCCACCTTATCTCAAAGAAGAGCTGAACCAGTGAATTATTGGCATTTCAAATATTATAATCAACTAATTGTACTGTACTTTACTATTATAATCAAATATTAAAAATCAAGGTGATGGCGCCGTAGTCAGAATTGATTTAATATGGTAAAATTTCATTTTTCATAAAAAATGGTAGATTGTTCATTTGAAGGAGTAATGCAACATTATCTAATTAACAAATTAAAATTTTTTCATCAATTTAATTATAGGACACATTTAAAAAAATAATGGATTGAGCAGAAGCAACTTGTATTCACACCTAAACCAGGTCGGACCGGACTTGAATTTTTCTGCCATTTTATAAGAACATATCTAACTAGGTGGAAAACTGGACTTTTCCCAACTAATACTAAAATCTTCAATAAGATTGAAGTCCAAATAAATAAATTAACTCACATCCACAAAGTGGTTGACTTACGCTACTAGCTTGACCAATTCAACTATGATAAAGGTGAGCAAAATCGGTTTCGGTTTTGGTTCCGTGTGGAATCGAAATCTACCCGAAAAAAATCGATTCCTAACTAAGTAGAATCAGAACCTATCGAATTAAATAAGTATCCTATTAAATCTATTCTACTTTGGTTCCGCGTGGAACCAGAACCTACCCAATTAAATAGGGTACCTTGTTAATTGATTCCAATTCAGTTATGGTCTGGTTCTGATATACCTATTTTATTATTATTATCATATTTTGAAAATACAATTATTTCTCACACTTTAATATTTTAGAATATTCTTGACAATTGTTCATACAGAAATAAAATAATAAATAAAACTTCATATTGCATAATATTTTTGACTCAATACACAATATTCTTGTAAGAAATGCTTGAGTTTAAATTGAGCTATGAAATTGAGTTTTAATTGGGTTTTAATTGAATTTTAATTTGGGTTATGAAAATGGATTTAAATTGGATTTTCAAACTGGTTATGAAATTGAGTTTAAATTGAGCTTTAATTTGGGTTTTGAAAATGAGTTTAAATTGGGTTTGAAACTTGGGTTATGAAATTGGGTTTAAGTTGAGTTTTAAAACTGGTTATGAAATTGAGTTTAAATTGGGTTTTAAAACTAGTTCCGCGATTGGTTCTAAATTCGGTTCCCAAAATAGATTCCAGTTCTATTGATGGCAGAACCGGAACCGGACCATTTAAATTCATTTCTTCCATTTTGGAATCGGATCCGGTCAGGTTCCAAATGGTTCCGGTTTCAAACTCAAAAAACCAGTCTGATCCTAACCGGTTCGGATTCTACCCGGAATCGGTGCTCAGCCCTAACTATAGATGTATTGGGGTTTCAATTATTGTAATCAACTATTTTTATGAAAATATAAAATTATATGAATGTTTATCAAGCAAATTTTTTATCTTTTCATTAGTAATTTTTTAATTTCATATAACTCCCATCATTTTTTTAAATTAAGAAACATTATTCTTTACATTATGATCTATTTACTTATCTCATTATGCCTATAAAATGAAAGTTTGTCTCAATACTTTGTACACCAAATATATGAATAAGGAATGAGAGAATTGGTTATCCTGATTAAAGAAATGAGTGGTATATTTTATTTTTATAATTTTCTTTTTTGCCTTTATAATTTAACGCATTGTCAGCATGAGTTTCTTCTACACTTAAGAGGTTCAAGCTTTCCTTCATTAAAATATGATAAATCTACATATCCATTTTATTCCTATTTACAATGGTATGAAAATATTTATTTTAATTCCTAAATAAATTTGATTTGATTTAATTTTATGTTATTGCAATTTGATAATCTAAATGATGCATAAATTAATATTTAACTATTTAAATAATATAAAATATTATTTTGTTAATTGTGAAATAATTCACCTTGAAGTGTTAATATGAAAAAATATGGAATGCAATAAAATCATGTATGCATCCTTGAAATATTACAAAAATTTTATTTCACTATATGTTCTTGAAGAATCATACCAAAATTTTATTTATCATGTCCCAGAAAGACTAAAAAATTTAAGAATTTATGATATTTATTAATTCAGGTTAAAGGACTATAAGAATTAAAATATTACCATGTAGTAGTAAAATTGATTTTTGATTCTCTGATCACTTTAGAGTGTTTTTGAGGAAAAACCGAATTGAATTTCTATTACTACAATAATAGATATAAAGTGTTTAAACTTTACAATTATACAAAAAACCTCACACACTCTCAAGCTCTCTACTTGGAGCTTACTACTCACACTTTGGGGTGTCCTGAGCTTGCAATTGAGCTCAGAATTTATAGCAGAAAATCAGTACAAAATGTCAACACTTGAACAGTAGCTTCCACCTTCCACTCCCTTAAATTATGGAAACCACCGAAAGTTTGCACGGCATTTTCCCATCTTCATGCATGGCAGTTCTCACTTGGTTGGATGGAGGCTTCATGTTAATGCTTGCTGGATTCATGCATGGGAAGCTTCCATGCACTCATGTAGGCAGTAGCTGGACCCTACCATTCTCCCCCTCCAGCTGCATCCAAAAAAAAAAACGATCTTCATCTGACAGCTATCCTGACTATGTCTCTGCACAGCTCTAACTTGTCTCGATCATCGTTCCTTTGTTGACATGTCGGATGTGTCTCTGCACAGCACACTTCACTGCATCTCTGTACAGTATTCTTCTGCTATGTCTCTGCATAATTTTGCTGACATGTTTCTTCACCCATTTGTTCCTCAGTGCCTTCTTGCATTGTGGGAAACTCTCTGGCTCCCCGTCACCAGTAAGTAGAATATATTCAGATCCCGGATATCTGGTTGATGGAATCTTGCCTCGCTTAGATCTTCTTGTCTGAGGTCCACTGGTTTCAGGAGGTCTGTCATCATTCATCTCTGTGAATGATCTTGTAGCTTCTAGTGGAGTGGGTTGCGGCTCCCCCTGCTCAACACTCTCTTCTGTAATTTCCGATGGAACATGCTGTGTCTCCCTATGCTCAACATCTCTATCTGCCTCCTCTGGTTCTGCTTCTGGAATTTCCTCGTGCACCATATATGTGGCCAATTGTGCTGGTGCTGGGTCTGGATTTCTGTTAGCACTGGAATTGGAAGACATTCTGGGCATTTCAATATCTTCAATTGTTTGGTCTTCAAGAAACTTTACTTCATGGCTTCTGATGACCATCTTCACCTTCAGATCCCATATTCTGTATCCAAATTCTTCATCTCCATGGCCTAGGAATATACATGGAGTTGTCCTTGCATCGAGTTTCTTCCTGAGCTCCTTGGATACATGTACAACGGCTAAACAACCGAATACTCTAGGGTGAGTGTATGAGGGATTCTTACCAGACCACATTTTCTCTGGAATCTCCATGTTCAACGATTCAGATGGTGATCTGTTGATCAGGTAACAGGCAGCACGAACAGCTTCTCCCCAGAATGGCTTTGGCAGCTTAGCCATACTGATCATTCCTCTGACTTTCTCCATAATGGTGCGGTTCATTCTCGCAGCGACACCATTATGCTGTGGTGTGTGTGTAACAGTTCTCTCATGTCGAATCCCATGTCTTCTGCAGTAGGCTTCGAACTCTTTGGAACTGTACTTGCCTCTATCGTTTGTGCGAAGGCACTTCAGCTTCTTTCTTGTTTCATGCTCTACCATGGCGTGGAACAGCTTGAACTGATCTAGGACCTGATATTTCGTCTTGAAGAAAAACACCCAGATTTTCCGAGAAGCATCATCAATGAAAGTCAGAAAATATTTGTTACCGCTCAATTAATCAACCTCCAAGAGACCACAAACATCAGAGTACACCAAACTGAGCAACTATGATATTCTCTCTGAAGAGAAATCAAATGAGACTCTGCATTGCTTACCAATCGAGTAGTGGTTGCAAGGATCTCGTGCAGCATCTTTGGTAAGCTTATTCTTGTTCAGGGTAGACAACCCTCTCCCACTCATGTGTCCGAGTCTCCGGTTCCACAGATTTTGAGAAGCCTATTTTTCAGCTACATTGAGGTTGTCTGAACAAATCTTCACTATACAAGCATGTCCTTGGGCGACAACCATGACAACTTTTGTCATTCTCCATGTGCCATTTCTGAAGTGATTGTCATAGCCCTGTTTGTCAAGAGCTATCCCCGAGAGTACATTCAGCCGAAGTTCTGGAACATGCAAGACATATTTCAAGGTCAATGTACACCCGACATTTTTCCGCAACTGAATATCACCCATTTCTACTATCCCAAATGAACTGATATTTCCCATCTTCACTGCTCCAGAGAGAGGTAGAAGCACAACCAGAGGTAGATCCTCAGATGGAAGGAAGCCTACCTATAAGTGCTACCATTGTGGCATTGTAGGCCACCTAAAGAAGAATTGTCTTCTCTCTACTCTCGTTGCAGTTTTCGACAATTCTTCTTTAGGTGGCCTACAATGCAACAATGGTAGCACTTATAGGTAGACTTCCTTCCATCTGAGGATCTACCTCTGGTTGTGCTTCTACCTCTATCTCCGTCTCTTCCTTGATGTCTTCCTCGAATCTCTATGACGAAGGCTTCTGTCTGTTCTGAGCCAACATCTTTTCTCCTGGACTCCTCATTCGACAGGACATCTTTTACCATAGGCATGGTAACTTTACCTCCTAGAGCGGAATTGTTGAGAGTAACCACCAATGTCTCCCAGCTATCAGGAAGGAAACTGAGTAGTAAGAGGGCTTGAACTTCATCTCCCAGCTGCATGTCTACTGCAGACAGCTGATTCACCAGGCTCTGGAACTCGTTGGTGTGTTTCGCAATAAAAGTTCCACTCTGTAGCTTCAGGTTCACCAAACGCCTTATTAATAGGGCTTTATTCCGAGCTGTCTTGGCCTGAAATATGTCTTCCAATTTTATCCACATCCCGTAAGCATCTGAATCATGTGCTACGTGGTGGAAGACACTGTGACCGATCCACTGCCTAATCTGACCCAAAGTTCTATTGTTGAGTTTATTCTAGTCATACTCCTTAACAGACTATGGTTTCACTCCCTTCAACTCGATGACATCAAATAAATCTTTGCAATATAAAAAAATCTATCATCCGAGGTCTCCAAAGGGAGTGATTAGTTGCAGCCAGTTTAATCATTGCACCAGAATGAGAATCTTCCATTTCTATTTTAAGTTTTCAAGTTTAAAATGAAAATACAACAAAATCGGGGCTGAATTTCACAAATTGGAGGTCACTGTTGCGTCCGGAACGGTCGAAAATGGTATAATAGACACTTCATTGGTCTAAATCCGACACAGGGGCTGATTTATAAATTCCTAAAAGTTCTGGGGGCAAAACTGTAAATTTTAAAACTTCAGGGGGCTAAATGAAATTTACCAGGATGATGACGTGGCAGTGCTGACGTGGAAAGTGGGACCGGTTTTGCTGATGTGGCAGACACGTGGCAGTTGACATGTCGGTGACGTGGCGGCTGACGTGGCTGCTGATTATACGCTGATGTGGCGCTGACTGTGCGCTGACTGTGCGCTGACGTGGCGGACCTCTGAATGCGCGTGTGGCGCGACTGGCGGCGCGAGGGCTGGCTTCTGGAAGGCGCATGCGGCGCGTGCGGCCAATTTGGACGTCAGATCGGTCGCCGGAAAATACCATCGTGCTCGTCTCGACGTGAACTAGCTGATGGTATGCTCAAAGTTGATTTTTGACAACTTTGCCAGAACCCAAATTTTCCGAACCGAACTTCGTTCTTCGGTTTTTCGACCCCAAAGAAGAACCAAAGCTCTGATACCACTTATTGTGATTCTCTGATCACTTTAGAGTATTTTTTAGGAAAAACCGAATTGAATTTCTATTACTACAAGAATAGATACAAAGTGTTTAAACTTTACAATTATACAAAAAACCTCACACACTCTCAAGCTCTCTACTTGGAGCTTACTACTCACACTTTGGGGTGTCCTGAGCTTGCAATTGAGCTCAGAATTTATAGCAGAAAATCAGTACAAAATGTCAATACTTGAACAGTAGCTTCCACTTTCCACTCCCTTAAATTATGGAAACCACCGAAAATTTGCATGGCATTTTCCCATCTTCATGCATGACAGTTGTCACTTGGTTGGATGGAAGCTTCATGTTGATGCTTGCTGGATTCATGCATGGGAAGCTTCCGCACTCATGTAGGCGGTAGCTGGACCCTACAATTGAGAGTGTAAAATATTGAATAAATAATGAGTTTTTCGTTTGTTGCAAGCCATATATAGTTTATATGGATCATCATTCCTTTAAGTGTATGTATTTTAATTTGATAAGGGTCTGTTTGGTTCAACGAAGGGGAGGGGAGGGGAGAGATTTTAATGGAGGGGAGGGGAGGGGAGGGGAGAGGAGGGGAGAAATTTTAATTAAATATATGTTTGGTTCAAAGGAGGGGAGGTGAGAGGAGAGGAGGGTTTTAATTAAATATATGTTTGATTGGGAAGAGATTTTAAAACTAATTTACTATTTATCCTTATAGCATGTTATAAATAAAAGTAAAACAATATAAGTAGGGATAATTTAGTAATTACATTTAAAATTATTTCATCACTTTCTCTCCCCTCCAAACCCCCCACTTTTGGAGGGGAGCTAAAATTAACTTAGGAGGGATTTTGCTCCCCTCCCCTCCCCTACTCTCCAAAAAATTGAACCAAACAAACAAAATTTAAAATAATCCCTCCCCTCCCCTCCAAACCCCCCAACCAAACACACTCTAAGAGTATGATGAACGACGTAATGGTTCAATAAATTATTAGATTCATAATGGTGTAATCTTTATTATACCACCAGAAATGAGATGAAAAAATAGATTTCCAATGATCCAATATTTTCAATATTTTAGCATGATGGATTTAAAATAAGAAACTAAACATTGTGTTAACCATTTTGTGAATTCTTAACTTGATGAAAATAATTCATCTCACAAATAGGGGAGGAAAGATGTGTGTAACGAATGTCATGATTTTATGATAAACATTTTGAGAATTCTTATCTCAATTTTTGTGTAAATTAGTTCAAACATATATTTAAACTTATTGAAAAAAAGTTCAAGGATCCTGAATCACAAAATGTGAAAAAGTACCAAATTTATATGATTTGCTAAAATCGAAATATTTGGACATGTAGTCTATAAGCTCAAAGATGTCATATTTATATGCAAAATAAAATATTCTAGACCTGTAGTCTATATTATTGAAATCGTAAAAAAATAATAATTAAAATAAACTTATAATTTAGACACCTGAATGTGTCAAAAATTAAAATATTTCACATTAGAACATTTGAATATATGAGCTAATGATAAAATACATGAAATTCCTGAAGTACTAAATTAAAAGTCTACAGTTTATAAGTTCTTAATGAAGGTATAATCATACTTACGGATTAGAAAGCAATATGACTAATAAAATAAATTTACTTTAATGAAATTGCTATAAGTATGATATAGTTCAAAAATATATTGATGATTTCAATATAAAAGATTTTTTTTTTTTTTAATATAGGAAAATTGCTATAAAAATTATTATTTTCTTCATTTACAACATGAAATATTATTTATGGGTGTTAAAGTACCATATTTTATATCTTGTACTAAATTATACATTATATGACATTTGTATTCTTACAAATAAAGTATTGCTTATGATCAACATTATTTATAAGATAAGTATATGGTGGCATTCTCCAATCAAGAAAGCCAAGACACAAATTGAAATTTTATTTATTCAAGTAACTTAATTAGCATATTGTTTCACTTAATGCACTATCAATCAGATAATTGATCAATATAGCAACAATATCACATTGAAGGGAAGAATCATTTGAGTGGGAGCATAACAACTTGGAGGATTCTAATGCATTGTTTTTCCTTTACTAGGTTTTTGTCACAAGCATTGGGTTTTTTCTAGTATGGTTTTAATTAATTAGCCAATATTTCATCTCATTAAGTTATAAAGAATCTGTACACTTTTAAGGACTATTATTCCTTACATTTAAGGTGGACAAAAAAGTAACTGAAATTGGAAAATCGAACCGAAGTGATAATATTTTTATTTTCAAATATATTATTGTATATTTTAATTAAAAAACCGAACCAAACAGAATTAGAATGATTTTTAACTAAAAAAAAGCAACCAAATTAATTGAATAATTTAATTTATTGAATTTTCAAAATCTAATCATATTATGTTGTTATTTTATAATTATATTTGTTACATTATTCAGTTTATTTAGTGTTTAGTGATGATTAATTTCATAAAATATTTATAATTTTTTTTTTCTTCATTTTACATAACTAATATATGATTATATCTTATAAAAAAACTTTTATTGGTGTAGTGGTGATTAAAAGAGTTACAATATACAATTTTTAAGTAAATGTTAGATTTTGTGAATGTTATTAATTTTTAATTTTAATTTTATTGATATTATTAAAAAATGAAAAAAAACTGAGTTATACCGAACCGAACGAGAATTAAAAATAATTACAAATTTTTAATAAAAATGTACATTAATTTTTTTTAATGTATAATTATAATTATATATTTTTTCTATAATCATATCAAATCATATCCGCCTTTACTTACATCATAACATATTTGTTGGAGATATGTCATAGAACCATCGTGTCATAGGTTTAGGGGATTATCCTTATTTAAATATAATTTTCTAATTAGTCATAAATTAGTTTACGACTAATATAATGGCAATCTCATTACATTTTGCATCTATTCGTTCAGTTGCTATCTTATTTTTGATGCAAAATGAGATCTTGTAATGTATTTCGTGTCAATACTCTATCTGTAAAATATTGTAGATGTGAGTACAGAGTTTTAATTTAAATACATCTCAATCAGTTCTCGGATGAGATGATGTCATCGGGGATGATCACATTGCATGGCTCACATGTTTTAGATGATGTCATAAGATCAATATTTGATATTGATAGTTTGGTGACGTCTTACGTCACAAGAGCATGAATATGAGTAATGCGTTTGCGGAACATATTACTGAACATGACCAAACATAATGAATCACATGATCGATTATCTGTAATCAATGATTCATCGCACATGTTTACCACTAGTCCTTTGACATGAGATGTCACTGTTTACGTATGCATTGAGTTGCATCGTTCACTTGTGTATATAGCACCGGGCTAATCACACCCATGAAAAACCTTATTGGCATTATGTTCTTAATGTATGAGGATAAGTGATGATCAAGATGCAATCTACTGGCCCAGATAATTGAGCTTGAGAGCCTATGTGAAAATATCATATATGGGGATTAAATTATCGGCCAGAGTACACATCATCTGAAAATATATTTTGCAGATACGTAAATCCCATATATGATTGATTTCTTAATCCTACGATTGAGTTAGAGGTTTGATGACTTCATGACCGCACTCGATCGGGAGTGGATAGTAGAGAGACCTTACTATACGCAAGTACGACTTTATGGTTTATCCGATATTTTAATTCTTCATATTTGGAGGTCATGATATCTTGTTAGAGGCCACTCATGATCATTGAGAACTTCAGTTACATTGAATTGTACCGAGGTGATACGAATGTGTTCGTATCGAATCATGTCCAGCTTACGGAGAACCCAGATTCTCACACACTTTAGCCGAATGGTTGACGAATTAATTAAATTATTTTGTTCGATAGATAATTTAATTACTTTATCGGTAAAGTGTCAATATTTTCGGTGTGACGCGCTAGCACCCGTTGATTCAGGAAATATTTGAGTGTTTTTTTATTAATACTACAAATATAATTTGCGGATAGTTGGGAGACTGATAAAGTTATTTTATTTTTTATCACTTGTGATAATAATTAATAATGAATTAAATGTTAAATAATTATTAATTATTATTATTAAAATAATAAAATTATTTATTATTTTTTATTAATACTTTTGGATAATTATTAAGAGGGTAATTTTTTATTCATATGTTTTTCTTTTGTCTGGTTGACTAGGGGTGTGAATCAGTTGGTTCGGTCAGTTAATCCTTGATTTTTTAACCGAATTGAAATTTTTCGTTTAAGTAAATGTGTAACCCATTTAACCATATTATGACACATAACCATTAACCAATTTAACCATTATATTTCGGTCGGTTTTGGTTAATTCGGTTATTAACCAGTCCAACAAATATAAATTCATCAACTCAACATTCAACAAAATAATTTAACACAAATATAAATTCATATTCATCAAATTTAATATTTAACCCAATATTATGGAATTTTGGGTTTCTTAATAGCCAATAATTTAATAATTTTTGGTTTTAACAATTTATCTAACAATCGGTTTATGAAATTTTGTTATTTACTTATTTAGGGTTTTGAAGCATGTATATATTTCGGTTAATCGGTCGGTTCGGTTATACGAATCTCATATCCGTAACCGAACCGAATAACCGAAAAAGTTAAAAATTTTAACCGCAAAAACCGACTTAATCACAATAACCAAACCGTTATGAAAAAATGGGTCGGAACGGTTCGATTAATCGATTAAAATCGATTAATGCACACCCTTATGGTTGACCATTTTTGGCGAAGTGATGGAAGCCTAAAAAGACAAAACAATTATTGGTTCTTATCTCTTTCTTGGTAATATAAAAAAAAAATTTGAAAAAATTATTTTGTTTTGACCAATAGGCCAATGAAGTGTAAGGAAAGTTAATTTCATTTATATTTACCATTTTGTTTAAGAAACAAAAAGGAGGTCATTTGGTAATTTAATTTAATTTTGCCAAAAACAAAAGAAAACTTGTTTTCTTCTTTCTCTCGGATATATGAAAGAAAAACAGGTTGTGGTCTGGTTTTTTTGTTTTTGATTTCCATCAATTTTTGTGTGGCTTCTCAAGGAAAAAAGAAAGACAGAATGAAATAAATTGTTTGTTCTGATTGTTGTTTTCTCTCGGCAACAAACATTAAAAAAAAAAAAGGAAAAAAATAATGAAATGAGTCTCTTTGTTTACTTACTTTTTTTTGTTTTTGTTTTTGTTTTTATTTTATTATTTTTTTGGGGGTTCACAAAGTTTGAAAAATCTCCCAAAAAATTTTACGGCAAATTTCGTCGATAAATATGGTGTGTGGATACACACGAGGTTATCGGAGACGATTCTCTGTCCGGATAAAGCCTCGGAAAGGTATACATGTTGTATTCTTTTTTCTTTTTTCTTTTAACATATATGGATGTTATTTTTAATTATTAAATAATGAAAATCAGACTAGATCTTCCGTAGCCTTTTCCACACGGTTCGACCATAGTCACGGGAATGGAAAACTATTTCCGCATCTTTCAATATATACTTATCTTATTGTGCATATAAAATGAGAATTTATCTCAATAATTAGTACACTTGAAATATGAATAAGAAATGAGAGAATAAATTCTCATATTTAAAGGAGATGAGTTGTATATTTTATGTTTAAAATTTTCTTCATTGCATTTATAATTTAACACTATTACACACTTTTTGCATTTATAATATAATAGTGTACTCGTCTCGTTGAAATAGTCTATAGAGTAGTCCAAAGCACATGAATCACTTATATTTTTTTTTGGTTAAAAAAGCATAATCTATAATAAAAATTGTAAACATAAGTGTTGAGTTGTAAAAGCGAATCATTTTGGTATATGCACAGAATAAACTATTCTTTTTAGTTAGGTGCTTAAATATTTTAGACCCAATTTCCAACAAGCGGTATCAAGCCAAATCCAAATTAATAAGCGGAATGTGATAATGCCCGATAATGATTTTGTCCAAAGAGAAAAGTGATAGAATTCAAATATGCTAATTTTTGGATTGGATACCTAGATATCCTAGATCTAACCCCAAAAACAAATTAATTTAATTTTGACAAGAAATTTGTTTACAAACAAGGTTGAATTTATCTACTAGTGATTGGTAAATATTTTGACAAATATTTGAATGAACTGATTCATGTGGTCCTTGCACTCTTCCTCAATAATTTCAATCAGTCTTGAATTATATAATTGATTATTTCTCGATCATAGCGTATAGATCCATTATTGAGTTGTCTAATCTTATTTCTAACCATTACTTTGTCTGCCATTTGAATTAATTATTGGTCCTATTGTCTACACTTTTCCTCAATAATTCTAATCCTTCTTAAATTATATTAATTGATTATTTCTCCATGTGTCATTTGATCGTTGGGTAATAGACTCTTTAGCATCCAAAATATTAACGTGGTTCTTTACTCCCAAATATAAGAATGTCAAATTAATAAAATAACTCGATGAGTCCGTGATGAGCGGAAAATAAATCAATATTTACCACCCCTTTTACTTAATATTTTGTTTAGTTTCTCGGGTTTGATGAACGTTTTGATGTGTTTTAGTTTATTTTACAGATAAAAAATATTGGGACTCAATGGAATCATTTAGGACGAAATGTGGGTCAAATAAGGGCAAAAATTGGACTTGACATATTAAATTTGGAGATTGGAAACTTGAAAGGGCGTTCTAACGAAGTACAGTTTCAGAAATTCCAATTTTACGCATTTGTCGTATTTTGGGCATAACTGTTTACTCCGATATCGGATTGAGATGATTTAAGTTCCAGATTAAAGAAGACTCAAAGATCTACAACTTTGAAGAACAGAATAATTTCGAATTCGGAAGATTGCATGACCGAAATTGATGAAATATTTGGAAGTGTGTTATGTGTAATTATTAAAGTCATTTTCAAAGCAAATAAATAAATAATAAAAATAGTCAAACTTTCACCAAACATGATAGCAATTAGTGGAGGATTTGGTGGAGCAATTAGTGAAGCAATTAATAATGGATTTTGTGGAGCATTTAATAATGGATTTGGTGGAGGAAAAATTTTGCCTATAAATATTAAGCCATTTCATTTGTAAATTCATACTTTCTTCTTTGAAATTCTTTATGAATAACTAAGAAGATTGTATATTGCTTGTTTATTTACAGCTTTCAGTAATTAATTTCCACTTTCGTGCTTTCTTTTATTTACTTTTAAGTCTTTACTTTCTGCAATTTACTTTTACGCAATGAGGAGGTAACTCTCATTTGTTGGGGTAAAAGGTAAAGCTTTTATGTAACGACCGGTAGTTTTTACTACTACCTATGGCGATATTATTACGTACGAGACAAAGGCACGTAAAATAAATCGTGATGGGATTCGAATATATTCACGAGAAGACTTTGGGAATGATCGGTAAATTTCTTGAAGTCCCGGGAAGAGATTGTATCGTATTCCTTTTGGACCGGCCATAGTATTTTGGGTGTAACTGTTTCATACAATCTTCGATTTTTATGAATTTTATATCGTCGGAAAGCTGAGATTGAGAACTACAACTTTCACGTTAAACATTTTCCCAAATTCGGAATAGAACCAAGTCAAAACGCAAGTCAAAATCTGGGTGAATAGTAAATGATAAAATCTCCAAATTTCTTCATTTCTCTAGACACTTCTACATTGTTCTTTGTACCAATTAAGTCCCAATATATAAAAGGACTACTATTCATTAATACCAAAGAAATTAGAAGAAAAATAGAAAAGAAAAGGGAGGAAACCGTGAGAAAAAGAGAGGGAAAGGGAAGAAGGAGAAGAAAGAAAGAGAAGAAAAAGAATAGAAAGAAGAAAAGAAAGAAGAAGAAAAGGAAAGAAGAACCAAGAAGAAGGGGTTAAGCATCATTAGAAGCTTGGAGGGTGTAGGAATCAACCATGGGGTAGGTAAGAAATCCATGACACATTTTCTTTAATTGGTGAGCTTAATGATTTGGTATTTGTGTAGTGTTGAGAACTTGAGTATGATGATAATTGAATGATTCCTTTTGATTTGAGTTAATAAAAAGGTTGATAAACCTCATTTGTTTATTTGGGATGGAAAATTGGTGAGTTAATAAAGTGAATTAAAAGTGAGATTCTTGATGAATTGATGCTTAATGAATATAAAATGGAGTGTGAGATGATGTATGAGATATTGGTTTGTAGCTTGGAAGTGTTGGAATGGAGTAAAGATGGAAGATTTGAGATTGGGATGAGATAGGGGAAGAAAACCAGTGACCTGGTACTGGTTTTCCAGGTCGCTTCGAGACGCGTAGAAGAAAATCTGAAGTAACGTTTCTGGTTCGCGTGCATCGCGACGCGCCATGGCCTGCGTCGCGACGCGAGCATTAAAACATGACCCAAACAGCCTTAAACCCCCCTAATTTCATTCTAACGCGTTAGTGTAATAACCACTTCATATTTTAAAAGATATTGGAAAGATTCACAACCACTTCATCTTTTGATGAAGTGGTTATTTTATGTTTGTGTAATATATTGGTTTACTAAACTGGAACACGAAATTCTGCAAAAGCCTATGTCGATGGTCGGATGCAAATACCAGTGTAACCCAATTAATCATATGTCTATGTCAACCAAGTTACCTGAATTCATTAAGATTAAGTTCCAATTGTGGTTACCCCCATCTAACAAGTATATGTCTATCCTGTAAGGAAATCTATTAAAGGGTTATCTATCCTCAGACATACCTGGCACAATTAGTTCCTCTCTGTTTGATGGTCCTATCAGATTTGCCTCCGCCAAGGGTTTTGGGATGATTCCCAAGACTTGACTGCCTTCATCCTGTATGGCCTTTGAAACGATCCCCATTAGTCCAAGATTGCCACCACCATATACTAGGTGCATATTCTTTTTAGCAAAGACTCGACCCAATTCCTGTGCTGCTGCTACGTATTGTGGCTTAGTACCAACACTAGTACCACAAAAGACACATATATTTACAACTCGTCTTCTTGAAGTGGCTTCTATTTTATGTATGTTTCTTTTCTCAAATCCGGATGCCTTCAAAAGTGCAATGATGAGTTGAATTTATAGCACCTGAAAATGGTTAGTAATAATAGCACTAGTACCTGTCAAATGACAATTACTAGTTAAACAGTAAAATAAATCGTGAAAGGTAAAAAATTATGGATCCTGTCGGAGAAAATAAAAGAAAATAACAAAACAAATCACAATTATTAGGAAAAGACAAAGAGATATAATATTTACAAGAGTAACGGCTTGATTGACATCTATACGTCAGGGACAAACTTCCATCCAATTTTCTTATAAATTGGCAAACAGAGTCTTTTTGAGTCAGATTCCCGAGACTTAACTGTTGCCTTTCTTTTCAGAATTGTGTATATAACATGCAAATTTCGTGATACACATATCCACTATGATGCGTCTAAAGAGTCTTAGATATGTCATAGTGGGACACAGAAACTGGGCGACGTACGCTGTTCCAGGCTCGCGGCCTAGTTGGGAATACGGAGTAGCCCGCGGGGGACTAAACCAGAGAATAATGGAGTCGCCACCCGGTGTGAACCGGGAAAATGAGATTTAAGGCCGCACTCACCCCTCGCAAGGGAAGACCTCAAACCGTTGGGTTCGGAATGGTCCCTTACTTATGTCACTTGTAATGAAAGGATTTGTGTAATAATTTAATCAAGCTTAAGTAACACTTATTTCCAAGAGTATCATGCTTCTAAATTCACATGTATAAAAATAAAACTTACACCTAAATTTACATATATTTCACATCTAAGATTGCATGCTTGAAAGTACATCAAAGTAGCAACGAACATACAACTCCATTGGCATATTGTACTCACGAAAACACAAGCACACACTAACCACACAAGCACACATGTGAGCACTTTTCCAAATGGTACGTGGAATTGTATCCCAAGTACAGACCGCACTACCGTCCATTCGAAATCGGCTACGGAATTTATGTTTGGGTTTCCATCCGATATACCACAAGAAATAATACTCCAATGCTATCATGACATGGATATATGAATTGTAATACGTTAAGCCAAGACTAAGGTAAATGATGCAACCAATTGAATAAACATGCTTTTCATTATGATACGTACAAGATAAAAATGACTATGTGGGATTTCTTAATACATGCATGAATGGTATAGTTGGCTTTATGTGAGAGTTGTGAGTGTGTGCGTGAGTGCAAGGTGGCTAGGCGAGAGTGCTAAGTTAGGGCTAATGACGTGAGGAGTTGTGCTTGTGGTAAGTGGCTAAATGGCAGGCGAATTGCGTGAATTGTTTGAGTGCGTGGGGACTGTCAACATGGGGCAAGTGCGCATTTGTGATGAAGCTAGGGGCGTTGAAGGCTTGTGTCGTTAAAGCTATGAGGACGTGTGAAGCTGGGTGGTTGAAGTTTTGAGGACAGGGTTTCGGGTAGGCCAGAGTTGATCATGTAGTTGTAGGTGATTTCTGTGTGCGTTGGGTTGTTCTCTTTCTGGGTCAGGTATTTTGTGGGAGTCAATGAGGTTTTGGATCTCATGACTAAGGCGGGTGCAGCTATCAGTTTCGTGACCCCTTCTCCGATGGAAGTGACAATACAGGCTTAGGTCAAGGTTGGGTGGTACAGGGTTTGGAATTGGCTTAGCCTCTAAGGTTCCAGAAGTCCTTGCGCCTTCAGCTTTTCGAACACCCTTGAAAGAGGCTTACCAAGGTTGGAAATCGCCTGCTTTTGATGGCAGTGACCTCAAGCGTAGCGGGCTTGGTCCCTGAAGGTCCCTCAATATTCCTTCTATTCTGGCCATAAACTTTCTATTTTCAGCCTCTTCTTCTTCAATATCCATAGCCGTCTCCCTCAATTGTCGGAAATCTGTAATCATCGAAGTCATCCTCCGCAGCTTACCATAAATGAAGGAGGGCCGAGTCTGCATCTTCAGAAGCTGGCTTCTCCAGCGGTCTACATACTCCTTGAAGCTTTCTTCCGGCTTCTGCTTAGTGTTTTCCAAATCACGGAGTGACAAGTCAATCTCTAAGTCTGTAACATACTGCTTCAGAAAAGCATCAGCTAGTTCCCTCCAATCTTCCTTAACCTTCTTCTCAAGGCTATGATATCAAACCACAGGTGCCCCATCGAGTGACATCCCGAACATCTTTTAGACTTGGCGCTGTGATAGGCCCACTGAACTCATGAGTGAGACATATTACTGCAGATGGACTCTCGGGTCTCCATTCCCATTAAACTTGGCAATGTCGGGCATTTTAAACTGAGCTGGCAGCTGTTCTCCGAAGGTCATTGCCTCATAATATAACAACTCTTCATGTTTACCCCTCATTTTACGGGTAACTGTTTCAACCTGATCCCGAAGCTTCTGAAATTCTGCCTGAGACCCAATCACTTTGTCTGTTGCATACTCTGCCATGTCATCATCAAAAGTGGAGATATCATCCCCCAACCCATTCGGAGGCTCCTCGCGCCTCACATTCTCAGAATTTCCCCCAGCACGGGGTACAACCATATTTGCCATGGCAGTAGTCAAGGCTTGCAATTGTTCGGTAATCTTGGCGAAACCATTTTCCAACTAATCTATCCGGGATACCTCGTTACCGAATTCACTCATGCCTGTTACTGTTCTTTTAATGATCCTTGTCCATTCTCTAACCCAAACGGTATCTATGATGTCTTTTTGAGACATAGAGGGTGTTAACATGATATATGTATGTATGAGGTGCATGAAATGCATGTAACATATATAACATACTAAATCAACTAAAATTTTCAAACAAATCGGCCCGTTATCATTTTAGAAGCTTTTGGGCTAACTGTCATAGGAGTGAACTCGTCCCAGTTTAAATGGCCCAACAAGTTCACATCTCATGGCAAGGAGCCCAACTAAATCCAAATGGTAATGTTCCGAACACAAGCACAAAGCGGCCCATCAACACTTAGAAGCCTTTGGCCCAATCGTCATAAAATACGTTCTTGTTCCAGTTTAAATGGCCCAACAAGCCCATATCCCATGACAAATGGTCCAAATGGATCCAAACGACGATGTTCCCAAACACAAGCATAAAAGAAAGATAATGCAAACATAAAACAATAATTTCTACATAATGGCCCATCAACATTTCATAAGCCTTGGGCCTAGAGGTCATAAGGTACGAACTCGCCCCAGTTTAAATGGCCCAGCAAGTTTGCATTTCCGACAATAGTCCAACTGCATCCAAATGAGGATGGTCCACAAGCACATACTCAATGAAATAATTGTTACTTTAACCATACAAACCCGGTCTATGGGTGGGTTCGCAAGAGTGTAGACAAAGGCTCTCACTTGTGAAGGGTGGCCCACAACTAGGTCTCCCCAATCAAGGGTTCGAGCGACCAAGTGAGCGCACCCTTTTTTATACACTAAGGTACGTGCCAATGAGCTACGGTGTGTGACTGACTGTCAAATAGATTTCCCATTGTAGATTCCCCAGAGGGAGGGTGGAGCGAGGCTCACTTAAATACCCAAGCCTCTTAGACTCTTATCGCTTGGTGTCAGGAATAAACAACGAGTCCTCCAAATTAGTCCATCACAATAGGCTACGGGTAGATGGCTATATAGGTGCCATAAAATGAGGGTTTAATCAAAGGCATTTTGAGGCTAGGTAATGGTTTGGTGTCTTCCATTCACTACCTTTCTAGAAGGAAAAGCTGTGAAGGCACTTATATAGCCATCTACCCGTAGCCTATTGTGATGGACTAATTTGGAGAACTCGTTGTTTATTCCTGACACCAAGTGATAAGAGCCTAAGAGGCTTGGGTATTTAAGTGAGCCTCGCTCCACCCTTCTTCTGGGGAATCTACAACGAGAAATCCATTTGACAGTCAGTCACACACCATAGCTCATTGGCACGTACCTTAGTGTATAAAAAAGGGTGCGCTCACTTGGTCGCTCGAACCCTTGATTGGGGAGACCTAGTTATGGGCCACCCTTCGCCGGTGAGAGCCTTTGTCTACACTCTTGCGAACCCACCCATAGACCGGGTTTGTTTGGTTAAAGTAACAATTATTTCCTTGAGTATGTGCTTGTGGACCATCCTCATTTGGATGCAGTTGGACTATTGTCGGAAATGCGAACTTGCTGGGCCATTTAAACTGGGGCGAGTTCGTACCTTATGACCACTAAGCCCAAGGCTTCTGAAATGTTGATGGGCCATTATGTAGAAATTATTGTTTTATGTTTGCATTATCTTTCTTTTATGCTTGTGTTTGGGAACATCGTCGTTTGGATCCATTTGCACCATTTGTCATGGGATATGGGCTTGTTGGGCCATTTAAACTGGAACAAGAACGTATTTTATGACGATTGGGCCAAAGGCTTCTAAGTGTTGATGGGCCGCTTTGTGTTTGTGTTCGGAACATTACCATTTGGATTTAGTTGGGCTCCTTGCCATGAGATGTGAACTTGTTGGGCCATTTAAACTGGGACGAGTTCACTCCTATGACAGTTAGCCCAAAAGCTTCTAAAATGATAACGGGCCGATTTGTTTGAAAATTTTAGTTGATTTAGTATGTTATATATGTTACATGCATTTCATGCACCTCATACATATATATATCATGTTAACACCCTCTATGTCTCAAAAAGACATCATAGATACCGTTTGGGTTAGAGAATGGACAAGGCTCATTAAAAGAACAGTAACAGGCATGAGTGAATCCGGTAACGAGGTATCCCGGATAGATCAGTTGGAAAATGGTTTCGCCAAGATTACCAAACAATTGCAAGCCTTGACTACTGCCATGGCAAATATGGCTGTACCCCGTGCTGGGGGAAATTCTGAGAATGTGAGGCCCGAGGAGCCTCCGAATGGGTTGGGGGATGATATCCCCACTTTTGATGATGACATGGCAGAGTATGCAACAGGCAAAATGATTGGGTCTCAGGCAGAATTTCAGAAGCTTCGGGATCAGGTTGAAACAGTTACCCGCAAAATGAGAGGTAAACATGAAGAGTTGTTATATTATGAGGCAATGACCTTCGGAGAACAGCTGCCAGCTCAGTTTAAAATGCCCGACATTGCCAAGTTTAATGGGAATAGAGACCCGAGAGTCCATCTGCAGTAATATGTCTCAGTCATGAGTTCAGTGGGCCTATCACAGCGCCAAGTCCAAAAGATGTTCGGGATGTCACTCGATGGGGCACCTGTGGTTTGGTATCATAGCCTTGAGAAGAAGGTTAATGAAGATTGGAGGGAACTAGCTGATGCTTTTCTGAAGCAGTATGTTACAGACTTAGAGATTGACTTGTCACTCCGTGATTTGGAGAACACTAAGCAGAAGCCGGAAGAAAGCTTCAAGGAGTATGTAGACCGCTGGAGAAGCCAGCTTCTGAAGATGCAGACTCGGCCCTCTGAGAAAGACCAGATCAAAATGATCATCAAGGGTACTAAGCCCTTCATTTATGGTAAGCTGCGGAGGATGACTTCGATGATTACAGATTTCCGACAATTGAGGGAGACGGTTATGGATATTGAAGAAGAAGAGGTTGAAAACAGAAAGTTCTATGGCGAGAATAGAAGGAATATTGAGGGACCTTCAGGGACCAAGCCCGCTACCGCTTAGGTCACTGCCATCAGAAGCAGGCGATTTCCCAACCTTGGTAAGCCTCTTTCAAGGGTGTTCGAAAAGCTGAAGGCGCAAGGACTTCTGGAACCCTTAGAGGCTAAGCCAATTCCAAACCCTGTACCACCCAACCTTGACCTAAGCCTGTATTGTCACTTCCATCGGAGAAGGGGTCACGAAACTGATAGCTGCACCCACCTTAGTCATGAGATCCAAAACCTCATTGACTCCCACAAAATACCTGACCCAGAAAGAGAACAACCCAACGCACACAGAAATCCCCTACCCAACTACATGATCAACTCTGGCCTACCCGAAACCCTTGTCCTCCAAACTCTCAACCACCCAGCTTCCACACGTCCTCATAGCTTTAACGACACAAGCCTTCAACGCCCCTAGCTTCATCACAAACGCGCACTTGCCCCATGTTGACAGTCCCCACGCACTCAAACAATTCACTCAATTCGCCTGCCATTTAGCCGCTTACCACAAGCACAACTCCTCACGTCATTAGCCCTAACCTAGCACTCTCGCCTAGCCACCTTGCACTCACGCACACACTCACAACTCTCACATAAAGCCAACTATACCATTCATGGATGTATTAAGAAATCCCGGATAGCCATTCTTATCTTTGTACGCATCATAATGAAAATCATGTTTATTCAATTGGTTGCATCATTTACCTTAGTCTTGGCTTAACGTATTACAATTCATATATACATGTCATGATAGCATTGGAGTATTATTTCTTGTGGTATATCGGATGGAAACCCAGACATAAATTCCGTAGCCGATTCCGAATGGACGGTAGTGCGGTCTGTACTTGGGATACAATTCCACGTACCATTTGGAAAAGTGCTCACATGTGTGCTTGTGTGGTTAGTGTGTGCTTGTGTTTTCGTGAGTACAATATGCCAATGAAGTTGTATGTTCGTTGCTACTTTGATGTACTTTCAAGCATGCAATCTTAGATGTGAAATATATGTAAATTTAGGTGTAAGTTTTATTTTTGTACATGTGAATTTAGAAGCATGATACTCTTGGAAATAAGTGTTACTTAAGCTTGATTAAATTATTACACAAATCCTTTCATTACAAGTGACATAATTAAAGGACCATTCCAAACCCAACGGTTTGAGGTCTTCCCTTGCGAGGGGTGAGTGCGGCCTTAAATCTCATTTTCCCGGTTCACACGTGGTGGCGACTCCATTATTCTCCAGTTTAGTCCCCCGCAGGCTACTCCGTATTCCCAACTAGGCCGCGAGCCTGGAACAGCGTGCGTCGCCCAGTTTCTGTGTCCCACAGTCATCCAAAGACTCCTTACTCAAGTTATCCCTAATGAAATTAATCTTATCTTCACAGTTATCAGACACCATTCCTAAAGAACGACAACGAGTATCACAAAACATACAAGCACATTTATAGCATACACCCATTCTTTTAGCTCTTCTCTTTTTAGCATAAGTGCTTCTTCCTAAACTAGGAAAATGTGAAATAAAAGAGTTAGAAGACTCACCTGCCAATCGGACCTATGCTTCAATAATCCAACGAATGTCATTAGGAATACCTTTTATCATCAGTAGTCTCATCCGTTCTAAGCGAGCTTTGTAAACTTTCATCAAATATTTTTAAGGGAGAGAAGGAAATTGCTTTTGAAGATTTGCGAGAGCTTCTTCCATCTTGAAATCTGACTTTACCTACACCAATTTGAACACACAAAAATAAAACACACCAAATCGTAATATATACACAAATTGCATGGGTTGTCTCGCAGTTAGCGCTAAGTTTAAGGTTGTCAGCTAGACATGACTGCCTAAACGTTAGACTGGATCTAAAAGTGTGACACTTTATTTGTCACTCAAATGGTTCTTCCCAGTAGTGCTTGAAAGGCTGACTGTTAACCTTGAATGTTTCATTGGTAATGGGATCTAGTAACTCAACAGCTCCATATGGTAAAACCTGAATGATCACAAATGGCATTGACCACATTGATTTCAACTTTCCAGGGAACAGTTTCAACCTTGAGTTGTATAACAACAGCTGCTGCCTTGGTTCCAAATGTCTGGGCACTATTTTTTTATCATGCCATTTCTTGGTATTTTCTTTGTATAATCTGGCATTCTCATAAGCCTGTAGGCGAAACTCATCCAATTTGTTGAGTTGGTAGAGTCGTTTCTCTCATATAGCTTGTGGATCAAGATTCAACTTCTTCAGTGCCTAGTACGCCTTGTGTTCAAGCTCCACTAGCAGATTGCACGCTTTCCCAAACACCATTCGATATGGGGACATACCAATGAGTGTCTTGTAAGTTGTCCGGTAGGCCCATAATGCGTCATCCAGTTTTGTAGACCAATTCCTCCTTGTTGATCAAACGGTTCTCTCCAAGATTCTTTTGATCTCCCTATTTGAAACTTCAACCTGTCCATTTAACTGTGGATGATAGGCAGTGACAACCTTATGAGTAACTCCGTATTTGGATAGGAGTGCATCGAACTATCTGTTGCAGAAATGTGTGCCACCATCACTGATAATTGCCCGAGGTGTTTCGAAGCGAGTGGAAATATTATTTTTAAGGAATTTGATCACCACTTTTGAATCATTGCATGGCAATGCAATTGCTTCAACCCATTTGGAGACGTAGTCTACAACAACCAATATGTACATGTTTCCAAATGATGGAACAAAGGGTTCCATAAAATCAATCCCCCATACATCAAATATCTCCACTTTCAGAATAATTTACAAAGGTCATTTATTTCTCCTTGAAATATTTCCCGTTCTCTGGCACCTGTCATATTGAAGAGCAAAAGAATGAGCATCTTTAAAAAGAGTGGGCCAGAACAAACCCAATTGTAGAGCTTCGGCCGCAGTTCTATTCCCACTGAAGTATCCACCGTATGATGATGAATGGCAATGCTGCAGAACACTGTTGATCTCCTCATGTGGAACACATCGTCTCAATAATTGATCAGCACAATGTTTGAATAGGTACGGCTCATCCCAGACATAATGCTTGACTTCTTTGAAGAATTTCTTCCGTTGCTGAGTTGTCCATTCCAACGGCCATTTTCCTGACACTATAAAGTTGACATAGTCAGCATACCAAGGGGCATCATGCTGTTTCATGGAAAATAATTGTTCATGTGGAAATGTTTATTTCATTGTCAGTTCTTTGCCAGCTATTTCTCCATTCTCAAGCCTCGATAAATGATTTACCACTTGGTTTTCTGTCCATTTCCTGTCTCTGATCTCCACGTCAAATTCTTGTAGTAGAAGTATCCAAGGGATCAATCTGGGTTTGGCATCTTTCTTTACGATCATGTATTTGATTGCTGAATGATATGTGTAGATCACCACTTTGGGACCCAGCAGATAAGAGCGAAATTTGTCAAAAGTAAACAAAACTGCGAGCAACTCATTTTCAGTGGTTGTATAGTTGAGTTGAGCTTCATTCAGAGTTCTGTTAAAGTAATAAATGGTCTGGAAAACTTTTGCTTTGCGTTGTCCCAAAACTGCACCTACAACAAAATCACTAGCATCGCACATCACTTCAAATGGAAGGGTCCAGTCTGGTGTTACTATGATGGAGGTAGAAACCAACTTCTGTTTTAGGATCACAAAAGCTTCTTGGCATTCTTTGGTGAAGTGGAAAGGCACATCCTTCTCAGAAGATTGCACATAGGTTTAGCAATCTTTGAGAAGTCTTTGATAAATCTCCTGTAAAAACTGCATGTCCGAGAAAGCTCCGAATCCCTTTGATAGTTGTTGGTGGAGGTAATTTTTCGGTTGTCTCAATCATTGCTTTGTCAACCTCGATTCCCTTTTGTGAGATCCAGTGTCCAAGGACGATACTTTCCTATACCATGAAGTGACATTTCTCTCAATTGAGTACCAGGTTGGTATCTTCACATCTTTGTAGCACCTGTTCTAGATTTTGCAGGCAGTGGTCGAAAGAGTCTCTAAATACAGAGAAATCATCCATGAAAACCTCCATACTCTGTTCCAGCATCTCTGAGTGGCAGGAGCATTACATAGTCAAAATAGCATCATGAGGAAAGAAAAAATACCATAAGGACATGTAAAAATTGTTTTCTCCTAATCTTTTGGGGCGATGAAAATCTGATTGTACCCTGAATATCTGTCCAGAAAGTAATAGAATTCATGTCCTGCCAGTCTTTCCAGCATCTGATCAATGAATGATAGCGGAAAATGATCTTTCATTGTTGCTTTGTTCAGCTTCTGGTAGTCCATGCATACCCTCCAATCATTCAACATTCTTGTTAGAATCAGCTCGTTATTTTCATTTGTGACTACATTAATTCCTTCTTACTTTGATACATATTGCATAGGACTCACCCTAGTGCTATCAGAGATGGGGTAAATGATGCCAGCATCCAACCATTTGATGATTTCTTTCTTTACAACCTTCTACATGATTGGATTAAGTCTCCGTTGATGCTCTGCTATGGGTTTGTACTCGTCGTTCTTCAGGATCTTGTGCATACAAAATGATGGGCTAATGCCTCGAATGTCTGCTATAGTCCAGCCAATGGCTCTCTTGTGTTCTCATAACACTCTCAGCAACTTTTCTTTCTGCTTCAATGTTAGCGAAGAAGAAATAATCATGGGTAATTCAGAAGAGTTTCCAAGGAATGCATACCTGAGATGACTCGAAAGTAACTTCAGCTCCAACTTCGGTGGTTCTTCAATCGAAGGCTTGATTCAATATTTCTTTGGTAGTTCCAGACTTTCAATTGGTGGTGTCGATTTGAAATGAACGGCTTGTCAAGATAGTTGATACATTCCATAATTTCATAATCTAGCTCACTGTCAGTCATGTTGGTGATACAAGCTTTAAGTTTGTCCATGGGAATTGTATCGGTATCCTGTATGATACTATCAACAACATCAATTCTGAAACATTCTTCCTCATTTTCATCGCTCGGGAATTTCATGGCTTTAAAAACATTGAAGGTAACTTCTTGGTCTTGCACTTTCATAGTTAGTTCTCATTTTTGTACATCAATAACAATTCGACATGTAGCCAATAATGGTATTTCAAGGATGATATATACATCTTTATCTTCATCCATGTCAAGGATAATGAAATTTGTTGGGAGAATGAGTTTGTCAACTTTGACCAGCACATCTTCAACAACTCCTCTCGGAAATGCGAGCACTCTATCAGTAAGTTACAGTGAGACTGAGGTAAGCATTGCTTCTCCAATTTGTAGTTTCCTGTAAATAGAAAAATGTATTAAATTAACACTTGCACCTAAGTCACATAAAGCCTTACCGATATAATATTCTCCAATGGTTCATGAGACAACGAAACTGCCAGGATCTTTCAACTTCGGGGGAAGTTTCCTCTGAATAATGGCGTTGCATTCTTCAGTCAATGCTACTATCTCGTAATCTCCCAATCTCCGCTTTCGTGAAAGAATGTCTTTCATGAATTTGACATAGCTGTGCATTTCTTCCAACGCTTCTGTAAATGAGATGTTGATGTGCAGCTTTTTGAAAACCTCCAAGAAACGAGCAAACTGCTTGTCCAGTTTATTTTTCTGAAGACGCTGTGGAAAAGGTGGAGGTGGAGTGATTCGATCTTTTCCTTTGCTTCTTTTTCCTCCATCTGTGGAACTGCTTCTTTTGGAATTTCTTCAATAGTTGCCTTGATTCCAACATCTTTGTTGATTTCAGTACCGCTTTTCAAGGTTATTGCTTGATATTGCTTTTTCCCTCGGTTCCTTGGATTTGGTTCTGTGTTGCTAGGAAGGTTCCCTGACAGTCTGTAAATCTGAGCATTGGCCAGTTGTCCAATTTGATTCTCCAGTGCTTTAATGGAAGCAGATTGGCTTTGATTGAATGCTGCTGGGGCTTGAAACATATCATCATTTTTTGCTTCTTGCTTTTTGAACATCTCTGCAAACCATACTTTCACTTCTGGTTCTTTTTCATACTCATGGCCTTTGTTCTGCTGTTGGAATCCAGGTGGTGGATTGTTCTTTTGCCTTGAATTGTTGCTCCATGAAAAATTGGGATGATTCCTCCACCATGGGTTGTAGGTGTTGGAATATGGATTGTTCCCCTGTCTGTTGAAATTGTTGACATAATTCACCGCCTCCTCTTGTTGAATTGGCTCCGGTGCTCCTCTATATGGTGAACTTGTGGATCCGGCGATGTTTACATCTTGCGTGTTAAGAGTTTCCAGACATTTGCATATCTGATCTAGCCTGGTATTCATTGCTGTGTTGGCTCCATCTTCATAAATTCTTGTAATTCTTTGAATCATACTTCTGTCTGTTGGCCACAACGAATTGTTGTTAGCCATTTCTTCGATTAAGTCCCAGGCTTGATCTTTTCATTTTGCCATTAAAGCTCCTCCAGCAGCAGCGTCAATTGTGGTTCTCATCAGTCCAAAAAGTCCATTATAGAAGGTTTGGACTTCTAGCCATTTTTGAATCTCATGGTGATGACATTTCCAGAGCAAATCCTTGTACCTTTCCCAAGCTTCGTAGAGAGTTTTAGAGTCATGTTGTACTAAAGGATGTGATGACATTCCTTAGTTTTGATGTTCTGGCTGGTGGAAAATACCTTGTAAGGAATTTGGTGGCTAGAGTATTCCAAGTTGTGATGGAACCTGCTGGTAATAAATATAGCCAAGCTTTTGCTCTTCCCCCCAAACTGAACTGACTGTTGAATCATCTGAATGCATGTTTTGATGTCACATGTATTTGCAGGTAAGAGAGGAAGTACAATACATGAAATGAATCCGTCAACCATCAGAATGGTTCTGTTTCGAATGGGAATTGGTGGTGCAACTTCCAAAGGTTCAGGTTCCATGTTAACGATTGCTTCTTGGCCTTCACGCCTTTCCTTTATCAACTGTCTGATGGTTCTTTCAATCTCTGGGTCAAGCGGTCGGAGTTCAAAGCTTCTGGTTCGTCTCATGTAGTGTCTAAGAACCTGAAACACAAGAAAACAAAAATAGTAAGTAAAAAGAAATTAGACACAAGTAACGTATCTAACCTCAAAACTAATAGTGAAAGATAACAAAGTCCCTGGCAGCGGTGCCAAAAACTTGACCGGTGCGTAATCACACGCGAATAACACAAGCGCATGTATCGTTCAAGTAGTATAAAAATATCGATCCCACGAGGACTTAATACCTAAGCTATTAATTTATGAAGTATCTAATGGATTGATTGATTGGATGGTGATTTTAAATTTAAAAACAAGTAAATAAAAATGGCGTGAAAGTAGGTTTAGGAAAATTCAATATTAAGAAACTATCTAGCGTTGTGAATCTTTCCAATATCTTTTAAAAGATGAAATGGTTATTTTATGTTTGTATAATATATTGGTTTACTAACCTGGAACACGAAATTCTGCAAAAGTCTCTATCGATGGTTGTATGCAAATACCCAGTGTAACCCAATTAATCATATGTCTATGTCAACCAAGTTACCTGAATTCATTAAGATCAAGTTCCAATTGTGGTTACCCCCGCCCAACAGGTAGATGTCTATCCTGTAAGGAAATCAATTAAAGGGTTATCTATCCTCATGGAAGATCGTGGGCTATTAAGTCTAAGACTGAAACCTAAAATTCCTTCGTCAAGTTTATTTTAAGTTTACCCGATCAATCTTATTAGTGCTAGTTAACAAGAAGCATTAAGCTTAAAACTTAATAAGTAAACCTTTATATTACCTAAACTATAAAAATAACCCCTTATAAACCGGTGATATTGAATTTCATCACAACCCCAGATAACAGGCTTAACTACGACACATATTTATAACTAGTAAAAGCTTAAAAATAAAATACATAAAGTAAAATGCTGAAAAGTAAATACTAGAAATTAACAAGGTAAAATTACAATAAGGAAAATGATGGGGGTTAAAGGATCCACTTTTATCACTACTATTTTAGATATCTATATTAATATAATATATTAACTTTTGTGATATTACCAACCAGCCATATAGGCGGTAACCTGATTAAGTCAAATTAATAATTAATTACCAACCGACCAACCAGACGGTATCCATGCCTAGTCAGGTTAAAACTAATTTATAATTAATTACCAACCGGCCAATATAGCGATATCCTTATTAAGTCAGGTTTTAAATAGTTAATATATTATAATTAAGAGAGATTAATCTAAATAGCAATAATAAAAGCTTTACATTTTACCCCAGCAGAAGAGAGTTACCTCCTCATAGCGTAAAAGTAAAAACTGAAAAAGTAAAGAAAATTAAGTATTGCTCGGAAAAGTAAATAAAATTAATTACAGAGCTGAATTTAAACAATCAAGATACAATCCTCTTAATATTCTCAAGGAATTACAAAGAGAAAAGTATGAATGAAATTAGAAAATTCGGCTCAATTTATAGGCATCAATAAGTAGGGCGTGTCGCGACGCGCCACCCTTTGTGCATCGCGATGCACCGTGATTCGCGGCATGGAATGCCGATCTTACGAGACGTGTCCTGGCGACGTCGGCAGTGAATGATTATGCTGATGTGGAAATGATGTGGCGATGTGGATTGTCGGCACCATATGATAATGACACGTGGCACAAGATGATTGGCTGATGATGACGTGACTGACACGTGGCAAGCTGACATGGCATGTGAATGATGTGGATGCCATGTGGCTGACACGTGGATGACATATGGTGATGGCGATTGTCGGCAGCATGTGATAGTGACATGTGGCACCGCGCAAGTTAGCAAGTTTGCTGTGATAATGACATGTGGCAGACGCACGTTATCGATCGGTGCATTTTAGCAAACTTCTCAGATTGTGACACATGGCACAACGTATTTTAGCAGGCGGTGCATGTTAGCAAGGTCCGACGGACGTTAGCGGTCGCGACGCAGAAGGCTAGCGCGTCGCAATGCGTGAAATTACAATTTTGCCATTTTATCCGTTTTTCACTGTTTTGGCCCCAAATTGCTTTCCAAAGGGTCCTGAAACTTTATTTTTCTACAAAATAACACAAAACACATCAAAATATTCACAAATCTCAAGAAACTATATAAAATATTAGGTCAAATGAGTGAGAAATAGTGATACATTTACCACTCATCACATAGTTCAGTATTATTTATTTCAGATAAGTTATGTTTATTAATTCTAGTATTCAAGATATCTCGAGAAGTATGTAAAATATAATGACGATGCTCATTTAGACACTCAAGGATTTGAATATTATTTATGTCATATAAATAAAAGGAACAATTCTTAATATTTACATGATATCCTATGTATCTAATACAAAAAATGATATAATATTAGTTACGTATCCTGGTACAAGATATCAGTCATTTAATAAAGGTCTCCTACCAGGCAAGGGAATCTCACATAATTCCACTACAACTGCATCTAGAGAGTCACCACTCTCGAATCGCAACTGCATCTTTCTAGATTTCAGCTGTCTACTTTCCTTTAGCACATGCAACGAATTGCAAATATGATCTGGACAAGAAAAATCAAAAATCCAACTAGATGTGACAGTTTCATAAGTTAAAGAGATATCAATAATAGGAAAAATAAAAGCATCAGATGTCGATGCTCTTTCCTTCCTGATCTTGGCCAGGTAGTTGGATAATTCCTCTTCCAGTGCCCAATCTTGCTACAGTGGTGGCATTTGTCTTCAGCAGGTCTTTTGGGCTTCACTTTCTTACCTTGCGAAGGAACATTGAAACCCTCATTCTTCTTTCTTTTTGTCTTCTTCCGCTTCAATTTGGAGTGTGAAGAAGCGGAAAGTGAAGTGGGTTTCAGAAGGTGAGTCATCACTCTCTTCCTTATATCCTCCTCCGTTGTGAGAAGCATCATATGCAACTCATGGTAAGAACAGTGAATCATATTCATATTAACGTACATCACAAACTGACGATATGACGCTGGGAGCAAACCTAGAATGATACTCTGTCCTAAAGTATCATTCATAGGGAAATCACTTTGCCTCAATTGATCGATCGGATCAATCAAATGAAGCACATGTGTGCACACAACCTGTCTCTCATCAAGTTTTGAATGGAACAGCTCCATTGCGACTCTATGAACCAAGACATGTTCTTGATTCATGAATGATTCCCGAAGTTGTTTCATCATACTATATGCGTTAGGTATATCAAAATATTGCCTCTTGAGTTCCAAAGCCAGTGAACTGAGTATAAATAATTTAACTCTTAAATCATCGTCTTTCCATCTCTGGAAAGTCTCAAGTTCCTCCGGTGCCACATCCTCAGATACAGCAAGGGGCAGAGGACCTTCTAACACGTATCCTAATTTCTCATACCCGAGGACAATCCTCAAATCTAAGTCCCAGTCTGTGAAGTTCTCAACGCCTTTGAGCCTATTCGTATCAAGCATACGAGCAAAGTGGTTGGTTGAAGATGTCGCCATTGCAAATCTATCACATAGATAGCGAAAAACGGTTAGCAGAAAAATAATTTCATATAATATCATAAGGCATTAAATAGATCATGGATTTTTAATCTAAAAATGACCCTCCAACTATTTTATATAAAACTGTAATCCCCATACAAAATACAAAACATTCAATAATCAAATTAAATATAATAGTGAAAAGTGGACTCCATGAATATATTTTAGCTCATAGCTTTAGAACGTTCTCGCCTACGTATATTCATTACGTAGAAAATTGATTGTCAATCATTCATCAACGACTCCCGGGTTCCTGTCTTGATTGTTTCTCCTTGTGACAGTTTTGGCACGTTCACAAGGAGGCGTAGTAAGGTTAAACTTGTCAATGATAAATTCGAGATGCTTGCGTAACCCTGATAGCTTTGGCACGTTCAGGATTCCACATTCGTTTGAATTTACCTAATATCATATATTTATCTGGTACAAATAAATTCCTACCGGCTATATCCTAACAGCTTTGGCACGTTCTCAGATATATTCGTAGAAAATTTTTCTATAAGTAGTATTGACAAGACGGACCAAGAAACATGTATCAAATACATATTAATTATTAAACCTTATTTTAAATAGGGATTTTCCGCAAAAGATGTCATACACTTTATTTTAATCAAATTAAATAAAATTCATGCATGTATAAAGTAAATATTAGATTAAATATCAAATTTAAAGGGCTAATTATATCATGAGTTTAGAATCAGACTCGCTCTGATACCATTTCTTTTTGGATTTTTTTACGATATTACCGGGTAACGCAACGGAACGCGAAAAATCAAAATTTTCCTATTTCAATAATTTTTATTGGGTAATTAAGTTTTTACCCAATTCCAGAATGCATAATTTTTCTCAAATTACCGTGGGACCCCAATAATTTATATTTTTATCATTTTAGCTATAATTTGTCAAATACAAGATTAGGTGATTTACAATCACTACCAAAATGATTTATTGACGTCATATACATGAAAACACAACTAATATAAAAATTCTCATTTTTTGGCCAAAATGCCAAGAGCTCCCCCATGTTTGGATTTTGTTCATTTTGGACCAAATTTGTCAAAAAAATCTAAGATGATTTCCAATGAACACCAAAATAATTTGTATATTTCATATACAACATTATATATATATTCTGCCCCTATCAGCACCAAAATGATTTGTTCTTCACCTTTTCTTTCAATTTTTCTTTTTGTAATATTTGGAGGCTTAATCTTTAAGTGAAGCAAATGAAAAAAGTTAACCATTAAATACTTAGGGTTGGTCGAATTTGAGAGAAAAAAGAAAATAGGTATATTCTATTTTTTCAAACAAAATAAAGAAGTTAAAACCAATTTGATAACCTTTTTCTTTAAATGCAAAGTCAAAAATTTACATTTTAATCATTTCCAATTTTAAATATCAACTTAGATTTTTTGTATTTCAATTAATTTAATTATTTAACAATTAAATAATTACTTAAATATAAATATTTAAATATGTATTATATTTACTTTAAGTAATCTAAATACATATATTAATGATATATGTAAAATTTCATAATTTGATAATTAATTAATGTGTGTTTAATAAAATCATATATTAAATATAAATACACATTAATTAGGAAATGATCGAAATGCCCTTATACATGTATCTTTCGTTTAACCATTAAACGATTTATAAATAATCAATATTATTCATAAATATTGCCATAGTGCTCTACAAGTATATTTCTTTAGTGAGACTCTCTAAGTTCAAGCAAGTCTTTCACAAAATATAATTCCGTGTCCATAATCTACCCACCCGTAAATTATGATGACCACATATAAACTCACTAAACTATACAGGCCGAGATCATTGCATTCGTATAATCCTTCCGTCACAGGTATCCAGATTATTCTAGAGATATAGATATAAACGTAAAATCTCTTTAGATATAATCTTGTTGACGTTTCTAATAGCAATCTCTTAATAACACTTAAAACTCACTTCTACAGTGTACCACAGGCTCATGGATTTAACAGATTGCTAATCCTAAATAGAATACATATGCTCTGTACACAGAACTGACGGATCTTTTCTTGATACACACAGGATATCATGAGGATCAGTCCACACCCAACGAACAGGCGGAGATCTGACCTAAATAGTTCGGTGACATGACTGCCATCAAAGTGTGGAGGATATCTCATATATCCACTGTGGTATATCAAGTCAAAGAATCACTATGCTACTCAACCAGAGAAGATTCTTATTAACATTGGTGTATCATCCATTAAGAATCTTCAGTGAGTCGTTCAGTGTTTATCCGATATAAACACCTACATATCTATACGAGTTTCCAAGACTCATGGTTCATTGAGCAACAATTGAAATCCAAGATTGTAATATATGACACGTACTGGTCTCTACGGGTTTACTTACCGACCAAATAATGTTAACCTTGACTAGGAACAGTTCAAGAAATAATGTAAAATTCTTGGCTTTCGTCTAGTATTTGTCAACATCGTCGTATATGTAGAACAAATGCAAGTTCATATTTGCTTTACATACACCATAGTACATGTAGAACAAATGCAATTCGGCCATGCATTTAAATTGGAATTTAATTTACGTCATTCATGTACAAGCGGATGATGCGTGGCCTATTGATCATGATCATCTCCATCGATTGTTGATTTTGCTTCCCGCGTTGCCGTGAGATCATCTAATAAGGATCAGGTCTACCACTCGATCTTCCGTATTATGACTCACCACCAGAAATTCGTGAGTGTGGACTCCGATCAACTCACTTGTTGAAAATTTTATTGAGAAAATTTTCTCCTTTTGTTTTCTCTTTTCCTCTCATTTTCAATCTCATTGAGAATAAGATTGTGGCTAGGGTTAGTTTGTGTAGAGAAAAACTTTCTATTTATATCCAGGATTTAGGTTAATTAAATGTACATTTATAAAATTAACCCTAACCCTAATCTCATATATAAATACTGGCCAATGACATTTTTGTCACAACAAAATTATTAATTTCAAAAATCAAATATAATATCAAATATCATTTAATTTTGAAATTAAAATTTAACATGTAACTTATATCATGATATAAATTACATATTTGATTTTGAATTAAATCAAATTTAATTTAAAATCAAATCCTATAATAAATGATTATCTAATAATCATTAAAATAAAAACTATATATTAATCACTTTAATATATAATTTCAAAGTGTGACATTAAATAATTATATCAATAAATAATTCTCAATTATTTATTATTTTTCAAGTAAGTTTATAATTGGACTATCCAATTATTCTATGGATTCCTACAGTGTAACAAGCTACACTAGGACCAAATAGACCTACAGTTCCGAGCTCCAATAATCTCGAAATATTAATTAAAACTCTTTAATTAATTATTCCGAATTATTAACTTTATGTTATTCCACTAAAAACCTAAAGCGGTACTCTCGTAACTGCAGATATATTTTATACCAAAAGTAAACGACGTCTACCGATATAATCACTGCATATAGATTGACCCTCCACGAGTATCTCATAATTAGAGCCAGGTCATAATGTCCATTATACCCCTCCAATTATTTTGTGCCATAAGTACCATTGATTCTCTAATGAATGATTTATTCATAATTATTATGAATATTAATCTTTCTATTCGTAATAGAAAGACTTGAGCGCTCTAACCGTTCAAGTACCGAATCAACCCTCAAGGAAGTATTCATCTACTTCTCTCAAGAATGAGTGGATTCCATATCTCTGTAAAACATCCTCAGCTATACACCAAACCATGTCCTCAAAATACGTAGCTATTAGGATGGATTGCTTCACCAACCTCGCCTTTGTAAATCAAAGCACATAGCCTGCCATGCTTGAGTTCATAGTACACTCAGTATTAAGATCAACCCATATATGATCATCTATTAGACTGATATGAATTTATTTGTTTAACAGATATTAAAAAAAATTCATTTTTGTCTTGGTCCAGTCCTATATGATTGCATCATATAAGGTGCCTTCATTCTCATGCCACCACATGAACGAACCCGGATCAAAGTCGTCATACAATATGGAATGGACCGCAGCTATAGATAAACCACAAATAAAGTGTCCGTATTCGTTTGCTCTCTACGGACTATTTAGGATTACTAATTTCAGATTTAAATTTTCTTGTGTATAACACTTATACATTAAATCTGAAAGTACATTTAGCATCTAATGGCATACAATATAATTTACAATATACAATTTTAAAATCAACATTTTGATAAATGAATAATCACATCATTTATTACTTAAAATAAAATCTCGTTTACATATTACATTATGCTATTGGGCATATATCTCAATAATATCCCACTTGAATTAGAGAAAATGAGATATGTCGCATAATCCTAGACCCTCTATGTGACCTTTAAACACTTTAGCCTTTAAGGTCTTTGTGAACGGATCAGTCAGATTGTATGCATAATGATATCTGCATTATCTCCATAAAGAGATGTTATTTCCTCTCTATATGCTTCCATTTCTTGTGGCTTCTCGATTCTTTGCAATTTTACCATTGCACCACTATTATCATAATAAAGTGTGAGTAGTATATCCATATCTGGAACTACTTCCAGATCTCCCAAGAATTTATGGAGTCATACTGATTCCTTAACTGCTTCACAAGCTAATAAATACTTAGCCTCCATGGTGGAGTTCACAATACCATATTATATTATACTCTTCCATGGTTCCATGAACTAGGGTGAATACTGATTGGGATGTTGATCTATCATAATATACATCCAACTAAAAATCAGAATCTGTATGTCCTCAAAGGATCATACCCCCTTCAGGATATACAAGCATATAGTCTCTCGTTCTCTTAAGAATATGATTTACAGTCACCCACTGATCTAATCATGGGTTAGACTGAAAACTACTGACTGCTCCCACTGCATAATGGATGTCCAGTCTCTTGCATCGCATATATGAGACTTACAACAGTAGAGGCATGTGAGATATGTCTCATCTCCTCAACTGCTTGAGGTGTCTTAAAAAATTGTTCATTCAACAAGTGAATTCCATGTTGAAGAGGTAAAGTACCTTTCTTGGAAATCAGCATCCAACATCGAACAATAATCTTGTCGATATATGATGCTTGAGACACAACTAACAATCGTCTTTTGTGATCCCGAATAATCTAGATCTCAATACACAACTCATCTTTCCCAAATCTTTTATTTGGAATTGGTTAGCTAGTCAGAATCTTACTTCCGATAATTCTTTTACACCATTCTCAATGAGTAAAATATTATCAACGTATTGTTAGGGTTGGTGCTCAGAATGCCAATCCGGATCGTATTTATGTCTGATTTATAAATACGAGTAATTCTATTTTTCATAAATATTACTAATTTAATGGTAGCACCCTTGTCTTTTATATGCTTATTCAATCTAATTACGATTAGATATTTGATTACGATTAGATCGAAATTGAATTAGGTTCAGTGATACGTGTATATTAGACAAATACCATAGGATTTACAATATAGTGTGCAGTTACAACGTAGTTTGTAATTGACATTGGGAAGCGCACTATAAGATGTATATCCTTAAATAAAGTTCCTGATCAAGATTTGTTAGGGATATGCGCTATACCCAACTTGTGGATGGGCTATATGTACATGTATTTGAGATATTTTCATTAATTAATAAAATGAAAATCTTTATTATACGTGTCTTACATAAATTATATAAATCATCAAACACTTTAATAAAGTCCTTGGAGAAATAAGATGATGGCTTCCACGCCTTATGAGAATCATTGCTCTCAAACGTTCCTAGTCATAGTTTTGTGAATAATCTGGGCGTTCACAAAGCAGAGAGACTAGCATGATGATATGATCCGCCCTTAACTGGGGTAGCCGATCTCATAGGCTACTAGCGGAGATCCGTCCACTTGGTGTATCACATGGATGCATGAGTTGCTTGTGTCCATCGAACTGACCGCCGAAAGTTTTCACATGGAGTGTTTATCCCATGTGTCTGTGAGAATTTTCATGTATCGATTATATGACTAGTTCTTAGACTTGAGGTCTTTACAATCTTATGTGTGGATCAAATAACTTTGACATTCTCCTTCCCCGGTTCAAAAGATTCGGTCATAAGGGTATGATTGGGTCATTTGTTGAAACACATGAAGTTTGTAAAGATACAATAGAGAATCGCAACTCTCTCGGATAATATTTTCTTGTAAGAGTAGTATTCTAGTTCACGGGTTGATATGTGTGATCAGTGCTTGAGATTGTGGCCGCAGCGGAAGAATCATTTGAGATTCTTGGGTTAGCACGATTCATGACATTATCAACACCATACCTTTGACTATATGTGATAGAAATCTGCCTGGAACAAAGCCAAGCAAACCCCTCCACGTGTTCTAAGCCCCAAGAACCGCGAATCTTGATTTTGTAAGAACAAAATCCTTCCAAGATCAAGTCCAACCCTTAAGGAACATTGCCCTTAGAAACCTTTCTTTATTTCTTTGGAGAATCCTGAACAGCGATACAGCGCCACAACGCTTGCCACACGTTGATAAGCTTTTGTTCCGTAAAACCAAGGAAGAATCCACTCCCTCAAGATGACACAAGTCAATTTGTTTTGTAAAAAGATATATTATTGGTTAATTCTCCATTACAATGAATAATGCCCCTTTAAATAGGTGGCTAACCCTAATTCTACCAAAATATAATAAAACCCTAATAAAATACTTGAAAATTTCGTCCGTGGGCTTTTTAATTTAATTAATGTTCAGCCCAACACTTAAACAACACATAACTTAAAAAAGATATAAAATATAAAAACTATAGGGATACATTGCGTCCTCATTTAGACCATGAAGGAATCTGAACTGGACTTTGATGAAAACTTAAAGTTGTAGAGCTACGAGTTCTCTTTCCAATGCAACTTGAATCACCAAAATCGGACATCAGACGAGAAAGTTACGTCCAAAATACGAAGACTGCGTAAATCCCGCCACTGCTAATGCACCATTCGGAAATAAAGCCCAAAATCAATCAAGGCAGCCCATGCACGTCCTAGACCCATTCCAATATTGCTTTAGACATAATAAAGCCTTCACATAATGTCTCATGCATGGACCAAACTCCGGAACCCAAGGAATCTTCCAAATCCACCAAAATGGCCCAAATACACAATTTGACCAAGCCATGCAATCAGCCACAACTTCAAGTTAACTTGGCCCAACAAACAGAGCTCATTCTGGATCACATCATTCTCCCTCTCTTGAAAAGGATTCGACCTCGAATCCGAACCCGGGTCATAGATAAAAATGACAAGATCAATAGGACGAGAATCCTGGAATAAAAGAAAATCACATGGAAAAAATGGTTAAGGTGAGCAAAAGTCAATAAAGCGAATGAATGACTTTTTGTCAATATTTTTCCACTCTCAATCTCTCCATTGCTACTCTCATTCTTAAATCCACTTGCAACAGCAAAGAGATTCCTACATGGATTCACATTTGAAATCTCATTTAAAACAAACTCAATATGCCCATGTCGCTTTCTCAAACAATCAACATTCTTATCAACGATCTGATAACACCATACATATTCAGCCACATGTACTTTTTGGCACATCATAACTCATGTCCTCACAACCAACATTAGATTGCTCCATATGATATTCACCCTTAACAGTAACATCAAACACCTCATTGGCATCATGAACAGCCAAATCATGAGCACCAATGTTATCGCTCACATCAATATCATCACTATCATCAACACCATCAACCACCTTACTCTTATTTATTGAAACATCAACATGTTTCATTTCATTACTCAAGGCTACGCTCGTACCCTGCTTTACTTCATATTTTGCCAATGTATTTTCCTCTATCAACTCTGGAAGCTCTCCTACTAACATTCCAAGTGCAATCACACTTTTCTTTTTAGCCCACTCTTCTTCACTCCTCTGCATGTACAACTCGTCCTCATAGACCTCTTGTAGGGTTAAAGGAGCAAGCTTGATAATCTTTTCACCACACCTAAATTTGTAGATATTCCTATCCATATCATAAACTACTTTATTGAATTTATACCAAGGCTTACCCAATAAAACATGCGTACGATACATAGGAACCACGTCACAAACTATTTGGTCAACATACTTCCCAATTGCAAAATTTACCACAACCTGCTTAGCAACCTCGAACTCTCCGAAATCACTCATCCACTTATAAGGTCTATCAAGAGGTATCAATGGTAATCCCAATTTTTCCACAAGGGTAGTGCTAGCTAAATTTGTGTGATTCCTCTATTAATAATCATGCTACACACTTTACTATTGATAGAGCATCTCGTGCGAAAGATAAATACATTTTTATCCATCAAATTATTTATATAAATCAACCCTTACTCGAAAGACGTCAATAATGAGGAAAGACTCAAAGAATCACCAAGAAAATACGAAAACAAACACAAAGAAACTGACTAAAAAAAATAAAAAAATAAACCAAAGTAAAATAAGAAGACAAACTGAACTGAAACTGGACAGAATTCGTAACTTTGAAAGGGATTTTGAGACTCGAAACTTAAGCGGATTGAGTACGGCCAATGACTAATGAATTCGTCTCCTTGAGTACTTATAAATCGATATATTATGGGTCCCGTAACTCTTTCTAGATCAAAAGTTACAACAGTTTGAAAATCAGTGCGCGGCTGAAAAATTCTGACCGAACTGATCCGAAAATTACAGATAAATTTGACTTTAATTGACTCAAAAACTCTAAGAACTGAATCCTATATGCTATTACCATGAAAGAGCATTATAATAACATCCCAGAATCGGTCATAAACATGAAAAACACAAAGGAAATAAGAAAAAAAATTGAGATGAGAAGAGACAAAAAACAAAAAACAAAAAAAAAAAACAGGAGAAAAAAAAAGAATGTTAAAACTTTATAAAACGATAAAGATAGAGAAAATCTTGACCTTAGAACCCTGAGCTCCTGATACCAAATGATACGAAACAGGATACGAAAAGACGAAACCCGATCCAAGATCCCGTAGACCCCCAAAGAACCTGTCCTTGAAAACCCTTGGAGATAGCCTCAGAGGAATTTTGCCAGCAAATAGGACGCCACAAAGGATGCCAACCCTTTGATAAGTCTTTGTTCAATCACTGAACGATGATAAAATTTTCTTAATCTCAAAGAAATTCACTATTCACGCACAAAAAATAGGGTCCTTCATTAAGAGTTATTTTTGAGTTTAAATAGTAACATACTTAAACCCTAAGAGAGCTAAAAAGACTAATATAGCCATAAACTACCCATTATCAACTAAAAGCCCATAATTCCTAATTTCTAGCACATTTTGAACCCATAACTAAATAAAATAAACTAACCAAAATAATAAATAAAAACGGTCATCCAAGTTGGTTCCATACATGCAAATAAATAATAAATAATCTTAAACGAACGAAATCAATCCATGCTGCTCTTCGATGACTTGGGTGAAGTGTATAACTCTTGAACCATCTTCCTTGAAGTCCAATTGGTCTCGAACGTGCTTGTTCAATTCAACTACATGACGTTGGGCCAGGCCTGCCATAGCGTCCTTGATCTTCTGAGCTCTATGTCTTGTAATTGGTCCAAGATCTATTATACTATGGATCGAATCAGGTGCTGCTAGGATCACATCATTCTCCCTCTCTTGAAAAGGATTCGTCCTCGAATCCGTGCCCGGATCATAGATAGTAATGAGAAAATCAACTGGACGATTATTCTGGAACAAGGAAAAATCACATGGAAGAAAAGTGTCAATGTTAGTATAATAATGCTTATGTATTGTTCCCTCTTGCCCATACTCTTCCTCAAAAACTATTTTCATTGCATTCACCACCCCAATGAGATTCCAAATTAATTTCACATTCTCATTCTCATTCACAACAAATTCTACATGCTTAAAACTCGCAAAACTCTCACACATATTTACCCATGTGTTTCCCAACTTACTACTCTCATTTGGATGCTCAACACTCTCAACACATTCGACTACACATGTAATTTCATCAATACAGTTAGCCATGCATTGAGCTTCAAAATTATCATCAGCAGCAACAGCTAAGTCATCCACCTCAGCAATAGCAATAGCCTCCACATCACACTCACTCTTTACTACTTGCTCACTCACTACCATGCCAATATTTTCTTCTTTTACATTAACAATATCACTAGAAAGTTTATTTACGAAACACTCAACAACTCTTTCTTTTTTTCTCTTTTCAACCTCACTTCTTCTCTTCATTTTTAATTGATCTGTATAGGCTTGTTGTGGTGTTAAAAGAGGAAGAATCACTGACCTCCGCTCCGTGACATAAATGTACCTACTTCTCTCAACATGATGCCACACTTGCCTATCATATTTCCATGAACCACCTAACAATACGTGACAGTCAAGCATAGGCACCACATCACATAATATCTCATCATGAAACCTCATAGTAGAAAATGAAACCATAACTTGATACTCCACCTTAACCTCAACACAATTAGGCAAGCCGTGTAACACATAAGGCTTAGGATGGTTTTGCAATGGCAACTTCAATTTCTCCACGAGATTCGTACTCACTAAATTAGCCCAATGTTCCCCATCAATAATCACACTACACACCTCATCTTTCACAAATACTCTAGTACGAAAGATATTATCTCTTGGTTGCCCCATAATATCAACCAGCGCATTTGGCATCTTGACAAAAACAAGCTCTAGAACGAAGAAAATACCAAAAAAATTATTAAAAAAAAGACCACGTAAGACTTAAAACAGAAACCCCAAAAAAAAAAAATAGAGTCAAAACTCAGGGATAAATTCAACCAAAAATTTCCTTTTCGATTAAGGAACACTAAGGCAATCCCTAGCACAACTTAACACACAAGGTAATTGATCGAACTTTTCTTATTTCTCTTGCAAAAATTTGAATTTAATTTGTTTGATAATGACTCTAAATCCTAATTACGCATGCAAATCAAACAACACAAACTGATTCAGAACTGATTAGAAACCAGAACCTGAAATTGACTCAAATCCCGTAACTAATATTCGGACCAGAAATCGGAACCCGGTATGAGAACAGAAAGCTTTCAACTATGCACTATTGACTAGATCTCGTCGAGTACATGCAAATAAATAATAAATAATCTTAAACGAACGAAATCAATCCATGCTGCTCTTCGATGACTTGGGTGAAGTGTATAACTCTTGAACCATCTTCCTTGAAGTCCAATTGGTCTCGAACGTGCTTGTTCAATTCAACTACATGACGTTGGGCCAGGCCTGCCATAGCGTCCTTGATCTTCTGAGCTCTATGTCTTGTAATTGGTCCAAGATCTATTATACTATGGATCGAATCAGGTGCTGCTAGGATCACATCATTTGTTTTAACATGCGTACGATACATAGGAACCACGTCACAAACTATTTGGTCAACATACTTCCCAATTGCAAAATTTACCACAACCTGCTTAGCAACCTCGAACTCTCCGAAATCACTCATCCACTTATAAGGTCTATCAAGAGGTATCAATGGTAATCCCAATTTTTCCACAAGGGTAGTGCTAGCTAAATTTGTGTGATTCCCTCTATTAATAATCATGCTACACACTTTACTATTGATAGAGCATCTCGTGCGAAAGATAAATACATTTTTATCCATCAAATTATTTATATAAATCAACCCTTACTCGAAAGACGTCAATAATGAGGAAAGACTCAAAGAATCACCAAGAAAATACGAAAACAAACACAAAGAAACTGACTAAAAAAAATAAAAAAATAAACCAAAGTAAAATAAGAAGACAAACTGAACTGAAACTGGACAGAATTCGTAACTTTGAAAGGGATTTTGAGACTCGAAACTTAAGCGGATTGAGTACGGCCAATGACTAATGAATTCGTCTCCTTGAGTACTTATAAATCGATATATTATGGGTCCCGTAACTCTTTCTAGATCAAAAGTTACAACAGTTTGAAAATCAGTGCGCGGCTGAAAAATTCTGACCGAACTGATCCGAAAATTACAGATAAATTTGACTTTAATTGACTCAAAAACTCTAAGAACTGAATCCTATATGCTATTACCATGAAAGAGCATTATAATAACATCCCAGAATCGGTCATAAACATGAAAAACACAAAGGAAATAAGAAAAAAAATTGAGATGAGAAGAGACAAAAAACAAAAAACAAAAAAAAAAAACAGGAGAAAAAAAAAAGAATGTTAAAACTTTATAAAACGATAAAGATAGAGAAAATCTTGACCTTAGAACCCTGAGCTCCTGATACCAAATGATACGAAACAGGATACGAAAAGACGAAACCCGATCCAAGATCCCGTAGACCCCCAAAGAACCTGTCCTTGAAAACCCTTGGAGATAGCCTCAGAGGAATTTTGCCAGCAAATAGGACGCCACAAAGGATGCCAACCTTTGATAAGTCTTTGTTCAATCACTGAACGATGATAAAATTTTCTTAATCTCAAAGAAATTCACTATTCACGCACAAAAAAATAGGGTCCTTCATTAAGAGTTATTTTTGAGTTTAAATAGTAACATACTTAAACCCTAAGAGAGCTAAAAAGACTAATATAGCCATAAACTACCCATTATCAACTAAAAGCCCATAATTCCTAATTTCTAGCACATTTTGAACCCATAACTAAATAAAATAAACTAACCAAAATAATAAATAAAAACGGTCATCCAAGTTGGTTCCATACATGCAAATAAATAATAAATAATCTTAAACGAACGAAATCAATCCATGCTGCTCTTCGATGACTTGGGTGAAGTGTATAACTCTTGAACCATCTTCCTTGAAGTCCAATTGGTCTCGAACGTGCTTGTTCAATTCAACTACATGACGTTGGGCCAGGCCTGCCATAGCGTCCTTGATCTTCTGAGCTCTATGTCTTGTAATTGGTCAAGATCTATTATACTATGGATCGAATCAGGTGCTGCTAGGATCACATCAATATGGGTAGACACTTTCCGTACCTTAGGTCAAACAATGGGGATACAGTGAGACGATGGATCGTATCATATGTAAATCGCATACATAATGGGTATATATCTTTCCTTCTCATTTGGGGGCCTTGGCATGTTGTTAGATGTCAACCTTGGTCATTGAAATCGAACGACCATCTGATCGGAGGATAATTTATGTTCGATTAAATTATCACGATTCATTTCATGTCCAACTTGAGGGGAACCCAAAAGGTCACACACAATAAAGTCGAAATCAATGGTTAACAGTGTATAATACAAATTGAACAACATATATGATTGTTGTAGGAATTGTTCATAAATAGTTCATTGTGTTTAATTATTGAACAGATCATTTATGAGGTTGCACAGTGGCTTAGGGATTGGTGAATGACGATATGGGCACTTTGGGAATTGGAATAAATAAATAAATAAATAAAAATGTGAATAGTAATATGAATAGTAAATTTTTTTGTTATTTGTTTTGAATTCCAATTCGGCCCAAACTCTTATTAGGGTTTTATAATCTCATTAAACCACTAAATTAAGATCCAATGGCTAAGATTAAATTAGCTTTTATCCCACATCGAATTCTTAATTAATTTTGTTGTCTTTGGAGCACTATATAAACCCAAAGAATTCTTCACAAATTTTTGCACCAAAACCTTTCATATATTAGGTTTATATAAGTGAGCAACTATAAAGTTTAAGAGTAAGCCATTGATTTTGAGGATCCTTAAGTCTTATTGACTAGAGGAACCTCAAGTTAAAAGTTTTTGAGGTATTTGCCTAGGCCAGCACTAAGGGCAAAATACCCGTGCACTCAAGGCATAGCCTTGCCGTTGAGTTTTGGCTTTGGTGTGTGCATCTTTGGAGGCTACACACTTGGGTGGCTCTTTGGAACGTGGAAGAGCTTGCTAAGTTCGAGAAAAGCTTGTAGATTGGAGGGAGGACTGGAGGAGTCTTCGATTCAAGTAAGTCTTTTTCTTTCTTTATTTTAATTAGAGTTCTTATGATAGTTATTATGTTTAAGTTTATGTTCTTTGCATGTTTTATGAGTTTTATGCTTAGAATATATAGTAAGATGCCTAGGCTTGTAGAACAATAAAAACAAATGGGTATTGGGCAAAAGGATAGCGGCATCATAATTTTTTAATTTTCCGCTGCGCACTCGCGGCCGCTTCCCAACAAGATTTACTAACACAGGTCGGTTAGTAGAGATCCACTGAGATCAGTACATGTCGTATATCGTGACATTGTCCGATGGTTTATCCCAGTGAACCATGAGTCTCGAGAGACTCGTATAGACATGTAGGTGTTTATTTGATAAGACACTGAATGACTCATTAAGGGTTTCCTAATAGGGTACACCAACGTCAATAGGAACCTTCTTGAGTTGAGCGAGCATAATGGTCATTCGACTTAAGATACCACAGTGGGATATATGAGTTATCCTACATACTTTGATGGCAGTCACGTCAACGATCTATTCATTGTCAGACCTTCGCCTGTTCGTTGGGTGTGGACTGATGCTCATGATATCCAGTGCGTATCAAGATAGGATCCATCAGTCCTGTGTACAGGGCATACACATCCTCACGTGTTTATGATCTAGTAAATACATGGCTGTGGTATAACGTCGGAAACCAGTTCCGAGTGTTATTTCGTGATCGTAAATTGAAAGTCGATAACGTCGGAAACCAGTTCCGAGTGTTATTTCGTGATCGTAAATTGAAAGTCGACTGTATTATACCGAATAGATTTGACGTTCTCATTTATATCCCAGGTATAATACGGATACCCTATGACAGAGGGATTATACGTATGCAGTGACCTCGACTTGCATAATTTAGCAAGATTATTTGTGGTCGTCATGATTCATGAGTGGGAGAATTATGGATACGAAATTGGATTTCATGACGGATAAACCTAAACTTAGAGAGTCTCATAATATGAAGTGTACTCGTTGAGCACTTTGGCAACTCGATATGAGTAATACAGATTATTCATAATACTTCACTGGATTAAATAAGTTAATTCAGATCGTTTAATTGTTAAACGATAATACATGCTTTTAGGGATTTTGGTCATTTAATAATTATTGTGTTTTTGTATTTGATACATAATACGATTAGATACACATTAATTATTCGTCAAATGAGATTTTGACACATGCCATAAATATATGTATTTATTATTTATTTTAAATAAAAACACATATATAATAATAATTACAGTAATTAATTATTTGGATATTTAATTGTTAAATATTTGAATTATTAATTAATAGACGTTTTCCATAAAAGGTTATGGATTTTATCCAATTATTATTTGGTTTACTTGGCATGATTTAATTATACTTTGTGTGTTCAATTATGATTGGATAACATAAAGTTTATTATCATTTAATTTGATTAAATAAGTCAAAATGACCAAAATACCCCTTGTACATCATAAAGTTGGTTATGATAGAAATAAATTAAAAAAATTTGTGAACTCCCTCATTCTTTCCACCATGGCCGAATACCTCTCAAAAGGAGCTCCCAAGTTTGGTTTGATGAAACAAGAAAGAAAAGGAAGGAAATCAAAGAAAAAGCTTTAGGAAATTATGGAATTAAGGTAATCCTATATTTCTTTAAGCTTGAAAGCATGTTTCTTGTTTTCTTGATGGTCTAGTAAGATTCTAGGGTTTCCTTTTCTATAAGAATTTGGGGCTTTTGGTTGTGGTGGATGGTTTTGGAAGTGTTGGCATGTGTGAAGTGTATTTTGTAAGTAATTAGTGTAATTAGTTTCTAAATTTATCAATTGTTGAAGATTTTCTATTCTAGAGTGTTGTGACCACTCTTATGGCACCTATAATTTCTCTTGAGTGCTTCATGTGTGGTGACTTTGGTCGGCGTTATGATTAATTTGATTAATCTTGAATTATTGGATTTAAAGCATGAATTTTGTGAAATTTTTGATTCATGATCAGATTAGGCTAACTGGAAATTTTGTGATGTATTTGATGTTTTATGAATGTAATTGATGTGTTTTGGGAGTTGGCACAATTTCCGGAAAGTGTTTCCAACTTGAAATAATCGAAAACGATCAAAACGCGGCGTTACCAGGTGGATTTTGAGCCAACCGGGTGACGGCTGTGAAAACAATGATTCTGTCACTCTTTGGGCAGCCATGAACTACCCCGACACTATTGGAGCTGACCTGGACAGTTTCCATAAGTTTCGGGTAGTCGGTTCGGTCAAAAACGCGTTTTAGGCCATTTTTGCGGAAAAAAACGGTTTTCGTAAAAGTTTCTTGAATTTTCACCATATTTATGTTGATATTTGATATTGAATAAATAGGTTTAGGTGAAATATGAATAAATTATTCATATTAGATATTGAATAATTTATTTGGTATTTTGAAAAAGCTTTAAAGTACGATTTCGCCGGGACCCGCACTTCCGCTGCGCCCATCGCCCAAAACAAATTATTGTTAGAGCAGGTCTGATGCTTCATCCATTACATTATTAATGCTTGATATTGGATATATAATCCAATTTTAATGTTCGCACATGCTTAGAATCTAGATATGTTTCTTAACTTTTCGGTTTTACGTTAATGAAAATGTAACTGAAATTTAATAGTTAAATTGAGTTTATATTCTAAGGTAGAATTGAACTGTTTAAAAAATGATTTAGATTAAATTCTGCATTGGATGTAGAGTAAAACTTCTATAGGAAAATCCCCGCTTTTAAATATGGTTGTAAAGTAACGTGTATTGAATACATATCTCTTAGCTCGCCATGTCAGTTTGACCATAAATAGTCGAGCCCGTCCATTGACCATACCAAAGCCATTGTGAAGCGTTCTTTGACAAGCTGCAGCGAACGCCTACATAACCTACCCAGGTCCCTGCTGAAATTTGGGCCCTACTAACTCATAAACCCATATAAACGTTTCACCCAGGAATTTCAATTGCGCTTACCTCATCTCTGGTTCAGGACCAACCATGCACTCACTGCCACTACTTCACTTCTTGGAGTCAGACACGGATCGTGCTACGTGGCCAGCCTGAGGGGATGCATGGATCATTTTTTTATTTCGTGCCAAAGCTGTGCAGTTATGACTGATGGTAGTTCATTTGCGCGGTAGAAAACTATATGATAGAGACAAATTCAAGTGAAAGTGGAATCCTGAGCGTGCCAAAGCTGTCAGCTACAAACACCGGTATCTTGAGTTTGTCATTGACAAGTGTAGCCTTGATACGCCTCCCTTTGAACATGCCAAAGCTGTCACAGTGAGAAACGATCAGGACCAAAACCAGAAGTCACTGGTGAGTGATTGACAAAGAGTTGTCTACCTAATGAATATACGTAGGCGAGAACGTGCCAAAGTTGTGAATCGAAATATATTCATGGGATCATTCTCTCACAATGGAATTCGATTTAATTATTGAATTCTCGTTGTCCGTTGGGGATTACGGTATTACGTAAAGTAGTGGGAGATACTGCTGAGTTTAAAATCCATAACTCAGGCAGTGTGTAACATTATGGAATTTACTGCTTTCGTTTTCCTTTATTCTATACTGCTTATAAAATTATATTTCTGATCCACTGCATTTATATTTTTTGAAAGTTTTCTGACTTTGCTTATGATTACGTAGTTCTAGAATAGGTTCTAGAAAGACCGTAGACTTAGATATTGTTAGATTAGATGAAACCATTAGGAACTATTGTTCCGATTTTCTTTTGAAAATCAATATGGTTTGTGACTTCGTTTCTAAGTCACGTTAGGTAAACAAAATAGGTATCTGTGTTTAGGATATTATTCTAGTTAGAATTGTTTCTTATGAAGTAAGAATTGACATGAATTAGTTCATGTCTCGAGATTCTTGACTGACATTAAGAAAACCCCTTTAGTATTTGTTTATCTTTTAATGACGTTTCTTGGCTTTTAGTGACTTTAAGAAGTCACGTGTCTGACACAGTTTGCTAATAAATTATTTACAATTGTTGTGAATAATTGAACGCAAATTATAAAGCTTAAGAAATGAGATACGTATAATTATGTATGGAGAATATCAATTCTCTTTATACGACAACTGTAGGTATTAGATACCAGATCTCCCGTCTAGTTAATTAAAATAATGTTTAACAACTACAATGATATTTGATATCAGAACTTAATACTATTGGATAGTTACTTGTTCTGTATAAACAGTTGTTACATATTTTAAGACGACTAGTAGTGTCATTAATGAAAGATAAGCATTAAGAAAAATATTCGGTAAAGTAAATAACTGAGAACTGTGCTTTATGAGGTTTTATCATAAAAGCATCATATGCTTCTTTCTTATGGTAAAGGATGGTCTGAAATGAGTTCACACCACGTATCTTTTTCCATTTAATGAATATTATATTCAGGAAGTTATTAAATCTCATTTAACCAATGATCGTCATTGGACCACAAATTTATTAGACTTATACATTGGATGTATGTAGTTTAATGAATTAGAAATTACCTTAGATAGTTTTCTCTACTTCGTAACTCAGTCCATGTATTGTCATGACTTAGTTACGTGTTTCTAATAGAGAACATATTGAATGTCGTGAATTGTTTAAAGAACTGTCATTATGTTTATAATGAAACTCGGATAGAATATTTTGAATAGTTCAAAGATATTCTATATGTAGTGTTGAAAACTATATCTTTGAAATTCATTGTGAGTCTTTGAATTGTTCGAAGATGTTTGATATGATCAAACACATGAATTTATGGCAATTAATTCTAAAAGTTATTTAATGAATTTGATTCTTACTCAATATTAAACTTCCACGATTCCATTATGATGGAATTGGTCAGTGGGAGTAATCGAATCTTATATGATTTGATTCGTTGATATTGAGTGTTACCGAACTGGTTTTCAATACTCTTGGGTTTATGCTCCAGTAACACTTATTCATCTCTTTAATTAAGATTCCATTCGTTTCTACAGTTACATATATGATATGTATAGTAGAAAATTCGAATCTTGAAAAAGTTTGAGATTTGAATCTTTCCTTTGTATAATGGTTATATAATTGAGAGTACTTATACCTCAGAGGTACGAGTGATAGGTTTATCATTTATTATATTTAATGGAATATTGTATTCTGTTTGATAGAATATCTTTTCTACGATCTCGGGTAATAAAATTGTTTTGTTACTTGGTGGTTGACATTGGATGTTAACGATTGTAGAAAGGACCTGACTTAGTGAAGTCAAATGTGAGAATGATAAATTGTAGTGGAACTACATAATTAATAAGATGAAAAGACCCTTAGACAACTTGCGTATAAGTCCAATAGGATGTCAGAATCATTTACAAAGTATTTGATACTTAATGATTCTGATGTTTTGTTATCAAAGAAAATTACCCTATAACTTGTAGTGTGAGCCATATTTGATATCAAATCCGGAACTTAACATGGAACCATAGATCTAAGATTGTTCATTGCTTACTACGATCAAGTTTAGAACTTGATTAGGCTTTTATTATGAATAGTTCATAAAATGTACAAATTGTTTGCGCACCAAAAACAAAGTAAGCTTGATAAATGTTTGACCTTTATAGTATGATAGTGAGAAAGGTCATATTGTAGGCACTGTATTTTTGCATATAAGTCCCGATGATGAGTCTCACATGGAGACACTACCTCTTTAAGTTGTGGAAGTCGCGGGAAACGGACGTCGGAAGGGAAGAGTAAGAAATTGACACCTTGTTGGATTTAATTCGTTTGCTTAGCTTCGGGTTTGCTCCTTAAGCCTCTGTTTTAAACTTATCCTTAGCCCAAAACCCCCGCAAGTCACACACCAAGCCCATACATCACCAAACCACACACCAAGCCCACTAAAACAAACCAAATACACGCCCAAAACCTCTAACCCCACGCCCACCAAAGCCCATTAAATCACATCCAAAATAAAAATCCACACATTAAACACATGTTGAATTCAAAACAAATCACCTTTCCAAATTAAAGAAATCAAATCAAATCCCATAAATCACCTTCCCAAATTAAAGAAATCAAATCAAATCAAATTAAATCATATTCCTAATTAAAAGAGATTAAATCAAATCAACCCAAATCACATCCCTAATTAAATAGATTTTTCCTTATAGCACACTAATTAAAATATCCCCCATAATTACACAATATTCTTTCCCTATTCAAATAAGGTAAACCCCAACCCTTGCCTATAAAAAGAAGCCTAAACCAAACCTTAGAGGCCTTAGCTCATTCACACCCCTCCTCTCTCTCCCTAAGAGCATTCACGTCTAGAGCACATTCACAAAAATCGGCTCAATTGCCGTGAAACACAACCCCTAAACAAACCCTTCATCTTGCCATTCACGCTAAAAAGAAAAAAAAGACAAACCAGCCTTAACCCTAGACACTCAAAGCTTCGGCTTTCTCTCTCCAACAAGCAACAAATCAAAACGCCTCACAAACAAAGTCCCCCACGTAGCCTCAAGCAAACAACACTCATAAACCCTATTTCACGCACTGCCAAGCCACCTAAAAGGCCCTGCCACAACCCCTCAACAAACGAAAAACCGAGCACACCAAAGACTCCACAAACGCACAGCCCCTCACCTCCACAAAAATGCACTGCCTACTCTCACAGATTCAGCAAACCCTCACTCCTCACGTAGCCCATCACGTGAACGCCACAAACCCTTCAAGCAAAGCTAAAGCAACAAGCCCCCACTGCCCCATTCTCTCTTTCATCCCATAGCCACGTAATGTTGGATAATTATGACCCATAACATCACTATTTGTACAAAACATGGTGTTGTTGTACAAATTAACTATGTGACAAAGGAAATTGCTCTTTTATCATTTGTAATTGGATTACCTGGATATATAAATGATAAAAGTCCTTATGATTAGTTCCGGATTAATAAGATATGAGACAGTATTAATCCACTAAGGTTTAATCATTAAATATCCCTAGTCGTAGTATTATCGAGACTGGACATCGATAATGCGGAATAGGCTAGTATTACATTTGTGCGTGTTATGGAAGCGTAACGACATAGTTCTCATATATTTGGGTATTAGATACTCATGCAAGTGTAATATGAGGTTCTGTTTACCGATGGTACGGAAACAGCTTCGCTCTGGATAGACCCCTCGGAATCCCATTGGTAGTATGACTATGTGTCTATGGGAATCCGAATCAGGGTAGGTGTATTTGGTCTTAACCTGAGACTTGCATCGCTAATACTTGCGATAATCAATATACTTTGGTTTTGGTCGTCCAGGGCTTTAACAGGTTTAGTGTACGCCTCTTCTGGGTATACTGAGAATCGTAGTGTATTGGGTGTGATGTCAAGACGGAAGTATCACTTCAGTTATATGGAGATGATGATCATACATGGATACATAACTGGTACTCTAAGTGTTATAGCCATCGAGGAAGTATGACTTGGTCATGACTTTCCGATCATAAAGAGACTAGTTGCTTGTGATCCGATATATGCTTCGTACGGGGCAGACACAACTCCAGCCCCAGGCCTTGCATGTGACATCCGATACTGGATTGTAATACTCAATACTACGTATACTACGCCTGACAAAGATCTTGTATTCAGTAGCAGAATATTTCTGGAGAATTGGGTAGGCACGGTGCTTTGCTAGAAGCCAACCATGTATTGTAAATCGGTAAATACACGGTACCGGGTACGCACGTGTTCGGATAGTCCGATGACCGTATTTACTGCCAACATATCCAGGGATCTCTTGGGTCGCATCCCAAAGATTCACCGATGATGTTTGACTCGAACAATATTAATCTGGGATTAATTAAGAGAGAGAATATTAATCTGGGATTAATTGAGAGAGAATATTAATCTGGGATTAATTAAGAGAGAGAAAATTAATCTGGGATTAATTACGGAAATAATTAATCTGGGATTAATTATCAGAGAAAGAATTAATCTAGGATTAATTGCGTCGAGAATTTATCTGGGATTAAATTCGTCGAGAGGAGAGAATGCGATTAATTTGGAATTAATCGGTAAAATAAATTTAATAGTTAAATTATATTTTACTATTTAATTTATTTAATTGGGTTAAATAATGTATTAGATATATTAATTGAAATTGGATTTCAATGGGAAATAAATTGGATTTTAATTTTAGCGAACGAATTAATTTGGGATTAATTCGCGAGTGATTTTCGTAATAATTTTACTGGGTATTATTATGTAATTAAATTGGATTTAATATATATCGCGACGGAAAATTCGTTTAATCGGATTAAACGAATCCGAGCCCGAAGTGTGTTGAGCAAACTCACTTGAATTTTGAATTTAAAGTGGGGCCCACTTTATTTAAATCATTAGTCATTTTGGTGATTGACATGAGTGATGAGTTTTGGTGGAAACTTGAATAACACTCGACACATTTAATTTTAAAAATTAATTTCCCTCTCTCCCTGGCATTTGGCCGAAATGGCCTTGTATGTATTTGACCGATTGGCCTAAATGATTTTGGCCGATTGGCCGAATGGCCATTCAATGGAGCAGGCCGAAATGGCTTTAAAAAGCCGAATGGCCTTTGTTGTCTGTTGGCCGAATGGATTTTGGGCGTTTGAAAAGGAAATGGCCACTGACATTTTCATTTAATAAAAGGTACTACTTTTGACTTTTCAAACAAAAATGCTTTAAATACAAGCATAAGTGGCTTTTGCTTTTCAATTAATAAAAAAAAATATGGCCTCTGACTCTCTTTAACATTGCCGAAAATGAACAAAAGCTCTCTGGTTCATTTGAGCTTGGCCGAATGGCCTGTCTTTTGAAGAAGTAAAAATGCCACTGCACTTTGAGTGCATTTTGCTTTTTGGCCGAATGGAAGCATCAAAGCAATTGGATTTTTCTTTTGAAGATTAACCAATTGCTTCCCTCTCTCTCTCGGGCAAATTTATTTCTCTTAGGGAGATAAAATTTCTTCCACTTGTTATTGCTAGCACATAAGGGAGTCAAAAGATGGTGATAGAGATACTCACCCATGAGTTTGGAACCAAAAGGAGGGCTTGGAAGCTTCATCATCCATGAAAAGTTTTGAAAGTAAAAACCGATCAATGTAAGTTTATTCCGCAAACTTCTTGATTTATTAACACAATAATCACACTTAGTAGATCCTGTGGCATGTCTAGGACACTAACACGTAAAACACAAAGCAAAATAACCCTCCATCGACTAAATAACAAACAAACAAAACAGCTCTACAATGCCGCAAAACAGCCCCTGACCTGCACCCAAACTGCCGCACAACCTGTCCCTGAACTGCACCCTGAAACTACTGAAAATCAGTCTCTAAACTGCACTCCAAACCACTAAAAATCAGCCTTGCAATCACCGAAAATTGTCCAGAAAATTAACCCTTCTTCACCGCAAAAACAGCCTTGAAACACAGCCCAAATACTGCAAAAAATAGTGACAAGAAAAACTGCAGTAAAATAGAGGAAACAGTAGCCCAAAACAGTGAGGCAACAAAGGAAAACAACGAACCAGTAAATCGGAAAATTTGCGGAGCATCAACTCTTCCGAAAACCGTGTAACGCACTTCCAAGAGAGGACTTAAGAGGTTAGACCTGAGGGCACCTTTTTATTTATTCCCGCACTTTCTTTCCGTTAGTTATTATTATTTCTTCGCATGCGTATTATAGTTTCATGTAAGTTGTGGCCATTGGATGAATGAAATATGTGTTATCTCTCGCGGTATATCGGATGGAAACCCGGACGTAAATTCTGTAGCCGAATTCGAATGGACGGTAGTGCGGTCTGCACTCGAGATACAATGCCACGTACCACTTGAGAGACGCACATATTTCATGTCATCCGATCTTATGTTTATTTGTTGTTTATTAGAAATAGTATGTTACTTTTATGCATGATTAGGTTGTTTAGTATGTTATTTTTTTATGCATGATTAGTTGATTATTTCCAAGCATGATTTAGTTATTTCTTTCGCATTAGGAACTTGATTATGTCTCTCCTACGTTTATGTTTAAGTTATTATTTATTTACATTGTCATGCTTAGCGATTTAATGTATGGATGAAATTGTGTGCTTGTCGTTATTCCGACATACTTTTATGCATGCAAACATAGATATAGGTAGTATGCAAACTTAGATGTAAGTTGTTGTTGCGTAGACTCGGTTATATTATTACATAAATCCGTTCATTACAAGTGGCATAAGTAAGGGACCATTCCGAACCCAACGGTTTGAGGTATTCCCTTGCGAGGGGTGAGTGCGGCCTTAAATCATTTTCCCAATTCACACTAGGTGGCGACTCCATTTTATTTCTCCGGTTTAGTCTCCCGCAGGCTACTCCGTACTCCCAACTAGGCCGCGAGCCTAGAACAGCGTCACCAATTTCTGTGGCCTACAGTCTGGCGACTCCACTGGGGATAGAGAATCGGCCCCGAAATAATGTCTTGTAATGTTTGTGATTTTTTTTTAGTTAACCGTGTTTACCGTGGGTTGAAGGGGTTTAATAAAAGACATTATTAAAGCTAGGTAATGGTTTGGTGTCTTCCTTCATTCACTACCTTTCTGTAAAGGAAAAGCTGTGAAGGCACCTAGATAATCATTTACTCGAAGCTTACTGTGATGGGCTAATTTGGAGGACCTATTTTTTATTCCTGTCACCAAGGCGATAAGAGCCTAAGAGGCTTGGGTATTTAAGAGAGTTCGCTCCACCCTCCTTCTGGGGAATCTTCAATAGGAAATCCATTTGACAGTCAGTCATGCACCATAACTCGTTGGCACGTACCTTAAAGTATAAAAAAGGTGTGCTCACTTGGTCGCTTGAACCCTTGAGTGGGGAGTCCTAGTTTTGGGCAATCCTTCGTCAGCGGGAGCCTTTGTGTATACCCCTATAAACCCGCATATGAACTGTAGTTGTAGGACCAATAGAAACCATTCCTTTATGCTTGCGTTTAGGACCATCGTCATTTGGATTCGGTTGGACTTTTTGTCATGAGGTATGGGCTTGTTGGGCCATTTAAACTGGGACGAGTCCGTGCTTTATGGCAATTGGGCCAAAAGCTTCTAAAATGCCGATGGGCCACTTTATGCTTAGGCCCCTTATCATTTGAAGTTGTTTACCCATGTTATCGCAAAAGTGTAAACCTGTTGGGCCTTTTCAACTGGGACAAGTTTGTACCGCGCAATAGTATGATTGAATGCTTTAAAATGATGATGGGCCGACTTATATATTCCATACATCGCACGCATCTAATGCATACACGCATCATGTTAACCCATGTGTCTTAAGAGCCATCATAGATACCCGTTGGGTTAGGAAAGAGGGATGACTCGTCAAAAGGCCGTTAGCAAACATGAGCGAATCAGAGAACGAGGTATCCCATATGGATCAGCTGGAAACAAGTCTCACTAAGGTTACCGAGCAACTGCAAGGTTTGACCGCCGCTGTGGCCAATATGGCTGTGCCTCACGCTAGGGGAGGCTCTGAGAATGTGAGGCGTGAGGACCCTCCAAACAGATTGAGTGATGATATCCCTGTATTTGATGATGACATGGCTGAGTATGAAGCATGCACCTTTAGACTGACTGCGTTGATAACTTTAAAGGCTAAAAATGTCGAAGTGTACGGAGACTAGATGTTGGCAGTCCGACAGATACAAGGAGAATGGGAATTGAAAGAAGAACGGTTGAAACCCTACTTGTTCCACCTCAAGAGTCTGGCACAAGCCCTCCCTGATTGTAAATTCCAGCACTTGCCGCGAGATGAGAATTAAATGGCAGACGCGTTAGTTACACGAGCCGTAATTTGGGAAAATCTGGAGAAATTGGTGATACGAGATAAAAAGAATCTTGGAAGTAGAAGTCGACGATGGGAAACCGTGGTACTATGATATTCAACGATACTTAGAATGCGGGGAACTTCCGAAAGAAGCGAGCAGAAAAGATAGGATAGCCATTCAGAAGTTAGCTTCTCAGTATGTGAGTCTGAAGGGAGAACTATACAAGAGACAAGTGAATGGCATTCAGCTGAAGTGTTTAAGAAAAGAAGAGGCTCAGAAGGTAATGGAAGAAATACATGCCGGAGTTTGTGGACCGCACATGAATGGATTGAACTTGTCTCGCAAGATAGTAAGACAAGGTTTTTACTGGTCGACCATGGAAGCTGACTGCGCAAAGCTGGTATAGCATTGTCACGATTGCCAAGCACACGGTAACTTGAACCATTTGCCGCACACAGAGTTGCATGGGCTATCAGAGCTGTGGCCTTTCACAACATGGGGAATTGATATGATTATAGAAATTCGACCGCACGCATCGAATGGACATCGCTTCATAGTAGTGGCAGAAGACTACTTTTCAAAATAGGTGGAAGCCAAGTCATTTCGCAACGTCACAGCAAAGCAGATGGCAAAGTTCATAGCCCGAAACATCATATGTCGATATGGAATACCGCATCATGTAGTAATAGACAACAGAGTTCAGTTTCAAGGAGAAACGAAGGCAATGCTACAGAGGTACGAGATAGAACATCACAAGTCGTCACCGTACCGACCGCAGGCAAATGGGGCCGTCGAGGCAGCCAACAAGATGATAAATACGATACTAGCCAAGATGACATAGAACTATAAAGATTGGGCTGAAAAACTACTGTACGCCCTGTGGGGATACAGAACTTCTATGAGAACAGAAACGGGAGCCACACCTTACTCTTTGGTCTACGGAATGGAAGCAGTACTGCCAGTGGAAGTCGAGATATAGTCCATGCGGGTTTTAGCAGAAGCACTACCCGAACAAGAGTGGGCCTCGCAGAGATTTGAACAGTTATCACTGCTGGATGAGAAGAGAATGAAGTCCTTACATCACATGCAGATATACCAGAAGAGTTTGGCTCGAGCATTCAACAAGAAGGTGTGTCCTACCAAGATCATAAAAGGTGATCTGGTGCTTAAGCAGTCGAAGCCGTCTACGACAGACCCGAGAGGAAAGTTCAACTCCTATAAAATTATTTTTATATTTATTTATTTAAATCTTTATTATTTATTTTCTAAATAAAGTTAGAATTATCAATTGTAGTACTTAGTACGAGTTTAACACAATCTCTGTGGGTTCGACACTCTAAACTCATTTATACTAAAACTTGACACCGTGCGCTTGCGGTACGATATAAAATATCACAACATTAATATTTTTTTGTGGCCATGAATTGACATCTTTTAATCTTATCCAATAATTAATTATTATTTTGATTTTTGTTAATTAAAATCCATGTGTTAAAAACACATGGTTTGGCCAATCAAATTAGGCCAAATAAATAAGAATATTCCAAGAATAATTCTTATATAATAAATCAATTAATTAATCAATTAATCAATTAATTTATTTCAATTAACAAAAAGACAAAATATTATATTTCAAGAATATTCTTCCATTATATCATTATTAATAATTAATTAACAATTAATTAATTAATAATAATAATAAATCAAGTGTCAAAAATCCAATAGGTTAATAATGTGAATCTAATCTAAATTATGTATCATATACAAATACACATTATTTAATACGCATGTGTAAATTATGAATAATCTGAATTATCCATAACTAATTGCCCAAGTGCTCAACGAGTAAACTTTATATTGTGGGACTCTCTAGGTTCAAGTTTATCTGTCACAGAAACCATTTCCATGTCCGTAATTTCTCCACTCACAAATGACGACGACCATAGATAATCGAGTTGAACCATCCAAGTCGAAGTCATTGCATATATATAATCCTTCTGTCATAGGTTATCCGAATTGTTCAGGAGATATAGATTAAACGTCAAATCTCCGCTGTGAACAATTTATGTGTCGCGACATAATTATGATTCTTCAATAAATATTCGGAACTCGTTTCCGAATCATACATCGGCCAAGGATTTCAAAGAATCACAAATTGGAAACCTAAATCCTATACACGGGACTGACAGATCATCTCTCGATACATCACATGATATCATGAATATCAGTTCATACCCGACGAACAGGTGGAGGTCTAATCGAAAAAGATCTTTGACGTGACTGCCATCAAAGTATGGAGGATATCTCACATATCCACAGTGATATCACAAGTCAAATGAGCTAATATGCTATTCGACTCGTAAAGATTCATATTGACGTTGGTGTATCATCTATCTGGAATCTTCGAATGAGTCGTTCAGTATTTATCCAATAAATACCTACGTGTCTATATAAGTCTCACAATACTCATGGTTTACTGATATAAACCATTAGAATAATTCAAATATACGACACATACCGGTCTCATTGGTTTACTAACCGACCAGATATGTAAACCTTGACCAGAAATATTTTAAGAATGAATCATATTGTGACATTTCTTAGTAAAAATTGCGACGCTTTTGAAATTATGTCACAACTAATCATTCTAAGGTCTTTTACGCCTTTACCATATATAAGATTATATTGATGAAAATTACTTAATTTTATTCATGATAAAATATAATGTACAACGTATTTACAATAAATACAACAAAATTTGATGCGCTGAGCACCGACTCCAAAAAAAGCATGGCTCAAATTGTCAACAAATAAATAGTTTCCACTTAAAGTTATTTTCGAAGTTCGCATCAAATTTCAAACTCCACCTAAAGGTGGTTTGGATGTTTGGAATGGTGGTTGGAATTACATGCCACCATGCATGCAGCTGGATATTACAATTCTCCCCCTCCAACTGTATCCAAAGCAATTGTCATCTGATAAGTATCCCGATTATATCTCTGCACAACTCTGGCTTGTCCCGATTGACCACCTTTGTTGACATGTCAGTTCTGTCTTTGCACAGCATAGTTCACCGTGTCTATGCAGTACTCTTCTGCTGCTATTTTTCTTCACCCATTTGTTCCTCAGTGTCTTCTTGCCTTGTGGGAAACTCTCTGGCTCCCCATCATCAGTAGGAAAAATATATTTAGATCCTGGATATCTGGTTGATGAAATTCTTCCCCGCTCAGATCTTCTTGTTTGAGGTCCACTAGTTTCAGGAGGTCTGTCATCATCTAAATCTATGAATGATCATGTAGTTTCTAGTGGAGTGGGTTGTGTCTCCCCCTGCTGGACATCCTTATCTGTCTTCTCTAGTTCTTCTTTAAGAATTTCATCTGAGGGATTTTGCTTGGGATTCTAAAAAACTAACCCTCTTAATGGGATGAAAGATGCCACTTTTTATAGTGAAATAGAGATGTATAAAGATGGAAGAGGGCATGATTGATGAGTGGTAAATCTATCACTATTTCCCACTCATTTAACCAAATATTTTGTATAGTTTCTTGAGTTTTGTGAATATTTTGATGTGTTTTGTGTTATTTTGTAGATAAATAAAGTTTCAGGACATTCTGGAGGTGATTTGGGCCAAAACAGTGAAAATTGGATGAAAATGGCATTTTGGTAAATTCCTGCGTCGCGACGCCAATACCTTCAGCGTCGCGCCGTCTAACATGCGCCGAACAGTGCTAACGTGCGCCGGGTCCACAAATCAGAATCTGAGAAAAGTTTGACTTTGCTAACGTGCGCCGTGCCACGTGTCACCATCATAGCCGATCTGCTAACATGCGTCGTGCCACGTGTCAGCATCCTACGGTGCCGACAGTCGCCATCGCCACGTGTGTCACGTGTCACTCCAGGTCATTTCCATGTCATCAGCCACGTCAGCAAGTCAACAAGTCATCGCCACGTCACCGCCACGTCAGCATCAATCATTGAGTATCTAATCCTTATCTGACACGTGGCAGATAAGAATCTCATCGACCAATCAGAAGCCGCCACGTGTCACAATAATTGAAGCCCAACCACTCAGCCACGTGTCACCTTATCAGCTTATCCATAATCTTCAAACCGGCGAACCAGAGCGTGCCACGTCGACAAAAGCCAGCGTAGCGACGCCAAAGGCCTTGGCGTCGCGACGCTGGAAGCCTACCGAGGCCTATAAATTGAGCTCGAGATTTCAGAATTCATTGTACCACTCTCTCTCTTATATTCTTTCTAAAGAGAGAGTTTATCTCTCTACTTTCTTTTAATTTTTAGTTTTTTTTTTTAGTTTTGTAATTAATTTTAATTACGTTTGTAATAATAGTAATTTAATTTTTACTTTTTACTTTTTACAGTTTTTACTATTCACCATGAGGAGGTAACTTCCCCAGCTAGGGTGAAAGGTAATTCTTTTACTGTTACTATTTAGATTAATCTCCCTTAAAAATAATATATTCACTATTTAAAATATTGACTTAAAAAGGATATCGCCAGATTGGTCGGTTGGTAATTCATTTTAATCTGGTTTAAACCTGACTAATAAAGGATACCGCCAGATTGGTCGGTTGGTAATTTTATTTTGGTTCCACCTTTATGGCTGGTTTATGGACAAATACTACCGCCTTAATGGCTGGTTGGACTTAATTTGACTTAATCATGATACCGCCTATATGGCTGGTTGGTAATGTTATCACAAGTTTATATATTATTTTATGGGAGATATCTAATTAGTAGTAGTAAAAGTAATTCATTTTACCTTAGAATTTTATTTTATTGTAATTTACTTTTCAGTATTTACTTTACCGCATTTTTACTTTATGTCTTTTATTTTCAAGTTTTTACTAGCCGTAGTTATGTGTTGTAACTAAATTAGTTATCTGGGGTTGTGATGACTTTTAATATCACCGTTTTATAAGGGGTTAGATTATAGCTTGGGTAATATAAAGATTTATTTATTGAGTCTTAATCTTAATGTTTTTTCATTAACTGGCCATTAATAAAATTGATCTGGTAAATCCAAAATAAACTAGACATAGGGATTTTAGGTTTCAGCCTTAGACTCAATAGCCCACGATCTTCCTTGAGGATAGATAACCCTTTAATAGATTTCCTTACAGGATAGGAATATACCTGTCGGGCGGGGTAGCCATAATTGGAACTTAAACTGAATGAATCCAGATAATTTGGTTGACATAGACATATGGTTCAATTGGGTTAAATTGGGTATTTGTGTCTGACCATCGATAGAGGCTTACACATAATTTAGTGTTCCAGGTTAATAAATCAATATTTTACCCAACTTTAAGATAACCACTTCATCTTTAAAATAATATTGGAAGAAATCACAACCCTAGATAGATTTTAATATTGAATTTTCTTAAAACCTATTTTCGACAATTTTATTTACTTGCTTTTAAATTTAGAATCGTCACAATTTCAAATCAATCAATCAACTTGTTAGATATTAGTAATCATTTGACCTCATAAAATTAATAGTTTAGATATTAAGTCCTCGTGGGATCGATATTTTTATACTACTTGAACGATACGTGCGTTTGCGTTATACGTGTGTGTTTACGCCGGTCAATGATCGCCCCATCTCATCCAATCTGTCATGAGTGATTGGCAATTAAAATTTCAGACATAGCTCAAACTATGTTCGGCCGGATGTATTGTTTGGGATGTACCTCAAGCCGGACATAATCAGGCCCGTGATTTCAACTGTTTGAATTTCGAACGTGTGTTGATAGCTTGAGACATGTTCAACCATATGTTAAATTTGAATTGTGTGTTCGGCTGGACATAATCAGGTCCCTTAACTTCACTAACTGACAATCTGCTTGTTCAACGATAGTTGTACTGTGTCCAGTCGGATTTAGAGTTTTCAAGTAATGTCCGGCTGGATGTTCATGTTAGAGAGAAGGTAGGCCATATATAGGTGATGTCCGGCTGGCTTTTGGACTTCCTTTCATTTCTGGAATTCATACTTACAATTTCCCAATTTTCAGAGGGTGTCCCCATTAGAGACTCATCATCGGGTTGTGCATGAAAATGCAGTGTCTACACTTGACTTATGAGACTATTGATGGAACTTTTTTTAAGATGTTGGAACAAAGGTGCAAAAAGAGTTATTAATTCTGGTATAAAGTCAGAGACATAGTTTAAACATCCTAAGAATCGTTGAAGTTAGTTTTTATCTTTGATTTCATGTGAAAAAATTACTGACAAAAACTAAAGATTTTTAAAATTGGTTTGATTGTACCACTATAAATTTCATGTCCTAGGAATATCATTTGAGTTTTGAATAGTTTTAGTTTTGTTACAGATAAAACTAAACCATTTTTTTTTTACTATGTTGAAGAATTTACTGAGATGATTGAATATTTTGTTATGGATGATGAGAAGAGAAGAATATCACTAATGCGTACGATTGAAAATTTCAAATAAGGATTGAAAATAGCATTTCATTTATAACATCCTAAAAATTTTAGCATGTCTATCATGGTTATACAATTCATGCTTGCGATAATTTATGTACATGTAGGGTCTGTGTGTATTGACCGACCCCGAACAAGTCAAGTTCAGCCAATATGTTAAGAGCCTGAAAATTTCATAATCACATTTATGTCACGTTCGTTCTAGTGTTGGAACACAATTAATGTTCAAGTTTGAGACGCGTTCTTCAGCCTGTTTGAATGAAACCGTCCAGAGGATTTTCGTTCGAGTAGCGTTCGTCAGATTATTCGAGTAACATTCGTTATATTGTTAGAACGCCACCTTTCAGTGGGCTTGTATTCGTGTGATGTTTTTCATCTCGTTCGAATGTAGTTTTTGAAAAATTACTCGTGTTCGAGTGGCGTTCGACGGGTGTTCGAATGGTCCAACAATTTTTACAAGAAAAGGCTAGAATTTTAAGGCCCATATAAATAGGCCTATTTACTTTATCTTCATCATTTTCTCTCTTTCATGTTTCTTCTCCTTTATTTTGATCTTCAAAATCAAGATAAAACTTGAGTTTCTCATACATTTCCAAGCATCTGGTGAAGCAAGTAAGCTTCTTATTCTCTATTTTAGCTTTTGTTTTGTATTTTAGCATGGATTTCTCAAGCTTAGGAGAAACCCACACATGACACATGCCCATCTCTCATGTTCTTAGTTAGTTATGTTAGTTCCATTTTTATTGGCATGTGTCCGTGACAAAACAAGTTCAATTGAGTTGTAATATGTCGTGAAGATCTTTGTGCAATTGGACTGGTTTTTGGCTGTTGTGCATCAGAGATGCGTTCGTGGTGCGTTCGTTACAGCGTTCGAACGTGTGGCATTCGAGGCACGTTCTTATTGGGTTTGAACATGATCATTCCATAGAGCATCTGTTCGTTGTGCGTTCGAGTGGCGTTCGAACGAGTCTTTCTAGTAGGCACGCGTTCGTGGTGCGTTCGAGTAAATATTCAAACGCCAGTCGCATTTTTCAGCCTTTTGCCTTTGAAAAAATCCTAGCTTTTCACCCTACCTATAAATATAACATGTAGCCGCCTTGCTTAATAGTTGAAGCACTTTTCCTTTGAGCCAAAATCTCTCAATGTTTTCAACCTTTATTGAATCCACCTTGAATTCTCTTTTCATCTTCTTGTCTTCTTTGTTAAAGGTGTGATTCCATCTTTGATAAACCTTCAACACAACTTAACCCAAAATCACTAATCCTTTAGAGTTCTTTAGGAGGAGTTTTGGTAGTCGGAGTTCCGGCGTCAGAAGTGATACAATCTACTCAGAGACTTCAGAGGTTCTGAAGAAAACTGTGGGTCGCGGGTTTGAGGAGTTGCCTTGAGTTCTTGCAGTATTGAGGTACTTGAGTCGGTGGAGTTGCTACCATAGGTCTTGACCATCGCTGTAAATTTTTCTCTATATAGTGGATTCGGGTGGTAGCCTATACTCGGAGTGGTTTTTTAGTCGCAAGAGTTTTCCACTTCGTCACCAAAATTATTGTGTTGAATTTTGTGTGATTGTTTTATTTTCCGCAATTTATATTTTGTATTGAATTAATATTGTGGTTTTTATTGTTGTTGGTTGATTTGGTAATTGCCTGTTACTATTCCATAGTTACAGTAATCAGGACTTGTCCTGTTTATTGTTTGTAATTCCACATAGGGTTCGAACCTTAGGCTAATCGTGAATTTTCAATTGGTATCAGAGCCTGAACTCGATCTTTGACCTCTTAGCTATGGAACGTAGTCAACCCTTGAATTGTCCGCCATTTTTGAATGGCACAAAATATTTACATTGGAAGGTTCGCATAAAGGCGTTCCTTAAGTCCTTAGATGAGAGGGTCTGGATGACTGTTGAACACGGGTGGAAACCTCCCGTTGTTGTTGTAGATATGGTCTCTTCCCCTAAAGATAAACTGACCTGGACCAAGGACGAATTTGATGCTAGCTATAGGAACAACAATGCTATTAATGCCATACATGGTGCTGTGTGCTCAGCTGAATTTATGAGAATCTCTATGTGTGAGATAGCCAAGGATGCTTGTGACATCCTGCAGACTGTGCATGAGGGCACATTGTCTGTTAAAAATAATATACTCCAGGATTTAGTCACTAGGTTTGAGGTCGCCCATATGAAAGATGATGAGACCTTTGATGAGTTTTATGTTGAGATTAACGATATTGTTAACTCTAGTTTTAACCTAGGTGAGACTATACCTACCAACAGGATTGTTAGAAAAATCCTTATATCCCTGCCTGAGAAGTTCCTACCCAAAATCACCGCCAACGAGGAAAGTAATGATCTCGATCAGCTTAATTTAGAAGACCTCGTAGGAAAACTACAGGTTTATGAGCAGAAACTTCCCGTGTATCAAAAGCCCAAAACTATAGCGATGAAAATCGCGAATGAAGTTGTTCATGGTTCGTCTAGTGATGAGGATACCCTCACGGACCATGATTTGGCCTTGTTTGCTAACAGGTTTATGAAATTTCTTAAGCTTAAAAAGAGTGGCCATAGTTATAACAGAGATATGGAGGATGAGCTTAGAGATAGTAGGCATAGTAGGAGAGAGTCTGGAGAGGATATGGATAGTAGATCCTGTGGTATCCAGTGCCATGAATGTGAAGGATATGGGCATGTTAGATCTGAATGTCCCACATACCTTAAGGCTAAAGGCAAGAAAGCCATGGCAACATCCCTTAGTGATTCTGAAGGTGATGATTCTCCTAAAGGTAATTATATGGCCTTTACTGCTAGTGTGTCAGATGAGAGAGAGATTGTTGTTAATGATGCTGATTCAGAGGTCTATCTTGATGAGTCTGTCGATGTGGAAAGTCTTCAGGTAGCTTATATTGAATTGTTTAATGAGAGTCTAGCTATTAAGAAGACTAACATAGAAGTCAGTAAGAGGCTGAAGGAAGTAGAGCTAGAAAAGAATGAAGCTCAAGCCAAATTTGAGCAAAGCCTTTTGATGGTAGATAACTTGGAGGAGAGGAATAGAGGCCTAGTTGATAGGGTTAAGATCTTAGAGACTCAACTTGAAGATTCCAGAACTCAGTTGTCTGCATTTTCTAGTGGGAATAAAAAGGTGGACCGTATGTTAGGTATTGTTGAGCCTGATTGTGATAAGGCTTATTCGTCTAGAGCTGTACCTGCCTCAGTTAAAAGTGACTTAGGTAAGAAACCTACTATTTGTAGTCATGTGATCCCTCATGTTGTTCTTCGTCCTGTTTCCCAACCTCAATCTAGAGGTGTTGTGGGTAAACCTCGCTCTCATCCGAGGTTTGTGCCTGTGTGCCACCACTGTGGCAAGGCTGGACATATTAGGCCTAAGTGCTTCATGTTGCACAAGCAAAAGAAGAGGCTTAAGAGTGTGTCGCCTAGATTTGATTCTTAAAATCTAGCTTCTCAAGTTTCTGCACTAACTAAAAAGACACAATTTCTTAGTGAGAAACTTTTTTTGTTGACTGGGAATTCTCAAGTGGATGAAGTTTGACCGGTGCAATCACACGCGTATAACGCAAGCGCATGTATCGTTCAAGTAGTATAAAAAGTATCGATCCCACGAGGACTTAATACCTAATCTATTAATTTTATGAGGTCAAATGATTACTAGTATCTAAAAGATTGAGTGATTGATTTGAAATAGTGATGATTTTAAACTTAAAAACAAGTAAATAAAATTGCTCAAAATTAAATAAAATTCAATATTAAGAAACTATCCACGGTTGTGAATCTTTCTAATATCTTTTAAAAGATGAAGTGATTATTTCATGTTTGTGTAATATATTGGTTTTCAAACCTAGAACACGAAATTATGCAAAAGCCTCTGTCGATAGTCAGATGCAAATACCCAGTATAACCCAATTGAACCATATGTCTATGTCAACCAAATTACCTGGATTCATTAAGATTAAGTTCCAATTGTGGTTACCACCGCCCGACAGGTATATATCTATCCTGTAAAGAAATCTATTAAAGGATTATCTATCCTCAAGGAAGATCGTGGGCTATTAAGTCTAACGCTGAAACCTAAAATTCATTTGTCAAATTTATTTTAGATTTACCAGATCAATCTTATTAGTGCCCAGTTACCAAGACACATTAAGCTTAAGACTTAATAAGTAAACCTTTAAATTACCCAAACTATAAAATAACCCCTTATAAACCGGTGATATTAAAATTCATCACAACCCCAGATAACTAACTTAGTTACGACACATAACTAGGGCTAGTAACAACTTAAAAATAAAAGACATAAAGTAAAATACTGAAAATAAAATGCTGGAAAGTAAGTAAAGAAAATTACAATAAAAGAAAATGCTAGAATAAAATGATCCACTTTTATTACTACTATTTTAGATATCTCCCTTAATAAAATATATTAACTTGTGTTATATTACCAACCAGCCATATAGGCGGTATCCTGATTAAGTCAGATTAAGTTCAACCGACCATAAAGACGGTATCACAATTTGTCCATAAACCAGCCATATAGGCGGTAATTACCAACCGACCAACCATGCGGTATCCATGCTTAGTCAGGTTAAAACCAGTTTATAATTGATTACCAACCGACCAATATAACGGTATCCTTGTTAAGTCAAATTTTAAATAGTGAATATATTATAATTAAGGGAGATTAATCTAAATAGCAGTAATAAAAGTTTTACCTTTCACCATAGCAGGGGGAAGTTACCTCCTCATGTTGAATAGTAAAAACTGAAAAAGTAAAGAAAGTAAATTATTATTACAGAAAGTAATTAAAATTAATTACAAAACTGAAATTAAAATAAAATAGATATAAAACTCCCTATTTATATAAGAGAATTCAAAGAGGAAGGTACATCTGAAACTAAAATCTCGAGCTGAATTTATAGGCGTCGATAGGCTCTCCAGGTCGCGACGCGCAAGGATCATGCGTCGCGACGTGACATGTGTCACGCTCTAACTGGTTCCGCTGAGATTCTTATCCGATGACGTGTCATTTTGGATGATTAATTTAATAATTGAGCTGACGTGGCAGTGACGTGGCAATGACGTGGCAACACGTGGTGATAGCGATTGTCGACACCGTAGGATTATGACACGTGGCGCGCTATGATTGGCTGATGATGATGTGGCAGCGTGGCAAAGTTGACTCGGTCTTCTGCTGACATGGCGATGATGTGGCTTACACGTGGGGTGAGACGTAGCGATACGTGGCGATGACGATTTTTGGCACCATAGGATGATGACACGTGGCACAGCGCACGTTAGCAGATGGGATGTGATGTTGACACGTGGCACGGCACACATTAGCAAAGTCAAACTTATCAGATTCTGACACGTGTCCCCAGCGCATGTTAGCATGGAGCAGCGCACGTTAGGCGTCGCGACACGACAAATTATCATTTTGCCCTTTTGTGTTCTTTTTCGATGTTTTGGCTCTAAATCACCTCCAGAATGTCCTGAAACTTTATTTATCTACAAAATAACACAAAAAAAATCAAAATATTCATAAAACTCGAGAAACTATACAAAATATTAGGTCAGATGAGTGGGAAATAGTGATACATTTACCACTCATCACACCCTCAAACCTAACATTTTGCTAGTCCTCGAGCAAAACATAAAATCATAAAATTAAGCTAAGCCACTTGCATAGGGATCACAGTTGCATTTAGCATATGCAACAAGCCTTTAAACCCCTAGGTGTCCCTAATGGATGAGTTGTAGTCTCGTGAGGGTTTACAGCAATGATACCCACAAATATTTTACAAAAGTAAAAAGATAGTAAAATTAATGCACACAAAAGCAAAAAGATAAGAGAAAAGAAAATAAAGAAGTTAGTGATTAAGCAGGTGAAACTTCTACTCCAAGTCACTAGTTGTTTTCTTTCTTTCTAAATTACCGAATAATTAAATTCTCCGATTATATTTACCATTCTCCATATACATAACCAAAAAAATATTAATCAACTCATTTTTGCCCACAACAGTCACAAGTGTAGTTAATAAGAGAATAATATTTTTGTCCTAAAATTTTATCAGAATTCACACCTTTTTGCAGCAATGGAATAATTTTTCTGAATTTTTTCTTTGATTTTTGATTTTTTTTTATTTATATACAATATCTTCCATCTATGTAGCGAGTGTTGGGTCGGTGGCTCCTAAACCAGTTGGATTTAGGGCACCATGTGTTAAGACACCCCTACAGACTTAATTACTCAGACTTCAGATATATATATTTTTGCAACATCCATTATCCATGTAGCGAGCTTTGGGCCAGTGACTCCCAAACTAGTTGGCTTTAGGGCACTAGGTGTTAAAACACCCTTTCAGACTTAATAAATATCTTCCATCTATGTAGCGAGTGTTGGGTCGGTGGCTCCCAAAACAGTTGGCTTTAGGGCACCATGTGTTAAGACACCCCTACAGACTTAGTTACTCGACTTCATATATATATATTTTTGCAACATCCTTGATCCATGTAGCGAGCTTTGGGCCAGTGACTCCCAAACCAGTTGGCTTTAGGGCACTATGTGTTAAAACACCATTTCAGACTTAATAACTCGGATCTCAGATATGTTTTTTTTTACTCCATCATTTCTCATAGATGCTTCCTCCAATTAAACTAGAGCACTGAATATTACAAACTTTTAAATTATAGCTCATGTCCGTATGTTACCATGCATGTTGATAATACCTGCCAACTGAGCATATGAAGATCCATTTTAGTCAATTTTATTGAAAATTTACAAATTAAATAATTCAAAAGGAAATAAACAAAAAAAAATTAACTTGTTCCGAAATAGGTTTGAGATACGTCTCATGAGTGGAAACTCCTTACACAGTTATCTCTTACCAATTTCACCCGATTAATCAAATTAAAAACACAAAATATTTTTTTGTAAAATTTTTCAATTTTTTTTTGTATTTTTCGAAAAATTTTGGACTAAGAATAAAAAAAAAAATACAAACAAGATACTAATAAAATATTCCCCACCCCCAAACCTAAATGATTTAGAAGATAGTACATGGTTAGCTGATATTCTACATCTAAATGGAAAATTTAAGGATTAAGATCCAGATTTATCCGACGCTTCTTACCACGATCATCATCAGACCATTTTATCTTGGAAAGGATAAGGTCAATTTGTGGTTAATAGGCTAAGATTTGGTCAATTAAATCCTGGGCAGTTCTGGCAGTGAAGAGGAGTTCTTTTAAAGAATTTGACACGAACCCATTTCTCTGAGCATCATCAAGAAATACACAAAGAAAATCATAAAATCCTTATGCGTTGAACAATCCAATTGGTTTCTGGTGTATGTTCAAGTTCGCCCAAGATAGCACTGTAAAAATCTCCTCCAACGTACCCAAACCACCTGGCAAAGCAATAAAAGCATCAGCACAGTTAATCATTTCCACCAGTCGTTCAGACATACCTGGCACGATCAGTTCTTCTCCGTTTGATGATCCTATAAGATCCGCCTCTGCCAAGGGTTTTGGGATGATTCCTAGAACTTGACTGCCTCCATCCTGTACGGCCTTTGAAACGATCCCCATTAGTCTAAGATTGCCTCCGCCATATACTAGGTGCAAATTCTTCTCAGCTATGACTCGTCCCAATTTCTGTGCTGCTGCTACGTATTGTGGCTTAGTACCAACACTAGTACCGCAAAACACACAGATGTTTTCAACTCGTCTTCTTGAAGTGGCTTCCATGTTTAACTCTGGATGCCTTCAAAAGTGCAATGATGAATTGAATTTATAACACCTGAAAATGGTGAGTAAAACTAATAGCATCAGTATCTGCCAAATGACAATTATTAGTTAAATAGTAAAATAAATCGTGATAGTAAAAAATGTATGGATCATGTTGGAGAAAATAAAAGAAACCAACAAAGCAAATCACAATTATTAGGAAAAGACAAAGAGATATAATATGTACAAGAAACGTAGCGGTTTGATTGAAGTCTATGCGTCAGGGATAAGCTTCCTATCCAATTTTTTTATAAATTGGCAAACAGAGTCTTTTTGAGTTAGATTCCCGAGACTTAACTGGTTTCTTTCCTTTTGGAATTGTTCATATAACACACGAATTTTGTGATACACATATCCACCGGGATACGTCTTAAGAGTTTTAGATATGTCATCCAAAGACTCCTTACTCAAGCCATCCTTAATGAAATTAATCTTATCTTCGCGGTTATCAGACATCATTCCTAAAGAACGAAAACGAGTATCACAAAACATACGAGCACATTTTTAACAAACACACATTCTTTTGGCTCTTCTCTTTTTAGCATAGGTGATTCTTCCTGTACCAATAATATGTGAAATAAAAGTGTCAGAAGACTCACTTGCCAATCGGACCCGTGCTTAAATAATCCAACGAATGTCAGTTAGAATACCTTTGATCATCAGTAATCTCATCCATTCCAATCGAGCTTTGTAGACTTTCATCAGAGATTTTTGAGGGAGAGAAGGAAATTGCTTATGAAGATTTGCTAGAACTTCTTCCATCGTGAAATCACTTTACTTGCAAAAATTAAACACACAAAAATAAAACACACCAGATCATAATATATACACAAATTGCATGAGTTGCCTCCCTGCGAGCGCTAAGTTTAACGTCGTCATCTAGACGTGACTTCTCGAATGTTAGGCTGGATCTGAAATTGTGACACTTTATTTTTATCGCTCAAATGATTCTCCCCAACAGTGCTTGACACGCTTGTTTTTAACCTTGAATATTTTGTTAGAGTCGGGATCATGTAACTCAACGGCTCTATCTGGTAAAACCTTGGTGATTAAGAATGGACCTGACCACCGTGATTTTGGCTTCCATGAGAAGAGTTTCACCCTTGATTTGTTTAACAGTACCTTCTGCCCTAGTTTCAGTTGTATGCGCACTAACTTCTCATCATGTCTCTTCTTGCCCTTTTCTTTGTACAATTTGGCATTCTCAAAAGGTTGTATGTGAAAATCCTCCAATTCCTTGAGTTGGTGGAACTGTTCATCTTCTGTTGCTTGCAGTGCAAGAATAGGGTTCTTCAATACGCAGAACACTGAGTCTGTTACTAACACACTCACGAGGCCCATAGGCCATTAGTGAGTGGCCTCCATTTTATTGTGCATTGACCATTGTAAATGACTAAATGTAATTTGTAAATTTGTGATTTGCAGCGCCTGCCCCCACTTGCCCTAATTTTAATTTCAGTTATTTCCTTCACACAGACACAGCTTCAGTGCTTGCTTACTGCTTCGGCGCTTCGCTCAGGCCTCAGCCTCATGAATGTATTAAATTTTTGCATTTCATGAATGTATTAAATTTTTTTTTTTACAATTCGGGCCGGGTTTGGCCCGGGCCGGGCTTTTGGCCGGGCCAGGCTAATTTTTTTTTAGTCGGGCTCGGGCCGGGCTTTTAAAAGCCCGGGCCCGGCCCGGCCCATTGCCATGCATAATAGGTCTTGACCATCGCTGTAAGTTTTTCTCTATATAGTGGATTCGGGTGGTAGCCTATACCCGGAGTGGTTTTTTACTCGCAAGAGTTTTCCACTTCGTCACCAAAATTATTGTGTTGACTTTTGTGTGATTATTTTATTTTCCGCAATTTATATTTTGCATTGAATTAATATTGTGGTTTTTATTGTTGTTGGTTGATTTGGTAATTGCCTGTTACTATTCCATAGTTACAGTAATCAGAACTTGTCCTGTTTATTGTTTGTAATTCCGCATAGGGTCAGAACCTTAGGCTAATCGCGAATTTTTAAGTTAGCAAGCTAATTATGCTTAGATAGGAGATTGTCGACATAATTTATGCATGGATTGAGTTAAGTCAAGACCTAGGGTTTGGGTTTGGTTATTACCATGAAAGTGAGGAATTATTGAATTTGATTTTCATGATATAGGCTTGTAATAAGCCAGATTCGTGTTGTTATTGTAGTTGTTGATATCGTTTTAAGGCAAGTTGGTGTTGCCATGAGTCATGTGTATAAGTGTTAGTAGTTTAGCTTAAGTGGTGTCCCAACATAGCTTAGGATGTTAGAAAAACATCTTAAGCTACCATGTCAACGTGGATGCATGTAGCATTCACACACATGTTTAGGATCATAATGTTCAAGTATACTAAATGTGCTTGCACTCATGTTTCATAGATTCCATGTAGGAGAATCCCTTCAGTTTCATTCAAGCACACGAACGTTAGGATGTCAGTTCAATGAGTGAATGATATTTCTATTATTATGTTTTCAAGTTATTACAGTTGTGATATACCTTATTAAAATTCATGTATTATAGTTTATGATTTACGTTTCATGATTATAGTTTATGTTTTCCCAAGTCATGTATATACGTTTTTAGTTTACGTTTTCACATTACATGTTTACGATTTATCTTTTCAATTTGTGTATTCCCATTTTAGAAGTTATGGTTAGGAAATTTGTTTGGACGGTTTTCATCCCATACCTATTCTAAAGTAGGTAATGAATTTCGTATGAGTATTATATGCATAAACTAGTGTACATGTCCATTTATGACTACATGTTTTCAATTCATGATTCTTATGTTTCAGTCCATATTATGCGAGTTTACAGTTCATGTGAGATTGTGCAAAATCAATGAAACCCTCACCACTTCTTCTTCATAAAAAATTAGTCTCTTCATCATCCATGCAGTGTACATGTAATTAACTTTTTTCTCTGCTTCTCCTCTATTTCCAAATGCGCCGAGCACTGAGGAGGTGGGACTCGCGAGAAGGCTCTGGATCAAGTTTAAGAGAGAATCTGTGTTCGCTCTGTACACCCCCGTTTTCGGTTTGTTTGGCTTCTGGGAATCTAAAACTTGAAACTTTCAGGCATTACATCGCGTGAGATTTTCATTTTATCAAATCTTTCGCTCAAGCGTAAGTGGATTCTTGGAATTTTTTAGCTTTGTTTGGTTTTAATGATTATTTTGTTGCTGAGAAAATGTGGGAAAGAGCGATAAAATTCTCAAATTTTCTGTTTAGATTGTGTGTTTGGGAGATTGAAGTTCTATTAAAAGAAATAAAAATGGGTATGATGAAATTTTAGTATTAGGGATATTTTGATAGTTGGGGAAAGGTAGTTAAATGTCAAATAAAAAAAAAAATGAATGCACTGTAAGAAAATGAAAAAAAATATCTCAATTTAATTAGATTCTATCGATCTCACCACAAATTACTTAAGGGTGTTGTGGAGATTGCTTTGTCACATCTACTTTTATTAGGTTACTTGTTCCTGACTTTGGAGTTCTGATAATTTTAGATACCTGGAGAAATGATGTAAAATCTGTTGACATTGAAGATGCAATCAATTCTGCAGCATCAGGAAAAATCAGGATCATATCCATTATTCCAGTAAAACTTGTTTTCTAATATGAATTTTCCTTATTGTTTAAAACTGTAACTGGCGCACTATTATCTGTCAATATAATTACCTATTATCTTTAATATGTGGATTTTAATTGTTACTTACTATAGGTGTCGCGAGTGTTCCATCCTAATTTCTCTGCCAAGTGGAGGCGATATTTGTATATATTTCCTCTCAATGATGGAGAAAATAGGGATGAGAGTGTTGGCGAGCTGTCTAACGGATGTGGTGAAAAGATGATTCTTTTGGGGGAGCAACATCAACATTAACCCAACAAGCGCTTTTGATGGTGACAGTGATTGATAACTGACGTTGATAACAAACAAAGTTTCAGGCCTCCAAGTTTCAAGATTTCCAGTTTTAGAACTCCGCTCTCCGATTTCAAGATACAACCTCAAGCTTTTTCCTTCGTCACCAGCTTGAGTTTGAGGGGGGGGGGGGGGGTGTTAAGGAATGTTAAGGAATATGAAATCAATATTCAAAATAGAATTCCTAGTACCATTAGGATTCAACAATTATATGACAAGGTGAGTTTCATTTCTTTGTTGTTACTATGAAGGAAGATAATTATTTCTTATATTTGTCCTTACTTTGAAGGAAGAGAGTAAGGTTTTAAAACTGCTTGTATTCTCAGCGGTAGAAGGCTATTATAGAAAAGAAATTACTACTAAGGATATATGTTTGTAGCAATGAGCTTTAGTAACTGCTTTAGTAACGTAGCTAGCTTTCAATGAATTTCTTGTAATTGCTTTAGTAACGTAGCTTTCAATTGATGACTAACTCAAGACCTTTCAATCATTCAAAAAAACGTGCTTTATTTAACGTCGTTGACGGCTGATTTTGGTCTCACAGTGTATATGGGAATATCACTCCCGAGGTAATCCTCCTTCAATAGTGAATTTGTTTTGGTTATGGGGGAAACCAAAAGCAAACTTAGCGGAAGGTAGATAATGCACCAATCAACAAAGAGATCTAACGTGGTTCGGCGGATGTTTGTCCGACCTACGTCCACGGGCACAAACAGGACTATGTTTTTATTGCTGAAACTCGTAACTCTTCTCTCTTTTTTTACAAGTTTGATTCTGATCCTCCTTTACACATACTCTACCTACCCTCCTATTTATAATAGTGAAGGAATCAGATTCCTCTTAGTATGAGGTTTCCTAGTTGAAACAATCTCATGCTCCCTCAAGGAAATATTTATCAAATCTATCTTTTATTTCCTTTTTATCCTACTAGGACTCTGACTCCTCAGTTTTCCCATGAAAGTAAGGTAACTTATCTTCTGGAGCATCCTGCCATGCTCCCGGTCTTCATGTGGTCGGTCATGATAGTCTTTTGTACTGGGAGTTGCTTCTGTCGACCTGATGAGTGCCCGGTCATCTTGGATCGTGTGCTCGGTATATTCATTTTGTGGTCGGTCTTTTATTGTAAAACGCTTGGGCCCTTACTGCTGCTCTTTTTATGGGTCGGGTCGGTGTTAGTGATCTCACCCAAGAAGGGAATTACTCTTCTACCATTGTCGTGCTGTTTTAAATATCATAGTGCCTGAAAACACCATCAACATTTGTCCCCTAGTTCTCTCGGTTCCAACGAGTATGCGAGTTGGTGCCGGGAACTATACAAAGATGGTGTGCTGGTTACTCTGCTGGTGGTCGATCCGGAGTTGATTCGAATTTTTCGTCACCTATTTTCGAGTACCTCTTCTTGAGACGCGCGCAACATTCACATCTGTTTAATGCCCATCAAATCACTTTTAGGGTTTTCCCTAAGTGTGACACTTGTCAATCATCTGTCGGATTCCCGCCAAAAAAAAGTGAATCGACCGTGTAGGGGCGTTTCAATAGTGAGCTGATCTCAACCGTTCGTTTGATTTGGTCAGACCTCTTTTGCAGTTGACACTTGGCGTCCATCCGGTTCTTTTTTCCCAATCCAACGGCCATGGGCGTCCCACTCATGACTATAAAAAGACGGGGCTTTCACTGTGCAGTCTTTTTGGCAAATCTTTCTCTCTTTCCAGTGAATATTTCAACCGTGACTCACTTGACTCAGTACTCCCGGAGTTCCTTTCACAGCCGTGCACTTTTCTTCTTTCGCCACTGTGACCTGCGAATTTAGGGGACGAGCAAACCGTGCTGTGCAATCTTCAGTCTTTCTGAAAAAAAAAAAAGTAAGTTTTCTAAACGACCTCTCATCTTTTTGTGTGTTGTGAATCCTTTGTTAGCTTGATGTTTCTAGGGAGTGACTTATGGCTTATTGGAGGGAGTTGGTAAATGATGCCGTATTTTTTGAGTCGGGACTTGTTCGGACCGTTCCTCCTAAAGTCTCGGGTCGGATAGTAGATGCTTGTTGATTTTCTAACCAACTCCTCTTTTGATGTTGTCTTTCTCCTTCTCTCTTTTTTTTTTGTATGCTTTCGGTCCTGAACCTTTGTTTTTGTCTTTGCTTTTTTGTAGGTATGTCGAAGAGACCAAAGTACCCGTCGAGCGGTTGACCGGTGCCGCGAAGAAACTAGCCCAGATGGAGCTGGTACTTCTCGGAAACGACCTGAATCTTCCGGGGATAGAAAGGTGGCCGTGGAGGTAGAACGGCCGAGCTCTCAGGGTCTATCTTCATCTCCTCGTGTGCACACAATGGTGCCACCCTCCTGATAGCCCCCCAGACCCTCTAGGAGGAGGAAGCGTCGGTTTGGAGCTGTGGATACCCAATTGAGGCGGGAATTGGGGGAGGAGGAGGCTCCGAGCAGAGAGACTCCAGTTCGGCAGGAGGGTCCATCCAAGAAATTGAAGGTGCTGTGGTTCTCGGATTTGATGACCTTGGGAAGAATATCAGGGAGGCTACTTCCCATTTGGTACCCGGCTTTCAATGAGCTGGCCGGGCTGTACCTCCTGAGAAGATTCCGAGGTTTGAGGACCTTTCACCCACCCGAGAAGTGGTCGCAAAGTTGTGCTCCCAGTTGGCTCAGGTTATTTCTTCTTCTTCTCTTCTACATCCGAGGTGTCTTTCACACTTAGTTTGAAACTGACTTCTTTTTCTTCTCGGCAGGCAATTATTTGGCGGCCAAAAATAAGGACCTGTTCATAAGCCTTTTGTCTGAAGGCGGCCAGACACAGAGGCTTCAGAATCGTCTTTCTGAAGTGGAGGCCAGCTGGCTAGTGCTGAGGAGAGGAATAAGGATCATGAGCTGGCTGCGGTCGAGGCTGTCAAACAAACAAAGCTCTTAGGCTGCTGCTACTCTGGAGCGCAAGAATGCTGAGGAAGCTAAGCAAGTTTGGTGGATGCCCGGGCTGAGATTGGGATCCTCAAGGTGGAAGTGGGCAGTGTGGAGTATAAGCTTGCGGGCCAAAGAGAGGAACTTGGGACGGGCCCGTGCCGAGCTCAGGGATAAGGAGCTCGAGTGGGAGGCCGAGAGGGACTCCATTCGTCTTGAAGGGGTCGGTGATTGTGCTGAAATCATACCAATGGTGCTGCCCGACCTGGATATGGGGCCAGTCCATGCAGCCATCCGTTTCTGTAAAGGGGAAATATCTGAGGAGGAGTTCCAGAAGTGGCTCCCCCTTCTTCCGAGGAGGTGATGGATCCCGACCCGATTTCTGTTGCCCCGTCCCGTTTCTCCAGAAAGCCGACCTGAGGCTCCTGCTCCTGGCGAGGACTACCCTGAGATTCCATCTCCCATTCTTGAAGTAGAGGTCTCCCGTGTCGCCGAGGTTGAAGCTGCTGTTCCTGTTCTTGAGACCGAGCTGATCCCTCCATTGTCTGAGCCAGCCGAGGAAGAACTTCATGCCCCTGCGCGGGCTGATTAAGAAGGGGTAACCCGGACGGGGCCCTGTGTACACTTTATATCTTTTTTTTTTTTTTTTTTTTGTAATAACACTTCATATTTTTTTTTAATATATACATATATGTGCTTTCTTTCTCTCTTTTTTTTTTATTTCGTTCTTCATGTTTCTCTTCGAACATTTGAGACCTCTCATGAGGACAATATGAGCTGGAGGGACGTAATCCGACCCCGAGTAGTAAGAAACACTTGGCTCCGGGGGAATGTTACGTCCCCAGTTTGGGCTGATAGATCGGTGGGACTTAACCCGACCCCGAGCTGAGAGAGATATTTGGACCGGGGGAATGACGCATCCCCAGTCCAAAAGTGCTGACTCGGTCGGTGGCGTAACCCAACCCGCTAAAAAAAGGCACTTGGACCTAGGGGAATGTTACGTCCCCAGTCCAAAGAGGTAGACTCGGTGGGACGAACCGACCCCGAGTCGAATAATCAAGTGGCCTGGCGCGGAACGAATCCAGCCCCGAGCCGAATAATCAAGTGGCATTGGCGGAACGAATCCAGCCCGAGCCAATTAACCAAGTGGCCTCGGCGGAACGAATCCAGCCCCGAGCCGATTAACCAAGTGGCCTCAGCGAAACGAATCTAGCCCCGAGCACTGGTTAATCCTTGGGATTTATTCAGATGGGAAGTGTATCCATCTTTGAAACCCTGTCGAATCTGACTTGGGCGTCCCTTTGTCAGACCGACGAAAAAATAAAAACAAAACTTTCGAAAATAAAATCAAAAGGTGGGGGTGACTTAGCACTTGTCCCAAAACAACTTTTCACAAGCATAAACAACAAACAGATTCCTTAAAACAGCGTCCTGTCCGAGGTTTCCAAAACACAATTCTGAATCTTTCAATTCAGTGTCCCGGCGAACCAGGATTTGGATCAGTAGAGCGTTTGAATGGTAAGGGCACATCCTCTATACGTCGGGTCACTGTGGAGCCTGTGTATTGTACGAGGGCTCCTCCTTACCACGCTGGAGTAGGCACACGCTACAGGGGCACAACGCATCCCCGTGCTGCGCCTCTCTTGGATCCAAATGATGAATGGATCAAAGAGTGTCCGGGATACTAAGGGTATATTCCTCCTTAGGTCCGGCATCACTTGAGCTAGCAATCGTCACGGGGGCATCATCATCCCCCGTGCTATGCTTTCCCACGGATCCATTACATCGGGTAAGTGAGGATCAAAAGAGTGCTCGACACATTAAGGGCATGTTCCTCCATTAATTTCGGTAACACTGGAGTAAGCAATCGCCACGGGGGTATCATCCCTCCCTGTGCTATGCTTCTCACGGATCCTATGCATCGAGTATGTCCCTGAGGACCCCGAGCCAAGAGAGATACTTGGTTCTGGGGGAATGTCCCGTCCCCAGACCAATGAGCATGACTCGGTGGGACGTAACCCGACCCCGAACCGGACGGCCTCGGCGGAATAAGATCCAGCCCCGAGCTGTTTGAAACATTAAGGGCATATTCCTCCTTATGTTCGGTAATACTGGAACAAGCAATCGCCACGGGGGTATCATCCCTCCCCGTGCTATGCTTCTCACGGATCTATACTCTGATTCACCTTCGTCCCTGCTGTCTAATGCTTGTATGGAGTCGAACGATTCTGGTGTGACTTTGTGCTTCTTTATGGTGGTAGCCGTGGTCGGGTAGTTGCGGGTTTTGTGCTTTTGGCTTTGGACCGTTGTATTGAGTATGTCCCCGGGGTTTTTTGAATATGGTTTTGCAAAATTATTTTTTTAGAAGAGAGGGTGAAAAAAGAAAGTTTTTATTTATATTCGGGGACATACTGCCCTTCTTACAACTCTCTGTGGGTCATTTTGAGAGAGGCTTTGTATTTGAACTTTTGTCCCTTATTGGGTTGCTGCCAAAGAAGAGGAGGAAGAGAGAGTTTACTGAAAGTATTTTCTCAACATCTCGGCGTTCCATGGCTTTTTTAATCTTATGTCGTCCAGCTGTTCCAAGAAGTAAGCCCCCGGCCTTACCACCTCTGTGATTTTGTATGGCCCTTCCCATTTGGCACCTAGCGAGCCCTCCTCTGGTCGCCGGTGTTTTAGGTGACCCTTCTCAATACTAAGTCGCCTGGGAGGAAGGAGCGGGTCCGAACTCTTCTGTTGTAGAAGCGGGCCATTCTTTGTTGGTAGACTGCTGCTTTCATAGCTGATTTCTCTCTCTTTCCTCGATCAGGTCGAGGTGGTTTTTGATAAGTTCTTCGTTCTGCTCATTCCCAAAGTGGCGGACCCTGTGAGTTGCTACCCCACATTTCTGCTGGAATGACGGCCTCGCATCCGTATGATAGGGAAAATGGTGTTTTCCCCTGTGGAATCTTTGTAGGTCGTCCGATGTGCCCATAGCACTTCTGGTAATTCTTCGACCCATAAGCCTTTGCATGATCCGAGCCGAGCTTTAAGGTTTGCCTTGATGGTCTTGTTTTGTTGCCTCCTCAACCTGTCCGTTTGACTTGGGATGGGCTGGCGAGGCAATTTTAAAGCGATCTGGAGGTCTTCGCAGAGCTTCCTGAATCCTTTGCTATCGAATTGTTTCCCGTTGTCGGTGATGATCGCCCGGGGGATTCCGAACCTGCAGATTATGTTCTTCTTTACAAATTCTGTGGCCTTTTTTTTCCGTGATGGTGGATAGCGGCTCGGCTTCTGCCCATTTTGTGAAATAGTCTATGGCCACGATTGCATATTTCGCCTGCCCTCGCCCTTTTGGCATTGGCCCTATGATATCTAGCCCCCACTGTGCGAACGGCCAGGGGCTGGACAGGGTGGTTAATTGTTCTGGCGCCGTTGATGGTGGATGTTGGCATTTTTCTGACAACCTTCACATTTTTGAGCTACCCTCACACCGTCCTGATGCATGGTCGGCCAGTAAAATCCTTGTCTTAAGGCTTTAAAGGCGATTGATCTTCCTCCGGTGTGACTTCCGCAGATGCCTGCGTGGATTTCTCTGAGCACATAATCTGCTTCCTCTTTCGCCAAGCATCTCAGGAGGGGTACGGTGTAGCCCCTTCGGTAGAGTACCCATTCGATTAAGGAAAACTTGGTGCTTTTGAATTTTAGTTTTCTGGCTTCCTTTCTGTCCTCGGGTGCCTCTTCTGTTTCCAAATATTTTCTGATCGGTTATAGCCATGAAGTTTCATCTTCTTTATCCAGGGTTCCTACTTCGAGTTCTCCTACGCTCTTTTCTCGGAGGCAGATTATGGGATTGTTCTGGGATCCTCGGTTTCATTGAGGATGCGAGCCGGGCCAGGGAGTCTGCTTCACAGTTGTCTTCTCGTCCGATTTGTTCGAAGCGTACGTTCCCTACTTTCTTCTCCATCATCTTTTTTACTTCGGCTAAGTAAGCTATCATGGTCGGCTCCCTGGCCTGAAATTCTCCCTTTAGTTGTTGAATGGCTAGCTGAGAGTCACTCCTTACTACCACGTTGTGGACTCCTACTACTGTGCATAGCCTTAATCCGGCCAAGATTGCTTCGTACTCTGCCTCATTGTTCGTGGTTTCGAAGGCGAACCTTAAGGCAAACAATACTTCTTCCCCCATG